>CM069904.1:47710348-48460348 GCA_036172215.1 Camellia granthamiana
CTTCGTTCTCAGGAGTAGACGAGTGATTTGATTTACGCGCGTACGTATATACTAACCGTCCGAGGAGTATGGATCAAACTCGGGACGATATCCTCGTACAAGTTTGGCTTCGGAGTGGTGTTAGGTATACGGGAGGCACATGGGATATATGTGTAGGACAGAAGTGAAGGGCCGAAGTGGTGGAGTTAAGGTACAAAGAATTAAATATGAACTTATTGATATAGTTTGAATTATTATGATTTGTACATCGTGAAAAATAGTAAATGACCTTGATAAATTATTAAATTTGGACAGAGGCATGTATACGTAATTCTAGACAACTTTTGTATTTTAACTTTGTACTAAAAAGATCGATTAGAACTTGTAATCGGATGATCTTTGTCACAATAGTTTTTATTCTTTTTAGCAATGCAGATTTTAGATGCTGTTTTAACCCACAAAATGAGCTCATTTTTATTGATTTTGCGTAAACTAAAGTAAAACATTATTCTGGGCACTTTTCGTGTTTTGAACTTTTCCAAAAAAAATCATCTTAGAGCAGTTTCGTTTTGTTTTCAGTTTTAGATTTTTTGGTCAAATTCTGTCTAGGTTCTTCTATTAAATTTTTCTCTCAACCTGTTCAGTTTATACTAAATCCTTCTACTTTACCTTTTCGAAAATTTGATTCTGTACAACTTATGTTCTTTGAGTTTTGGCCAATTCGAATGGTTTAAGCATGAAATGGTGCGTTTTTATACTTCTTCAGCAATTTATTTATAATTAAATTATACTAACTTTATTTTTTTGCAGAATAGTGGATCTTAGTAACTTTTTATGTAGGGCTGACTCACCATATTTTTATTTTTATTTTGTTTATTTTATACTCAATTTATATTTAGTTGTGTACAGGCAAAAAACTAAATGCCACCGTATGTCAGGAAACTACTCCTTTCGTCTCAATGCAGGTGAAACTACTTGTCTTGTCCCGTAATAAGAATTAAATGTACTTTGGTTTGTGTATGCTGAACATGTGGGTGTTACATCTTGTACTCATATATACCAGTATACTTGTACACTGACCCATTTTGTCTCTTGTCATCTCAGGTGCGTTCTATTTGAGCGCAACCGAACTTCCTTTACAGGATTAATTGGGGCTACGGTGGTGACGAAAAATAACTATAGTCGCTGGACATGTCTCTTGAGCTGCTTTGTTTTCTTGAGCTTAGGGTTGATATTAATTTTTGTATTTTTTTTTTATGACATTAGTATTTTGATAATTTGGCATGGTGGGTTATTTTGTAACTTTACATTCCTTAAGTTGTTTTTGACTATTTGTTGTTACTTTAATGTTGAAGGTATTGGATAGTTATAAAATTATGGTGGATGGTTTGGTTGGCATTTTGTCAGTTTTTTTAATCCCTTGTAATCTTTTGAGCATGGAAATTGACTTAAATATTATGGAAATGAGAACATTTAGATTTTGTTTCACCCCTAGGATTTGGATGATGGAATATTGATTGGGGTTTAGTCCTAATTTAATATTTAATTGTCCAAATTTTGGGGCGTGACATCATAAGACCCACATGCATAGTCAGTACCGACGACCATAAATGTCAATATCTTGTGCGCAAGTAGCCATGGTATTGTTACCCTCAAGCAAGGATCACATGAACATAGGCTTCGGTATTGTTACCCCCAGGACAAGGGCCATATGAACATAAGCCACAGTATTGTTACCCTCGAGTGAGGGCCACTTGCATATTGGCCATGGTATTGTTACCTCCGGACAACGGCCACGTGAACTAAGGGTGCCACAAGTACATTTGAGAAAAATAGACATTTATTCATGATTCACAAAGTAACATTTCATAAAACAGATCATATCTTGTCATTCTTAAAACACTTATAATCAACATATCTTTACAAAATTGTTACTCACAGATAGCTCCAATAGCAGAAGAGTCAAAACAATCAGATCAACGATTTATGGCGCGTGACCTACACAAACACATAATGGATACACATTGAAACACACGTTCGGAAAACACTTAACTCATTACGTTTCGTTCTTAATGTGTTTATGTGTCTTATCCTCATTATCGTGTCTTAATTAAGGTTTAAGAATGCCTAAGATGCGATGAGAATGCCAAAAGGTGATGCAATGAGAATGCCAAAAGGTAATTCAAAACACTTAGTCAAATTTGCTGAAAATAGAGTCTTTGCTCGAGCGCAACTTCCTTCACTTGAGCTAAGGTTCAAAAATAAGGGTGATCGCTCAAGCGCAACTTTGGTCACTCAAGCAGTCTGCAAAATTCTGCAAAAGTGCTAGTTGCATGATTTTTTCGCTCGATGGACATTCAAGCGCAAGACTAAGTAAATAGGGTCCTCGCTCGAGCGTAACTTTGGTTACTCGAACGGTCTGCAAAATTTTGTAAAACTTTTGGGAGCATGAATTTTATGCTTGAGCCAACTTTTGTTCGCTCAAGCAAAAATGCAAAAGAAAGAGTGGTCGCTCGAGTGCAGAATCTATCGTTTAAGCAGTAATGCAGAATTTTGGAATTTCTAGATTACACTCCCAACTTCAAAACTCAATTCTAAGGTAACAAAACATGTTCTTTTGGTCCAAACTTAAGAAAACACTTATAAATTCATAAAACTTCATGATTTGAAAGTCATTTCGCAAAATCAAGCCCAAAAGCTTTGCCAGTTATACCAAAACCAAACTTGAAACTTTCAAAACATAACATGTATGTAGTAAATTGAATTCAAAGTCTCCAAATCATAATCAAATGAGATGTTTAGTTCAAAAACATGTTAAATTCTCAAACCCAAGGCTAAAAATAAACATGCATGCGGAAATTCTTGTAAAAACAACTTCAAAACTCATGATATGCATATGCATGCAGGAATGGTTCCCAATTCCTATCTTTAAGCTCAAATCCCATGCTAATTCACCTAGTTCACTTAATTTCACATACTTACAACTCAATGACATAACTAAAAGGTTGAAGTCTTACCTTTAAGTCTTAATTTGCAAGAATTCCAAGTTGTTCTTTCCAAATTTCAAGTCTCTAGCTTAGTTCAAGCTAATTCCTTAATCTTCCTCCTTTTTGGTCTCAATCTCTAGCTCACCCCTTTTCTCACATTATGTTGAGCTCAAAATGAGTGAAGAAAATCTGTAGAATACAATAGAAGTGGCCTTATATAGGCTTGGTTACACTTAGGCTAATTAATTGTAGTTAGTGCTAATTATTTTATTCTAAATATTTGATTCTGAATCAAATTCTAATTAAACCTACCATAAACTTCTAAAAATTCTAAATAACACATAAACTAAGTCAATTCCGTGATCAGATGCCGATAAGGCCTTCAATTCACATACCAAATCGAAAATACAGACAGATATTCCTACCGTGAACAGATATAAATGCAAATAACATATAACACTTGCAATTAATGCCGAATTTCCTCTTAATTACTTATTAGGCATTTTTAATCATGGTTTAACAGTTAATCATAGGTCGGGGTTGTTACACGATTGGCCTAGTTCCAACTGTTGAAAAACCTGTGTGTAGTGTGTAGCATTAATGATGCTATGATTTTACCTCCATTGAGTAAGAGACTAGCTGGGAGGCCAAAGAAGAACAAAATTGCTTCTACTAGAGAGTTTAAAAGGGTGTTGAAGTGTAGTTGATGTGGGAGTATTGGTTGCCATAATAAGAGGACATGCATGGAACCTTTATTAAATAGTTGAGGATAATACATTTTATTGATTGAATAATACATTTGAGGATATTAGGTGGTGACTCTGAGATCTAATGACGCAATCCATTTCTGACAAAGGTTTTTTTTTTTTTTTGCAATAAAATGGATTTTCTACAAAGTTGTCAAATCTAGACTTTCATCTATGTTTCCCATTGCACTCATGAGACTAGATCAAAGAAAAATTGAGGGTCCGAACTGTTCAACGTGCTCGGGTACCTCCCGACCGATGTTACACGTACATAACAAAAGGTTCAAACTACATTAAATAAAAACTTAAAATTATCCAAATACAACATCAAACGAAATTATAAAGTCCTTAATAGCTAATACATAATTTAATAAAATTTATTCAGCTCTAGTCATGGCTTCAAATAAGCCAAGGCTCTACATTAGCATCGACTCCATTTTTCAGCTTCAATTCATTTCTAGTCAAAATCTGGCATAAAACACCAGGGCAACAAAACATATGCCATGAGTTTCGTAACACAATAAGAAAACACAACAAACCTACATTTCTTTTTAAGAAAAAAATAACATGATTATAAACATGATATAACGATATAATTGTAAATATAAATTACAACCATTAAAATAATTTTAATAAATTAGATGACACTCATCACACCAAAGATATTTAACTTACTAATCACGAAGCCATGGTCACAGTTAATTTGAAACTTTCCCTTGGTCAAATGTTCAAGTGTTACCAACCATAATTACCAGAAATGCCCACATCCAAAGTTACATACCCAAGTAGTGGCATCCATGGTCTGGCCCAAGGAAACGGTCTGCCAGGGGTACATAACCTCCCTTGTGCCACCTATACATCTACCCTTATTCTAAAACTGAATACCAAAAAGGGTTCAAATAAGTCTCATGCCATCTTAGGGTTTCACGACACAATTTACGTAAGAATTCTCAAAACTAGGGCTTGCCTTGAACAATTAGTATTAACCGTCAACCGTTAATTTTGTACACTTCGTTGATTATTTTAATTAATTTCCATAATAATCACTTATAATTACAAAATTAAATCACAATTGATAGTATACAATTTTAATACAATTTTCAACAGAAAATATTAATGCATTCGTTCTACAATAATCTATCAATGTTTACAAATTATTTTAAACAATTAAATCAAGCCATGGTGAGAAATAATAATTTTAAATACTAAAATAAATTACAACAACACACATGCATGAACTACTAATTTACAAGATCTAATTAAATAGATTAGCACAACACCTATTTTTAGTTCTAATAAATAATTGAATTGGTAATCTTGATTCTTTAATATTCTATCCAGAATTTTCAAAACACAATCTTTGTGGTTAAAATTACAATTATATTATTTAGACACTTCTAAAATTCATGTAATCTTCTGGAATGTTCAACAAATATGTCATGGTCATTTTTTAGAAAGAACTTTCCAAAAATAAGTTATAAATAATTCTGTAAATTATAAGAAATTACATGACACATATTCGTCATATCTTCTTAAAATAATTCCACACTGAAATTTATAAATCAAATCCATAATCTAAAAATTGAATATGAAACTAAACTTCTCAAATTTTATTTTTCAGAAAGTACCAGATTTGGTCTAATATAAAGTTTTTAGTGATTTTTTCAAACATGAAGCAAAATCTGTCTACAAATTCAGATTTAATCAAAATTTCATATAAATTCGTACAAAGCTAGAATAATTGATACAAAATTTTTTGGATGAACTAGACACCATTATTAACAACTTTGTAGAAGAAATTATATTGAAATTTTGAGTATAAAATTGTCTAAAAATTCGTACAAAATTTTGACAGATTTAAGAACCATATGATCAAACCAAATAGAGTCTTTAATAATCTATTTAACATCACAAATTACACATGCAAGCCTAAACCCAAGATTATATCATGATTTTAAGGTTACTAATATATAAATAATTTTCAAACATCTAATATATATATCATAAATTTACATGCAACTACAAACAATTTCTATCCAAATTTTTTAGTCATTTTAGCATATGAATACTTGAAAATTTAAACAAATAAAAAGAATTAGAGGGTTGAGAGGGTTTTCTTACGATGGTTAGGTTGTTAATGATTTATCATCCGACTTCGATTTATGATTCTAATCGTAGGATATGATCATCCTGGCTCCATGATCATCTTGCTGAAATTTCACATCAATTGGACATGATCTCAGCATTGATCTTCCATTTGATTCTCTCAGATTTGTCGTTTGTCGATCATTGTCTTAGACTCAAAATTTGCAAGATCTAACTCCAAAATGGATTCTACACGTTGAAAAACCTAAGGGTGGTCATCCTCGAAGTCAAAGGACGACCAAATGCATTAGGATGCACCGTAGCACCATGAGCTGAGAAATGCTAGATAAAATCCAATTCATCTTCTCCAAATAGTGGTAGCATGCACGAACAAAATGACCCAGAAATTCAATTTCAAATCTACCAATTCTTGTTCTTGTACTTTCTTCATCGTAACTTTGTTTTGCCTTATCTTTACGTCGTTAGATTTATTTCACACCCTAGTTTTCATTCCACTCCTCACACGTCTGGTTCCATCTCTTTTTGCATGCCATCAGAGCTTTGAAAGTTAACAAAAAATAAGATTTTTCCTCCCGTCTTCAACTTTTCTTTGAACCATTTTTCAAACTCCATAATTTTCTTGATTCTTAATAGTTTTACTCCGCTCTTTCATCAATCCCTTCACCTTACTTTGTACTTCATCTTACGTTACCTTGTTTTCTCACTTCTTCTCGGAATGGATGGTTTCGGAATGCTGAAAGTAACCCGAAAACAAACTTCTAAAATTCAAAATAAACTTCTCTAATTTTGTTTCTTTCTCCTCTGTCTTCCTTCCTCTTCTCTTTCTTCACTTACAACACGCTATAAATGATGGCTCTAGATGATAATGGAATTAGGTGATGGTGGTGGTGGTGGTGGTGGTGGTGGTCCGACGGTACGATGGTGGTGGAAAAGTTTGCGGTTAATGGAGATGATATTAATGGAGGTGGTAATCAAGGTGGTCGCTATGGAGGTCGAAAGAACAGAGATAAAGAGGGAGAATGAGAGTTTTGAGAATGAGAGGTGACGAGAGAGAGAGAGAGAGATGAAACAGAGAGAGAAGCAAAAGATGAAGAAATGTGAGGAGAATGTTGGCTTAATTTATGGGAAAAATCAGGAAGAGTAAAAGAAGATACCACGTTTTTTTGGGTACGGACAATGAGAATCGAGAGAGTGGTGCACGTGGGAGGCAAGAAAATGTGGGGAGCAAACCCATGGTTTTTTATTAGGTTTTGGTACAGAAAATATTACGTTTTGGTGTAGTTTGGCTCGAGAAAGATATAGAGAAAAATATAATAAAAATATGATAAGGTTCAGAAAATAATATTTGAGTAATAATATAAAGTCAAAATATTTTATTTTATTTTATTTTGAATAAACTTTCAATATAAAAATATATAGGCTATTAAATTCAAAATAATGTGAATAATTATTATAAAAAAAATTGAAAAATATATTATTTTTATTACATAAAAATACGGGAATTCACAGGCTACATTAGAATGGATGCCTATTATTTTGTTTGTTATATTGCATTGGAAGCAAAAGAGAGAATTGAGAGTTAAGTTACACAATGCTGAACAAATGTTGTTCTGCAACACAATGTTGAAAAAATTGTTTATGTTTGACAACACAGTGTTGAACAAATGTTGTTTGGCAACAGAGTGCTGAAAAAATTGTTTATGTTCGCAATACAGTGCTGAACAAATAATTTATATTTGACAGCATAGCACTAACAAAATTGTTTATGTTCGACAACACAATGTTGAACCAACCCTTGGGCGGTCGACCGATTGAATGACCAGGTGGTCAACAGGTGGTGTGATTTTGGCTCATGTTTACAACAATGATGCAATGGTTCTGATAAAATGGACACCGTCGTTCACTAATTCTGAATAAATTAAAGAGAGGGACCGTCGTCGTCATCGTTTTCAATAGGAAAGGGATTGTTGTTGTCGTTCTTCAACAAGAAAGGGAAGAAGAGGAATCGTCTTCAACTATGATGGAGAGGATGTACTAAATTAGGTGGGTGTGCCTTTGGGAATAATGATAATATGAATAGGGATAAATTTGGTATTAAGTGGGGTGTTAAAAGAAATCTTATTGAAATTTAGGGTTTAGGGTGGGGATTCAAAGAAATGGAGGGTCCAAAGAATTAAGGTATGTGCTAATAGCAGCCCTCCATATTTTTTTTTTCCAATTTTACACATGTGAATTAAGCTTATATTATCAAGTTGAAACCATGCATGTTATGGATTGAGTCCTCTTCCTTTCAAAACACTACAAAGTGACATGAAATGCATGAATCCATGGATGATCTTCAAGTTCATGCCTCCTAAGCTTCATGCATGTATAAATTTCAAGAAATCTTAACTCAAAAATGAAAGATCAAGCATGCATGTGCATAATTCAACTCAAATTCATCATATTCATGGTAATTCATGCTCAACCTACTCAATTTCAAGCAAATGATCCTATAACTCCATCAACTTAGTTTCTACATGACTCAATTCCAAGAATTTAAGATGGATTTCATACCTAATGTGTGAATTCAAGTGTATTCAAGCATAATTCTCCAAGTCCTTTACAATTTCTTCAAATTCTCCTTCCTCTTCCTAGAATTCTTGAGCTCACCTTCATTCATTCTCAAAATCTCAGCCCATATGTGTATATTATGAGCTCAAGACTTAATTAGGTCCTTATATAGGGTATGATTAACTAAGGCTAATTAAGCTTGCTTATGGATAATAAATCATACTCAATTTAATTGATTTTGATTATTTTATTCTAATTATTTTGGTCCGAATCAAATTTTGCCAAAAGTTGCCATAAAATTATAAATATTCTAATTAGCTTATTGGGCTAGTCAATTTTGGCTTCTGAAGCTGTTTGGGCTTTCAATTTTTGATTCTAAGTCGATAAGTGAACAGATATTCCATGTAATAACACTACAAAATTAAGCATGTAATCACACAATTAAACACACAATCATGCAATTAAGCTTATTGAAACAATATAATATAATAGTTCGGAGGTTGCGGTCGTCACAAATGGAAATGAAGATATGAACTCAAAATATCTTTTGAAAATATGCTAAAAATAAATTGGTGGCTAGATCCAATTTTTGGTTGCTAGAGCAATCTCAATACATACACTTAGTTCGCTCGAGCCACCATTTGGTCGCTCGAGTCAACTTATGCAGACTGTAAAAGTATTAGGAGCTCGCAATGTTCGCTCGAGCCACCACATGGTCGCTCGAGCGGTCTGCAAAATTTCTAGGTTTTTCAAAACAAAATTTAAGCTCCGAAAATGCATTACAACATGTAGAAGCTTGCATGGTTATTCCAAACTCATGAAAACACTTTGATCATTATAAAAACATTTTAGATAACTCAAATACATGGTCATTCATAAATCATTTGCTCAAAACTTCTTGAATTTACCAAAATTGAACTCAAACCTTCATGCATGTATAAAATTGTTTCCAACTATTTTCCAAAGTTTCAAAAATATGCAATTGAGTTCTAAAACAACATGATTCATGGATGCATGTAGAATTAAACTTCTAAACTCAACATTGATAATAAAACTCATGTTCAAAATAATGATTCTACACTTTGATGTGCATACATGTATGATCTAGTTTCAAATTTCCTTTCCAAGGCTTACAAAACATGGAGATTAGCTTAAAAACAACTTAATTCTTGTATGCATGTATGAAACAACCTTCAATTCAAGCTTAGATAACAAAATTATGTTAAAAAATGATAAAACTCTTCAAAATCATGCATGCATGTATAGATTGACTTCAAATTCATCATGTTTTAGACATTATCTTAGGACTAATCTCATAACTTCTTGAATACACATATTTGTCAACTTAAACTCATGAATTAAAGTTCAAAAACTCACCTAAGGTCTTGAATTAACCAAATTCTTGCAAATCCTAGAGCTCTTCTTCTTAATCTTCAAGACTAAAACCTCAATCTCCCAATTTTCTAGCTCTCTTCCTCTCTAAAATGAGAGTTCTCTCTCTCTCTCTCTTTCTCTCTCTCTCTCTCTCTACAAGTCTCCACAGGTTTTTGCACTCAAAATGTTCAAGAATGAGCTCAAAATGAGCTTAAGGCCCATTTATATAGCTAGAATGACTTAATACATTAATTAGAACATTAGACTAATTGAACACAACTTAATTTATCAAACTGAATCAAATTTTAATTAAACATACCAAATGGTTCTAAAAATTCTAATTAATCTATCTATGTAGCCAATTTCGGTTTTTGACACCATTAAGGCCATCAATTTTGAATCATTAAAGAAATCACAACAGATAATTTCCAAATTGGACAGATATACTCAAATTAATCACATGACACATATCACAATTAATAATTAACACATAATTAAATAAATATAATCATGATATGTATATTGGGGTCATCACAATTGTTGTGTAAGTAAAATCTCTCTAAGGGTATTAGTTGTTACAATATTTAGTTGAAAGGACTAGAGTAAGTTGAAGGAGGTAGAGTGTAATTAAAAAAAAGGAAATTCTATTATACACAATCCTTGAAAGGGGTGTACTATATGCTCCCTGATTGTGCTATTTTATTATTTAGTTATGACAATATTTTAGTTATAATTAATGAGATATTTAGTTATGATTCATGGTGTTTAGTTATGGCTTTTTTTTAGTTATGACTTAGAAAGTATAGAGTTATGCTATTTTCTTTTTTAGTTATAAGCTACATATGTTACACACCCTTTAGGCATCTTTGATTAGTAGGATTATAATATATGATAGGGATTGTTAATCCATTGATTCACAATCTTATGTTTGATTGCAAATTTTTTAACCGGATTACATGTAAGACCGATATTCATTCCAAAGAAATTAGCAAATTTTTAATATTGAGAGGGATTGGGGATCATAATTTCAAGTATGAAAGAAAAAAAATAAAAGAAGTATGAAAGAAAAAAATAATATAAATACACAATAAATGATTATCTAACTAATTTAATTAGATAACTAATTCTTAGGGTTACAAATGAGCCAAGCCGAGTCAAGCTTTGTTGAGTTCAAGCTTGGCTCTTTTGCTTATTGAGTACGTTTATTAAGCTCGAACTTAGCTCGATAACTAATTGGATTTGAACTCAACATTTTCTTATATTATTTATATTATTTAAATACAAATATTATTTATATTATTTACTACATAAATAATATATTTATGGTATTATTTATATATTATTTAATTTATAAATAATATATTTATTATATAATTTAAATAAAAATAAATAAATTAAGGGTGATTCTACTTACACCACTACTTTACCTCTTTACACCCTTCATATGAGTTTTTTTTTTTCCCCCAATTTTATCCATGTGTGAAATTACCTTTAAGGACAAAACACTAAAATTAAATATATTTTGTCATCTCCTTACACCCCTTGGTCTTCAATCCCTACTCCTCTTTTTTCTTTTGTAATTTTTGTTTTCTCTTACATATCTTTTTTCAAAAAGTGAGAATCATAGTATTTTGATCATTAAAAAAAGCAATAGATGAAGAAACGGTGGTAAAGAACCATTAAAAAAAGTGAAATGGTGAGTTTTTTTTATTTATTTGGTAGGTTTTTGTTTCGTTTTTCTGAACTGGTATTCGACTTTCGTTCAGTGGTTCGAAATCGAACAAAATAAAATAGTCTGGCTTCACATTACCGAACAAAAAATGTAAGTCTGGTAACCAACTACCGGATAAAAAATACATTTCTAGTAACCCCAAACCGAATTTTTTTAATTTGTTTGGTTTCTCATTACCATGTATTTTCAGTTTCATTTTTATTTTTTATTTTTTATTTTTTTTTTGCCTAGAAGGATTATACTTATACTCATTGCAATAACGAAAGTACTGCAATATTAGTGGACTCTAGTCATGAATTCATTACAAATGAGGTTTGTTAATTTTTTTTTTATAAATACGATTTTTTCTTATTTTTAATTTGTATTGAGTTTTATTAATAATTTGACGTATAAATGTATTTATTATCTTTAGATTTTTAGTAGTCGTGAAGCATTAACTAAATGGGCTTCTGACGTTAGGAAGAAGATTGAATTTGTCATTGTTATAAAGACATCAGATGCGGGAGGCAATGGCAGAAAACCAAGACTTACACTTGCTTGTACAAGAAGTGGTTATTATAGAGATAACAGGAAGATCAAAGGAGAACGATTGAGGTTGACAGGTTCTAAAAAGTGTGGATGTCTATTTCTATTAAGGGGGAGGAAAAATTACCTACAAATTACTAAGACGAATTGTGATAACATGTTTGATTGATGGATGCAAACAATGACAGATTTTATGGATATTTGTACACTTAATGTTTTTATGAATAATTTTATGGATACTTTTTATGTATGATTTTATGTATGCATGTTTGATTTATGAATTTTTTTATGGATGCTTCAAGGAAAAAGTAAATTTTTCAATGTACAACGACAGGAACCTAAACAACTCTATTGTAATTTGGCAACATGACACTAGAGTAATCCCATTTTTATAACAATGTATCACTGAACATGCACTTTACAAGTGGCCCAAATTAATTTCTTGTTATCATCTAATTGGACGGCAACATAATGTTGGGAAAAAAAATATTGTCCGGTAACATGGCACTCGAGTAATTCAAATTAATTAGCGTTGTATTACCGAACATGCCCACCACAAATTAAAAAATCATTGTTTGGAAGAAAGTATCTCTGTAAATGTATAGCAACAAAATGTTGGAGAGATCTATTTTTTCCGGCAGTATAACACCGGAATAATGTAAATTGTTTAGCACCCGGTTACCAAAATTAGTGGTGTAAAGAGATGAAATAGTTAATTTAGGGTTAGTTTTGGTAATATATTGAGGGTGTAATGAGAATTACATTTTTTTAGTGGTGTAATGAGATGGAGGGTGTAAAGAGATTAAATAGTGGTGTAAGTAATTAACCTCAAGTTAGTTTCTTACATGACAATTTTACACAAATTACTCAAGTTATTTACGAGCATTTATCATATTTCATGTATGAACAATCTACTATTTATGATTTGTCACACCCCAAATCCGGGCATGACCGGCCGTGGCCCACAGGGACTTAGCCCAAGTCACACGTAAGCCTAAACACTAATCCATAATCACATTGAGCAACTATACAAAAGTCTAGTAATGAATAACCAAACTCAATCCAGTGACATGCTACAAGTATGAACGACAAAACCAACCGTAATCAATACCATCCAAACTTATGGGATATAAACAACCCACATATTAAAATAATCCTAAATGAACCTCAATAAAAATAAAAAGAAGTATGCACAAACTTGACATAATAATCTACAACAAAATAAATATATGTCCTAGAGGTCCATGCAATCGAGTCTCAGCTACGCCATGAGTCCACCCTAAGTCCTTCTAACACCTGGAAGTGATAAAAACTAAGTCAGCTGATAGCTCAGTGAGTAGCAACATGGATAGTAAATACAGTTTTGAAAACAGGGTTCAATTCCAAAATAAGATATATATCACAGAAACTAGATTGGCATACAGTTTGGTAAAGACAATCTGTTTCAAAAAGAAGGTTCCACAGTTAAAATACTCATGTCTCTCAAGAACATGATAAATGACATTTTCCACTTAAAACAGATTACAACGTGAACACCAATAATTTTCTGGGTACCAAGAAAAAACAAATAATATGCCACACAATTCTCAAGACTATAAGCCCCGTTGGATCCAATACCGAACTAAGAGTTATCCTCAGGGTGGCAACCTGGGCCTTTTCTCAAAGACGATCCGATTGAAGGTCACCTAGCTTTTTTTTAAGGTCTTTTCCTTACAATCGTTGAGCACTAGAGTCATCACGGCCCAACCCGGATCTGTTCCCTAGTGGCCAGAGTCACCACACACAGTGGAATAATTTCCCTGGACTAAATACACATATGGTCCCAATAATCAATACACATCAATTTCGCAAAACATGATAGTTCATCATTATAAACATGAGACCAAAACAAATAGTTTACAGTATGCCAAGTTCACACATGTTTCAGAAATAATTTGATTCCATTGATAATATAATAATTTATCAAAACAGTTTAGTCATGAAACAACAATTTAATTTTCCAACAGTTCAGGGTAGGGGAACATTTATAAAAACATGTAGCATGAAACTACTCACCTGAAACCGAAATGATATAATCCTCGAATTGAGTATAAAAGTCTAACTAGTGCCCTGAACCAAGTATGAAGACTACACGTCACTACTAATTTGAAAATACTAAAGAGAATAATAAACTAAGTATCTCACACTAAAGCACACTAACACAGCTCAACCCCACTCACCGTTACTCTTAAATAATACCTAAGTTAATGTTCTTCAAGGTCTAAAATCACCCAAGACATGGGTTTCGATCGAAACTTAACTAAAAGTGACTTTAAGATAAAACAGAGTTTTTCCAATCTATTCGCTAACTTTGAAAATTACAAAACCCACGCCATGCTATTCGAAAAATTCCAAAAACCTCCAGATATCAACTAATATATCCTAAGATTCAAACCCAATTGGTTTCACTTGATTTTCCTATCAAAATAATTATTTACAATTAATTATGCCCAAACAGATTGTTTTCCGCAGCACTTTAAAGAAATTGACGGTTCTCTTAGTATACATGAGCAATCAACACAAGGCCAAAAACGTACGAAACTAGACTCGTAACTGGTTCTAATGACGCTGATTTGATAATTTTTGGATTTATACCCAAAGAGAACAACACTCCCGAAATTACTGTTCAAAACCAGTTTTCTGGACAGATTTGAACGCATCAGATTATATGGATTTTGACTCCCAAAAATTATGAAAAAATTCAGATATGCAATTCAATATGTAATTAATCTACTGTAAAAATTTCAGTTCAAAATTCCTCCGTTCGATATGATTCCTCAAAATTTAAAGTTTATGTTTTTAGGATCAAGAATTTCCATCCACAATTGCAACCCAAAACTTCCCAGCAACCCATTTACACAAGAAAATCCATTATTAAATATACCTTTCTCTTTAACTCCTTCACAACATAACCAAACCACCAATTAAACATAAAGAAATAATAAAACACACACCTTCATGCCCAACAATTTCTTTGCCACAGATGGACCACTCTTACGCACAAACCAACCGAGATGCACATGTAATATATTTGACTACCCAATTAACTCTATTGTTACATTAGTATAAGCATGTATGTAGGTACATCTATATAAAATAATCCCAAAACCGACCAGCCACACAACCCTCACAACGGCACAAGGAATTAAATAAATAAAATAACAACAAAAAGGAAGATAATGAGGAAGATTACCTTGCTAATAGACACCACAAAACTGAAACAAGCCGTCTCTTTCCCTCTCCCGTTTCTCTATATCTCATGGCTGCTACTAGGGTAGTTAAGAAAAGGATTGATATCTCACCATTAGGGTTTTATCCACCTATAATAAATTTTCCAAATGACCCCTTACTAACTAGTTTATTATTATTATTATTGTTGTTGCTATCATTAAGATTATTATCAATAGTCTTAAAAATTGTGGACTTCCATAAAAATTTATTTATAGTTTAAAAAATTAATTAAAGATCTCCCAAATATTTAATTTGCACTTAGGATTCACCATCAAAATATTTGAGATTGTAATATTATTATTATTTAATTATTTACTTATATTTTTTTTATATTCGGGTTCTCACAATTTTCACTTTTTTTTTATTATATATATATATTGCTCTAGTGATGGCCACTGACTCAATCCGATCACAGGAAAGAATGTAGATGTTTAAAATTGTGAGAGATGTTTGGCCAAAAAAGGTTTTGTTTAAAGTGTCCCAACTCGAGCAAAGCTCAATTTTTATTTTCTAGACCAATAATACTAGGAACATGTAAAATTCTACACATTCAATTATACATTCTCTCATGATATGTGGAAATCACACCCATATCAAACAACGTAATTTATGTGTAAAATTTAGTGTGTAAATAATGAGAAGTTATACCTTGCTCCAGGGGCGTGGACACATGGTTCTCGAAATCGACTGTGATTGGTGTTGGATTTTATGATTTAAGTAATCTAAATTAGTAAATTACCTTTTTGCCCATCAATTTAGGCTTCAACTGTAATTGATTTGTCTAATTGTCTTTAATTGGACCATACAATTTTTTTTAAAAAAAATTTGGGATTAAATAGATGAAATTAATAGTTTAAGGATGAAATAAAAATAATAAAAAAAATTGATAATAGTTTAGAGGGTAATGTTACAATACACACCCTTCAAAAAGGAATGTATCATATGAACACCACAAAGTGTCATAATCAAATCATTTTATGCCATACCTTGATGTATCATAAACAAACATTTTTTTTAAGGTGAAAATAACCAAACACTTTTGAGGCATAGTCAAAGATTTCTTCAGTCATTACCAAAATTATAATCACAATAGATCATAAATGAGTCATAATCAACACTATAATGTGTTATATCAAGGGTTATAACCAAACATCGCTTGAGGTAGAACCAAATACCTTTTCAATCATAACTAAAACAATAACAACAATAAAAGGCCATTTACAGGTCAGTCATGTTAACCAGACTTATTTATCTATAAGTCTTATTCTATTTTTCACTTATCAATATCTCTAAAATGCCCTCTCCTCACCATTTTCATCCCTATTATTTACACTACCATGACTGCACCTTCTCCCGTCAAAAACCACCTCTCTTCACCTTTTTCATCCCCATTATTCACACTGCCATGACTGCACCTTCTCCTGCCGGAAACCACCTCCGACTAATCATCTCTAGTCACCAACAACCACCTCTGGCCATCATCTCTGACCACCGGTGACCATCGGCGACCACCTCAGGCGATATTTATTTGATAGTAATTTTTGACAATTTTTCTGCCATTTTTTAAGAAAAATCAACATCCATCTCTACTATGTCACTCTCCTATACCTCCTCAAATTTGGTGGTGACAAAAGAAATAGAAAAGAAGTAGAAGTATTTAATAGTGATAAATTTATCATTGTATCAATATTTATCAAAACAGTTAATCACCTACTCTCTTTCACTATCACACTCACATTTACATAGATACACCATCCCTCCCTTATTCATTCAAAGAAAATACATTTACACACATATAAAAGAGGAGTAAGACTAATAAATTTATCACTGTTATAGATTTATCCAAATTTATCCCTGATAACATATCAGTGATAAATTTATCACTGTATTAATATTTATCAAACTAGTTAATCACTTACTTTCTTTCACTATCACACTCACACTTATATACATGTACACTCCTCACTTATTCATTCAAAAAAACACATTCACACATTTACATATAGAAAATAGTTTTCTCAGCGATAAATTTATCATTGACACAAATTTCTCCAAACATTAGTTTACAAGCAATTGACAAAAAGAATAAGAAAGAGAGGTGTGATATGAAAAATCTTTGTATATTTCATCATTATCATTATCATCTTACAAATTCAAAACAAAACCTAAAAAAAAATTGCTAAAAACCAAACCCAAACAAAACCAAATTAAAAAGCAAAAACTTCTCTAACTGGGAAATTTTTTTAGATTCCGGCGTGATTGTCGAAGTTTTTCCAGGGGATCTTGATGGTGAGTATAAATTGGCACCGGTGGAGTGTAGATTGGAGAAGATAAAGTGTAGATCGAAGATATAAATCATAGTCGAAGAAGATAGAGTATAGATTGATGACGGTGGTGGTAGATTAACAATGATAGAGTGTCGATCGGAGATAGGAGAGGTGGTTGGTGACCGATGGCAGTGGCGGTCGACAGTAGATGGTGGTGGTGGTAGCGGCAACCAACGATCGATGGTGGCAGTAAGTATGGTAACGGTGTGTGGTGGTAGTGTGAAGCTTTGGAAACTATTAAGAGATGAGAGATGAACGCGAGAGAGAGAGAGAGAGAGAGAGAGAGAGAGAGAGAAGAAGAAGAAGAAGACGAAGAAGAAAAAGAAAAAGAAGATAATATATTTAATGAGGGTAATATGGACAGTTGAGGAGTTATTGGTGCATTTAAAAGGTTAACCAGACTTAATGATAATTAAGTCCACTTTATGTGACTAGCTCGTAAAAAACTATAGCGATCCCGGTTTTCCCCCAATGGATTATTGTAACCCGGACTTGGTTCCGTAGGTGTTGGTTGTCATCGTATCTTGTTTCCGTCCTTCGATTCTTTGTATATGAGTTTTAGGATGTATTGGGCAGGTTTGTAACTGGTTGGGTGAGTTTTTAAACCAAGTGTTGCTGCCCAGAATTTTGGTTCTTCGCTCGAGCGAGGCTTTTGTCGCTCGAGCGAGCCCCGTGTTTTAGATCCTTCGCTCGAGCCAAGGTTCCTTAGCTCGAGCGAGAGTTGAGTCTTGTGTCTGGTGGCTCGAGCGAGAAGTCTTACACTCGAGCGTGCGTCTGCATCTCATTTTTGACCTGAGAGCTGTGTTTCTTGGGTCGAGCGAGAGTTCCTTCGCTCGAGCGAGCGAGGTGTATGTTTTGAGTTTCTTCGCTCGAGCGAGAATTCTGTCGCTCGAGCGTGCTTCTGGGTTGCAGACCTGAAGCTTCAAATTGTTGGCTCGAGTGAGACTTTCTACGCTCGAGCGAGGGTTCCTTGTGTCTGGTCGCTCGAGCGACCACTCCTTCGCTCGAGCGAGCCTGTGTTATATCAGTAGACAGCAGCGGGGAAATACATCACTTTTTCATCTCCTCTTTTACACAAACCCTAGATCCGACTCTCCCTCTCTCTCTACACACATTCTCTCTAGGGATTGATCTACTTATAGTGTGTTTCTACCCTAATTCCTTTGTAAGAAAGATAGAGGGTTGTGTGGGCTACGTTTTAATCTAAAGATTTGTGGATTTGGAGCACTTTGGATTTTCACCATTTTCTCCTTTGGTCTCTTCTTTTCGAGGTAGGGATACCCTACTCCTTCTTATGGGTTTTGACTTAAATATTTGTCATTTTGATTAGTTGGTGTTGTTGGGTAATTTTGGGAAAAGTTAGGGTGTGGTTTGTAATTTATAAAAGAGGGGTTTTGTGTTTAATAACTCTATGTGTATTTAAGGCCTTGGAAATAGGAGTTTGAGAGTTAAAATGGTGGAATTTGGTCTAAGGATCAATATTTGAGAAAAAGAGAGAATGCCCTAAATTTTTGTAATGAATTAATTTGTATAATTAATTTGGGAAAATGCGGAAACATGAAATTGAGTTGATATTCATGAAATTGGGAAATTATGACATTGAAAGGCGTAGTTGGATAATTTAATCACTCACCTATGAGTTTGTCGATATTTTATCTGTTGATGAATTTATTATCTGTTTAGAGATAACTGCTTTGGGCTATCGGTGGAGGATAGTCTTGGTTGTTGTAGACACTGTATGTTGATTAGGGAAAACTGAAACTAATTGAACGTATTATGTCATATAATGTGATGGTTGGAATAATACAGCAAATATGTGTATTGATTGATCATGGTAGGTGATGAAGTGTTTAAATACATTATATATATGTATATATCTTTATTTAGGAGGAGATAGGAGATGTACTCCAGTGTGTGAGAGAAGACAGGGGATGTACTCCACACACATATGTGTTCATATACTTTAACACATTATTTATGTAACTTGTTTGGGAGGAGATGAGGGATGTACTCCATATGTGTTCATATACTTTAACACATTATTTATGTAACTTGTTTGGGAGGAGATGGGGGATGTACTCCATATGTGTTCAAATACTTTAACACATTATTTATGTACTTCACACGTGTGTTCATATTCTTTAGCACATTGTTTGTGCATCTATGTTTGGGAGGAGATGGGGATGTACTCCATAGATAATTAAGTTGGCCGAGGTGTCCGGGGTGAAGTCCCGAGACTTTATGAAGTGAAGTATTAGTTACGCGAGATGTAGTTTCATTTTTTCCACCATGGGTAACGGAAGAGTTAATAAGACGAGTGGTAGTCACACTTAAATTGTTTGGTCAGATATTGGACCATAATTAGGAACTGATCTGGGTAAATAAGGGAAGTGGATGGTAGCATGGACGTAATTATTGTTGGGCTATGAGAAGGGTGTGATTTGGTGTATATGTATCGATCATTTGATGTATGATAATGTTTATTCGTGTCGACCATTTGTTGCGTGTCAATGTTTTAGTTATTTCTCATATTGGGTTTAGTATATTTCTACTGGGCTTTGGCTTACCCTACTTGGGACACCATTTTCAGGTACAGGAGACGTGCCAGGTTCAAGATCTTTACTTGGGAGGTCTTCGGAGTTGAAGACTCTGCTTTGTTATTTACTTTGTTAATTATATGTAAATGCAAGTCGAGGGCTTTACCTGTAAAAGAGTTAGAGCTCTTCTTTTGATTGACCAAGTAACAACTTGGAAAAATGTAAGCCTGCAGGGCATTCTATTATTTTTGTAAACATTTGTAATTAAAATGAAATACACTTTGTAATATTGACTCTGATGTTTGTATGGAAATGTAAACTATCTATCATGTTTATGGAAAGATTAGATGTGGGAATTATGTAGAATTTTGAGGGCGTTACAACTTGGTATCAGAGCGTGCCGGGTTCGAATACTTTGGGTACGCGGGAAGTGGTTAGTACCACAATGAGTTTGTCTCGCTTGTTAGAGACTTATGCATGATGTTATGTGTTTATTTGATAATCTGTTTATGTGACTATATGGGTATGGGGTTTAGTTTCTAGGATGTTGATTGGATCCTTGGGTTTTTGGGAGTCCTGTTGGAAAAGCACTTGATCAATGCTGTTTCTAACCGGAACTCTAGCAACGCCTCGGGACTGTCATTATCCGGAAATGAAATTCGTAAGTGCTTATGTGATTATGTGCTTATGTGGAATGAATTACTGTTGTCCAATGCTTTAGGACGCGAGTGAAATAGCTTCGGTACATTTGAAAATATACTAATACCTTTGTGACTTTTACTAGGATGCCTAGACGAGGAAGTTTTGATTTCCCTCCTTCCACACGGGAAGAGTTGCGGAAACAGTTTGTGGAGTTACGCCAAGGTACTATGCCTTTGGTGTAGTTTGAAGCATGGTTTGCTAACCTGTCGAGGTTTGCCCCAGAATTGGTGGAGAAGGAGGAATTGCGTTGTTCAGAGTTTGAGAGTAAGTTGTGTGACGACATCCGAGAAAGGATTGCTGGGTCTTGGCATAGGAGCTATAGTGTGCTCGTTAAGGCGACAGCTCATGTAGAGGCTGCGGTGCTAACTATAGGACAAAATAGGGAAGAGTCCATGGTTGTGAGTGTTGGTCAGGATAGAGAAGAGGCCATCTCGGTAACTCCTACGGTTTACAGGTACTCTAGGCTCAGTAAGGGGTGGAGGCGGAAGTATGCTCCATCCCAGGCTAAGTCCTTTTCTTCACCAGGGGTTTTGGGCTCTTCTATTAGGAGGTCCAGAGAGGTTCAGGTCTCAGGCCAGTCTCAGAGTATGGGGTCTGCTGGTTGTTTCAGATGTGGTCTGTTGGGCCACAAGTCTTCGGTTTGCCCACAAAGGAAGGGGGCAGGGTTGGTAGTTCAACCAGTAGTTGCACCACCAAATCATCTAGCCAACCAAGTTTTGGATCGACCAACTGTTCATTGGGGAAGCAGTCGCTGGGGTCCCCATCAGTTCAGACTTTGAACCAGTCTCGCGCTTGGGAGCCGCTTACTTGTTGGGTGTGTAATCAGCCAGGTCATATCAAACTTTTCTGTACCCAGCCAGGGGCTTCTTTGGGAGTCTTACAACCTAGTCAGGTTCAGCTTTATTCGACGGGGCAAAGGCAATACCGTTATGAGAAACAAACAGGCCAGATTTCGAGGGCCTCGGGAGAGTCGAGTTCCCAAGCCTCATTTGGGGAAGTGTGCAGTTGTTCCAGGTGTGGCCAGTTGGGGCATACCGATAGTTCTTGTCCGTGGCTTGTAAGCTCATACTATATCTTGGGTTTGGGGATGACCAACTTTAGCGGCCCAACGAGGGACGGTAGTGGTGGTAATACCGATGGGATGGTTTTGTTTTGAGTAATCTGTTTTGTAATCGGTGAATTATCGTTTTGTAATCATTGGGTTCTGTTGTGTAACCAATGTATTTTGGGAATGTTGAAACATCAAGGTTGTTTCTTTATATATATATATATATTTCTCTGTGACTATGCTTATTTATTTCATGAGAGGGGCTGATTAGAGCATATAGTGGCTCTAAAGTTTTATTAATGTGATAAGTTGTGCAACCGTGAAATTTTTGAGTTGATGCATTTGTATGTGTGTGATTTGGCTTAGAGAAGCGATGGCTGGTGAACCATGTTTTCAAATCTGGAAGAATTATTGAGGGATGCGCATCTTAGTCAGGACCACTATGGGGCGAGAATAGTTATACTTGCTGGAAGTACGGAATTTCATATGTGTTATGTATTTGATCTTATGTGCGTAGTGGAGATTTTGATCTATTGTCGTGAGAACTCCTCGAGAGGATGTAAAGTGTGCGATTAATACTAGGTGTTGTATATTTAACATGATGTTTTACGAAGGCATAGCGCATAATTCCGTTAGGAATAGACTTTTATCTTCATGGTAGGCAACGTTGCCAAATTGGCATACGTGCTGATTGGTTGTTTTAATTAAAGGAGTGTTAGTCCCTATATAAGATTGTGGTCGTTGGCCTCGGGAAGTGGTGTGTTATGAGCAGCGGGTGTTATATCTTAGGCAGTGGTATAATGGGTGTTTCCCTAAGTTTCCAGACTCCTTTGTGATGGTAGAATGTGATAGGTTTGTACCTTAATACCGGGTAGGCTAGAAGATGTTGTCGGTAAGATTGGTTAGGCGTATAACCCGTAGTTTGGGTGTGACCCGTGAGTAGAGTCACAGTAGTATGGTGTTTGCGGAGGAAGGTTTGGGATGATAGTGAGGAGGATGAGGACCTTTACTCTTCAAGAAAGCTAGGATGGTGAGTCTTTGAAAGCCTTGTCAGCAAAATGCGACTGTGTCAGGGTCTGGTTCAAGGTGGTTGTCCAGCGATAGCAATGGCTAGTGGTTTGGCACGGAGGCCTAGTGTCTTGATGGTACTCTCGGGACGAGTGACAGGTAAGGTGTGAAATAAAGAGTGGACCCTATAGGTCATTGAGGGATGAAGGTACTGAGTTCGCTTGTGTTCGGTACAAACAGATACGTAGCAGTGATAAGTGTCGTGGGGTGGTGAACCCTTGTCAGCTAATTCGGTACGAGGGAATGGGTATGCAAATCTTGTTATTATGAGTTCAGTCAAGATGGCGAGTGAAATCTCTGAATGAGGGATTCAGTATGGGTGTAAGATAGCTTGCATTAAATAAGGAGGTTTTACTTAGTACGGTGCGTGTCAGTGTGTGGTTCGTATGTTGTTATTAGATGATGTGTAGAACGGGATCGATCCTAGGGAAATCCCCGGAGAATGCCTTGGTGAGGTAATAGTGTGTTTACTGATTGAATCGAGTGGCTTGATATTTGGTAATGCTAGGTCACTTTGGTATAAGTGCATGTCGCCCAGTTTGGATAGCGGTAACACTAGTGAGGTAGCAAAATTGTGCAAAGTGAGTGAGGCATTCTGTGATAGCCGTTTCGACTTGTCCGGTCCCTGTTTGTGGGGTGTAAGGCACGGGAGTGTGCAATGTTATCCTTGGTGTTATTGCGTTGTTAGGAATTTCAAATTTTCAGGCGTCCCTATCATGAGAGTTTTGTTTTTGAGTGTTGCGTCATCACCGTGAGTATGGCGGGTTTTGTGGGATGGTTATGTTGTGATTCACGGGAGGGACATTGGGTACTTTTCATAAACTAAAATGATTTCGAATTGAAATGTGAATTTGCGATCCTTAGTTTCGGGGAAATAATCTAAGAAAAATCTTTTTGGTTATGGCCAGTTGTAAATGACGTGTTTAAGTGGTGACAATATAAGTCTGAATATTTTCAGGAGGAACTGAGTGCTTTGAAACACAGGAAGTAAATAAAACGATTTTTTTGACCTGAATGGAGCATCTTTTGTGAAGTTAGATTTAACCTAACCTAAGTTGCTGGTTACATATTGTGTGTCATTGGCAAGACCCCGAAATTTTGGGGCAATACGTGCCATAGTATCGTTCTTTACCCGTGCTTCGTCTGGCGTTCATGTTTTGTGAAAGTCGACTGAAAGCCTTGTGTACGAATATTTTCGTGTTTCCTATGTTGGGGTATTAAGTACTAAATACTGGTTTGGGTATTGTCGGTAGTCGAGACGTGGTGGAGGTCTCAGAACACCGTAGTGGTTGGACGTGTCATACTGTTATTATTATTATTATCAAGTCTTGTGAAGCAGGACTTTTCCATTAGTTAAGATGTTGTGGAAACATAACGGGGTTGAGGAAGCCACTTGGGAAAGTGAATTAGAGATCCAAGAGAAATATCTGGATCTATTGGTAGGTAATTGAGTGAATGTTGAATATTTTGTTGTATTGATAAACTTTAAGAACATTGAATATGTCTTCAGTTATAAAACATTGTGCATGTTTCGATTTATGGTAGTATTATGTCATATGCCTTGAAATGGAAGTTTAATTTAACATTGTATGTCTTGTATGTGTTGTAGTAAGGGAAATCTATCATGAACATTGAATATGATATGCAATTGTGAAATATGCATGTAGAAACTTGTTGAATTTCAATGAAATACTTGTTGTAGCAAACTGTGAGAAATGCCTCTTGGATAGAGATAGGATGACCGGTAATGGGTCAGGTTGTGGAATATTGGTTGGTATGTATTGAGAATTGAGAAAAACTTGTTTTTGAAACTTGTATCTAATTTCGGGGACGAAATTCTTTAAGAGGGGGAGGTTATAGCGATCCCAGTTTTTCCCCCATTGATTATTGTAACCCGGACTTGGTTCCATGGGTGTTGGTTGTCGTCGTATCTTGTTTCCGTCCTTCGATTCTTTATATATGAGTTTTAGGATGTATTGGGCAGGTTTGTAACTGGTTGGGTGAGTTTTTAAACCAAGTGTTGCTGCCCAAAATTTTGGTTCTTCGCTCGAGCGAGGCTTTTGTCGCTCGAGCGAGGCCCGTGTTTTAGATCCTTCGCTCAAGCCAGGGTTCCTTAGCTCGAGCGAGAGTTGAGTCTTGTGTCTGGTGGCTCGAGCGAGAAGTCTTACGCTCGAGTGTGCGTCTGAGTCTCATTTTTGACCTGAGAGCTGTGTTTCTTGGCTAGAGCGAGAGTTTCTTCACTCGAGCGAGCGAGGTGTATGTTTTGAGTTTCTTCGCTCAAGCGAGAATTTTGTCGCTCGAGCGTGCTTCTGGGTTGCAGACCTGAAGCTTTAAATTGTTGGCTCGAGCGAGACTTTCTACGCTCGAGCGAGGGTTCCTTGTGTCTGGTCGCTCGAGCGACCACTCCTTCGCTCGAGTGAGCCTGTGTTATATCAGTAGACAGCAGCGGGGAAATACATCACTTTTTCATCTCCTCTTTTACACAAACCCTAGATCTGACTCTCCCTCTCTCTCTACACACCTTCTCTCTAGGGATTGATCTACTTATAGTGTGTTTCTACCCTAATTCCTTTGTAAGAAAGATAGAGGGTTGTGTGGGCTACATTTTAATCTGAAGATTTGTGGATTTGGAGCACTTTGGATTTTCACCATCTTCTCCTTTGGTCTCTTCTTTTCGAGGTAGGGATACCCTACTCCTTCTTATGGGTTTTGACTTAAATATTTGTCATTTTGATTAGTTGGTGTTGTTGGGTAATTTTGGGGAAAGTTAGGGTGTGGTTTGTAATTTATAAGAGAGGGGTTTTGTGTTTAAAAACTCTATGTGTATTTAAGGCCTTGGAAATAGGAGTTTGAGAGTTAAAATGGTGGAATTTGGTCTTAGGATCAATATTTGAGAAAAAGAGAGAATGCCCTAAATTTTTGTAATGAATTAATTTGTATAATTAATTTGGGAAAATGCGGAAACATGAAATTGAGTTGATATTCATGAAATTGGGAAATTATAACATTGAAAGGCGTAGTTGGATAATTTAATCACTCACCTATGAGTTTGTCGATATTTTATCTGTTGATGAATTTATTATCTGTTTAGAGATAACTGCTTTGGGCTATCGGTGGAGGATAGTCTTGGTTGTTGTAGACACTGTATGTTGATTAGGGAAAACTGAAACTAATCGAACGTATTATGTCATTGAATGTGATGGTTGGAACAATACAGCAAATATGTGTATTGATTGATCATGGTAGGTGATGAAGTGTTTAAATACATTATATATATATATACCTTTATTTGGGAGGAGATAGGAGATGTACTCCAGTGTGTGAGAGAAGATAGGGGATGTACTCCACACACATATGTGTTCATATACTTTAACACATTATTTATGTAACTTGTTTGGGAGGAGATGGGGGATGTACTCCATATGTGTTCAAATACTTTAACACATTATTTATGTACTTCACACGTGTGTTCATATTCTTTAACACATTGTTTGTGCATCTATGTTTGGGAGGAGATGAGGATGTACTCCATAGATAATTAAGTTGGCCGAGGCGTCCGAGGTGAAGTCCCGAGACTTTATAAAGTGAAGTATTAGTTACGCGAGATGTAGTTTCATTTTTTTCACCATGGGTAACGGAAGAGTTAATAAGCCGAGTGGTAGTCACACTTAAATTGTTTGGTCAGATATTGGACCATAATTAGGAACTGATCTGGGTAAATAAGGGAAGTGGATGGTAGCATGGACGTAATTGTTGTTGGGCTATGAGAAGGGTGTGATTTGGTGTATATGTATCGATCATTTGATGTATGATAATGTTTATTCGTGTCGACCATTTGTTGCGTGTCAATGTTTTAGTTATTTCTCATATTGGTTTTAGTATATTTCTACTGGGCTTTGGCTCACCCTACTTGGGACACCATTTTCAGGTACAGGAGACGTGCCAGGTTCAAGATCTTTACTTGGGAGGTCTTCAGAGTTGAAGACTCTGCTTTGTTATTTATTTTGTTAATTATATGTAAATGCAAGCCGAGGGCTTTACCTGTAAAAGAGTTAGAGCTCTTCTTTTGATTGACTAAGTAACAACTTGGAAAAATGTAAGCCTGCAGGGCATTCTATTATTTTTGTAAACATTTGTAATTAAAATGAAATACACTTTTGTAATATTGACTCTGATGTTTGTATGGAAATGTAAACTATCTATCATGTTTATGGAAAGATTGGATGTGGGAATTATGTAGAATTTTGAGGGCGCTACAAAAACCCTAATAAATTATAATTAAGTCATAACCAACACTATAATAGTGGTGTTTGATAAAATTGAAAACTTAAATGTGAAGACTGAAAATTAAGTATTGGATTTTTTAAGTTGAAAAACTGTTTAATAAAAATTTAAGTATTTAACTAAAAACAAATTGTTTGATATGTATAAGATCAAGTTTGAATTTTATTATTTTCAAATTGCATATTTTAATTTTTATATTGTATGATGGTGGTGGTGAATGTATTATGGTGATGGTGGTAATAGTGGTGTTGGTGGTAGTGGTAGTGGTAGTGGTGGTAGTGGCCTGGTGGCAAGCAGTGGTGGTAGTAGTAGTAGCGTCGATGGTGGTGGTGGTCGCAATGACAA
The DNA here is from genome assembly GCA_036172215.1 of Camellia granthamiana. NCBI lineage: Eukaryota > Viridiplantae > Streptophyta > Magnoliopsida > Ericales > Theaceae > Camellia > Camellia granthamiana. The sequence continues at coordinate 47,737,932 of CM069904.1, forward strand.
TAGTGATGGTAGTGGTAGTAAAATGATGGTGGTGCTTATGATAACAATAATAATGGTGATGAAGGTGGTGGTAGTAGTGGTGGTGGTGGTGACGGCGAGGGCGATGATGGTAGTGGTGGTGGTGGTAGTCGTAGCGGTAGTGATGAGTTTATAATAGTATATATCGATATTTATATTTAATATTTATAAATTCAGTTAGAATTAAATAAATTTTATATGATTTAAAATTTTCTTAAGTTTTAAAATACAGTTTAAGAAACACTTAAATTTTTAAATAATATCAATTGTAGTTATTAAATGGATTTAATTGATTATCATTCAATATATTTAATTTTAAATATTGAATCAAGTTATCAAACACTTCATAAATCATAATCAAATAATAATTAACACCACAATTTAATCTTAAAACCCCCCCCCCCCCCCCCCCCCCCCCCAATACGTAGTATAGAATTTCCTCAGTTTAGTTTAGAGTGTAGGGATAAAAGTAAAATTAACCTATTTTTTAAGGAGAAATAAAAAATTAGTGGATGTTTAGAATTTTTTATTTTATTAAATTAATCAGAGCGGGACCCAAAAAATTGACACGTAATTCCAAAGTGTATTTGGGATTGTTTTCGGAACTTTCCTTGGTGGATTTGTCTGTCTGTAGAGATTGATTGTGAAATAGTTTATTTTTCTTGACGATCGAAGGCCTGAAGCAAACCCAAGGTTCACATTTCGATTGAGCGAGAGAGATTTGTCGGAATTCAATGTGATCTTTATTGGTCGATCAACATGAGTTTTCTATTCGGCAAGACGAAGACACCTGCAGGTTTACATTTCGATCTTGTTTGAATTTTGTTGCTTGGGTTATCACTCGTTGACATATCTAAGGGTAAATTATACTTTGCACCCTTATATTTTACACAAAATCTCACTTTAATCCATACACATCAGATTGTGACACTTAACCCCTGCACTTTTGGTAAGTGTCACATTGGCCCTTCTATTAATAGTGATACTAACAGAAGTTATTCTTTAGGGAGCTAAGTGTCACAATTTTGATGTGTAAGGACTAAAGTGAGATTTTGTGTAAAATGTAGGAATGCAAAGTGTAATTTATCCTCACATGTTTTTCATGTGACTAGCCTTTGTTAACAATGAAGCTAACAGAAAGGCCAAAGTGACACTTGACCAAAAGTGTAAGGGGTTAAGTGTCAGAATTTGATTTGTAAAGGTCAAAGTGGGATTTGATGTAAAGTGCAAGATGCAAAGTGTAATTTACCCCCAAATCTAATGATTTAATTCGCTTGGAGTGTTCTGTATATCCTGGAATTGTAAACAAATAGGTCTCAAATTTTGTTTTTATTTGTTTTAAGATGGTCCTTCTGATCACGATCGTAGAGGGCGCATGTAATCTCAAGTTAGGGTTTTTATTGTTTATCATTTCGCTGAATTCTTGCTTCTCAATTTTTCTAATTGCGCATCAAAATACTAAATTGATATAACTTGCTTAGGTAGAGTTTGCTTTTGTAATTCATACAAATGGAGTAATTCCTAAATTGGATCATGTTTTTGAATTCTTTGTTTTACTTAATTAATTTAGTTTGTAAAGCTGTGGTGTTGAATTGGCTTTCAGTTTCGATATGTGCCTCTGTGTAAAATCAAAACAATTGAGATGAAAATAGAAAAAGAGGGAAAGAAAACCGGGGGCTTGAAACATTTTCTAGGTTCAATTAGTAGAGATGGAGAACCATTCTAAGCTCTTCACAAGTGAATTACAAGCTAAGAAGCACAAACACGGACACAATGCGGACACGCATATATGTAAATTTTCAAAAAATATAGGACACGACACGTTGGGGACACATGAAAAAAATGTAATTTTATATATTTATTATGGGTGATATGTCAAATATTTAATTTTATCAAATTTATCAACTTTAGGTATGCTATTTTATTAAAAAAATTAAAATTTTAATTTTTTTGAAAAACATAGTCCTTAGCATGTCTCCAGCGTGTTCCCAATGTGTCCTTAGCGTGTTCCAAGTGTCCGACTCTTTCCAGTGTGTCTGACATTTGTCCGAAGCATGTCTATGTCGGAGTCTTGTAGGTGACCTCCGAGAGTTGTCAATGTTTTATAGGTTACAACTTACAAGATATTTTTCATTGACAATTGACTCTACAAATCACTTGCAAAATAGTAGGCTATCTGATAACAACTTAGGCACTATCTATTACTAGTACTACAGAAGTACAATACTTTAACCACTAAATATCTTCTCGAAACTAAATTGTGAATTCTAATACAATGCAAAAATTACTGCAATCTCAATCTCAATTTCATAGTAGTTTGGATACATGACTATCCGAAAAGTATTTGATACTTCTCAAAATTAACATCAAGCTATGAAGCATGGACACGGACATGGACACGCATACGAACACGGACATGGGACATGGTAGTTTCTAAAAAGTGGGGACATAGACACGGCAGGGGACACAACAAATTTTTTAATTTTTTTATAAATATTTTTATTTAAATACACATTAATTATTTTATTTATTTATTACATTTTTTAAATAATGTGTTCCAATTAATTTTTTTATTTTATTTTACATACATGTGTTTATTTTTTTATTTATTAATATGTATAAATATATATTATCTTACAAGTATATTTATGTTATATAATAACTATTATATAATATATAATAATAATAGTTACATATATTATATATGAATCAAGGATAAAGACGGGAGACACTCAGACAAAAGAGAAGAGAGAGATGGAGACAGAAGCGAGACATCAGCGAGAGAGAGAGAGACAGAAGTGATCGCGATCACAGAGGGAGAGAGAGAAGGCGAGACAGAGAGAGAGAGCTCTGAGTCGAAGTGGACTGGATCGTCGAAATGGACTGGGTGGAGGTCGATTGGCTCGAGTTAGAAGTCTGAAAAGTCGCCGACTAGGTTTGTACTCCTCTTTCATTTACTTTTCTCGCTGTGTCCCATGGTGTGTCCAGATTTGGACACACGTGTTCCCGCCATGTCTTCGCCATGTTCCTTGCAAAAAAATAAATTAAATTAAGGGGACACGCCAGATGCCGTGTCCCGTACGTGTCCCCGGCGTGTCCCCGTATCCGACACCGCCACGGCTTCCATTTTGGCGTGTCCATGCTTCATAGACATCAAGTATAAGATATGCTTAGGAAGTATTTGATACATATTTGCGAGCATGCAATGAATGTCGATATTTGATACAGGTTCGATATGGATACTGATACGACTCTTTTTTGGAAGTATTCATGCTTCATTTTTAATTAGTGTTCTGTTACATTGACAGTAGTGTTATTTAACTAAAGTTCATTCTTTACTCCTTATTACTTGACTGCAATCATTGTGTGATGCTTTTTTGTTTGCAAACATGAACTTTTTGTTACTAGGCATTGCATTTTACACAACAATGCCAGAGACCTCTAAAAACACACCTCTAAACACACCTCTAATGAGGTGGAAAAGGGAAAAAATAAAAAATAAAAAAAATCAAGACACAGGATTGGTTGTGGCAGTGGTGGGACCCACTGCCACATCATTAGTGGTACCTCTAATTAGAGGTCCCAAGCATTTTTCGCATTTTACATGTAATGCCCTATTAGCATGGAAGACATTGACACGTGAAATTTAATCATCTTGTTCATATCAAAGCCTTATGACCTAGGTACGAATCAGCCTTTTGGGTTTCATTTTTTGAGTTGCTTACTTAATGTATACTAGTATTACTAGAAAACGCTGATACCTTAATGATTGCATTTTGGAACGCACTTTTTGAAATGTGGTATACTTTCATTCTAAAGCGGTAAATTTAGCAATTTGAAAAGTTTTGTTTTTTGTTTTTTTTCCAATATATTTTCTTTTATCAAATATAATGATACAAAATATAAAAAATGGGTTATAATGCTCATAGAAATGTGTTGTTACAATATTAATTTAGGCCTCATTTGGGAACATCACAAAGTAACCTAAAAGCTAAAAAGTCACTAAAAAATCCAAAAAACCAACAAATACCAGAGAGTCAAAGATTTATTTCCATTCACTCTACTTTTTGCACATCTTTTCATAAAAAAACAAAAAGTCATCCAAAACATATTAGTTTTTTTCATCTCATATTTTAGCCAAAAAATCACTAAAAAAGCATGTTCCTAAACGAGGCCTTAAAATAAATAAGCATGTTCCTAAACGAGGCCTTGGATATCCTTGTTAAAAAAAAACTCGACTGAAAGTACTTTAAATTCTTATAGTGTAAACTACAAAGTCTACCCACGTCGTATCACAATTTAGAGCAAATGGTGTACCATGTTCCCATTTCATGTACTAAAACGATCCACATTCCAAGTAATATAGTCATATATCCGTGGAGCATGGCATGCACACGTCACTTAATTGGAATACTATTGGAGTCTTACCTTGGGTTGTCGTTCTGCGTAAGGGTTTAAATTTTAAAAGGAACCTTAGGTAATAGTTATATCTTGCAAAACTCATGCATTGCATGGCATTTCATGATTTTGAACTCATATTGTTTTATTACTTTGGATGTTGGAATATTGGAAAGAGGGTAATTAGCATAGTAATCCGAGAAGTGAGTCGGTGTTGGAAATGTGGTGTATGGTATTGGTACTTGTGTGAGGACTCAAGGTGTCCAATTATCCTATCTTGTGCTTGATGCCAGACGAATATAGGAAATGTTTTTGGGCGTCCACTAGCCCTACCGTATTGTGAGCCAGCAAATGTGGAAAAGATATATGTTTTAGGTGCCCATCGCCTTGCTGTATTGTGAGTTGGTAAATGTCAGAATAATTTTGATATAAAATATATATATATATTTTTATATGTAATTGACTTGTGCATTAGGATTCTATGGCGTATTTACCATCCTATGGTTGATCTTGAGTTTGATGCTACAGAAGTGCATTGAGCATCATCACTTTAAAAAAGGGGAAAAAAATCATGGATTTTGTCATAACATGTGCATAACACGATCATATTTATATCAAACGTTTATATATTCTGTTAAAAGTATTTCTACTGGGCTATATTACTCATTCCTATTATAACAACATTTTAGGTATTGGTGATGTGGCTCCACCCAAGTGAAGGATAGTGGATATCTTTTAAAAGTAGCACTAAGGCTCTTTTGTTGTTTATGAGCCACAGCTGTGGAGCTTATTTGTCTCGAGTTAGTGTTTCCTGATTTTGTGTAATTAAGGAAATAGCCTTGAAAGATGTAAGCCATCAAGGTGTTTTTATTTGCATTTCTCTTACTCTTTGAACTACTTGTGTATTTATTTTGTTTTGTGGAAAGATCCAAATGTAATGTGAACATGTATCACTTTTGAGAAGTTCAAGGAGGAAGAGAAGTACTTTCCAGGTATCAGATTGATATGTTCCATATATTTCTTTGGTGCTTCTACTCGTAATGTAAAATGAGAATAATTATAAAGGATTTGTAATTATAATAGGAATAAAATATCGGGGCGTTACATAGTCTCTCCCATCTCACTTGTGGCTGTCCATGTGGATGTATTTTCCTACTAGAAAAGACAAAAACTAAGCCAATTGATAGAGATCTGATGGGTTATTTTTCTTAATATTAGTATAGTAGATACAATATGTAAATTTCAAACTTGAACATGCCCTTGTCGGTGACCGCCTTCAATCTCATTTGTGTTTCCTCTGTTTATGCATTTGCACACTTTCCTGATGATGAAGCGACAAGTGTAGACAAGGAAAACTATGAGAGTTAGGACCAAGCATGAGTACAACCATATCGCAAGCACATTGATGATCGTATGTTCTGGCGAAACGACCTTCATCAAAGAAGAATAAGTGATTACCAAGGTTGTTATTGTCACCCACATTGCAACCACTAGCGTCCACCTCACAATTCTATTCTTCAATGGTAACCCACTTACAAGCAAAAACATTATGGTCAGAGAAGCAACAAAAGATATTGTGTTTGCAATCCAAAATAATTGAACATCTGTTGGAATTGTTGTAGCCATATTGGATTTTCCATTTGAGTTAAGCCCACCGGGTGAGCTAAGCCCACCGGGTGGGCTAAGCCCAGATTGGTAAGCCATTCCTGCAATTACAGTGGCGGATATCAACAAGCCATCGCGTTTTCTATTTGTACGGGAAAGAGATTCACCTTCACGTATAATCCTGTTGATCAAGCCTGTGTTCTTCTGTACGTCGTCGTTCTATCACCTGAAAACTCAAACTTGAACTGGCCGGCGGGTGTGTGCCGGAAAACCCCTCCGATGCCTAAGTCAGTAAGCAAGACAAATAGGCAAAAGCTCAATGTAGTCAGGGAGCAAAAATTGCATTACCTCTTCATAGGTGATATTGGTGAGCTTATATAGGTTTCGAGTGGCACAATCCTAGTGGGACTCTAACTCCTCCATGTAGAGTCCTCCTAGGATTCAAATTCCTGGAAGATAATGCTTATCCTCCCACACCCCCCTCACTGCTTAAACCAAGTGAGATGGTCCTTCTATGGCCGAACTCCAAACGACCGGAGTACCTGTTAGTTCGGCCCTTACTATACTCTCCCTTACCTCGGCTTTCCCATACTAAGACCGAGCTATCCATAAGGGAGTTAAGGCGAACTACTTTCAGAACCATGGTTTACCTCGGTTTTACACACGCTCCGACCGAAGTAACCGCTTAAGACCGGGCTACCCATAATACATTCTCAACCGGAGTATAACAACCAGATCTTACTTCGGCCGGACTAACCACCATGGCTACGACCGGACTAACATCAAGGCATCTTATTAGGACCGGTCTACCCCACTTCGGACCGGAGTAACTCTGTTTCCCTCTGGGACCGTAGTCATCCTTCTTCTCTTTCGGACCGGAGTAATTCTACTTCTCTTTCGAATTGGACTTATCTCGGCCCAACACCTAGCTCGGCCCAATTTATTAATATAAATTACCCTCTCAATTGCCCCTTAATTCCATCTGCACAGCATGATAGGGATTACTCGTCTTCCAGCCGAGCTAGACTAACCTCTCCAGCCGAGATAAAAACACAGATTAGCCTATCCAGCCGAGATAAGACCCAGTTAAGTTATCCAGCCGAGCTAAAAACCATTTAGCTTATCCAGCCGAGCTAAACTTGAGCCGTACTGTGAGGGTCCGGTCAAAACGTCTCTTCAGTTTGCAGAAACTGAATCGATTGTCCTTTCCATGACACGTGGCAGGCTCTCATTGGTCAATCCCAGCTGTCGCGCCGCCCTCGTACTCCGAAAAATTTGAACAGTTCCCGCCTTTACGGTTTCATCAAAACAAAACACCTCTTCACTATTCAAATCACTCTCCAACTATTCACTCTCTTCTCTCTCTGTGTTTCTGCTCTTTTCAACTTCTTCCAACTTTTGAGCTCGTGTTCGTGTTGCTCCTGCTTCCATTTCCATCCTCAGTCTTTCTACCAGGTAAGCATCAGAAATCTGTTTTCTCTGTCATTGCTTTCGTTTCAATCCATAGCAGTCTACTTCGTGTTTGGTGTTTTTGCAAAACACTGTTTTTTGCTCTCTGGGAAAGATCTTCATAAGAACACTTTGAACATACTAATTTAGCTTGTAGAACACCTTTTCGATCTTTATCCATGCTTCAACCGAACTAGAATATTGTTTCTGCTGTCTAGGCAAACTGAAACCGAACTAGAACTGGTACATGCCTCACAGTAGTTTTAATAGACAACCAACAGAAACACATTAGCCGAAATAAAAACGCACCGAACTAGAAAGGTTGGTCTTCGACCGAGCTAAGCCTTGGGGGCTAATCCAGCTCTCCCAGTTTCTAAACCGAACTTAGAGAGCTGCCCCTTGACGCTTAACCGAAGTAACAAAACCTCTAGTAGAACCGAACTAAGCAAACGCCTCAGCCGAACCGAGATAACACGCACCAGCTTTGACCGAGATAGATTCCGTAGCACCCTGCGTAGCCGAAGTAAGACTCCTTTTTCCTGCTTTGTTTTTGTAGCACGGTCGCAGATCTGTGCTTAACATCTCTTTTCTCCACTTTGCAGACTTAGGTTGCCAGGCACTCCACTGCGCTCAGCCGAGCTACTGAGCACTCTCTCTCGACCGAAATAAATTATTTATAAGTTATTCAATAAATGGGGAAGTACAGATTCTTAGTAGAAACCCCAGGTGGTCTGGCCGAATTCCGCCAGGATCATCATATACCAGATGATGTACACCTTACCCTAGCCGACCGAGGTGTAGACCCATGGAATAACGAGGGTTTTGTCCCTTTCACCATTCAGTCAATAAAAGAGACCGGACTACGATTCCCAGTCCAGCCCTTAATCTGCGAATTTCTTAGGCAAACCAGACTTTGCCCAACCCAACTGTCCACCAACACTTACCGTATAATAATGGGCATAGACGCCCTGAACCGTCAAACCGGTCTAAACCTAGGCTTAGCCGAAATATTCCACCAATACTCATTAGGATCCAAGAATGAAGGCTGGTGCTATTACTTGAGAATACGCCGTGGCCGAGAAAAAATAATCAAACACACACCGGACAAAGACTTGAATGATGACGACTTCTTCTGGGTCTCTGGGAATTTTGAAGATCTTCAAGCCCAGATTCCTGGCCGGAGAATAAACTGGAAATTCGGGGAGCCCGGTATACATACTTCGGTTGCATTTCATATTTTTTCTCTTCTTTACTTCGGCTGTCTACTCTGAACCGAACTAACACTTGTTCCCTTTTTGCAGATAAAGCTCATCTCCTCTCGAACTACAACTACCCCAACCTCGGTCTTTTACGCGCCGCACTACGAGTTCGGGAAAGAAGTTGGGCTAAGCTCCTTGACTTCGAACCGACTTACCGTTACTCCGGTCGGCGAAAAGCAAGGGTGACCGACTTTCTTCTTGAAGACCCACCAGAACCGGACCCAACCTTGCCAGAAATTGTCCTCGTGCCACTAACAGCCGAACAAGAGATGGCGAAGAAGAACAGGATGAGGGCCATGCTCACCGCAACCACAAGTGCCGAAGTGCCACCGACCCAACAAACCACTGAAGCTGTGGTAGCTCTTCCCTCACAACAACCATCCTCCTCACGCCGAGCTAAACGCGCCCGGACTACTGAGACCGAACAGCGTTTGGTTGATGAGGTTGATCCCATCCTTCCACCGAGCCCCGAACTCAACCTTCAACCGGAATCTTCTGACCGAACTACGCCAATCAACAAATGGGCTCCACCCTTCGTCTTCAACAACCGAGATATCGACGAAAGTGACTCCGTTGTTGCTGACAAGGATCACCTCCTAGCCTTCAACCTGGCCCGGGGTGTTTGTCTTCCCAAAGACATGGAGCATCACAACAAACAGCTGAATACCGAGCTGAAAGCCATCCGGTCATCCACCAAGTCCATGATTTTGGTAAGCAGTACTGTTTTTTCTTTGATCAGCCTGATTTTTCCCAACTCTTAGCTCGGCTGACAAAGGAACTCTTCTTTTACAGGCCATTCAGAAGAACACCATTGCTCATGGGCAAATAATGGAACTTCGCAAAACGACGAGGCGCGCGATAAAGGACGCCGAAGCCAGGGCGGCCGAGCTGGCATTGTCCAAACAAAGGTCGGCCGAACTGGAGGCCGAGGTAGCTCGCCTGACTGGGCTGGTCACCTCGGCTGAAAATGACAAACAGCGCGCCGTGACCGAAGTGAAAGACCAATATTTGTGGGAGATAGCGGAGCTTGAAAACAAGAAGAACGCCGAAATAACTGAGCTAAAGTAGAAGGCTGAGAACGCTTCCAAAGAAGGTTTCAAGGAAGCCGAAGCTGGCTACTCTCTGCAGTGCGAAGCTGCGAAGGATTTATTCTTCAAGAGTGGCTGGCGAAGTGCTGTGGAGAAGCTCGGTTGTGGACCCGAAACCGAGGTCTACAATGCTCCCGAGTACTTTATTCCGGCTTCGCTGAAGGAATATGCTGACGAGATCCAGAACCGGTTTCTTGGTTCATCCGATGAGGAAGATGATGATGAAGAAGAAGCAACTGAGACTCCGGCCATCCAAGAGCAAGCCGGCGCTCAATCAGCTCGGTTGGATCCAGTTGTTGAAAACGCGGCGCCCGAACTTCCAACCGAGACTACTCTAACAGCAAATGCCGGAGTAAGTGCTGACCTTGGGGCCGATCTGGATGCCGAGATAGATAACCTGTTTGATTGAACTTGTACTCTTTTTTTTTTTTTTTTTCTTTTGTCTTGAACTCTCTTGTAACCGGGCTACGGCCCCACAATTGTACTCCCAAAATTATCAACTCTTGTTTCGGTTCTGAATGTCTGCCTGTACTTGAATTGAATTTGTTCATGAACTTCAATTTGCCCGAACTGTGATCTCGGTTTTGGCTATCTTACCTTACTAGCCAACCACTCTTCAGCCGATATAATTACCTCGGCTGAAGAGTACAGAGTGTTGGTTTAATCCAGCCAACCACTCTTCAGCCGATATAACTTACTTCGGCTGAAGAGTACAGAGTGTTGGTTTAATCCAGCCAACCACTCTTCAGCCGATATAACTTACTTCGGCTGAAGAGTACACAGTGTTGGTTTAATCCAGCCAACCACTCTTCAGCCGATATAAATTACTTCGGCTGAAGAGTACAGAGTGTTGGTTTAATCCAGCCAACCACTCTTCAGCCGATATAACTTACTTCGGCTGAAGAGTACAGAGTGTTGGTTTAATCCAGCCAACCACTCTTCAGCCGATATAACTTACTTCGGCTGAAGAGTACAGAGTGTTGGTTTAATCCAGCCAACCACTCTTCAGCCGATATAACTTACTTCGGCTGAAGAGTACACAGTGTTGGTTTAATCCAGCCAACCACTCTTCAGCCGATATAACTTACTTCGGCTGAAGAGTACAGAGTGTTGGTTTAATCCAGCCAACCACTCTTCAGCCGATATAACTTACTTCGGCTGAAGATTACAGAGTGTTAGTTTAATCCAGCCAACCACTCTTCAGCCGATATAACTTACTTCGGCTGAAGAGTACACAGTGTTGGTTTAATCCAGCCAACCTCTAAGTTGGTTTTTCCAGCCAACTTAGAATAAAGTGTTTGGTTATTTCGGCCAAACGTCCTGCAGCCTGGATCCTTATCCTGGGCTTAGGAAGGGTGTTGGTTTAATCCAGCCAACCACTCTTCAGCCATACCCATACTTCGGCTGAAGAGTATAAAGTGTTGGTTTAATCCAGCCAACCTCTAAGTTGGTTTTTCCAGCCAACTTAGAATATAGTTTACACTGCTCCTATCTTATCAAAACTATCTTTTACAGAAAAAACAACCATGCTGAAAAGAATCGACTTGTTTTATTGAGAAAGGAAAAAATTACACATTCGTGAAAGAGAAAAAACTAAAAATAAAATAACTTGAGATTGGCAGTGTTCCAAGGCCTTGGGATTGCTTTGCCGTCCTTGTCTTCCAAGTGGTATGCCCCTTTGCCTGCTAAGCCGACCACTTTGTAAGGTCCTTCCCAATTCGGTCCCAACTTGCCATCTCCTGGAACTAGGGTGTTTCCCAGCACTTTGCAAGTACCCAATCGCCGATCTTGAACTGTCTTGGATGCACTGTTTTGTTATACTTTCTAGACAACTCTTGTTGGTAGGAGGCGATGTGAACCAAAGCTCTGTCTCTCCTTTCTTCCGCAAGATCAAGTTCCAATGCTATTGCTTCGGCGTTTAAGTCTGGATCAAAGTTTTCACTCCGAATTGTGGGGAGACCGACTTCTAATGGGATGACTGCTTCCATGCCATAAGCTAAGGAAAATGGTGTTTCTCCTGTCGATCGCCGAGGCGTGGTGCGGTAAGCCCATAAAACATGAGGGAGTTCTTCTGCCCATTTGCCTTTAGCTTTCTCTAGTCTTTTCTTCAGTCCATCCAAGACTACCTTGTTTGAAGCTTCTGTTTGTCCATTCGCTTGGGGATACGCCGGTGTAGAATTGTAAAATTCTATCTTGTACTCCTCACAAAAGCCTCTGAAAATTCTGCCATCGAACTGCGTGCCGTTGTCTGAGATCAGTGCTTTTGGTATGCCGAAGCGAGTAATGATGTTCTGCCAGACAAACTTCTTCACGTCTTTTTCCTTGATTGATGCCAAGGCTTCTGCTTCTACCCACTTTGTGAAGTAGTCTGTTGCCGCTAGAAAGAACTTCCTGTTGCCTGGTGCTGTTGGGAGTGGTCCCACTATGTCCAAGCCCCACATTGCGAAAGGCCATGGACTAGTGAGAGGTAGAAGTTCTCTGGCGGGTTGGTGTATTTGATGCGCAAACTTCTGACACTTTTCACATTTTTTGACGTACTTCTCTGAATCCGCTTGCATGTACGGCCACCAGTATCCTTGTGAAATAGCTCGGTATGCCAATGATCGTCCTCCTTGATGGCTGCCGCATACACCCTCATGTATTTCGAACAGGAATGCTTCCACTTTGCTGGGGTGCACACACTTTAAGTAAGGTCCTGTGAACGACTTCTTGTATAATGCCAAGGATGGAGAGAGCCAAAATCGCTGCGACTTTGCTCTGATTCTGTTGGCTCCCTTCTTGTCTTCTGGTAAGGTGCCGTCTTTCAGGAACAAGATAATAGGATCCATCCAAGAAGGACCTAGATCGGCGCAGTATACTTCTTCTGTTTCTGGGTCTTCAATACTTGGTCTAGGCAGATAATCGATCAATAGAGGATGTGGGATGGAGGTATCCGCCATTGAGGCGAAGCCTGCTAGTTCGTCTGCTCTACTGTTCTCTTCCCTGCCGATCTGTTCTATCCTCACTACTTCAAACTTCTTTATTTCGGTTCTGACTAGCTCTTGGTACTTAGCCATTCTGTCATCCTTTGCTTCGTAATCGCCAGAAATTTGATTTACCACCAACTGTGAGTCGCTGTAGACCATAAGTTCGGTGGCCTTCATGTAGGCTGCTGACTTGAGTCCTGCAAGAAGCGCTTCGTACTCCGCTTCATTGTTTGATGCTGGGAAGCCAAGGTTGATTGCCTGCTCCACTACCAGGCCGTCTGGAGAGATGAGGACTATGCCAAGTCCTGCTCCATGTCGATTGGATGCTCCATCCACAAAAAGCTTCCACATCTCCCCAACGAACAACTTCCAACAAGTGGAGGGATCGGATGATGCCTTGGGGTCTTCCATGTTGCTGATTTCGCCATCTAAGTCCAGGCCTGCTGCCTGCCCCTTGTCATCTTGTTGCGCCAAGTTTTTCATCGTGGGCGAGTCTGGACTTGGTATAGCATGGTTTACTTCTTCCTTGTTTGTATTACTCCGGTCTGCCTTAGGACTTGGTTGAGTAACCAATACCAGGGGTTGCGTTATTCCGACGTCAACTTCTGTCCCTAGTTCGGTTGAGTCAGTCAGGTCGACTGGGCAGATATGATGACTTCCAGGAGTGAACTCTGCGACAAAATCCGCCAATGCTTGAGCTTTTATTGCGGTTCTGGGTTGGAACTTGATGTCGTATTGTCCCAACTCTACTGCCCACTTCAGAATTCTCCCAGAGAAATTCGCCCTTTCAAACAAAGCCTTTAGTGGGAAGGCTGTAAGGATAACTACAGTGTGGGCGTGAAAGTAGTGCGACAACTTTCTTGAGGCCATCATCAAGGCTAACGCCAGTTTCTCCAGTGGCAAATACCTTGTTTCGGCGCCCAGCAGTGTCTTGCTAACATAGTAGATGGGCAGATGTTGGACTCCTTCTGCACGGACCAACACCGCGCTGACTGCGTGCTGCGACACTGCCAGATATAAGAAGAGTTCTTCTCCAGGAATTGGTGTTACAAGTAGTGGTGGAGAAGACATGTATTCCTTCAAGCTTTCCAGAGCTCGGTCACATTCTTCGTCCCACTGAAACTTGGCCTTGAGTGCATGAAAAAAGGGTCGTAGCCTATCTGACGATCGGCTAATGAACCGATTGAGCGCGGCTGCAATTCCGGTGAGATGCTGCACTTCTTTCACTGAGTTCGGTCTCTCCAGATCTTGTATTGCCTTGATCTGAGATGGGTCTGCTTCTATACCTCGGTTGGTCACCAAGAAGCCTAAGAATTTGCCTGATCCTACCCCGAAAGCACACTTCGACGCGTTGAGGCGTAACTTATGCTTCTTCAGGATCTCAAACATCTCACTTAGGTCCTTCAGGTGGTCATTCTCATCCTTGCTCTTGACCACCATATCATCGATGTATGCCTCCATTGTTTTGCCTAACAACGGCTCAAACATCTTGGTAACCATTCTCTGGAATGTCGCCCCTGCGTTCTTTAGGCCAAAGGGCATGACCTTGTAGCAGTAGAGTCCCCTTGGTGTGGTGAAAGATGTGACCTCCTGGTCCGGTTCATGCATTGCAATCTGGTGGTAGCCTCTGTATGCATCCAAGAAGCTTAGTCGGTTGTGCCCCGCAGTCAGGTCTACCAGTTGATCAATCCGTGGTAGAGGAAAGCTATCTTTAGGGCATGCTTTGTTGACAGTTTTATAGTCGACGCAGACGCGCCACTTGCCATTCTTCTTTGGCACGACGACTGTGTTGGAGATCCATCTGGGGTAGTGCACCTCTCTGATTGCCCCTGCTTCCAACAAGTTTCCCACTTCTTCCGCCACTATCTCGGCGTGGTGGAGTGCCGATCTGCGGGTGCGCTGAATGATTGGCCTGGCTGATGGGTGGACATTGAGTTGGTGGCAGATGAAGTTGGGATCAATGCCTGGCATGTCGTATGGAGTCCAGGCAAACACTTCGATGTTAGAGGTCAAAAATTCCAAGACCTCTAACCTCTCAGCGCAGGACAACGATGAACCAAGCAGAAAGAACTTATCCGGGTTCTTTTCATCTATTCTGACTTCCACCAAGTCTTCTACTGCTTTCTGGCTTGCTGCTTTGCCGACGTCTGCGAATAGTTCATTACTCTCCGGTTCTTCGACCGAATGAACATACCCCTTTGCAGCGCGGCTTCCATTCACTGTGATAAAACATTGCTTGGACATGATTTGGTCTCCATAGACTTCTTCTATTACTCCGGTGTCGTTGGGGAACCGCATCACTTGGTGGTAGGATGACGCCACCGAGCGCATGGCGTGCAGCCATGTTCTGCCCAAAATGATGTTATAGGTGGATGGGACCTTTAACACCCAGAACTCTACTTGCTTCGTCACACTCCCTGCTCTGACTGGAAGGATGATCTTGCCTACTGGCCATTCTGGCATCGAGTTAAATCCAATCAAAGGTGACACCGCAGGTGCTAAGTCTTTATCTTGCAACTTCAATTGTTTGAACGTCTCATAATACATGATTTCGCACGAACTACCCTGGTCAATCAGAATCCGCTTGACGTCAAAATCCTTGACTCGGAGAGTGACGACCAGGGCATCATTGTGGGGGCAATATATTCTGTCCAAGTCTTTATCCGAAAAAGACATAACATTTGTGGCCTCTGTCCTTCCCTTCTTGACGACAGGTTGGGCACTTAGTACCTCCCTCAAGTGCTCAGCCTTTTTGATTGAACCTTTGAGCTCACATACACGCTCAGGCTCGAAAACTCCATGTATCACATTGATAATGCCTTGAGGTGGAGCGTCGATTGGCATTCCGTTGGGGTTATTACGGTCCTGGGGGGCTGGCTGTGCCCCTCCTTCAATGTATTTGTCTAAGTGGCCTGCCGCCACCAACTCCTCCAAATGCTGCCTCAACGGGGTGCAGTTCTCAGTTCGGTGCCCCTTTTCTTTGTGGAAGGTGCACCGTGATCTATCGTCATAGTCCTTCTGTGCCTCGCCTAACTTGGCTGGCCACTTGACAAAAGGTTCGTCTCGAATTTCGCTAAATATTCGGTAGATCGGCTTCTAGAAGACCGTGGTGATGGCAGTGCGGACTCTCAACCACCTCTCGTCTCGGTCTTCTTCGTTGTCGCGTCTTCTACGCCCATTTTTGTTCGGCCGATTTACCGCATTGACCTTTGCTGAGGCCTTCTTTTCTGGCGCTGCGGTCGTGCCAGACTTTGCTTTGGCACGGGCACCATCCTCTTCCATCCTGATGTGCTGATGCACTCTTTCCATCAAGGCTTCCATGGTAAGAGGTGGCGTCATGGTGATAGAATCCCTCAGTCTGTTCCCAACTGGGAGTCCTCTCTTGTATTGCGCAATGGCGAGATTGGTTGGGCAGTCCCCAATCTGGTTGAATGTCTCCCAATAACGGCTGTTATATGACCTCAGGGTCTCTTTTTCGCCCATGTCGATGGAGAGTAGCTGGTCGATCTCCACCGGAGTCTTAGTGTTTGTTCTGAATCTTGTGACAAATGCTTCTGCCAATTGCGCCCAGGAGGCTATGCTGCCCTCTGGGAGTTTCTCAAACCAAGTCAAGCCTAGGTCACCAAGGCTTGAGGGGAACAAGATGCACATTAAGGCCTCGTTCCGCCGGTATACAGCCATGACCTGGCGGAAGTGGCTTAAGTGCAAGTAGGGGTCCGTCTTCCCCTCGTATGTAGTGAACTTCGGCTGTAGAAAGCCTGACGGTAAAGGCGCGTTCTCAATTGCGGGGACGAACGGTGAGGTCTGCAGCCTTGCCAATACTTTGTCCGTTGGTTCGTAGGCTGGGCGCGGTTGTGGCATTCCAACCTCGACGCTTCCATGCGTCCGAGGAGCCAACCGCTGTAAGGCCGAAACTCTATGTGGATCACGCGCCCTGGCATCCTCCCGGCGTCGTGCCTTTTCTTCTAGCACGGTTCGTAGGTCGGATGACCTGGGTAACTCCGTTTGTCTGGACCTTGTTTGGTGCGTATGCGAAGGCCAGTATGTGCTTCCTTCCGTGTAAGACCTTTCAGATCTCGCCCTCTCAGACCTGGAGTGACGAGTTCTGGAAGATCTTGATTGCGTATCGCCTGTCCTGAGGCTTCTCTCTTCTGCCTGGGAGTGTGTAGAATTCCTACTACGACCCTCTGAGTGGCGAGGGGGCGTCTTTGTGCGCCCCTCTCCTGTCGCCACTTCTTTTCCTTTCACCTGGCGTTTGAGAGATTCCATGTCTGCCGCCATCCGCCGTATCAACTCGTCTTGTGCTTTGACGTGATCCTCCAAGGCCTGAGGATCAACCCTGCGCCTTTGCCTTTCTGGGCTTTGCGAACGAGAGAGATGAGGGCTGCTATTCCTCCTTCGTCCCCTTGCATCCCTCCTGGAATTTTGCCTTTGTGGTTCCAAGTTCGCCATGGGAGGGACCAAAGGTAGGCCTTCGCGCCTTGCACCTCCGTCTGGGGTTTGTCCGTCAATGGCGGACTGAGGCAGTTCTTCATTGTTGGCCATCGAATTTTGAGAGAAAAACACTTGATCAAGAGGTTGTTCTTGTCTGCTTTTCCCACAGACGGCGCCAATTGTACGGGAAAGAGATTCACCTTCACGTATAATCCTGTTGATCAAGCCTGTGTTCTTCTGTACGTCGTCGTTCTATCACCTGAAAACTCAAACTTGAACTGGCCGGCGGGTGTGTGCCGGAAAACCCCTCCGATGCCTAAGTCAGTAAGCAAGACAAATAGGCAAAAGCTCAATGTAGTCAGGGAGCAAAAATTGCATTACCTCTTCATAGGTGATATTGGTGAGCTTATATAGGTTTCGAGTGGCACAATCCTAGTGGGACTCTAACTCCTCCATGTAGAGTCCTCCTAGGATTCAAATTCCTGGAAGATAATGCTTATCCTCCCACACCCCCCTCACTGCTTAAACCAAGTGAGATGGTCCTTCTATGGCCGAACTCCAAACGACCGGAGTACCTGTTAGTTCGGCCCTTACTATACTCTCCCTTACCTCGGCTTTCCCATACTAAGACCGAGCTATCCATAAGGGAGTTAAGGCGAACTACTTTCAGAACCATGGTTTACCTCGGTTTTACACACGCTCCGACCGAAGTAACCGCTTAAGACCGGGCTACCCATAATACATTCTCAACCGGAGTATAACAACCAGATCTTACTTCGGCCGGACTAACCACCATGGCTACGACCGGACTAACATCAAGGCATCTTATTAGGACCGGTCTACCCCACTTCGGACCGGAGTAACTCTGTTTCCCTCTGGGACCGTAGTCATCCTTCTTCTCTTTCGGACCGGAGTAATTCTACTTCTCTTTCGAATTGGACTTATCTCGGCCCAACACCTAGCTCGGCCCAATTTATTAATATAAATTACCCTCTCACTATTTAACCAATCATCTTTGTTCGTTGGGGGCTTCAACGTGCCATGGACTAGTGAGGGTGGCTGTGATACTAATATTTTCCCATGACCACTACCATGATCACGCAGTTGGTGGCCAATGTGGCCTCCAGCTTGCATAAGCAATTTACTGATTTCCATGGCCTTTAAATCTCTATTTGGCATATGTTCTATGATATCCAAAGCCGTGATACGATTTCCATTCACAGCATTCACTTCCACCACAGTTTCTTCCAATAGGTATTTTATGGTCTGCAAAAATTAATACATAGGAATAGGATATATATATATATATGATGTAACTAATTAATTCTGATTATTTTGCTACAAATTATTAGAAGTATTTCTATTGAAATTTTGATTAGAAGTATGTATATAAAGCATGGTGTCTACCATTATTTGTTAAGTAAGGTGTTATTTGATAAAACTCAAAATTAAAAATTGAAAAACATAATATTAAAGTTTTAAAAATTGGGTGTTAAATTTTTTAAAGTTAAAATGTTAGTTGATAAAAATTTAAGTGATGAATAAAATAAATTATACATACTATATGCATCCTTTTTGTTACTCTAATAGAGGGCCGGCCCATGTGCAAGACCATTAAGATCATTGTCTTGGGTCCGAAAATGAGAAAGATCTCAAATTTTCAAAAGGTAATTTGTACGTGGTTCATAGCACAAAATCCACCAATAACTTTAGCCACATGTAAGAGTAAGTAATTGAAAGGCTCTATTGAGCACAATGAAAACCCATTTATTACAAAGTTAAAAGAAGTGCAAGTTTACAACTTAACTTGTTAAAAGCAACTCAACTTTTTCTCTCTTAGCAATTGTGTGTTATTTTTTAATTTTTTATTTTCTATAATTTCTATGTAAGGAAATAAATAAATAAATGCAAAGAGGAAACAAAATTACGTTATTTTATATGAATTTGACATTGATTAAATCTTAATTGCACCTGCACTATAAGTAAAGTTTATTTTATTTTATTTATCATATATATAGCTTTATTTATTTTTATAATGAAATATTTTTATTTTAATGTGTTAAATTAAGTTATTCTTGATTGTGAACCTATTTTGTATATTCACTAATTTGTGAGGCAAGCAAAGAACAACCATTGTTAAAACTATTTGTACACTTTTTTTTTTTTTGATTGACATATGTTAGTGATTAATTGTTAAATTAGTACTTATGGAAAAAAAATCTCTCTACCCTTGGCAAAGCATGGGTGCTCGTACTCTTTTAATTCAACCCATTAAGGAGAATTGAACATATGATTTCCTTGACACTAAGAGGGTGTTTTCATTCAATAATTATTTTATTTTATTTTTTTTGAATCAGAAAATTTAAACAACAATAACAAATAATAATTAAGAAAAACTTTTACCTCCACTTGCTTGAGGTTGGTAGCAATGTGTAAAATAGTGTTGCCATTATCAAGTTTGTCATTTACCCATGTATCCTTAACCGTCCTAAATCTCATCAATAACTTCAAAACCTCTAAACGATTATATTCCGCACACAAGTGCAGAACAGTTTCACCTCGATCCAACTTGAACTTGGCTACTTCTGGTCGTGCCTGAACCAACTGGCTCACCACATCAACTCGGCCTTTCATGGCAGCCACATGAAGAGGAGTCCTCCCGTCTTCATCTCGCACGAGACAAACACTAGGGTTTGCCATTGACAACACCTTCACTATCTCGATATACCCATTTGCAGAGGCCAAGTGAAGAGGTGATCGGCCCTTTGAATCTAAATCAGAGACCAAGTCTTTCTTGAGAGTCACAAGAGCTTTTGCAAAATCCAGATGACCTTGCATAGCAGCTATGTGAAGACGATTCTCATCGAAACAAATGAGTGAAGATCGGGACAGAGTGAGTCTATCTTCTTCAATCAACTTCTTCAGGGACTCAGTATTCCCACTCACTGATGCTTCATAAAGCATATTCTCTCTCATACCTATCTCAGTCTCATGAGTTCCTTCCATTTCTGGCGCTTGGTGCTTGCCTTGGTGATAGAAAGTTGAAAACAGTATCCTCTCTATTGTGGCTTTGCTTGCTTGCTAAAACGTTTTGCACTCAAACTCTACTTTTGTCTCTGTATACCTTCATTTTCCATGTGGATCCTTCAAATTATACAACCAATATTATTGCGGATTTTGAATTCCACCCTGCAGCAAAAATTTCACTATCAGGATTGGATTGCATTCTACACCACTTGTTTATTCACCAAGGATCCTCTGGAGTATTTTTTTCCTAAAGTTTCCTAAAGTAGTGTATTGTGTGATTGAGATTTAATGCTGAAAAATTGATGTGACTTGTCATTAAATCTCAACCACACAATGCACCACTCTAGGAAACTTTAGGAAAAAAAAACTCTAAAGGATCCTTACTCTTGTTTATTGCCTTACTCGTAAACCACAAGCTTACGGACAGCCACTAAACGGCTGCCACATCAGTGATAATATTTATAAGGGTATTGATTGAGAAAGATTATTCAATAATAGGAGTAGTACTTTATTCCATTTACAGATTTACACCTAATCAATTGTCTTTTAAAAGTCTAATATGAAAATAGTGGGATTTATAGTTTAAACCAACAACTATGACATTGGAACACCACTAGGATTTGTTCAGTGCCTTTTAAATAATTTCTCATTGATTGAATTCAGTCAAATTTGGCGTCTCATAACTTTCTTATCCCTTATGACCTCTCTCTCAGCATCGACCACCGCAATGCTCTTTTCTCTCCCAAATCCCAATCGATGAAGACTCTGCCACCCTCGAGTCCCCGAATCTACCGCAGACAAAAATTCTGATATTACTTACACTATGTTTGGGACATAAGAGGGAAAAGAGAAGAAAAGAAAAGAAATCATTACTTACATTATAAGAGAAAAAAAAAAAAAAAATTATTGTAATTTCTTTTCTTCTTGTTTGGTTAGATTTTATAAGAGAAAAGAAAAAAAACTGTTTTATATTATATTACCAAAATAACTTTTTTATTTTGAGGACATGAGTATCAATCATTTTATTTCTTTTATTTTTACAGGTACAAAATTAGTATTATGAAAATATAAGAATTTGTTGGCTTCTTTGTTCTCCCAATCTCTCCACTTTTGGGAAGATTGAAAATGAGAATTATAAGATAAATGGGTTTCTCTTCGTTTCTTTCAACTTCTCCCCATTTCTCTCCACTTAAGTTGTCTAAACAAGTGAGAGAAATATATATCTCTCTATTTCTTTTCTTTTCTCTCCAAATCACTCAATCTAAACATAGTGTTAATTCGGCCCACTCGAGTCATAATGGTCTTTTGGCAATTCACAAAAAAGCTGCGTTTTGATAGCCAAAAACTCAGCCAAATAAAAGCAACAAAAACTAGAACACATTTGGCAAGTTGGCAAAACGTAAAGTGTGAATTTACATAACTACCCTCCCTATTCCAACAAGTAGATAAATGAGTCATATAGGTCAAAAAGTAAATTTCCTAAGTTGGGTGGGTTATTTTGGTCATTTTATTATAATATGACATCATAAACAAATATTAACCCAAAAAGCAAAAAGCAATTTTTTACCAACTTCTCAAATCACTTTTCAAAAAAGCCAAAAAATTTGGTAAAAAGCAAAAAATTAGCTTTTTATCATCTTCCCAAAACACCATAATTTGTTTCAACCCACTTGAGTATTCAACTTGTCCCAACCTATAAAAGATGATTTAAGATTTTGGATAAAAATTTGTAACCTAAGCCTGCCCATGAACCCAACCAGTAAGAACCCGCATAGGTAAGTCGAACCCGACTCAAACTATCCCGTTCAAAAATAATAATAAATTAATAGTTTATATTTTTTATTCCTTACTTATATCTACCAAAATACCATGATATATATATGTGTGTGTGTGTGTGTTGGCTTTTTTGGCTTTCAAAGGTTAGAAATGTAATTAGAGCGTGCTAACAACGATCAATAAATCCTTACAGAAATAGTAAATGCCAACCAATTAATCAGACAATTGCTTCGAAATTCTCTTAGCCTCAATGAAGAAGACTTTTACTGGTGGCATGTTTTAGGAGAAAATTCAAAAGTATTAATCAAAAAGTAAAACAATGAGGGAGAGAACAGTGTCAGAAATTGAATTTTATTAAGTCAACAAATGTTTACAATAGTACCTTCTCACTTCCACAGCTTAGAAGGGAATTACAACAACAAACAGACTAACTTAGAACTACTCCTAAGAAATTGAAATGCAGTGCGGGAAAGTAAAAAACCGTAAAGTAAAGAACTGGAAAAATGTAAAGTAAATAAACTGATTTTTAGATGTGGTTATAGGTCACTCTACTATCAGCTTCTCATTTATTTATAGGCCTTAGTAGTAACCGTCGAAGTGGCTGATAACTGTCGAAGTGGAGGATAACTATCGAAGTAACCTCCATAATCATGGGACATGGCTCCAAGCATTTTGCCTTCACTAAGCCATTTCTTGCAGTTGGGCTTCCCTCCTAAATTTGGATTTAAATCATCAAGAACTGTTTAGCCACGTCACCTTGCTTCCTTCGATTGTTTTAGTACTTCGCAGATCCATTGCCATTGATATGATTTGCCACGTGTCCTCTACTAATTCCTCAAGTTTCCCCTGATGGACCACGTGTCAGGTTGTGATTGGCTGATACAAAATATATGGCTAACATTACCCCTCACACTTATATAGCTAATACTTGGTAATATTAGTAGATCAATGCACTACTGCCTACGTTCTAGGATGTGCATGGTAATTAATTGTTATGGAAGTATAACCGTCTTCAAGCAAAGTTTCAAACACTGAACTTCCCTTTGTGCTTGAACCTTACTTCCAGTATCTGTGCAAACGAAGAGACTGATACATCCTTGATGGCCAATCAAACATTTTCCTTCATTGATCAAGCATATAAAGAGGTTTTGGACAATGATGGTCGACCTCAAAAGACCTCTCATGCATTTATTAACCATAGTTATTCTCCTCCATTTTACAAGTCATGGAGTCTTTTGCAGAATATACACATTTAGAACAAAAACTTGCTCATACAGACCACGAAAGCTCTTCATCTACCCCAAAGGTCTCTACTTGGAATGAAGCTGCCTCCTCCTCTACCAAAACTATTGGTTGGAATGCCTGGCCAAAACGAACCCAACCTTAAACAAGGGAGCGAATTCACATAGATTTGTTGAATTCGATGACCCTACTTCAGTTCTTCCTTCTTCTCTCAACTCAGTGGTATACCCTTATGTACCATTTGACTACCTCCGCTGCCTTGAAGACAATTTACTTTCGGCATTGTATACTTCCACATTGCCAACCAAAATAATGCGAAGACTCCCCACCTAATCGAAGCTCTAGGAGTGAGTCCCTCACAGTTGGCCAAGAAGGCAAAACTCTACTCTTCTGACTAGCCAGAGTGTGTGAATGAGCCCCAATCTCCTCCTTCCTTTGGAGTGGACCCAGCTGCACCTCCCATTCTTCATAATCCTAACTGGATTAAGGAATTGAAGCTCACCCTCTTCGAGGACTGGCATTTCGCTCCCTATCAAGTCACAGCTCTTCCCACTTCCTACCAGTAGTACAAAGCCCAAACTTTGCTTGTTGCCTTCTTCCACCTATCCTTTAAAGTGCTTCAAGATGACACACCTCACAGGAACCTTCTATGGGCTTGTGATATAGTCTCTTGAACCTATATCCTCAATCTAGTGGCCCAGACAGAACTCCATACCTTCCTAGACCAATTCCCCTTCCTACTCAACTGGCATAAAAATGCCTTAGTCACCTGCGAATTGTTAGAAGAGATCTCTACCACTCATATTCAAACCTAATACAAAGCAAAGAATCTCCTTGAAGAGTATGAAGACTTCAAGAACCATGATTTAGCATATAAAGAAGATGTTGATATAGATGGGATGGATGAGGTAGAGAAGGCACTAAAGCAAACAAAATTTGAGATGAAGGTCCAGCAGCTTTTTCACCAAATAAGGGCGTATCAGCTAGAGAAGCCCCAATTAGGTAGGATAGAGGAAAGGCTAGAGAGAGAACATGTATTCATTGAGTTTTGCTGGACTAAGTTCCATGACCTCGTAACCTTTTCCATTCCTTATTTTTACGAAATTGAGAATGTAACCAAATAGATCCCTCAATGTAATCATTTATTTATTCAATAAAATATGGGTTTCTTGCTTCCAATTACATGGTTTGTATTTGTCAATATGAATGACCTCAAACTCATTCACATAGTAGCAAATACTAGTTTCGAAGTAACCTATTTACTCCGAAGCATGGCCAAATGTTTCGAAACACAATTTCCTTCATGAAAAAGGTAGTAAAATATTCCTTTGAAGGAAATTTCCCTTGTAGAAAGTCAAAAATGTGCTTCAAAAACTCAAAAACCTTTGAAATTAAAATATGGGTTTCTCTTTGCCAATTTCATGGTTTGAATTTGCTAATATGCAAGCCTTTAATCTCAAAACTCATTAACATACAAGCAAATACTGGCTTCAAAGTAACCCATTCATTTTAAAGCCAAGTCAAGTAATTTGAAGCACACTTTCCTTCCTTAAAAGGTAGTAGAATATTCCTTTGAAGCAAATTTCTTGGTAGAAAGTCTAAAAATGTGCTTTCAAAACCTCTAAAATTAAAATATGGGTTTATCTTTTTCAATTTCATGATTTGTATTTGCTAATTTGCCCTTTAATCTCAAAACCCATCAGTATACTAGTAAATACTGGCTTCAAAGTAACCCATCATTTCGAAGCCAAGTCAAGCATTTCGAAGCACACTTTCCTTCCTCAAAAGGTAGTAAAATATTCCTTCGAAGGAAATTTTCTTGGTAGAAAGTCCAAAAATTTGCTTTCAAAATCTCTGAAATTAAAATATAGGTTTATCTTTTCCAATTTCACGGTTTGTATTTGCTAATATGCAAGCCTTTAATCTCAAAACTCATTAACATATTAGCAAATATTGGCTTCAAAGTAACCCATTCATTTTGAAGCCAAGTCAAGTACTTTGAAGCACACTTTCTTTCTTCAAAAGGTAGTAGAATATTCCTTCAAAGGAAATTTTCGTGGTAGAAAGTCCAAAAATGTGCTTTCAAAACCTCTGTTTCCAATTTCGTGGTTTGTATTTGCTAATATGCAGGCCTTTAATCTCAAAACCCATTAATATACTAGCAAATACTGGTTTCAAAGTAACCTATTCATTTTGAAGCCTAGTCAAGCACTTCGAAGCACACTTTCCTTCCTCAAAAGGTAGTAGAATATTCCTTTGAAGGAAATTTTCTTGGTAGAAGGTCCAAAAATGTGCTTTCAAAACCTCTGAAATTAAAATATGGATTTATCTTTTTCAATTCCATGGTTTGTATTTGATAATATGCAGACCTTTAATCTCAAAACCCATTAATATACTAGCAAATACTGGCTTCAAAGTAACCCATTCATTTTGAAGCCAGGTCAAACACTTCGAAGCACACTTTCCTTCCTCAAAAGGTAGTACACTATTCCTATGGAAATTTTCTTGGTAGAAAACCGAAATGTGCTTTCAGGACCTTTGAGATTAAAATATGGGCCCTAACTCCACATGGGTCAAATGAAACCCAAATAGCTTGGAACTACTTAACCCGTTAGGTTAGATGGGCAACTTAGACAAGAAGGTATAAAGCCCTAATTCTCGTGCTCTTACCTATTCACTTGTCAATTTCTAAGTCTTACTCTCATCCTTTACTTCCCTATATGTTTACTTTAGCTCTTGCTCCTCCTACCATTACTCATGCTTTTTCAGTCTTTCCTTCAACTCTCATAAATGGCTACTTCTTCCTCTACAAACCAACCAATCTTCGAATGTCTTCATCCTTCAGTGGCCTTGAGGAGATGCATAAATGAAGAAATAGCCAAATATAACGAGCTAGAAGGCCACAGTGTAATCGATGAGAGATACTTTATCTCTCGCCATCACGCAAAAGAGGAGTATATCCTTGGCCTTATCTTTACTGAGGCTCCTGCTATACTTCCTCTTTTGTAACTACGCTTGGAGGATCACCACCTTCTTTATGAAGGAAAGTTCAACTGGAGGGGTTGGAGGGCTACTTGACCTCATCGCTGTTAGCCCACATTGAAGACGAAATGAGAGGAATGGTATAATAGAGTCGTTGGGGCCAGAGAAAAAGATTTAGAGGACCTATGTATCCTTAATGCCCTTCGACTTTTCAGGTTTATAATTCTTGAGGATCCCTTTCTTATTCCAGCTGCTTTTTGCTTTTGGAATCTTGCCTTCAATTTCTTTCAATTTTGGTGGGGTATGATGGCTCCCATCGTTCTTGATATGTGTCATCTTCTAGGGCTGTCACCCATTGGTGACCCTTTTAGTCCTGATTACCCAGACCTTGCGGTCGCATTCTCTATTCCTGCTTCGAATCCTTCTTACAGTGAGTTTATAGAAGTTGAGAATAATAAGGAAGGTTCTGTGACCGACCGAAAATTCTTTTCTTTTATTCTTTATTAGCTTTACAAATTTCTTTTTTGTACTTCATCCCAAAAAATAATGTATGAAGTCATTCATCTCGCCAAAGCTCTGGCTTCAAAGAAAAGGATAACCTTGGCTCCTTATGTTCTAGGCCATGTATATAGGGTTTGTTCCCAGTTTTTTGAAAGGCCTCTAAAACCCAATCAAGGAGGCCTTATTTGGGTTCTCCAACTCTGGCTTTTTGCTTGCTTTACTGACTTCCATTATCATTGCTTAAAACTTTTGGTGCAAGAGCCCACCACCCACGGAGAGAAGTATGCCAGAGTCTCTTTGTACCCTTCCAGTTTTGCTTATTATTTTTCTTACTTCCATAACTTGCTAATCTCCATTTATGTTTCATTCTTTTGATCGTTTGATGCTAATATGGGGCCAGCATGGTTGAGGGCTTTTTTGGCTGATGTGACCTATTCTAGGCCTATTCACAAGGAAATGTGGGCCTTTGTCTTAATTCCAAGGGAGCTCTTCATTGTCACTCTAAACCCCAAGGCCTACAAGTGCATCACTGAAGCTTATTGCCCTACCTAATTTGTAAGGCAGTTTGGGCTTCCTCAAGAGATCCCAATCTCAGTAGCCTCTCCAATTCTGACCTTGATACCAGAGATTTGAAGGTGCCAAAACCCAGGCTAAATGAAGCAATGATCAAGTTTGTAAAGGACTTTTCTAGCTTCAAATTCGTGCCCTTAGCTAGCCATAGTGGGGTTATGAGAAGATTTCAAGACTGGTGGACAACCAACATGGAGGTGCAGCTTGCCACTCCCACCCTGAACTTACTAAAAGAACTGGATGTGCCAATCTAGGGTGGGCAACCCAAAACTAAGGAGGTTAGCATCACCGTTACTTCCACTCCTACAATTTCAACCCTTTCACTCAGAATTGCTAGGGCTGCCACCAAGAAGAGTACATGCTTTACTTCTTTCTTTGACTTTTTTTTCCCTCTCTTTTACACTTTTATTAACCTCAGTGCTCTTTTTACTGCTATAGGGGCTTTGTAGGAGGTCTCACCTTAGCGAGCAGAGGCCCTTGTCACTTTGAAGGGCAAATAATAGGAATTAAAGAAAAGAAAGGCCCCACCCAAGCTTGAGCTTGTAGAAGAGGCACTTGGGGACCCTTCAAAGAAAGAGGAAGAAGAGAAAGAAGAGTCTCCTCTAAAAAGGAGGAAGAGGCCCATCTCACCTACTGCCAAACTTATTATGGATTTTGCTCATAAAGCAGTAGCCAAGGCAGTAGAGAATGAACAGGCCAAGGAGGTCATTGTGTTCCAGAGGTTAGAGAAGAAGAGGTAACAGAGAACCTCAAGTGAGAAGGCTACTACTACTGAGGCAACACAAAAAGAGGCTGCAAGGAAAAGCAAAGCTGCTGAACATCACACTCTTCGCAGTTCTCCAGCTACCACCACTACAATTGCTGGTAATCCTTTTCAGCCCTTTATGATGCCCTTTGTTTTTTTACATTCTTTATGCAAGCATTATCTTTACATTTCTTTCTTTTAAAATGCAGAAACAACTAGTCTGCCCCTCTTCTATTCAATGTCAGCTTCTTTTCCTCTAGGGGGAATTGAAAAGCCATCTCTGAGCCCCACAAAATTGGAGACCTTGAAGGGAAAAGGAAAAGCAGAAACCAGCTTCCCAATGAGTGTAGAACCCCTGTAAACAATACTTCCAGTCCGTGCCTCTACACTCTCTATAGCTTCTTCCTTAATTCCTTCGAGGCTTGATATGCCCATAATTTTTTCCTTCCCATCTCCTAGCACTGTTGAGCCCCTTAGTCTGCCCTTGGTGTCTATTACCTCACCTCTGCATGCTTCCTTATCCTCCAGAGTCCTGGTTACCCCCTTGCCTTCTAAGAGTACCCCTGCTGCCACTCCTATTCCAATGGCAGCTAGTACTTCTAAGGGTGGGACTAGTGGCACACCAATACTTCCCTTACCACCCAGCTCCAATCCCACTTACTTAGACTGGCTGGTGGCCAGGACCATGGATGCTACTAAGGCATATTTTTCTTCTTTTCTTGTACCAATACTTCTAACACTGCTTTCCATAAGTGACCCTTTTGCAATTTTTTTTCAAAACAGAAGATAGACCTCTTCGAAGATCAACTAGTGAGCTTATTTCACACATCCACACCAGCTCTCTCAACTGGCAGTGACATTGAGCCATTAGATTTAGTTGACTTCTTGTTGGAGATAATAAAAAGCTCATCTGTTGCTGAGTCTATTCCCCTTCCTCAAATAGACTTGGGCACTTGTTTAGAGCTGACGAGGACCTTCTCATGGATTCCATTCGAAGCTTTGCAGAAACCAATCATCAAGAATAGATTCCTCAAATGCTGCCAACTCCTTGAGCAGTCCAATGTTGCGTTTATAGGCCATTTAACCCAAACAACAGCAACCATTGACTTTTATGTCAATATTTGCCAAATGGCTAAGGTTGCAAAGAAGTAGCTGTTAATAGATAAGGAGTTTGTATCCCATATTCACTCTGAAGTTTCAGTGCTAAAGGGACAACACTTTTTTGCCTCACAACTTCAGGATCAACTTTTGCATAGGAAGGCAAAATTAGAGAAAGAATTAGCAG
Source organism: Camellia granthamiana (assembly GCA_036172215.1). Classification (NCBI taxonomy): domain Eukaryota; kingdom Viridiplantae; phylum Streptophyta; class Magnoliopsida; order Ericales; family Theaceae; genus Camellia; species Camellia granthamiana. Next base: position 47,767,277 of record CM069904.1, read on the forward strand.
CAGTCAATTTGGCCTTGGAGCAGAATGCAGAGAAACTTCACACTACACACTAAGGGCTCTTAAGCCGTAGGCAGGAGATGAACACTGCCATTCAACTGTTCCCATCACTCAAGAGTAGAGAGCTTATTGCAATGGAGCAATTGAAACATTGTAATGAATTTTGGGCCAATTTGTGGCACAATATACTTCAATTTTTTTGAAATAAAACATCATTATTTTACACAAGTGTTTACTATTTTTACTTAATGTTTCCATACAGTACCTCTAAACTTCTTGTGTCTCCCATACAGTTGGGTAATAAGGTTTCAAATATTTGCCATTAATTTTCTTGGGATGTACATATTTTAAATGGTAGGCTCCTCCAAGAAAGACTCTGTGGACTTGGTATGGTCCCTCCCAATTAGGTGATCATTTGCCAAACTTGTGGTTTCTAATACCTACTGGAAGTATTGTTTTCCAAACCAAATCCCCCTCATCAAAGCTAATGTGTTGAACCTTTTTATTATAGCTTTTAGCTGTTTTTTTCTTTTGCAAAAGGATATTATTTAATGCCAAAATTATGGCTTCATCCACACCCTCTAATTCTAAGTGCATGCTTTGATGATATTGATCAGTACTTAAGTGGTCTTGGCATCTTACCCTCAAGGATTTGATATTGATCTCCATAGGCAGCACTGCATCATGCACATATACCAAGACATAAGGAGTAACTCCTCTACTTGATCTTTGGGAAGTCTTAGAAGCCCACAACATATCTAATAACAAGTTGTCCCAATCCCTAGGACTGTTTTCCACAACTTTTTGTATCTACTTCTTCAAGGATTTGTTAGATGATTCTGCCTGACCATTTGCTTGTGCATAATAGAGGGTGGAATTGACTAGACTAATTCCATATTCTGCTGTAAAAGCTTTTATTAACTTTTCATCAAACACAGCCCCATTGTCCACAGTCATGGTCTGTAGAATACCAAACCTATAGATTAACTCCTTGATGAAGTCAATTAACTCTGTTTGATCTACAGTCTTATAAGGCTTAACCTCATCCCACTTAGTAAAATAGTCTATGGCCACTAGAATGAAACAATGTTGCTTCGAAGAAGGTGAGTAAATTTTCCCTATCATGTCCTTACCCATCCTCTAAATGGTCAACGCTTCACCACTGTATGTAGCTCAGTTATTGGGACATGCCTTATCATGCCATGCTTCTGACATGCCTGGTAACCCTTCGTATATTCTATGCAATCCTTAAGAATAGTTGGCGAATAATAGGAATGCCTTCAAAGAAACCACCTTATCTTAATGCCAGGCTGGTGAGCACCATAAATACCCTCATGCACCTCAGCCATGGCAGTCAATGCCTCTTTTGGTCCTAGGCACTCTAACAGAAGACCATCTGCTCCTCTTTTGTAAAGAGCATTATCATACACTATGAATTGCATTGCTTGTAGTTTAACCTTTCTACTAGCCTTCGAAAAAGGACTATTTAAATACTGAATGATAGGAAGTCTCCAATCGTGTACTTCCAAGTCATTTTGATTAGCCTCTACCAATATTCCTTGCTTTACTAAAGGTGGTACTAGCTTCTAATATGTTGCTTGACCCATATCTATTTGAGTGAAATCCCTTCTTATGAAATTTGAAGCCTTCTGGGCTACATCATTGGCCTTATGATTTATGAATCTGAGGATGTAAGTTACATTTGCCACTTGGAATTGGAAAAGCAAATGTGTAGCAACAACATAGTATGGCAAGAGACTTGTACTTTGACATTTAAAGACTCCCTTTACTTGATTAATTACCAATTGAGAATCTCCAAATATGTTAACTGCATGAGCCTATAAACCAATAAGTATCTCAAGTCCCAAAACCAAAACTTCATCCTCAACTTGATTATTAGAACAAGTGGGCTCATCAATTCTAAAACCATGTGTGGCTTCTGCCCCTTGTGGTGACTTAATTACAACACTAATTCCCACTAGACCATTAGCTTTTGATCCATCAAATCACATCTGCCATGGTTCTAAATCAGTTGTGTCAAGCTCTATTATTTCTTGATTTTCTGTTTGACATGGATGATCAGCTAAGAAGTTGGCCAATACCTAACCTTTTACTGTCTTTTTGGGAACATATTCCAAATGAAACTATGACAAAGCTAAAATCCATTTGCCAATTCTTTCTCTTAGTATAGGTTTAGATAACATATATTTAACCAAATCCATAGTTATAATTTCCAAGACAACAGTAGGCAAAAGATAATATCTTAATTTTATTGTTGCAAAGTACAAGGCTAAACACAGCTTTTCTACAACCGAGTATTTACATTCACAAGAGTTTACAAACCTATTAAGGTAATAGACTGCTTGCTCTTTGTTTTCTTCATTGTCCTAAGCCAAGAAGACTCCTAATGATTCTTCAGCTGCAGCAATGTATAACTTCAAGGGTTTTCCCTTCCTTGGTGGCATCAGTACTAGAGGCCTGGCCAAATAGGCTTTTATTCCTTCGAAAGCAGCTTGATGTCCTGCTGTCCACATAAACTCGTATTCATTTTTAACTTCAACAAAGAAGAAAAGACTTTAGTTTTCCTAGCAGTATTAGAAATGAACATTCAAAGAAAGTTAACCTGACCAAGAAATTTTTGCAATTCTTTCTTACTTGATAGAGGTTTAGCTTCAATGATGGCTTTGGCTTTATTATGATCAATCTGTATTCCTTTCTTGTGCACTATGTATCCCAAGAAGTTTCCAGTTGATACACCAAAAACACACTTAAGTAGATTGAGCTTTAGCTTAAATTTTCTCATTCTTTCGAAGGCTACTATCAGATGAACTAAATGCTCCTTCATATATTGAGATTTGACAACAATATCATCAATGTAACATTCTAAGTATCCTTCAATGAGATCATGGAAGATAGTGTTCATTGCCTTATGATATGTTGCTTCAACATTCTTCAACCCAAATGGCATCTCAACCCATTCAAAGATTCCAATATTACTAGGACACCTGAAAGCTATCTTGTGAATATCCTCCTCTGCTATGTATATCTGATTGTAGCCAGAGTGTCCATCCATCATAGACAAGATTCTATGTCCTACTGAACTGTCTACCAGCAAATCAACCACAGGCATGGGGTACTCATCTTTTGGTGTTACCAAATTCAGATTTCGGAAGTCAATGTACCCTCAGTTTTCTATTCTTCTTGATCACAGGCACAATATTGGATAACCACTCAATATATCTGGCTGTTCTAATAAAACCTGTTTTAAGAAGCCTAGCAATCTCATCCTTTACCTTCTGAACCACCTCATGACTCATTCGCCTGGATTTTTGTTTGTATGGCTTAAAAGTTTGGCTTGACTGGAAGTCTATGTTCTACCAATGATCTGTCCAACCCAGATAGATCATTGTATGACCAAGCAAAACAGTCCTTAAATTGTTTCAGAATAGGCAATAATTGCTTCCTGGCAATGGATCCAACCAAGCACTGATATAGGTAGGTTGTTATTCTGAAGCTTCTCCTAAATTAACTTCTTCCACAAGGTCTTGCATCTGAGTACTTAGTATGTTTCTCCTTCAATTTCTTCTAGCTTTGAAACAATCTTTTCTTCTTGGTCTACCACAACCCATCCTAGCTCAACATCCTTATTTTCCTCTTCATAGACAAAGTCTGTCTATAAAGCTTCTTCTTTTTGGATTTCCTCATTACCACAAAAACAGTTAAAGATCACACTTTGATAAATGAAAATATCTCACTTTTATTGAAAGTATGATAAAATAATTAGATTGATATTTTAATCACATTTAATTTATTAAGTGTAATAATATTTATTTTTTATATCACTTTTTAATTAGAATGATTATATCTATATCTATATATATATATATTTTTAATCACACCTTCTAATTAGTGTGATTATATATAAAATAAAATTTTCAATGCTGGCGCCAATTCTGGTCTCACCCATGAATGGAAAGGCACAATTCTTCCCTTTTCCAAACAAGATAGAATTTCCAACACAGCATGACTCTTCTTTCCAATTCTCTTTGCCTCGCACCCGCAATCACGACTGCGACTACCACCGACGACTATGACTATCTGTTAAGTTCTCTCTCTCTCTCTCTCTCTCTCACTCGTTTGTTGCTCTCGCTTTGTCCTTTTCCCTCTCCTTCTAATTTTCGAAATCCTAACAAGTGATTTTTTAAGGCTAGGGTTGGTCAAAGTCGTCTATCTCCTATGGGTAAAAGTTTCTCTCTTTCCTCTACCTCTCTAAATTTGTATATAATTGTAATGTTTGAACATCCGTTACTGTGATCAAGTAAGTTTATGCTAGCTGAGTAGTTTTAATTGGTGTTGATTGTCATTTTGATCCATGTGAAATCTGTCAATTTGAACATGTATATATTGATTAAAATAAAATTGGCAATATTACTATGAGCTTTTACTGATGAGTCTTGTGTTTGCAAAAACCCTTTGTCGTTAGATTATTTTATTTATTTTTATTTATTTTTAATTCTTTGGCTTTTGATCTCACTATACAAGCCGTTCCATTGCTAAGTGAATCAACAAATATTATATAGTTTCATATTTGATATGTTGAGGGCCTGATCAATTCGGTAATTGTAGGTGGTACAATCAAAATGGATATGCCTTAATTCAAAAAACACAGTTCCTCTCTCCCCCCCCCCCCCCCCCCAAAAAAAAAAAAAAAAAAAAAAGAAAAGAAAAAGAGAGAGAGACATAGAAAGAGAGAGGAGAATTAATTGAAGTCAATTGATTTGCAGATTGCTTAAGGCCTTTTTTGGAGGTTACTTAAGGCCTTTATTGATTTGAAGGTGACCAATTAAAACTTTGAATGGATTTTTATAATTTCAAAATATCCATTTTAGGATTTGAAATTGTCTTTCTATTTGCTTTTTGCAGTGCATGGCAAGGTTGGATAAGTCGGGTGATAGATCTATATAAGGTAATCTGTTGCGAGTTAATTCCATTTTTCTTGTGTGTTTGAATAAGTTTGTTTTATATTGCATCAATTATGTTAATGTAAAATTGTCAGATAGTCAAACCTAAACATCTTCTGTTTTTGAGTTTTAGTGACTGCATATGTTTATAAGTAGCAAACAATAACAAAGACAGCCAAGAAGATGGTATTTGTTGTAGACGTGTATCATTTTGTTTGTTGTGTCTAGATATGATTGAAATCTACATTATGATTTATATGTTGTCGCATTTTAGTCTGATTTTCAGGAAGGGGAAAATACATGTAATGAGTTTCTCAAAAGTCGCAAAAAAAAAAAAAAAAAAAAAACTTTGTTCTTAAATATATATATATATATATTCCAATTGCAAGTAGAATTTATATTTGTTTGTGCTAAGTTGACAACATTTTTTTTTCACCTTCTATAAATTGGTATGTGGACTGTGTTTGCGAAGGCAATTTGATTTTAGAAATTTCACCAACGGGGGAATTGAGTAAACAGTTAGCAAGATTTTTATGGAGATTCTCACATCTTTCTCGGATAATAATAACTGAGCTGAATTTCCAATTACTTTTATGGATATCTTAATGTAAATAAAAAATATAAGACATGTATCTGAAGCATTGGCCGTAAGTTGGATAATTAGTTGGACAATGTGCAATTACTGCTTTCTCTTGTAGGAGTTCTTTAATCATGGTGTTTGCAATACTCCCGATTTTTTTTCTTTAATATTGATTTATGCAGTCAACAAAGAGGCATTTAACAAAGTAGCTGGAAAACTTAGATTGGAAGCTGGATGAGCAGAAGGAAACATCTAAGCTCATTGCAAATGATATGGGTAACATTTTTTCTAGTTCAGGTCTTGATGCATGATTTTTTGTGATAACATGTGCTGAGATCCTGTCCACCCAAGCAAGAGGGTCTTATTATCATGTGTGACATACTTCTATTCCACTTTCCCTTAGTTATGCATTAAGATTGATAGAGAATCAACTTTCATTTCATTATGGTAAGAGAATCACTCGGTTAAGGCTCTATGGACTTTTCTATATTAGGCTTTGTGTAGAATTTGATTCCAGAGGAGAAAGGTTAAGAACCTGCCAAACTCCTGAAAAACTGAACAAGAAGAAGTAAAAAGAAACTACTTAAAGAATGAGAAGAAGAAGATAGACAAGTAGAAAAGAATCAAAGAAGTAGGAAAAAAAATGTGGTGGACAGCCTCGCTCTCCTACACATTGATTCCTCCACCCCATACTTTGTTGACATGAAAGTTTTCAAGGTGCAAGAATGGCTTCCTCTTTCTCTATTTCCTTACTTTACATGTCATTTCTCTCCCACACCCCTCCTATCCCCTTTATTATATTTATTTTAGTTTGAGCTCAAAATTTTACAGGGGAAATGATAAAAAATTAATGTCAAAACTCTAGAAAGATTTGACCATCTCTGAATATAATTGCATTATAGTTTTTAAGGTTTTGCAGTGTAGACTTTCATGGACGACAATTAAGAAATACTAAAGGTTGGGAGGCGTAAGGTTGTCAAGAAAATGATTCTCTGGATTAGGATTGTGAATACAGAATCAACTGAAGTCTAGATATTCCTACAGGCTAAAAGTTTGAATCTAGGTTACAGCTGAAGACATAAGGAATGGACTGATATTTGTTATATTAATTGCATTGTTATCACCTATGCCAGCTGAAGAAGGGGTTTGTATTTGATTAAATTGAAGGAGAAGAGGACAACGATGTCGCAAGTTGCATTGATATTTGATTAAATCATTATGGGTTTTAGCAGTAGCTAGGATTTTCTATGTTTGCCTATGTTGCCTTTCTTTCTTTTCTGTTTGTTTTTACTTCCTTTTTTGTTCTACTTCCTTGATCAAGCTTTGCATTGCTCTTGACATCACTATGTTTTGTTTGGTATTTAGATTTAGCAAGGGAAGAAGAAAATAAAATGTAAAAAAACTTATTTTCCTTGTTTGGTTACAATGCAAAATAGGGAGGAAAAGAAAATATATGATGGAAATGATAGAAGATTTTTTTTTTTAAACCTTTAGGTGTTTTTAATTCTCTTCATTTTATTCCAATGTTTCCTTGCACCAAATAGAGCCTATTACATTTTCCCCCGACAACTACAGATACACTAGCCCTATGGTTTCCATTAGCAAGTGAGTTGGAAGTCACATAGTTTGATTGCATTCCTCATTGTTCATATATATATACTTTTTATTTATTTATTTATTTTTAATTTTGTTGAATTTACTACAACCATCAATTGATTGTAGCCAAACTCATTCCCAATCATTCTTTGTCCTTTTAAAAAATTTTGGGTTTTGTTATATTTGAAATGGTTAAGTAAAGGAAAGGAAAATGTTAAAGCATACATTAGAAAGGAAACCATTTAGTAGCAATACTATTTGTTTTACATTGGTCATGTTCAAATTGTCACTTGATTCTAGTGTTAAATTGTTAACTGTCATATTATCTAAAAGTTGTTGCAAAGAGGGTAACTCTATTATTTATACCTACCCCCAAAAAAGCTCTATTATTTATATCATCTACATGTCTCACATATGGCCTAGTCAGTGACTTTATAATGATCCAAGAGGTCTGGAAGTTGGAGGTGGTCTTGTGTATCAAATGTCCAATGAAATAATATAAGTAACGATCATCCTGAACAGAATTCAGTAAAAACTAGAAAGGTTCAAGAAGGTAAATTCATGGATGTCCTGGCATCATCTTATGTAATCTTGGGTTTTTGTGAGTGGCAAATTTAAATCAAGGTGCACAATTTGTGTCAAAACTTCATTTTGATCTATCTTTTTTTTTTTTTTTTTTTGGCCGGGGGGGGGGGGGGGGGGGGGGGGGAGGGTGGGTTAGATGTTTATACATTAGAGGCTAAATTGTTATAAAGACAAAAATAGGACTTACCTAATGTTGAAGTTTGCTATGCTGTTATTTAAAATGCAATTGCCTACTATGCATGCAGGAGTTTTGCTTCAATTGGGGTGGATCCCGCTGTTATGGGCATTATCCTAGCTGCTGCAGTTCCAGCTGCAGTAAAATCTGCTGGTCTTGAGCTTGATGATATCAACCTGTTTGAAATAAATGAGGTAGTGGATTCTCTTCATCATTATAATTCCCGGGTTCAGTTCAGTATTGTTGGAAATTGGGTCAGATTTGACTTGACCCATAACCCATAGAACGTTAAAATTTGATTCCACATTTTCTCAAGATACATTTTCCAAATTTAGATATTGCCTCTGGAAGCAAAACCTTGTATATTGGAGAAGTCCATCTTACAATGTTCATGAGAATATTCTTTACTACATTGAGTGGACTGATACTTGGCTCAGTATTTTGGGGCATGGGTTGTAAAAGGTAATTTATTATTTCTTCTGGTTGTTAAATGAAATTTAACTATACTGTTCACACACTTTGCTTTGTTTCAGCTGTCTATCTCTGTTGTGTGATTTCTTGCTTTTGAAATCTAATTTTGAACAATGACCCTTCACTTGTTTCTTTCCCAATTGATTAGGACACCAGGTTTGGTATGGTTTGGTTTATCCTCAGTTCATTTCTTATATGTAAATTCATATCTGATTAAACCATTCAACCTCTTAAGACTTAACAGTGAGAAATTCTGAGAGAACTGATTGTTTCAATCACTTGATATGACTGAGTCAGTGCTAGCTGAATTTTACATCTTCGAATAAAATGGGTCAATGCTGTGAGAAAAGACATGGTAGCCTATGCTGAACTTGAAATTTCTTTGATAAGCTTTTTTGAGGATGAGCTGTTTCAAAATCTAGAAACTAGCTTTGGCAAATGATGAGGTTGTTGTATCGTTAGTCTCACAAATGTTGGGCTCAGCGGTCTTTTCTTTGGATATGGATCTTTGTTATAAATGTGGATAATGTTGCCCTGGCCTTCTACGACAGCTACCTTGTAATTATTTGTTAGAATTGATAGAGATGCCAGACATTATTTTTATTGATTCCTCGTCAGCTGAACTGTTAGAACTATGGTGTTCAAAGTGTTACCCTATATATATTTTGAATCTTGTGCAGGGACTCAACTCAGAACTTATATGTTGTCTTGGGAGATCTTTATGCTTCATGCTTGTTTGTTGGAGTCAGTAATGCTTCCTCAATACAACCAATAGTTTCAATTGAGAGAACTGTATTCTACAGAGAGAGAGAGCAGCTAGAATGTACTCCTCATTTCCTTATGCTGCTGCCCAGGTGGGTATCTTGATATTGAATCTTTGTTTAATTCGATTCGAAACATGACCCTCAATAGAAATATGTTTAAATTGTCTGGATTGGCTGCATATCACTATCATGGCAGTACCAATGAGCTTTATTGTTTAGGAATTCCTTGCTGAGAGCTTAATAGATCTAGTTTATCTGGCCTATTTATAGTCATCCTAGAAATAAAAGGAAATTATATTTTATCATAATACAAGATGTCCATGAGAGAGCCACATTTAAGGATCTGGATTCTGGATCTTGATTTTCTATTTTGCCTTAACCTCTTGACCTGTCATCGACTTTTAGCGTAAGTTTATCACTCTGTTGGTCTGACTAATCATTACCCTCATTGCAAAGTAACCATAAATAAATACATAAATAAAGATTGAAAATTGAGAATTTGGATGTGGGTAAACCACCCCCTCCTTTTTTGCTCTTAGTTTAACAGAAGGAATTTTCTTCGATATCAAGAAATAAATTTGTGGACATGACAGGGAGCTCAATTTTTATGATTTATATAGCAATAATACATTATTCAATCACTGGGATATGTTATAAAATCATTGTGATATGTTATCATTGGAAAATTTCTTTAACACTAATCATTTTATTAATTTAGACTTGCTTTTACATTTTTCAATATTTGTGCTTAACATTTTCTTGGCATAATTCGATTCATGACTGCAAGTTTTTGGCAGATCAATGCATCATTGATTACAGTCTTTTGCTTGGACTGCACATAGAAGCTCCAAGTCAAGGTACTTGTCCCTCACTAAATATCCTTCATACATTAAACCTAAACATGAATACTTGTAGTGCATTAAGTTCTCTTTTTGGTAGCCAAATCGAGGTGCATAAAAACATTAATTGGATGCATTTGTTTTTATTAGATCTAGGATTTTTAAAATTTATCATAGGAAATTTGATGAGCCCCTAAGTGTTCCATTATGTCTTTTTTAATTTCACATGCATTGACAGTATGAAATGATAGTGCCTAGCCAGTAGTAATACTTGAAATCTTTGGTCCAACTGTCTGAAGCAACGGATCAAGTATTTAAATCAAGTAATCAAAGTGTTCCAATCTAAATTAACCTAACCAGGCCCAAGCATTTATAATTATGTGCATGGCAATATGTAGAGCTTTCATATATATCTCTCTCTCTCCCCCCCTTGTTTTTGGTTCTTGATCCAATTTTTGTTTTTCAATCTTTGTTTACATTTTCTTTGTTTTACCTCTCACTAAACATCAAATTGATTCATACAAACATTTAATGCTGTTTCACAATAGCGTGTTACTTGAATAAATGAAAGTTTGTTGTTTTTAGTTGTTTTGCTATTTGCATATGCAGATTTTGTAATTAGAATGTTACAATTGCACAATGGACTATAGGCACTTTACATGGATTTTGTGTACAAAGGAGGTGAAATTTTCTAGGTCTTATGATTTCTCTCACTTGTTTTATGTTCAAAACTCACAATATGGAAAACCAATTGGTGCATATATATCCACTTCCAGAGCTGGAAATCAGTAAATACATTGGCAATCAACAAAGGCTGTAAATAGAGACTAAGAAAATAATAAAATCAAGAGGAATTTACAGTACAATACATATAGTTGTAGAATGCACAAATTAAGGAGCATGTTAAAGTACATATGTTGAAACTTCAATTTTTCCAGACAAGAAAGACAACAGTCTTAGGTTTATGTGATTCTTGCGGGAATCATATTAGATGGATCTCATTCCAGGCTGAAACAAAAACATTTACGTATGTCATTGTGTAGTAGCAACTTTTGAAGTTAATTGTTTTTGTCTATATTATGGAAGATACCCACTGTAAAGAAGCATGAGATTTACGCTTAACTGAACATTTGAAATTAAAGAGAAAATCATTCTTCTTTGTTTTAGGTACATTGGAGGGGAAGGAGGGAGTCGAACCTGTGACCCCTAGTGAGGTACAGAGGTTCTAGCCACTAGGCTAACCCTTGGCATTAAATTTAAGAGAAAATTCATAAGTGTAACCTGTCTACCCTGTCATTTCATTCTTTTGATGGATGTATCTGTAAAGATCATTGTTCATGATGAAATTTTTTAAATAGGTCAAGTCTTCATAATTGGGGCTCTCATTGTCATAGAAGAAAGGAGAAGCAATAACCTCACCTGTAGCACTCTGTGCTTCCTATTATAATGGAACTATATTTGACTCTTTGATTACATTGATTGAGAACCTTCTTAGTTGTTATTTGAGCCTTGGTTGAGGTGTTACCATAGTGGTTGGGTGAGATTGAATCAGAAACTCCAAATTTGAATAATTGTTATTGAGTAGTTTTCACTCTTTCATCATTTTCTCTCTCCATACTTTGAATCTTGATGTGAGGTTAGAACCATTGGAAAGGTTACTTCCGGGGCTTCAATTGGACACAAGAACAACCCTAAACGGAGTCCGTACAAGAGAGTTATACCTGTTTGAATTTGGCGTTTCTGTGTTGGAAGCATGCTCGCTAGAGCGAGCTTTTCTTCGCTCGAGCGAACTGCGCAATTTTCAGAGATTCTGGGAGCTTCTTTTGTACGCTTGAGCTAAGCTTCCTTCGCTCAAGCAACCACGTCGCCAACAGATATTATAAAGTAATATTTTTGGCCCTAAAACACTATTTTTTCTCCCTCTCTTCTCCTCCCATCCTCCAAACACGAAACCCTAACCTTCCAAACTCTTGATTTCTCTTTTATTTACCCAAGATTCACCCCAAATCTTTCAATAATGTTGAAGAGCAAGCATAGATCAAGATTTCTACCAATTGTTTTGCGATTTCATTGGAGTTTCAAGTTGGGTCTTCATCTTTAGCTTCAAATCTTGAGCTTCGAATCTTAAGGTAGGGATTTTTTTGCTCCTTTTCAATACTTCATCTATAGATAGATATGTGGTAGATTTTATTGCATAAAAATCATATCCATTATGGATTTCTTTGAAAATCATGAATAGGGGATCTAGGGTTTGTCATTTGAGAATGAGATTGTTAAATTGATTGTTATTTGGGTTAATTGGGGAGTAATCTAGCATATTTATGTTGAAAGAAGAAAAAAGCCCTAATTTAATGTTTTGACTTGGTAAATTAAAAAGGGATAAAGTTGAATAATATTTGTAAATTGTTATTTTGGTTTGTGTAGATGTGTTAATAGCTAAAAGGGAGAATTAACTATAGCATTGGAATTATTTTGGATTGATTATATTAAGTTGAGTTGGGTTGTGGTTTTGATATCCATGGACTTAGTTTTGTGAAATGAAAAGAATGGATTGGGATAAAGGGTGGAGTATGTTAACTTGGAAAATAAGAGAATTGATTTTTGAAATGGAAGAATGAAATGGTAACACCATGTGAATTTCAGAAATTAACTTGAGGTTGGATTATGAATATTTTATTTTACTATTGTTGTTGTTGGATTTAAAATCTCATGAGAGTTGGACTATTATAATACGTATGTTGAATACATATATTAGGAGGTTTTGTCCTTGGTCATCGGTGGAGGATGACATTGTTGTGTTGAATAGTTTATGTGTATGCATTACACTTGTTGGTTGTAATTTGTCATGTTGTGATGATTGGTAACGTATACTGCGCTAAGAATGAGAGGTACCATTACCTTCCAGCTAGCGCTAGGAGAATTCGCTGCGCTTAGAATGAGGGCTACCAGTACCTTCCAGCTAGCGCCTGGAGAACTTGGCAAAGGTACCATTACCTTCCAGTTGGTGTTTGGTAAATTGGTATTTCGTTATGGAAAGGTGTATCTTTGGCTTACCGTGCTTAAGGCAGGTAGAGCAGAACTTATTTATCACTATTGTCTCGGTGTATCTAGGTATATAATGGGTTATGATGGTTATGGTTTTGGAAGGTCGAGTTGCCTTATTTGTTGAGTAGATAGTTGTTGGTTGCTTGTTGTTTTCTTTTGTACTAAAGGTATACATGTATAGATATGAATGTGTTGAAATCGGACGTAAGTACTATATTGAGATTGTGAATAATGTGAAGGACATCGAATGCTTGTGAATATGTTTTGAAAAGGCAAATCAGGTGTAAGTCCGGAAAGTGAGAAAATGTAATGGGCTTGGTGAAATTATTTTCAGGAATTTGTTATTGTCATGTGAATTTTGGAAAAATGTAACAAGAGAAAAGAAAAGTGAATTGCTTACGTTATTAAATGAAATGAATGATTTTGAGAAAAAGTTCTTATATACTTTTATTTCAGTATAAATCGTCACATTATTTATATAGTATGAGACTAGCATTCATGATCATAGCTATCTGTATGTTGTTATTGTTTAGGATCATGTTGAGATCCCTATTGGACTTTATTTTTATCCCACGTTGCTAAATCATTTTTCAGGTGAACGTCGAGAAGTGTTTCAAGGTCTTAGATATTCTTTACTTGTTTGCCACGGGACTTTTTATTTGTGGGCGGAATGCCATCGATGTAAAAGGGTTAAACCCTTTCTCTTAATTTAAAAGATGTAAGCCTACGAGCAATTTATTTAATTATAACTCTGGTTACATTCATGTTGTACTTGGATGAGAGAATATTTATTCATGTATTCTTGTAAATATAAAGAGTTTCCATATATTTTCTTTGAAATTGAATCTATAATAATGGTTTGACAATGGAATTCGAGTAATAAAAAGGCGGGGCGTTACATCACCAGGTAGTAGACTACAAAAAGACTTGTTGATTCATCCTTAAACCAAACATTGGGAATCACACTAGGAAGTTCACATGTGAAGAAGACACCATTCCTTCCCAATTCTCTGTTTTCCTAGAACAAAGTGCTGGAGTACTCACATCACATGACATCTAGTGGTATTCTCATCACTGAAATAGTCCCCAACCTTTGCTGTTGGTGTCTGGATCACTGATGGTTGAGATACTGGCCCTCCATAGTTGCAGTAGCAGTGTTCCTGGCCACATGTTAGAGAGAGATGAGGCACTTGGTATCAATTTATAGCGTAAGAGGGTAAGGAAATTGTGCAAGGTTCTCCCATGTAGCAATATTGTGCATCGGTTCTGACTTTACCCCTATCATACAACATGCTTGGATGTATGATGCAAGTTACTTGTGGCTGAGGGGGAAGAGTTTTTTCTCTTTCAGTTATGTGAGGACTAGCGGTGGTGTTGGCCATGCAGTTTGTATCCTTGTGATCCTTGGATGATTTATTCTTTCCTTCCTCCCCACCATTTACACTCTGCGATCTTATCAGTGGCAGATATGGTATACTCATGGGAACTATAATTAATTTAGACAAGTTAAATTATAATTTCACCCGTTTTCTTTCTACAATTGATATGTACAGTTTTTTCACCAGAATTGTATTTCTCTGTGAAATGACAAATTGCAAGGAACCATGAGGTCATTTATGTTCCTCTCCCCAAGACAAGTAAGCTTCCCTTATCACTAGTTGAGGACAGAAACCTTGAGAAGTGCTTTTTTTCCCCACTTACTATATTTAAACAATCGTTGGCTTTTATTTTGGTTTCATGACTTTAAAATATCTGGCTATGCATTGAAAATTTTCATTTTGGATTTGTTGATTCTATGTATGTTATATCTATATGGTAATCCAAACATTTTAAACTAGTAACAGTCAAAGTGGTTCTTCTTTTTCTGTTGATGCAGGAGATGAAGAGTCACTGTGATGAGAAAAGGTCCAACTTTATCTTTTGGTAATACTGGAACAGTCTTTACAAATAGTAAGTTTATTCATATGCTTCTAGCGATTTTTGAATTAATTTGTATTTTTATTTTTCAGATCAGAAATTTCTTAGAGATGCAAAATATGGTCAAAGAATTCAAGAACCTAGTTTTTCAAAATTTTTCATTTTTTAATATATGTGATCGCAGTTAAATTTTTTTTTATTAATTCCTTTGTGTATACTTTTGAACATTTAACTTTCATTTATGAAATATATGATGTTATTCTATTCAATATGTGGTTATGATTCAAAGTATTGTATATAGTGTGTATTACATTCTTCAAATGCGCGTACAAAAATAATATTGATTATTTCTCAAATATGTCGAACCCTTTTTTTTATCACACGCATTAACTGTGATGAGAAATTTATATAATACGTGATCTTATCTCATTATTAATCACGGGCTTTATTAGATATTAATCACATCTAAAATCTGTGATCTAAATGTTTATTATCACTTATTTTATTAGTTATTAATCACACTTAAAAAATCTGATCTAAACGTTATTAATCACAGGTTTTATTAGATATTAATCACACTTAAAATCTGTGATCTAAATGTTTTTTTATTAATTATTAATAACACTTAAAAGATGCAATCTAAATATTATTAATCACACTTAAAAGATGTGATCTAAATATTTATTATCACACTCAAAACATGTGATGGAATCAACTTTTAATGACACTTTGGGAGTGTGATTAAAAATGACGCCCTTTTAATCACTCTCAAAGATCACACTTTAATAAAATTTAAAAGGTGTAATTAAATAACATGCATCACACAAAAAAAAGTGTGATCTATTTATGATTTTGTAGCAGTGGCTGGACCATGGTCTCAATGTCCAATGCATAGTACTTACTTAGGGCCAATGGTTTGGCCTTCTGATTTGGCCTTCTGTTGCTCATGTCTGCAGCCAAGCATCATGGCTTCATTTTCTTCTCCCTGGACTTTCTGAATTATTGCATCAATGTCCAATGTGAAGAACTTGACTAAAGCCAATGGTCTAGCTTCTTGATCTTCCTGCTTATAACCAGGCATTGTTGGTATCATTGATGGTGTACTCATCATTATCACTTTCTTGCACCAAGAGTTTCAGGTGTGCCACTTCTTAATCGGCCATTACTTTGTCTGTTACATCAAGCTTCCTTAGCACACTAAGTGGAACCACCCCCTCAGTGTAGAATTTTGCTTCTGCGAAATCTGCACATGCATTGAAGGGCTGTGGGTCTGCATTTATTTCTTCTGTCTCCCCATTACTTGGAGCTATCATTACTTTCTGATGCAAGGAGGAATGCACACACTTGCTAGTGTGGATCCAATCTCTACCAAGTAAGACATTATACTTGGCATTACTGTCTATGACAAAAGGCCGTCATGCAATCTCTTATCCCCACATTCAGATTGATGGGCAGAATACCTTGAGCCATCTGCTTATCCCCAACAAAACCAGCAATGGTTGTACTTGTTGGGATTAACCTGGGGTTCCTCTTACCTAACTTCTTCAATGACAAGCGAGGAAGCAAATTTACTGTTGCCCCATTATCGACCAGCACCCTGTTCATTTCTATCTCATCGAAATGCGCCTTGATATACAAGGGCTTAACATGTTGAGTTATAGATACTGTGGGATATTCAAAAGGATATGACAAGGTAACTACACTTACCTCTTCATTCTCTTCATAACTTTCCATGGATTTGGCCACTTCAGACTCACCCTGGATTATGCTGCTCTGTGAGCCCTCACTTGAGACTTCTATAGGATCATTCTCCTGACCCTCCTAATTCCCCTTTTCAGCTTGAAACTCATGCAGCAACACGTAAACCATATTGATTGGCATTGGAGAAAATGAGCCAAACTATATCACAGGATGTATTTGTTCTCCTTTTGTGTTAGTCTGCACCGATGTTTGAGATGTATCTTCCATGCTGCATTTTGGAACCTCCAAGTTAGCAGGCTCTTTTGTAGCAATCTGTTGTTGGTCTACCATGAACACAAACTCTATTTGCTCAGCCATGATGGCTTCGAACATCTGTTCCTCTACCAATATTCCCTCTTGGCTAGGCTCAGTTCTTTTATCTGTCTCAGTCTCATTATCATTTTCAGACAAGGCCTTTTCGAGGCTTGCTAAACTTGCTTTTTCTTTGGTTTTTAGTTTAGCATGAACCTCAGCCAATCTTTCTCTGCCAGTTTGACTTCTGATGACCTTGGGATTAGGCGTCAAACTTTTCCCTTCTTCCAACTGACCTCTTGGTTGCACCAAAGAGATGCCCTCACCAGCTTCCTTTAGATCCTTCTGATATCGAGTGAACCTTCGTTGGATCTTTCTCATCTGAGATCTAGAAATCGCAGGAACCATATATGGTTTTTTTTCTTTGGATTTTTAAGTAGGACATAGTTGTTTGGAACCACCAACGGAGGCTTGACCATTCTATCCCTGCCTGCAAATGTTCTCCCTTGGGTTGGTATCATTTTAGGTTTGCTTTGCATGACAAACGAATCTAGTACTCTTGGTACCCATGAACCCACCATTCTAGTAGATGTGCCTACTATTCTCACCTTCGAAGGCCAATCATTGGCCTTGGTTTCCTGTCTTGAGCCTAAGTTAGGCTTACTCACAGGCTTGTTGATCATCTTGTATAGTTTGGTGGCCTTGTTTCATACAAAGGCCTCTTACCCCTTAACTGACTCCTGGCTTCTGGCAGCACAACCAAAGATGGTTGTTGCCTAAGATCACTTGGGTAAACCTTCTTGTAGGTATTGGCTGCCCTACGCTCCTTCTGCATGTCCTTTGTAATATTGTTTCCCATAAATTGGAAGCCTTGTTAGCCATTTGTAGCTCAACCTGCACCTTGGATACATCTGCTGCATCACTACTGCTTCAAGTGAGTCATCATCCAGGGCGTTGGTTTCTTTGCTGGAGCCATCCTCTTGGTGTAGACGTGCCCGAACGTCCCGGGAAAATCCCGTTTTGTTCATTGGGCTTACTACAATTCGGACTCAAATTGTCACGATTCTCAATCTGATCTCACAATGTGCGATGTGAGATTGATAAATCACCAAAGAGTCCAAATCCGGCAAATCGTTTTGGAAAACTGATTTTTGTAAAGAAGTGCCAAACATGGACTGCTTTGCCAGATACAGAGTCGCCACCTAAATATTTATTTTGGGAGAATTTAGAAAACCTTGACTCGTTACCTAAGGCCATGTGTCCGTCATCACCAACGTTGCCTCGGCTCGGGAACTTGGGGTACGATTGGGGAAGGTCATCTATGAGCACCCCCGCTCGCCCGATCCGAAGATCGGCCTATACAAAGCATGATATCGAGTTTTTGGAAAATACATGCATTCTTATTCCGGTTAATTAGCTAGAATTACTATGTGATGCGCACAACACACAAGTATAGACTAGATCGCCTAATTCGGAACAAAGCATCGCATATCCATTTGTTTGGAAATGGTTTGAAGTTTGCTACTCGCAAGTAGGCTAAAACACGGATTTCAATGAATTGTCCCAATTCAAGCAATCCAACCTTCACCCACAGGCATTTAGGCAGTTTATATCACGTAAGCAATTAGCCTCATGGTAAGCATGCTGTCATGTTAACACTCACATACATGCAAGATGCTAAAGTATAAACACTCACAATGTACTCCAAGCCAAAACAAGAAACTAGTTAGAAATCATGCATGATTCTAGTTCATATTTAGATGGCTTAATGCATCACATACAAAATGCAACTAAAGTAGGCTCGGCTAGTCTAGAATGGCATGTGAGATGCGACAATTCGATACACGTATTCAACTTAGAATTGAAATACAATGCAATTAGTATGATACGCCGAGCCCAGTGCATGTAATACAAATGGATGGAAGCAAACATGCATAGCATAAGGATGCTAATCGAAACGTTCCCTAGATCTAACCATCGTAAGCGGTTAAGTAAAAGGGAGAAAGAAGTGGGGTTGGAAGACATGCATCACACACACGTACGCTTATTACACAATTGCGCCCTCTCGGCGGAGGGACCGAAAGAATAATACAATTTAACTAACTAACAAGCTAATTAATTATTACACAGCACTTAACTAATTAAACAAATCAATTAAGCTATTAAAGCAGTAAAACAGCCTCGGGAAGAGGGATGCATGCGTGCTCGGACGGCTTCGCTCGGAAATCTATTGCCATGTCACATGTTGCCTCTGTTTACACTGCTTTGCACCTCTGAAAACTTTGCAAGTCTCAAGGATGCTCCTGAATCACCTCCCAAGCACTATGGGATGTCACCGGCCAAAAGGAATGGTCACCGGCCAAGGGGAACTGGTCATCGACCAAAAATGGGGCTCTCGGCCAACAATTCATAGCCGGCCGGCACTGAAGATGGCCGACCGGCCATCTCTTCCTGCAGAACCCTGTTTTGTTGCAACAGAGGACAGACAGAGCATGGCAATGCATTTCAGGGCAATGTTTGCACCACCACTCTCCTTATCATGTTAGAGGCTCAAAGGAGTGTGGTTCTTCACCCTCGGGCCATCAATCACGCATTTCAATGCATGATGGCCCAAGGGTGCCAAGTGTGCATTTTGATGTCAAATGAAATGCACCCAAAACACATAAAGGACCCTAACCTCTATCATGGTTGATCAAGAGGCAAGGGATGCATGCTTAATGTTATGCAACCTAAGCATGCAAAGAACCCAAGCATGCAACAACATGTGAGGCAATCATGCAACTAATATGCAATAGGCATACAACCTAAACATGTAAGCTAGTATGGCATGCAACAAAATACAATGGGGTTAGCATGCAACAACATACAATATACTAACATGCAACAACATGTAATATACTAAGTATGCAACAAGCATGTTACGGGCCAAGTACACAACAAGGCACAATTGAACTAGCATGCTACAACATGCAATTCATCAAATATGCAACAAGCATGTGACAACATACAAGGAAAGCATGCAACAACATGCGGGGATGGTCTTAAGCCAATATGGACAGCTCTAAAATAGGTCCAAATCAGCGGCCAAAATGATGCGATAAAGGCATGGAATACACATACAAACATGCATGCTAAAGGTCCATCACTTTAAGCATTGAAAAGCAACTTTTAAACACACTTAAAAGAGGATAAACATAGACATGCGACATACATGTTAAGCTCTGAAAAACATGCCAAGAGTGATGCCAAATCAAACACACAGCATAAGCAAGGCATGCTAGTGGACTTAAAGCTCAAGGCTAGCCAAAGGACTTAAACCATGGCCATATCAACCAAGCCCCAAAGGGCCAAGGTGACTGGAAACAGTCCCAAGGCAGGCCAAAACAAGGTTAGAACATGCATGGGATGTGGCCAAAACATACTAGAAAGGTGAGCACAAAACAAGACGCATACAAGGCCAAAAGGGGCAATTGCACTATACCTATTACAACCAAACATGGCAAGGCGCAAGCCAATAAAATCAGAGCTATGATATGTCAAGATAAGCCCCAAAACCCACCTAGATGGCATCCCAAAGGCCTAAGCATGGTGGCATACGCAATGACACATTTATGAGGCATAAAACACAAACCCTTTAAAGCATTAAAGGAACAATAAATGCAAGTATTCAAGCATACTATATGGACTGAAATAACATTACAAGTGATGCCAAACCACTGAAATGATCCAAATAGAGCATGTTAGAGGATTCAATACTCAAAGCCTACAAGCTAGATTGCATGGTAGCTATACAAAGCAAGTCATGGATGGCCAAGACAACCAAAATCAGACCTCAAGCATACCAAAACATGAATAAAAGCTTCTTGAAGTCGAGCCAAAATCATGCTAGAAAGACATGTTACAACATGGTGCATGTTAAGGCAAATCATGGGATTACAAGACAAGTATACAAAGCATGCATGGTATATCTAAACCAAGTCAAAACAATGCTATATCATGGCAAAACAAAGTCTAATATATACTGAAATGGAGCTAAAACAAGCTAGGCATACAAGCCACCAACACAAGCCATTTATGCAAGCATTAAGGACAACATGGAGAGGGGATGATCCTCTCCTATTTGGGACACCAAAACCACCTCTCCACCACTGAAAATCCTCTAGATTTCAGTGGTAGAGAGGTCATGCAAAGACAAGAACAATGGCCAAGAGGGATGGCCTAAAAGAAGGCCTAACAAGGCTTAAGAGAGGGAAAACAACCCCAAATCTCAAAGAGACCTTAAACAAAGATCAAAACATGCAAAATCAGAACTTTTATCAGTTATAAGTTAAGCTCAAAACAGCATGCAAGATAGGCTAAAAGCTTGTGAAAAAATGGAGAATAAAGAGGGTAGTTTCTCACCCTTGTAGAACCTCTTCAAGAACAAGGCTTCAACAAGTTTCTTGGATTAATACCAACCCAAGAACTCTGAAATCAACCTCCTAGCACCCCAGCAACCAAGGATGGTGTTCTAGTGTGTGTTTGTGTACAATAGTAAGACAATACTACTATTTTGAGCACAAAATAAGACTAAACAAGGAAGTATAGATACAATTTTATATCTAACCTCTCAAGAACCAATTTTTTCTGAACCTTGAAGGAGGGAGGAGGGGCTCCCTCTTTATAGAGGTTCAATTTGCAAAGCTTCTAAGAGAAGCTAAGCAAGAGGCAAATCCCTCCATACACGTGTATGGGTGGGGTGAATAATGGGTGCTAGCTGGCATAAAATATCTGCATAAAGCAGATGAACAGGGTTCGGCCACCAAAAATGGCCGATCGACCAACATAATAGCCGGCCGACCAAATATAGTGCCGACCGGCCAACACTCTTGGCCGGTGGCAAGAACAGGGGGCCGATGGCATCATGCCTTGGCCGGTGGGGTGTGGGGATGGCCAACAAGCCACCCTATTCCCTTAGAAGCAAAAACACAAGTGTTTGGTCCATGACCAAGCACAAAACAGATAAGTTGAG
The DNA here is from genome assembly GCA_036172215.1 of Camellia granthamiana. Lineage (NCBI taxonomy): Eukaryota > Viridiplantae > Streptophyta > Magnoliopsida > Ericales > Theaceae > Camellia > Camellia granthamiana. The sequence goes on from CM069904.1 coordinate 47,789,210, forward strand.
AGATCTTGAGGCAAGGGGCGTAGCCGGGACCTCCGAGAACTCAAAACGAACATGAGCATGGATGATCATCGAGTGTTCAAACGATAACGTCCAAGTCTTGAGGACGGTCAAAAATGGGGTGTCTACACTTGGCCTGTAAAGCTTTTTCCACTTGTTGGTGAGCCTTGAGAAGCCTTCTTAAAGGCTGCTTGACTGGCAACATACATCTACATATCGACTTCATCCAGCTCCTTCAAGGAGTAACTCTTTTCCACAGCATGGGCAAGGAAGTCTGGCACACCAACATTGGCTGCTACTTCTTTGATCTCAGGAAATGGGTCTGTGTCAATCCCCATTGCCTTTTCTGCTTTGGTTGGAAACTTTAACCTTCCTTTCTGAATTTGCTCTGAAATCATATCTTGAAAAACAATACAGTTTTTAGTTGAGTGAGACCAAGAGTTATGCCATTTACAATACATTTTGCCTTTAATTTCTTCTGAAGTTGGGATTTTAACTTTTTTAGGCAATTTTAGAAACTGTGTTGCTAGTAAATGGTCAAATATTTCATATGCTTTTAATACATCAAAAGAATATTTCCTATATAGGTCCTTCTTTTTAAATTAATGATCAATAGAGGTATCCTTTTGAATTAATGCTTCGGAAGTCACAGGCTCCTTTTCTATGATCTCTGTTACATCAGTTTCAAAGTTAGGGTCCCTATAATAGGTCCTATAAGATGCATTACCATGATCTTGTTCTTTTTCAAGGAGAGTCTCGTATCTAGTGACCTTATAAGTTAGTTCTACTTGGTCTTGAAACTCTGTTGAGCAAAACTTCTTTCGAAGCCTAAACTCCAGCCCATTTTGGCCCAACCTCACCAATTCAGGTTCAGGTAATATGACCCTACATTTGTTTCATCCTCTTTTGAACCTGGCAATGAAGTAAGAAGCCTTCTCATCAAGACTTTGGCTCAACCTTGCCAATCTGCCATTGATACTTCAGGCTCTGTTTGGACAAATTGGGAATGAAACACTTCTTCCATTCGTTGCCAAGTCTAGATAGAACCAGGTGTAAGGTTTGTATACCATACAAAGGCTGCCCCAGTTAAAGAATTTGGATAGAGCATCAACTTCATGCAGTTATTGTTGGTGAACTCACCACATTGCCTTGTAAATCTGATAATATGTTCAACAGTTGATTGGTTTTCATTCCCATAGAAGAGGGAAAAGTCTGGTATCTTATAGCCACTTGGATATTCATGTAACCTATCTATCCATTCTGGGTAGGGTTTTCTCTAGACAGGGGTCTAGACCACCCGGACCATAGGTCTACAAATTTCTCTAACAATGTCAGCAATTTGATCCCTAGGTACAACATTTTGTGCAGGCTAGGCCACTATTGGAGGAGCAAACACAGGGTTTGGAGGAACTCCTTATGCTTGAGGCCCTCTTGGTCCATGTAAAGGCACATTTGGGACTGGTTGTCCCTAAGGAATGGGTTGTCCCTGTTGTGCTGGTTGATGTTGAGGGTATAGCTGTCCCCTTGGGTTAGGCATTTGTCCCACAAAAGGTGTTGTGAAGGGAACTACTGGAGGAGGAACATGTGTTATTTCTCTTCCAACTGCAGGAATCCCTTCCAATCCCCTGGGTGTAAGTTCAAACATAGGATTAGTGAACACTCAAATGCCAAGCATAGGTTCAAACACAGGATTTGAAAACACTCGAATGTCATTTCCTTGTGTCAGCCTGGATCCACCAATGTGTATGGTTTCACCGGTAGACAAAGGTATGCTGTGACCTATCAGTGGTCTAGGAGGAGCTTCGTACCATGATTAAGGCACAGGTGATGGTTTCTCATGATTTTGATTATTAGTTTGACCACTAATTTGCCCATTATTTTGTCCATTACTTTGCATAGACTGTTTATCTCGAGCCAATCTCTGTTAAAGTAAGTTTATATTTTCTTTAGCTTGTCTTATGACAGGTGGTTGATAGAAGTTCATTCGATCCAAAAAGAATGTTGTCCATCTTTCCATTATATGCATTAATTGATGTCCTATAACATCAACTAATCCTCCCTATGGATTCACTAGTTGGGTAAATGGAACAATTGAAGGTCCAATCTCATGGCCCTGTCCAACATTTTGGACATGCATTGCATATCTTGAAGTGCTGGCCTTTGGTCTCTTCGACCAATTGTGTAGGATGACTTGAAGCAGGCATATCCATGGGATGTGACACAACAGTATCCTCTGGGTTATGTGATTCTAGATCTCCTTCTACACCTTCTTCTAGGTGTTCATTTTCCTCTTGTCTTCTATGTCTAGCCATTATAATAGGGTCCCACTGGGTGTGCTAAAAATATATGTTGCATTTTTTGGCTTTTGAAGGTTAGAAATGTAATTAGAGCGTGCCAGCAAGGATCAATAAGTCTTTATAGAAATAGTAAATGCCAACCAATTAATCAGACAATTGCTTCGAGCGTGCCAGCAAGGATAGGGAGATAGCTTAGTGATAAAGGGAAGAGATAGTGTGTTGTGGAAGAGATGGAGTTGATCAGTGGTACGGGTTGTGCGTGGGCAAGGATGTGGCGGTGGTCGGGGTTGGGAGAAGGAGATAATGGAGGGAGGAGGCCATGGTGGTGGTGGATTTGTAAACGGGGAGGAAACGGAAACAAGGGCGGAACGAGGATTTTCAAATAATATGTTTTCTTATTTAGATTCTTTTGCAATATAATTTTTTACAATAGTACAATTTCAAAAGTCTAATTGATGTATAGATTTTATCACATTGTGTATTATTATTTCGTACCTTTCATTTTGATTCTTTTTTCTTGGATTTAAAATTAATAATATTCATGGTGTTAGTTATACTAGTAGTGTTAAAAGTGTACAGGGTGAATAAAAATGATGATATAAATTGTGCAGTAATACTAAAATGAATAATTCATATATACAAAAGTATCAAGAAAAATAATGTGTGAATCCCCACCGTACAATAATCAAATTTAGACCACATAATATTTTTTCTTGGTACTTTTTTGTTTCTAATTTCTTGTTCTATAACATTACTCTTTAGTTATATTCATCAATTAAAAAAGAGGAATTGGAAAATATTAGGACAAGTAAAAAATCTAGAAAAAATTTATAGGGATAACAAAAAAAATTAGTCAAATTTTAAGGAGATCAAATCAAATTTACTTAGAATTTAAGAATAATATACTAATTATATTATAAATACTCAAAACTACGTATGGGTATAAATAAAATTTTATATATTTCCCAGTCCTTTAACATTCTGCCCCTGTGAAAGAGAGGGTGGTGGTCGGCAGTGCATTCGGTGGGTGGAAAAGAAATGATGGGCAGTGCTAGTTGTGGATTTCCGGTGACAATGGCTGTTGGTGAGTCGGCGGTAAAAAGACATAGAGAGAGCTGTAATCACACGAGGCATATGGAAGTAAACAATTACAAATGTGACTACAATAATGGTTGATTTGGCATTTTTCATTGGTTGTGCCTGTAAACCAACCGATTCATGGGACGGAAAATTTTATCATACATGAAAGTGGTTTTCATATATAGTATATAAAAAAATATAAACCATTAAATTTAGATAGGATGAATACTAACCACCTTATTTTCTCTCTCCTGCATAATCGTTGTTTTTCACTCATTCTTAACTCTATATTTTTATTTTTCTTTCCTCTTTCTTGAAACAAAACTAGAGTCTCTTATCTCGATGATGACATGATATTACTGTTGTATTAATTTTTTTCCTTATGCAAGTAAAAACTATGAGTAATGTTATAATACTAATTACTATACCAATTAGATACAATATAAGTAGGATCACGATAAATGATGGAACTCACATGTATGTCTTGTGTTTTAATTAATATGTTAATTGATATACTAATTAATATTTCTAAATTACTCAGAAAGTAGGGGTGGTATGCTCTCACTAGTGTCCATTCTGCATCCGCTGTAATATTTTGTATTATATATTTTGTGAGTTCGTCAAGTAAATAATTCATTCAAAAAATTAAATTAATTAGATATCGATAATTACATATATATCATTTTTTTATAATAAACAGTAAATAAAATTTTTGAAAACAGTAGCCTATTTTTTAAAAATAAATATAATTTGATATTTAATCAATTTAATATATATTTTTCTATAAATAAACCTTTCAATAGATGTTACAAAATTACCAATTTGAAGTATTACATTACAACTCTAAATATATATATATATATTAGATCTTGAATAGGCCCTTCAAGGTGGTTTACCAACCCTTCTGTGCCTTCTAGGCACAATATCTGAATTGCGCCATATTAACTCTTTTCTTACGAATATTGATGAATAGTAAAATCATGTGATTCTCCGATTTTACATTTTCTTGATGGAGGTAGATTTTCGCCAGTTCGTAATTTATATTGGAGGGAGTTGTTTGGGTATGTGGGCTGCATAATGAGTCTCGTTTTGATAATTTAAAATTTTTATTTTGTAAATATTTTGTATATTTCATTCACACAAAAAATGAAATCGATCTAATAATTGTAACATATTCAATTTATTGTATTTGTCACTAAAGAAATTGATGATTTATTTTTAAAAATACAATTGTTATTTATTTTTTTAGTGACAAACTAGATAAATTAAATAAGTTATGATTATCCGATCGATCTAATTTTGGTTGGATAAAATATATAAATTTGTATCGAAAATGACTGCCCAACTGGATGATGCCATGTGGCAATGATCATGCAAATAAATGGATGGGCATAGTATCTTTATTGAATTTTTTATATTTGAAAAGTTTTATAAAGCTACCTCTAAAGTGTTTTTTCAGAAGGCACAGTTAAATCAGAAGGTGACACATGGCGGGGTGACCTATGAAAGTGGAGATGCTTGGCAATTTTGTCAAATATATCTATCATCGGATAATGAGGTGATTGTTTCCTAATATATAGGAATTAGTTTAAAGATATTATTCTATCAATATTTCTAGCAGAAGATTTTCTTACATTTTAGGAGATTGTTGTCGACTATTATCCCCATTTGAACCACCATATAATTACGATCTTGGGATTTGGCCTAGTGGTTACAACATGTGTCAATCATCCATCACACTTGAAGTCCAACTAACTAGGATCCAATGGCCAGAAAAATATGACAACAACTGAATCTCCTACAAATTAGCAAATTCAACACATGTAGGAGATTATTCAACATATTTTTGAGATATTTGGGCACTAAGACTTGGTCATGGGATACATGGAAATCATCTGAAGTAGAAGGTTTCCACTATATATATCATCCAACGGCTAGAATTTGAAGGCCTTAACAGCTCTTAAAATGAAGGCTTCTCTTTGACCAAGCATGGGACACTTGTCATCCATCCAAGATTCCCACTTACCATCCAATGACTCATGTTTTCAGAAGGATCTGGTCAGCCCTATCTTTGAGGAACAAACCAACCACTTGCATGGAAGAATGAGGCTGTTGGGACAAGTGTTAGCTCAAGAGGTTGTCCAACAAACAACTTTCAAGATTTTGTGGAAATTTCTAGGAGGCCGTTGCTAATTTCCAGGAGGTAGCCACGATTTTCTAGAGGCTCCAGCATCTATAAATACAAGAAATCAAGATGGGGCAAATCCCAATCAATCCAAAATTCAACACAATGTAGTACATAGCCCAATGCTATATATCCTTAGTTTAGCCCTAGTTCAACTTAGGAGTAGACTTGAAAGGCATCTTTGCCATAAATTTAGCCTTAGTTGTAAAATCTATAAAGTGCAAACTATGTAAGGTTTAAAGATGAGATTTGAAACGGACAATATTCATAATTGTTATTATCTTTTTTTATTGTTTTGTCCCTGGGTATCAAGGGAGATGAGTGTCCAACACTCGTTGGTAATAGAATTATCTTAAAGAGAATGAGTTGTGTTTTGAACCATGGTTGTATTTTCTTTTGGGGACATCTTATGTCTGGTTGGTTAGTCCAGTGGTTTCCGAATGAAGTTTTGGAATGAGTTTGTAAGTGTGATGGTTTGACGATGTAGTCTGGAATTTTGATTGCTTTGGCTGTGTGTAAATTGGGTAGCTTCGAGAACTAGGCTTTCCTTTCCTTGCAATTGGGTGAGTAAGAATGAATTGTGAGTTTGTTTGCTAAACCCCGGAGGGTGTTTCCTTGTGCTTAATGTGTGATAAGTCCTAGAAGAGAAGTAGGATCTCTTGTTGGTTGGCCAAGGGAATGGTACTGTTGTTTTAAGCATCCTGTGGGTTGTGTTAGTCGAATCATGGTTGCATTCAGGGTGGATCTTGTGAGTCACCGTAATACAAGTGTAGAGTTTGTGTTGTAACTCGGAGTAAAAGTCTTAGAAGTTGAGTTTAATTAACTTTTAGCTTGAAGGCCATGTATAGTTTGGGTGTTTACGTAGTTGTGTTGAGTCTTGCTTAGACTTAAGGCATGTTATTGAGACCATTTTGTAAACCCCACATCGGAGTGGAACCGTTAATATTGATTTGTAGTCTTATTGATGGAAATCCTAGCTCGTTGTCCGAATTGATTTTATTTTGTTTGGGTTATGGGTTGTGGCATCACCCTAGCGTTGGTTAAGTGTTGTTCGTCTTGTGACGGTTGGCGGTCACTTTTTGAGTTGGTGATTAGTGCTTTTGAAGAGATATTGTTTCATTTTGTTAAGGTCTTGGAGTAGTAATAGTTATTTTGGCCTTGGGATGGATTGTGCATTAGGCGATGGAGATAGTTCATTGAAGTTGGGTTATCATCAATAAGGTATGGTGTCTTGGTATTCTGAGGAGTCGTTTTGCCAAAAATTTCGTTATGCTGAAGGGATTAGATCCTATTTTGTTGCTTTGGGTTATCGATCTGGATAGAAAAATCACGTAATGGTTTATATTAGCAAGGGTGTTTACAATCAATTATTCTACAATTGTAATGGTTTGGTTCGTTACCGGTGTGACTTGTTGAGGCTCATGTAGTAGTCAAAGAAATTTTGTTGATGTATTAGTAAGTACCAGTGTGAGTTTGTGGGTGACTGCAGAATGTATTACATTACTTGAGTTTAATTTCGACGACGGAATTTCTTTAAGGAGGGTAGGTTGTAATGACCCAGATTTTTTTTTTTTAAATAGCCAGTGTATAATTTAATTGAGTAAATTTTCGAATTTGATTGCTGTGTAAATTTTATGCGAAAACAGTTCGGTTTTGTATTTTTTAAAAATAGTTTCCGATCTCATAAAATTATGAAATTTTTATATGTTGTTCCCATATGAGTCTAGCACGTTGGATAAAAATTTCAGAATTTAATGATGAATATTTATTTTATGAAAATTCATGGACTGATTGGTGTTTAGTTTAATTTATAACAGAATTTGAAATTTAGTTTTGGGTGTTCGAACCAGGATTTGAGATAAATTTGTTTTGTCTATTTTGATATATAATTGGACCATGTTTGACTTATGGGTAAGGCCCATAACTTAGATTTAATTTAATTTGAACTTGTTTATGATTCGTGTTTAACTGTTTGGTCCTTTTTAATTAGGTGATTGGTAGTAACCACATTGGGAGTTGTTGTTATTTATTATATAGGATTATAATAAATATTTGATAGTTGATTTTATAATGTGTACCATATGGTGAAAAAATTATATATTTTATAAGGAATAAAATTAGATATATTTTTGGTAGTGAGCAAAATATTATATTTTGTGATGTGTAAAAATGTTATATTTTGTGGTGAGAAAAAAATTATATCATTTTATAATTTATATTATAAAATTTTAAGATATTATTACAAAAAATTATATTATATTATTATTATTTATTTTTATTTTATTTTTTTTAGAGAAATCCACTCTTGGAAAAGCAAACCCACGTCGGGTTGCTTCCCCTTTTTGACTTGCCCATTATTTTTTTTCCCTCCCCATTCATTTCTTTTGGGGTTTGGAGCAGATAGCTCCTGTCCATGTCTCTCTGCCTCTCTCTCTCTCTCTCTCTCACTCCCCTCCATTGATGCTCAATCTTTGAGATTGAAATGGGAGTCTTTAGAGTGAGATTTTACTAAAGTTTTGTAAATGAAAGTTGGACAGCTCATCGTGATCTTCACAATGGTTCTCTCGGATTCATGATCGGGTGATTGCATTTTCGGATTGCTTTTCTTCATGTTTGAGGTAGGGACTTTCTTCATATTATTATATTAAAAATATGTTAGGGTTATTTTGAGGAAATATATATTCATATGAGGCATTTCATATATATATATATATTTTTTAGATTTTTGTTTGATAATTTTTAGAAGAGAAATTATGTTGAAATGTTAAGAATATTGTTATTTTGAAATTGATTTGAAAAAAATCATCTTGTGTTGGAAATACTTGTTAAAAATTCGAAAATAGAATAAAATAAGTAGTTGTATGAGTTGTATCTACCTCATATTATGGTTAGATAATTTATTTTGGGAAAATAATGTTGAAATATTTATCTCGTCTTTGAGTTTTGGAATTTATTTTTGAGAAGAAAAATAAATTGATATTGATGAATATGGTGTGAATTGTTAAGTTGAGATTATAGAATGATTTTGGGATTTAAGACTCTAAAAGTGTGACATTCATGATGTTTTGTAAATGTTAATTTATTAATTTTAGAAAAGTTGTGAAATTGTGGTTTGTAGAGATTTGGAAAAATTGGCTAGGCATGAAATGTGGGGGTATTTTGAGTGATGAGTCATGTGAATTTATGTTTGGTGTTATTAATTTGGAAGATGGTGAACTTAATGGATTTACTAATTTGATGAATTAAATTAGTTTGGTTAATATTTAAAATCCTTCGTAATTAAAGGGGTGTTATTGGGTTTAAATTCTTAACTTTTAATATTATGAGATTAAAAGTGATGATGTTGACCAAGAATGAGATTTGAGGAATTAAGCGAGATTGAGTTGATGTGATATGGTATTTGGTCTATAGTTTTACTAGTTGAGTTATGTTATCATAATAATACCCAAAATTCATATATGAGATATTCGAATTGTTTTGGCGGATTTTGACAATAAAATAAAAGAATATGATTTTAGCTCGTTTGGAGCAAATGGATGAATTGGATTAAGATAAGAATGAGTTATCAAAACTTTTATTTATTTATTTATTTTTCTTTGGTTTAATTTGATGCGGTTAATGTTGATAATCAGAAAGTGAACACTCATGTTATATTTAATATTTATAGTCAAGAGAAGATTTTGATATAATTGATTAAATGTTAGAATATTCACTTATTCTTATTGAGAATTATGATTGAACTTGAAGATCTCGAGATTTCATTTGCATGAGAAAATTGAGAATTTGATTCTATTTAATGTTTGGAATGGGGATGAGTTTTGAAAAGATTGTAATTACATTTCATTGATAAAGTATGTGAGTTAGAAATCGATGAAAACTTGTATCCACTTTGGTATCATATGTTATTGCTATTGATGAACCTATTGCTTAGAAGTTTTAGTTTTGATAACTGGTAGGGGATTGCTATGAAGTTTTAGTTTTGATAACTGGTAGGGGATTGCTATGTTGGTATTTAAATGAGGAGATTTTTGGAAAGGTAAGAAAATGTTTGACTTTGGAAGTTTGTTTTTATATAAGGAATATTGTTGAATTGTCTTGAAAAGACTAAGTTGGAAGTTGTTGATTTACATGTGGTAAATACATGAACATTGGCATTGTTATATTATCTCTTGGGATTGTATCATGATATTACATTGATAGGGATATGGAAATTGATCACAATAGAGAATTGTGTGGAGGAAATTGGAAATGGAATCATATGAAGGATTGTGCATTTTGCATTATCATTTTATCGAATCACTATTGAAATTGATTTTTAATCTTGCATTGGAAGGTTATGGTTTTAAAAGAGAAATTGTTTTGTGAAACAAGATCTATTGTTTTGTTTTTGGTAAATACGTTGGTAAGTCCATATAGGGGGTGTAGTTGATAGTGGTTAAGTTGGCCTGAGTGTCCATGGTGAAAGACCAGAAACCCGCGCGGATAAGTGTCGATCCTTCCGGTTAATACCGGTAAAAATGACAATTTGGTAGTATTTGTATAGTCTACTTACAGACACCAGCCTAGGGATTACCTAAGTCGTATTTACCACCTTCAAATTTTATTGAAATTGTTGGATTAATGTGTTTTCAAATTGGCATTGTGCATAAGATTTTCAAAAGATGAGAAAAATATTTTGAACATGACATGGCATATGCATTCATCTCATAAGACTATATAAAATGTATTTGATACTTTGTTAGATGTCATTATGAATTATTTAATTATTTGATTCAATTGACAATGAGATAATTGAATGAATTAAAAAGGATATTCCGTTGCCATTAAAACATGTTTATTTATTTAAGTTAACTAGTTGTGGTTAATTAAATAAATGGGATTTAAGAGATGATGTAATAGAATTGTATAGTTTTTGACATGGTATGATTTCAAGTATATGTATGATTATCTTTGTACCCGCATATCTCTTAATGTTTTAATATGAGATTGTTTGGTGAGCTAGTGGTTGCTCACCCTCTGCCTGTACATGTATACAATAAATGCTTTTTGGATTTGAAGATCAAACAATGGACCTTACCATTTCATAAGTGTAGTGTAGTGATGGATTGTACTACTACTTTTTATTTGGGTCGCGTGCTATATTTTTGTAAAGAGTCACTACCTCTCTTTTATTGTAAGCCTCAAGGCATTTCTTTGATTTGTATGTAAATGACATTGTTGTATAACGAGAGGGAACATGTATATTTAATTATTCATCATTTCATCAAATGATGAATTGACATTTGTAAATGGACTTAATTAATAAAAATTGGTAATGTTATCCGAGTAATAAAATACGAGGCGTGGCACACATGCATGGAGCCTTTGACCTCAAATTGTTAAGTTCATAAGTTTTGAAAAGAGATCATTACATGCATAGCAAGAACATGCAGTTTTGAACTTTGTTTTGGAAAATTGAAAGGGATTTGAGTATATGGTGTCATAATTTCCATGAATTTATGCATTATGAAGAGTTTCTACATGTCTCTAGCAAACCATGGAAGACCCCAAGCTTTAAAAAGTTGTTTGGAAGCCATTTTTGTTAAGCTTCATGCCCAAAATTTCACAGAAGGCTCGAGCGACCAAGTGATTGCTCGAGCTAACATAGCAAGCTCCCAGTATTTTTACACTCTGCAAAAGTTAGCTCGAGCAACCAAATGGTCGCCCGAGTGAACTCAATTTATGTCATGACCCAAACCCACCCCTAAAGATTTAGACCATAACTGGCCAGTAATCACTTGATTACCTTCGGCCTTGTACAAGCATACAGAATAATGGCCATAAGCGGAAGCATACAACAAATTAAGAAGTCCATTGAGCTGTGCTAATATAAGCAAAAGTATAAAGCTTACACCATAACACATTCACACACTTATATGCCCATGCAAAAACTTAAGTACCATAGGAAATTTCATACATATAGTTTACATATCCAGAGACCATTAAAGCAAAAGCAAAGCAAAAGTCATAGCATGATGTGAGTCAAAGGCAAAACTCCATCTCGAAGACATGACTTGATAGGTTCGCAAAATAACTCCTGAAGCTGACTCTAAGGGTGGGCTCCATGTTGCAGATCACCAACATATGCATACATAATATTGGGTGAGCAAAGCTCAATAAGTAATAATACAGTAAAACGGTGTAAATAAATGAGCATAAGGTTCTCTCAACATCCATAATCATAATACGGAATGGCTTCGGGCTCAACATAATACGGAACAACCTCGGGCCCATCATATAAACAGAATGACCTTAGGTCCATCACATAAACAGAATGGCCTTAGGCCCATCATTATCAGAATGGCCTTAGGCCCACATATTAACAACTATTCAGAACGACCTTAGGTCCAATCACATATTATCATATCATTAACAGAACGGCCTCAGGCCCACATAGATACAAAACGACCTCTGGCCCACAAAACGGCCTCAAACGGAACAACCTTAGGTCCATATAGCACATGTCGTATAACATTTATAAACTCCATTCATTTTGATCAAAACACAATGTCGGCACAAAACACCATTCATGACTTAAAGTAATCAATTAAGAACATATCTTTACAATACTATTACTCACAGTGCTTTTGATCTAGCGGCGTTTCCTCCAGTACATGACCTACACAAACATGTCACACACACATTCGATAAATAATTCGTTTATTAAGTACACTTTTTTTATAGTGATTCACAACCTTTTTCAATGGCTTCTAATCATCATTTCATTCTCCGAAGGGTTTAAATAAAGCCAAGAATGCATTCGGAAGGTTGGAAAGGTCAACACAAGAAAACAGAATTTTCACCCCTGCTGGCCGCTCGTGCGACAAGTCCAATCGTTCTAGCGGTCATGATTTGCTCGTGCCGAAGTGTGAGCCGCTCGAGCATGCAGAATGCAATCCTCTGACCTGGTTCATGTTCTGCTCGTACGAAACCCTCAGTCGCTCGAGCAAGCAGAACGCACAACTCTGGTTTGAGCCATGGACCGCTCGTGAGGATTCCGTAACCACTCGAGCGGTCTGGGAACACACAGACAGCCCGAAAATGGCACAAAAATGCAAACCCTCCAAACTCATTTCCAAGCCCAAATCAAAGCAGAACTAACTCAAAAACATGATATACTAACATGATTTAAGTATAATTCCACTTCAAGCACATTGATCTTGCCTCAACATTAAATTCATGATCTCATCTTTTTTGTACATTCCTAAATTACATGGTCAAGCTCAAAATACATATAAACATGGTGAATCTATCAACAAAACTTGGTTGTATAAATGTCACGACCCAAACCCTCCCCTAAAAGTTCTGATCATAACCAGCCAGTAATTACTTGACTACCTTTGGCCTCAAACAAACATACAGAATAATTATAATAATAGGGTCATAAGCAGAAACATAACACAAATGAAGAAGTCCATTGAGTCGTGCCAACATTATCAAAATTATACAGCTTACAACATAACACATTTGTATATTTACCTAACCATGCAAAAACTTATGTACCAAAGAGCATTCCATACATATGGTATACATATCCCAAGACCATCAAGCAAAACGAAACAAAAGTCATAATAGAATGTGAGTCAAAAACCAAAAGCTCCATCTTAGAGACTCAACCAAACAGGTTCACAAAAATAACTCCTAAGGTAGACTCTAAGGTTGACTTCCATGCTGATCACCCACAGACATACAACATAGGGGGTAAGCGACGCTCAATGAATAATAGTAACGTAAAGATAATCAAACGAATAATCTTGATTTAAAAGAAAGCATATTATGTTAACACAATACTCTTCCACAATTACATCCTTCACAACATTATCCATAATCATATTTACAGAACAGCCTTAGGCCCAACATATTACGGAATGGCCTCAGGCCCAACATGTAACAGAATGGCCTCAGGCCCAACATATTACAAAATAGCCTCGGCCTAAATATATCACAACGGCCTCGGGCCCATATACTGACACAACGGCCTCGAGGCCACATATTAACACAACGACCTCAGGCCTACATATTAACATAACAGTCTTGGGTCCACATATTAACACAAATGGCCTCGGGCCCACATATTAACATAACGGCCCCCAGCCCATATATTAACACAACGGCCTCGGGCTCACATATTAACACCTCGGCCCAATCATATTAATACAACGACCTCGGGCCCACATATTAATATAACCGCCTTGGGTCCAGTCATATATCATCATATCATTAATAGAATGGCCTTAGGCCTAAGCACATCATAGCATAAACGAAATGACCTTAGGTCCTTATTGCACATGTCATATAACATTCATAAAACTTATTCATTTCGATCAAAATACAGTATCAGAATAAGTCATCGTATCTAGAACAAAATAATCAATTAAGAACATATCTTTACAATACTATTACTCACAGTGCGTTTGGTCTTGCGGTGTTGCCTCCGACACATAACCTACACAAAACATGTCATATACACATTCGATAAATAATTCGTTTCATTTCATACACTTTTCTTTTAATAGTTCACAACCTTTTTCAATGGGTTTCTAACCATCATTTCATTTCTCGGAGGGTTTAAATAAGGTTGGAAATGCGTTTGGGAGGCCGGGGAGGTCAACACGAGAAAGCAGAATTTTTCTCCCCTGTTGGCCATTCATGCGACCTGTCTAATTGATTAAGGTGAAGTTCCACTCGTGCGGAGGTGGTGGCCACTCGAGTTTGCAAAATGGTTTCCCCTGATTTGGTCCATGCTCCGCTCATGCGGAGCTCATAGCCGCACAAGCGGTTTGGGCAGTTCCAGACAATCCGAAAATGGAGTTTTGAAGCCAAGTTTCCAAACTCAATTTCAAGCCCAAATTCAGGCAAAAATAACACAAAATTTGATTTATAAACATGATTCAAGTATAATTTCAATTCAAACACATCAATCTTGCTTCAATGTCAAAATCAGAGTCTCATCTTTTTTCATATATATACAAAACCTCATGATCAAGTTCAATATATATATACACATAGACGATCCTTACACAAATGCTTGTTGTATGGACAATTTAGGGTTTATTTCATGCATTAATCACAAGCTTGAACTCAAATCAAACAAAGTTGAAGAGATTAAGTTCCAATTTCTTGAATGTAGCTCAAACAATTACATAACTCAAACCCTAACTCATATAAGTGTTAAATCTTCAATTTCCTCTTGATTTCAAGCAAAAGATGAGTCATTTACAAAGATTCTAAGTAGATTTCCATACCTTAGCTCAAATTTAGAGTTTGCCCCTTGAATCTCTTCTAAAACCCTAGCTTCTCCTTTTCCTCTCTCTCTAACTCACTCTCTAGCAAGCTCTCAATAAAAGTAATTAAGGAAAGAAGCTATATACATATGTACATTAGGCCAATTAACTTAATTAATCATTATAAATCGTAATTTTACAAAATTTCACAATAGGCTCTAAAAATTATGCTGAACACAGATATGAAGTCGGTTTTGGTTTCTGGCATCTCTAAGGCTTTCAATTTCAATTCAAAGTTGTAATTGCAACAGATATTCCTACATTTGACAGATATAATTCAAAAATCACATAATTCACACACTTAAACATGCAATTTAATATCAAACTCATAATCACATGCATAATTAAGCATAATATGGGTTGGGTTATCACAGTCTTCCCCCCTTTAGGAAGTTTCGTCCTCCAAACCTGTTTACTCGTATTGAAAAAAAATCATAAGCCTCCGTCCCATTACTATTCCCTTTTTCCTTTTTCTCAAGCAACTTTCTTACCCGTCGGCGTTCTCATCATAGAAGTTCGACTCATCCTCATTGAATGGTTAATAACCCAAATTTGTGATCCGTCCTAGTGTATATTGTTATCAAAAGCTATTCAATAGGTCTCGGAATCAACCTCGTAACATCAAGCCACAAATCATATTAACCACAACACATTACCCTCATCTATCATATTGCTTAGATCCTTCTATTCAAATAACCACCTATTTGCTAATAATTCACATATTCCACATAACCCACATAGCTCCAATTAGCCAAGGCTTGATCACAAACGATAGTCATAATTTTACTTAATTCCCAATTAATCAAAGTACTCCTTTCTTTGCACCTCATATGAAGTCTTCCAACTATATCAATGGTGACACAACATTGATCGGACATTAATAACAAAGTCAACTCTCGGTCCACCAATTCCTTTGCAACATTAACCCAGACATTCATACTAATACGAGTCGTAAGCCATCAATAACACACTAAGTAGGGTGGGGATTTCTTCCATGAGTTCCACTAGAAAAACTATTTATTCTCGGAGGGTGAACACTGCTCATTTATAACCCAATGGGTCGAAATAAAGAACGGATCCTGAATTAATCACTATGCAAGCGTTTACCCATAGGTAGTAAGGTTGCCTAATAATGGTCTAGGCAAATCGGAGCATTTTCATTCTACTTGCTTCAAGAACTTAGATTAAGTTTCAACTGCCCAAGTAAATGAGTTACAACTTTACCAATAATCAATTAAGCAACCATAAGGAGTTCAATTCTAGTTCAAGTCTTCTCACACTTTATAAAACATATTCTTGTTGATCTCTCTCCTTGTTCACACACACATTCCCAAGTTAGCAAGGATAACACCGAAATAATCAATCACATGACGTGCATAATTCTCACAACCCCATAGTATCAATTATAAGGTATGCTAATACGGAGTTAAGTGCAAAACATACAAATTTGTATACTCCCAGATAGTTAAGGTTTTTCTCAAGTAGTGTTCATAATCACATAATTCACGATTAACAATTTTTATAGCATCAAGTCAAAACACAGTAACACAGAAGTAGCAATTTGGTAAATCAATCAGTTGCCAGCCCCACATAACCTACTTCACCTATACCATGTATCTGCCCTATAGTCGAATGTTGGTGTTTGTTGTTGGCAATCTACACGCGGTCATTATCACAATATAGCCCAATCATTTGTTTGCCAACAATTCATAACTCGTCTGGAACAAAAACAAACTAGATAGAGATTCTTATTAAATCAACTCAGATAAAGGTCCCATCACATCATTCTCAAACATGGTACGTTTGACTCCGAGAGTACAATCAGTTCGCCTAGAGATTTCGACCAGAGTCACACAATCATTCTACATTCATTTGTTCTCAAGATCAAACATCATAATGGTTCATATTAAAGTGGCTTAGGTCCTACACCATATAGTTTTCTTCAAATAAGTTTACATGTAGATACACAGGTACATAGTTGTTCATAACATAAAGTCCTTACATGATATGAAATTTGTTATATGGAAATTCCAGGTAGGTTATATCATCACAAATTCATGATTCTAAGAATTTAGCCAAATAATCCAGTCCACGTTAACCAAGCAAGGTACACAATTACACCTAACATGGATCTCATTATATGGGATATCCAATCTAGTCACATAGTTGTAGCATTAGCTCCAATGGTTTAGGGTGTGGGAATTAGTGTTATAACAATCATCTCGAACAAATGTACAGAGAGATATATATATCTATAATCAATTAACATTCTGAGCAAAGGTGCATGTATATAAGAGTCCCTAATCAACCGATACATAAGCATTTGTTCACGAATAGTAATGGTACCAGGGACAACGGTCCTAGTATTCTGAGTGTTTTTTGGGACGAGTGCAGTTACTCTACCTTGGCTTGCAATTCCACTTGTCGTAACAAATCTTGCCATTGGTACAAAATCGACCAGGGTAGTGGGTCCATTCACATTTTGTTCGATCCAAGGACAATCCCTTGCCTTATGACTCATTTCGCCACATCTATAACAAGCCCCGGAAAGTCGATAACACATCCCTCTGTGCTTTTTCCCATATTCTGAACAAACCGATGCTGAATCCTTTCTTTGATTGAATTTATCTCGCATAGATATTTCGGATTTGCACTGATTATTCTTTATGAAGTTTTTGTTCACATCAGAGCTTTGTCTCTTTCTTTTCCATTTAAGGAATCAGTTCAGGTTAGCCTCAGATATCAGGGCAAGGTCTTATGCCTTTTGCTGTGTTAGGTCCTCTGCCATTTCTTCTACTCTTCTTTCCAATTTATCAAGTCGAGAGGAGGGAGACTCCTCTAATTCGTCCGTCTTTAATTCCACCATTTTTCTATATATATATACACATACACCAACAACAAAGTTACATATGTGTGTACACGTAAATCATATAACCCTCATGTTCATATACTCATGTTCACATAAGGCACTCATTCATTATTGAAATCAAAATTACTCATCAATTCATATAATGTTTGTTCATACTCATATCACATAGGTTACTTCTCATGCTGAGATTAGAAACGTATGCACGGTTTCACAATTTCCATGTTCATGCCCAAATAATAACCATATCCGCTGAAACATTAATCATACTTACACATGTATTCTCATATACTTTATATTCCATAAGAAGCTTAGAAAGCATACTTCTTTCATGTTCATGCTCACATAAAAATCATGGATTCACATCTTATCGCAATATACAGATCATGGATTCACATCTTATCTCATACACTTGTAACGCAATGGAAATGTTCCTAACTCTTTTCTAGACTCCTTATTGCTCAATTGGACTTGTGTGTGCGGTATTAACTCGTGCTCTGATACCACTCTGTCACAACCCAAACCCTCCCCTAAAAGTTTGGATCATAACTAGCCAGTAATCACTTGACTACCATCGACCTCAAACAAACATATAGAATAATTATAATAATAGGGCCATAAGTGAAAGCATAACACAAATGAAGAAGTCCATTGAGCTATGCCAAAATGATCAAAATTATACAGCTTACAACATAGCACATTCGCATATTTACATGACCAAGCAAAAACTTATGTGCCAAAGAGCATTCCATGCATATGGTTTACATATCCTAAGCCCAACAAAAGTCATAATAGAATGTGAGTCAAAAACCAAAAGCTACATCTTGGAGACCCGACCAAACAGGTTCACAAAAATAACTCCTAAGGCAGACTCTAAGGTTGACTTCCTTGTTGATCACATACACACATACAACATAGGGGGTGAGCGACGCTTAATGAATAATAGTAAAGTAAAGAGAATCAAACGAATAATCTTGATTTAAAAGAAAGCATATTACGTTAACACAATACTTTTCCACAATTGCATCCTTCACAACATTATCCATAATCATATTTATAGAACGGCCTTAGGTCGAACATATTACGAAATGGCCTCAGGCCCAACATGTAACAGAATAGCCTCAGACCCAACATATTATAAAACGGCCTCGAGCCCACATATTAACACAATGGCCTCGGGCCCACATATTAACACAACAGCTTTGGGCCCACATATTAACAAAACGGCCTCAGGCTCACATATTAACACAACGACCTTGGGCCCACATATTAACATAACGGCCTCAGGCATACATATTAACACAACGGCCTCGGGCCCACATATTAACACAGCGGCCTTGGGCCCACATATTAACACAATGGCCTCGGACCCAATCATACATCATCATATCATTAACAATACGGCCTTAGGCCCAAGCACATTATAGCATAAACAGAATGACTTTAGGTCCATATTGCATATGCCATATAACGTTTATAAAACTCATTCATTTTGATCAAAAGACAATATCAAAATAAGTCGCCGTATCTAGATCAAAATAATCAATTAAGAACATATCTTTACAATACTATTACTCATAATGTGTTTGGTCTTGCGACGTTGCCTCCGACACACGACCTACACAAAACATGTCACATATACATTCGTTAAATAATTCGTTTCATTTCATGCACTTTTCTTTTAATAGTTCACAACCTTTTTCAATAGGTTTCTAACCATCATTTCAATTCCTGGAGGGTTTAAATAAGGTTAGGAATGCGTTCAGGAGGCCAAGGAGGTCAACACGAGAAAGCAAAATTTTTCTCCCCTGCAAGCTGCTCGTGCGGCCGGTCCAACTGCTCGAGCAGTCAGGTTCCGCTCATGCGGAGATGGTGGCCGCTTGAGCGTGCAGAATTGTTTTCCCTGATTTGGTCCATGCTCCGCTTGTGTAGAGCTCACAGTCGTATGAGCGGTCTGGGTAGTTCCAGACGGTTCGAAAATGGAGTTTTGAAGCCAAGTTGCCAAACTCAATTTTAAGCCCAAATTCATGCAAAACTAACTCAAAACTTGGTATACTAACATGATTCAAGTATAATTTCAATTCAAACACATCAATCTTGCTTCAATGTCAAAATGAAAGTCTTATCTTTTTCCATATCTATACAAAACCTCATGATCAAGTTCAAAATATATATATACACATGGATGATCCTTACACAAATGCTTGTTGTATGGACAATTCAGGGTTTATTTCATGCATTAATCACAAGCTTGAACTCAAATCAAACAAAATTGAAGAGATTAAGGTCCAATTTCTTAAATTTAGCTCAAACAATAACATAACTCAAACCCTAACTCATATAAGCGTTAAATCTTCAAATTCCTCTTGATTTCAAGCAAAAGATAAGCCATTTACAAAGATTCTAAGTAGATTTCCATACCTGAGCTCAAATTTAGGGTTTGCCCTTTGAATCTCTTCTAAAACCCTAGTTTCTCATCTTTCTCTCTCTCTAACTCACTCTCTAGCAAACTCTCAACAATAGTGATGAAGGAAAGAAGCTATATACATATATACATTGGGCCAATTAACTTAAAATCGTAATTTTACAAAATTTCACAATAGGCTCTAAAAATCATACTGAACACAGATATGAAGTCGGTTTTGGTTTCTAGTGCCTCTAAGGCTTTCAATTTCAGTTCAAAGTTGTAATTGTAACAGATATTCCTACATTCAACATATATAATTCCAAAATCACATAATTCACACACTTAAACAAACTTAATATCAAGCACATAATCACAAGCATAATTAAGCGTAAAACAAGTTAGGTTATAACAATGAACCATCTAGAGTTTATTTCATGCATTGATCACAAAATTGAGCTCAAAACACATAAAGTTGAAGAGATTCCTTGAATTTAGTTCAACCATTACATAACCCAAAACCCTAACTCAAAATTCCCAATTTCCTCTCGATTTCAAGCAAAAGATGAGACATATGCAAATATTCTAAGTAAATTTTCATACCATAGTTCAAATCTAGGGTTTACCCCTTGAATCTCTTCTAAAACCCTAGCTTCTCCTTTTTCTCTCTCTCTAACTCACTCTCTAGCAAAGCTCCCATAAAGAAGAACTCAACAGTTATACACATATATAACTTAAACTCATAAACCTTAATTAAATCATTATGAATCGTAATTTTACAAAATTTCACAGTAGGCTCTAAAAATCATGCTAAACACAAATATGAAGTCAGTTTTGGTTTTTGGCACCTCTAAAGCTTTCAATTTTAGTTCAATGTTGTAATTGCAATAGATATTCCTATACTCAACAGATATAATTCCAAAATCACATAGTTCACATACTTAAACTTGCAAATTCAAGTCAAACAAATAATCACATGCATAATTAAGCATAATACGAGTTGGGTTATCACAGTCTTCCCCCCTTTAGGAAGTTTGGTCGTGCAAACTTGTTTACCTTAGATTGAAAACAATTCTGGATATCGTTGCCTCATCTCTTCTTTCCGTGTCCAAGTGGCTTCTCTTCCGTAATGTTCTTTCCATTTGACTTTTACCATTGGAATAGTCTTGTTCCTTAATTGCTTGACTTGTCGATCAAGGATCCGAATAGGTTTTTCCTCATAAACCATATCATCATCTAGAGCAATCTGATGATAATCAATCACATGAGAAGGATCCCAAAGGTAGCCTCGTAACATTGACTCGTGGAACACATTATGCACTTGCTCTATGCCCGGTGGTAAAGAAATACGATGGGCAACCAGACCTAATCTCTCCAAAATTTGGAATGGCCCTATTTACCCGGCTGACAATTTTCCTTTTCTCCCAAACCTTGTGTGCCCTTTCATTGCAATGACTTTGATAAAAACATGATCCTCAACCGCAAATTCTATGTCTCACCTTCTTTGATCCGCATAGCTCTTTTGTTGGCTTTGAGCAGTTTTCAATCTCTGTTGGATGATTCGAATCTTCTCCGTAGTAATCTACACAATTTTAGGACCAATTAACGCTCTATCCCTAACTTTGTTCCAACAAACCGTAGTTCGACATTTTCTCCTATATAAAACTTCATATGGTGCCATCCCGACACTGGAGTGGAAACTGTTGTTATATGCAAATTCCACCAAAGGTAAATGAGTTTCCCAACTTTTAAGAAAATGTAACACATACATCCGGAGCATATTCTCCAATGTCTGTATAGTCCTTTCAGATTGCCCATTAGTTTGTGGATGAAATGCTGTACTCAACCTCCATTCTGACCTAATGATTTTTTAAGCTCTGCCAAAATCTTGACACAAACTTAGAATCTCTATTCGACACAATAAAAATTGGAACGCCATGCAATCGAATAATCTCATCAATGTATACAGTAACAAATCTATCAGCATTATAAATAGTCTTCACAGGCAAAAAGTTAGTAGACTTAGTTAATCTATCCACAATAACCCATATAGAATCCATACCTCGAGGTGTTCGGGGTAAGCCCACAATAAAATCCATAGTTATATGCTCCCTCACTTCCATTTAGGAATAAGGAGACATTGAAGGAAACCCGCTGATCTTTGATGCTCCGCTTTCACTTGCTGACATTGAAGACATCTTGAAATAAATTCTGCAATTTCTCTCTTCATGTTAGGCCACCAAAAAGTTTTCTTGAGATCTTGATACATTTTGGTATTTCCCGAATGCATAGCAAATTTGGATTAGTGAGCTTCTTCCAACACTCTTCCTTTAATTTCTGAGACATTTGGAACACACAATCTTCCCTTAAACTTCAACACTTGAGCTTTCAAAGAGAAACCCATTCTTGGCTTTGTTTCCATTCCATCACATATTTTCTTGAGAAATTCATCCTCCAATTGCCTTTGTTTAATTTTTTTCAACGATAGCCAGTTGGGTTGTTAATGCGGCTAGCATTCCACCATGTTCATGTAACACAATTTCCACTTCCATTCTTTCTAAGTCACACAATAACTCATTCCGCTCTATAAGCAAACATGCTAGACTCCCTGTTGACTTCTTACTCAGAGCATCTGCTATCGTGTTGGCTTTGCCAGGATGGTAATGAATCTGCAAGTCATAATCTTTAATAAGTTCTAACCACCATCTTTGTTGCATATTAAGCTCTTTTTGAGTAAAGAAATACTTGAGGCTCTTGTGGTCGGTGTAGACTTCACACGTTGCTCTATAAAGATAATGCCGCCATATTTTCAATGCCAACACCACTACAACTAATTCCAATTCATGCATAGGGTAATTCTTTTCATGCGACTTCAATTGTCGAGATGCATACGCAATTACTCTTCCATTCTGCATAAGTACACACCTCAATCCCTTATGAGAAGCAGCACTATAAATAACAAACCCTTCTGTACCTGATGGTAGAGCAAGGACTGGTGCTATCGTGAGCCTTGTTTTCAATTCTTGGAAGAAAGGCTCCCTCTATTCTGTCCACTCGAATGGAACACCTTTTTGAGTCAACTGGGTAAGCGGCACTACAATCTTGGAGAAATCTTTTACAAATCTTCTGTAGTAACCTACTAAACCCATAAAACTACGCACTTTTGTAACATTAGTAGGGGAAGGCCAATTCACAATAGCTTCTATCTTTTGTGTATCAACAGACACACTATCTTTATTAATCACATGCCCCAAAAACACAACTTCATTCAACCATAATTCACATTTCTTCAATTTAGTATATAACTTCTTCTCTCTGAGTGTTTGAAGAGGTAATCTCAAGTGCTTTTCATGTTCTTTTCTACTTTTTGAATAAATAAGGATATCATCAATGAATACTACCACAAACTCATCCAAATACGGTTTGAAAACTTGATTTATTAAATCCATAAAAGCTGCTGGTGCATTCGTAACCCCAAATGGCATGACTAAAAATTCATAATGGCCATACCTGGTTTGGAAAGCGGTCCTCTCAACATCTTCTGCTTTGACTTTCAACTGATGGTACCCAGATCTCAAGTCAATTTTAGAAAAAACTTGTGCCCCTTGTAATTGATCAAATAAACCATCAATCCATGGCAAAGGATATTTATTCTTTATGATTACCTTATTAAGTTCCCAATAGTCAATACATAACCGAAGTGTCCTATCTTTCTTCTTCACAAACAAGACTGGCTTGCCCCATGGCGATGTACTCTGTCAGATGAACCCTTTGTCAAGTAACTCTTGCAACTGTATTTTCAATTCCTTCATTTCTGCTGGAGACATTTTGTACGGAACTTTTGAAATCGGTTGAGTACCTGGCATGATATCAATAACAAATTCAATCTCACAGTCTATCAAATCTCTCGGCAGATCCTCAAGAAATACATCCAAAAATTCTCTAACAATTGGGATATTTTCAACACTCACATCAGTTGTTTGTACATGAAGGATACTACA
Source organism: Camellia granthamiana (assembly GCA_036172215.1). Taxonomy (NCBI): domain Eukaryota; kingdom Viridiplantae; phylum Streptophyta; class Magnoliopsida; order Ericales; family Theaceae; genus Camellia; species Camellia granthamiana. Next base: position 47,813,363 of record CM069904.1, read on the forward strand.
CAAATAACCCTTACAACCTTTCTGAAGTAATTTGCAAGCTTTCATAGCCGATATCAAATAAGGTGGAGGAACTACCCCATGCCCCACAAAAATAAACCCATGTTGTCCCAGAGGCCGGAAAACAACTCGCTTAGACAGATAATCGATGGTTGCATGATATTGAGCTAACCAATCCATCCGCAAAATTATATCAAAATGAACCATATCAAAAGGCATCAAATTAGCACATAACGGGATATCCCTAAGTAAAATCTCACATACAGGATATAGAGAACCACATAACATAGAGTCCCCAGATGGTGAAGACACACACAACACATAATTTAATGGTTCCATAGCTCTATTCAAATCAAGAGCAAATGTTTTCGAAACAAAGGAATGAGTGGAACCAGAATCAAGTAACACATAAGCAGGTTGGCCATTGATAGAGAGTGTACCTAAGACCACCGCCTCCGTATTCTAAACATTGCCAGGAACAAGAGCAAAGACTCTCCCTTGTCTGATATTGTCTCTAGTCGTAGTAGGTCTCGTCATAGCCTTTGTTACAGGAGTAGAACAGGCTGAACTGGCAGTTGGTCTATTCCCCTTTTGTTGATCCATCATAGGACAATCTCTCACCATATGCCCTATTTCCCTTCAATTAAAGCAAGCCCTGATTTCTCGGTAGCAAACTCCCCGATGTTTCTTTCCACACTCCAGGCAAGTTGGTGTTGAATCACGAGTAGAAGCAGAAGCACTGGAAGTTCCCAAATTCTGTTTCTTGTTCTATGGGGATGCCGACCCTTTATGCATATTAGAACCCTACCTTTTTCCCTTCCAATCTGAGTACCGGCTGCGGTTAGCTAAGTTACCTTTAAACGTGATGGCCCTATCCAATACATCAACATATTTCTGCAATTTCAAAACATTAATCTTCTCAAGAATAGAATCTCGAAGTCCTCCCTCAAATTTCCTCTCCTTCTTGTAGTCCGTATCGACCATGTGCGGTGCGAAACGGGCTAACTCGGTAAACTGTGCCTCATATTCTGCTACGATTTTGTTTCCTTGCTTTAAGTTTTCAAACTCTATCACCCTCCTATCTCGAATACATGGTAGGAAATACTTTTCACAAAAGACTTCCAAAATTTCAACCCAATTCATTCCCTGATGTTCATCTCTTATCAGCATCCACCATTGGCGTGCTTCATCTTCCAATGTAAAAGCAACAAGTAGAATTTTCTGTGCCTCAGTACACAGAAAGACATCAAACAATTTTTCAATGCCTAGCACCCATGCTTCTGCTTTCAGTGGGTCAATCCCTCCTTTGAACAATGACAGTTTCATCTTTTTAAACTCTTTTGTGAGTGCAATTGTTTGACCTTTAGGTTGGTGGTCTTGCGCTACTAGGGGTGGCACAGGCATTGGTGGCAGAGGTGGCTATTGTTGTTGTTGTTGTTGTTGTTGTTGTTGTTGTTGTCTAAAAGCCTTAACCATTTCCAAGATCATCCTCTCTATTCTATCAAGTCATGCGGAGGTTGACTCCTCCACTTCTTCCGCACTTGTTCTCACCATGATCTATGTGAACATACATTATAACTTTCACAAAAATATGCACATAAGTCACAATTACAAATGCATGTCTTTATGGCACACCTGGTTATGAATGCATTATGAATGCAACTTGAGCATTTTCTGGACTTCTTATTGCCCAAATAGACTCGTGTGTGAGATATTAACTCATGCTCTGATACCACTCTGTCATGACCCAAACCTGCCCATAGAGGTTTAGACCATAACTGGCCAGTAATCACTTGATTACCTTCAGCCTTGTACAAGCATACAGAATAATTATAATAATGGGGTCATAAGTGGAAGCATACAACAAATGAAGAAGTCCATTGAGTTGTGCCAATATGAGCAAAAGTATAAAGCTTACACCATAACACATTCACACACTTTCCACAGGAAATTTCATACATATAGTTTACATATCCCGAGACCATTAAAGCAAAAGCAAAGCAAAAGTCATAGCATGTTGTAAGTCAAAGGAAAAACTCCATCTCAAAGGCTTGACTCGATAGGTTCGCAAAATAGCTCCTAAAGTTGACTCTAAGGGTGGGCTCCATGCTGTGGATCACCTATATGTGCATACATAATATTGGGTGAGTGAAGCTCAATGAGTAATAATACAGTAAAGCAGTGTAAATAAATGAGCATAAGGTTCTCTCAACATACATAATCATAATATGGAACAGCCTCGAGCCCATCACATAAACAGAATGGCCTTAGGCCCATCACATAAATAGAATGGCCTTAGGCCCATCATTATCAGAACGGCCTCGGGCCCACATATTAACAACTGTTCAAAATGACCTCAGGTCCAATCACATATTATCACTTCGCCCAAATGTCATTAAACCTCTTCGAGGTGATATTTTCATAAACACATGATCACCCACTTCAAAAGATAGATGCCTTCTTCTCTAGTTAGCATAACTCTTTTGTTGTCTTTGAGCTGTAATCAATCTCTTCCGGATGAGAGCCACTTTCTCGATGGTCTCACAAACTAACGCAGGTCCAAGTATGGGTGAATCCCCCACCTCGGTCCAATACACCGGTGATCTACATGAACGCCTATACAAGGCTTCAAAAGGTGCCATCCCAATGCTAGCTTGATAACTATTATTGTAGGCAAACTCCGCTAGAGGCAAATGCCTCTTCTTAGAACCCTTGAAGTCTAAGACACAAGCTCTCAACATATCTTCTAAGATTTGAATGGTACATTTAGATTGCCCATCAGTTTGAGGGTGATAGGTGGTACTAAAGGTCAACTGGGTATCCATAACACTTTGTAAGCTCTGCCATAACAATGCGGTAAAACGAGGGTCTCATTTGAGACAATGCTCACCGGAACAACGTGGAGTCCAACAATCTCTCTAACATAAAGTTCAGCCAAATAATCAATCGAATCTCCCATACACGTAGCAAGAAAATAGGCCGACTTAGTTAGTCGATCCACAACAGCCCAAATCGCGTCATTACCTCTCTGTGTTCTAGGAAGACCTAAAACAAAATCCATAGTGATGTGCTCCTACATATATTCAGCTATAGGCAAGGGTTGCAATAACCCGGTTGGTTTCTGGTGTTCTGCTTTGATTTGTTGGCACATTAGACACTTGGACAAAAACAAGGTTACATCTCGCTTCATATCTCTCCACCAAAATTGACGACTAAGGTCACGATACATTCTTGCGCCTTCCGGATGTACCGCAAGGCATGAATGATGGAATTCTCGAAGTACCTCATCTCTACAACATTCTGGTACAAAAAAGGTAGTCTAAATATCAGACACTAGAATCAGAATGCCCCCCTTAAACCCTTTTTCTCCTTCCCCTAGAAGATTTTCTCTCTGATTGCCTTTACTTCTGGATTTCCCTATTATGCTTATATAACTCGTGTGACAAGTGTTCATTGTGCAAGAACCGAAAACAATGGATATACCACTAACCCACACCATTTATCTACAAATAGGAAGCCTTAAAACTTGTTTTGATGGGTTGAAGGTGATGGAATAAGGGAAGTTTGAAAAGATATAATTTGTTGATCAAATCTTCTCTTTTAATTGTTTTCAACTCAAATTCATTCATACAAACATGTTTTTATTGGTTTTACATCATATATATGCATATTATGTAGAACATGTTTTGGGTTTGGAGAATGTGAAAAATGAGTTTGGCAGCCCTAGAATTATGAAGAACAGCCTAGCCCTGCGATTGTGTTCTTCTCCCATACGTACAGCTGAAAACACTGCATGTGCGGCACACCCGCCGTACATGCGAAAATGGCCGTCGCACATGTGGCTAGCCAACCTAGAAAATAATTTGAGACTGCATAAATTGCACGCATGTCGCGCACATGCGGCCAGGGTCCCACACGTGCAGATTTCAAGGGCAATATTTGTTCGTTTTCATTCCGTTTTCTTCGATCCCTCGGGCATCCTTATACGCGTTTTGAACCTATTTGAAAGTCGAATACACTTAGAAACCAATCTAAATCAAGGTAAAATAAGAAAGAAAAACTAAAATTAAGTTTAGGAACCAATTTGTTATGTTAATGTTTAGTAAGTTCAATGTTTTGTTCTTGTTTCTGTAGGTCAAGTCTTGTGGAGATTAAACCCTTGTGCAAGTAGCCAATTATGAGTATTAGTGTAATGAAGTTATGTTTCTTAAAATTATGATTCGAAATGCAAACGTATGGTATGTTTATGAAAGCTAAATATTGTTTTGCTATGAATAAACATCATATATTTTTATATCATGTATTAAGATGACATCTTGGAACTTGTTTGTTATTGGGAATCATGCCAATAACCTTGTGCTAACTGAGCTCTTTGCCACCTACTGTGGCCCCCTGACTCTAATCTGAAGTGCCTTGAGAATGTTCATCGCTATGTATATGCTTACAAGTTAAGCTTTATTATCATGTACAAATTATACTATGTTTGAAATGAGCTTGTGCTTGGTTTTAAATAAAGTTATCTTGTGCAAATTATGCTATATTTGAAATGAGCTTGTGCTTGGTTATAATAAAATTTATCGGTGTTCATTCATATACCACTTTACTCTATTGATATTCACTAAGCTTTGGCTTATCCCTATCCCCTATATGTATGTAGGTGATGGTGACAATCTGGTTGTGGATGAGAGAGCGTGTTAGAAGTCTTTTTCTTTTGTTTTTCTACTTTTGGAAGTTGGAGCTTTCAGACGAAGACCTTTTATTTGAGTTTTGATATTTGTTAGTTGTATATTTGTAAATGTTGTACTTTCTTTTGGATGTTGAGTTTGTAAATGTCAAAGATAAATAAATAAAGTTTCTTGTTTTGTATAATATGATTTATGCGTAGGTACTGGATAGACTCTTGGTGATTAATGGACAATGTTGTTTTTCCACATAAACCCCAATGTTTTAGTCCAACCTTGTTTTGTCTTGCTAGGCCTTTGGTAGTCAAACACTACTGGCTGGTCATAACTATTATCTTGTTTGGGGCAAGATGGGGTCATGATAGAGTGGTGTTAGAACACAACTTGTACACACATACACACTGTCCTCTAGAGCATAGGATTTCCCTAGAAGACTTTTAGGAATGCATTCATGATGAGTGTCTGTGACAAGATGCGCATCTTATATGTTAATTGTTAAGGTATTATATGCATATATGATAATTGTTTAACATATGCCTTGCATGCATGGCATCATGGTGAGAGAAAGAGCCGAGTCGTCTACTAGCCGCATGGATAGACTCGAAAGGATGTTAGAAGGTGTAGCGGAGGCGGTAGAGCCTTAAGACAAAGAAATCAAGAACAACAACAACAAAAACCACAACCACAACCACAACCGCAACCGTAACCACAACAACAACAACCACCACAGCAGCAACAGCAATAATAACTACCACAACAATAGCTACCTCTACAAATGGACTTTCCAGATTAGGCGATAATGGTATTAATTAGAGAATACAAGAAGATGAAGCCAATTCAGTTTGAGGGAAGAATTGATCCATTGAAGGTATAGGCATGGGTGTTAGAGGCAGAAAAATTCTTTGAGACTTTTCTAGACAGAAACACAAAAGGTTGCACTTGCTACATTCACTTTAGCAGAAAAAGCGCGTAGATGGTGGATGTTAGTAAAGGACAAGCATGAGGGTATGTAGACACCCCATTTTTGACCATCCTCAAGACTTGGACGTCGTCGTTTGAACACTCGATGATCGTCCATGCTCGTGTTCATTTTGAGTTCTCGGAGGTCTCGGTTGCACGCCTTGCCTCAAGACCTCTCGACTTGTTTGTTTTGTGCTTGGTTGTGGACCAAACACTTGTGTTTTTGCTTCTAAGGGCAGGGAATGGCTTGTTGGCCATCCCCACACCTCACCGGCCATGGCTTGAGGCCACCGGCCCTGTTTTCTTGCTACCGGCCAAAGGTGTCGGCCGGTCGACAACGTTTTTGGTCGGTCGGCCACCTTTGTTGGTCAATCGGCCATTTCTGCTGGTCAACCCCTTTCCATCTGCTTTTGGCAGATATTTTATGCCAGCTGTCACAGCTGGCATCCACATTACACCCCCCTCCATACACGTGTATGGAGGGATTTGCTCCCTTGTGTTAGCTTCTCCAAGAAGCTTAGGAATTGAATTCCTATAAAAGGGGAGGCCCTCCTCCCTTCAGAGGGGTTCTGGAATTTAGGGTTAGGAGTTATATATCTATCTATCTCTATATCTCCCTCTCTTTTGATTTGTGTGTGTAATAGTGTTCTAAAGGGTGTTTTGTTCATATTTTTGCACTAAAGCACCTAGTATTACACTATCCCTTAGTTGCTGAGGTGCTAAGGAGTTGTTTTCAGAGTTCTTGAGCTGGTTTTGATCCAAGGAAGGTACTAGAGTGGTGTTCTTGAGGAGGTTCTTCAAGGGTAAGAAACTATCCTCCTTATTCCCCATTTTTGCACAAGCTTTTAGCCTATCTTGCATCTATTTTTAAGCTTAACTTATAACTGATAAAAGTTCTATTTTTAAGTGATTAAAATAGTTGTTTAAGATCACTTTGCTGTTTGGGGTTGTTTACCCCCTCTTAGGCCTTGTTTGGCCTCTTTTTGTGCCCTTCTTTGTGAGTTCCGGGACCACCTTGTATTGGCCTTCTCACCACTGAAATCCAGAGGGATTTTAGTGGTGGGGATGGTGTTTTGAGGTCCTAAGAAGGAGAGGGCCATCCCCTCTCCTTGTTGTCTTCAATACTTGTCATATTAGCCTCACATGTGAGCACCTTTGTTAAGTTCATGTTGACCATGTCTTAGCTGGTATTTGTGGTTGTTTTGCCATGATATAGCACTATTTTGACTTGGTTTAGACATACCATGCATGCTTTGTATACTTGTCATGTAATCCCATGATTTGCCTTAACATGCACCATGTTGTAACATGTCTTTTTAGCATGATTTTGGCTCAACTTTATGAAGCTTCTAGCTTTGTTTTAGCATGAGAAAGCTCAAATTTTGGTTGTTTTGGTCATTCATGACTTGCTTTGTATAGCTACCATGCAATCTAGCTTGTAGGTTTTGAGTGTTGAATCCTCTAGCATGCTTTACTTGGGCTACTTCAGTGGTTTGGCATCACTTGTCATCATATTTCAGTCCATGCATCATGCTTGTATGCTTGCATTTGCCATCCCTTCAATGCCTTGAAGAGTTGTTTTATGCTTCATGTTTGGACCATTGTGTATGCTTCCATGCTTAGGCCATTTGGAGGCCACCTAAGTGTGTTTTTGGCCTTGTCTTGACCTGCATTGGGACTGTTTTGAGTCCCTTTGACCCTTTGGGACTTGCCTCGTATGGCCATGGTTTGCCCCTTTTGGCTAGCCTTAGGCCTTGGACCTTATTGCATGCTTTGCTTGCTTTATTTGATTGATTTGGCATCATTACTCATATATTTTCAGAGCTTAATGCATCGTCATATTCACATATTTATTACACCTTGCTCATGCTTGAGGATTGTGCATGGTTGCCTAAGTGTTGGACCACTCACATGTGCATGATTGTTTTGCATTTTCATGCCTCCAATTCTTGACTTTGACCAATGTTTCGGTACAGCTGAGGCCTATCCGTCCTTAGCGTAAGTCCATGGATTGCGCGTTTGTGTACTGTTATATGCTTATCGCATTACGTGTTGTTGCATCCTTATGATTGGTGTCATTGTTGCATGCTTATCACTTTGTCCATTTGCATATCTAGGTTGCATTGTAGTATTATATACTTGTTGCATTACCATGTTGTTTGCATGATAGGTTGCATTGCATTACACTTGGCATGCTCATGTCATATTGCATTGCATTGGTTGCATGCTTTGCATTGTATATGGCATACATACATTGCATTACGTTTGGTTTGGGGTGTCAAACCAAACATGAAGAATGAGGGACGTTCGTACTTGAAATGACGAAATGTATCTCAATCTTCGGTCGCCGACACTCTTGATTCAACATGATAGAGTGTGTAGAATTCATTTGTTTTGTTGCATTCATTTATATTGATTTGCACACTTGACACCTTTGGCCATCATACATCGGAATGCGTGATTGGTGGCCCGAGGGTCTAGAGCCATACTCCCTTGAGTTCATAGCATGATAGGGAGAATGGCCGTGCACACATTGTCTTGTAAATGCCTTGCCATGCACTGTCTGTCCTCTACTGCAGCAAAAACAGGGTTTTGTAGGAGTAGATGGTCGGTTGACCATCTTTAATGCCGACCGGCCATTAATTATTGGCCGATATCCCCATTCCTGGTCGATGACCATTTCCCCGTGGCCAGTGACCTTTTATTCTGGCCGGTGACTTCTCAGCATGACTATGAGGGGATTCAGGAGCATTCCAAGGATTTTCACAGTTTTTAGAGGTGCAGAATAGTGCAAACAGAGGCAATAGTGGCATGGCAACGGGTTTCCGAGCGAGTCGATTGAGCATGCATCATTCAAGCATTCCGAGGCGGAGATGAGGCGGCCTCTTTTAATTTCATATTTAGATTGTTTTGTAATTAATTTGTTAATTAATTAGGGGTTTGTAATAATTAATTAGTTAGGGTAGTTGATCTATTATTCGGTTTGTATTATTTATTCGGACCCTCCGAGAGAGGGCAATGTTGTAATAAGTCTGCGTGTGTGTGATGTATGTCTTCCAACCCCACGTCTTTCTCCCTTTTATTTACCAACTTATGATGGTTAGTTTTAGGTCATGTTTCAATTAGCATCTATATGTTCGCATGTTTGCATTCATTCATCTGTTTTGCATGCTTCGGGCTCGGCGCATCATACTAATTGCATAGTACTTCAATTCCAACTTGAATACGTGTATCGAGTTATCGCATTTCGTATGCCATCGTAGAATAGCCGAGCCTATTGTAGTTGCATTTTTGCATGTGTTGCATTAGCCATCTTAACATGAACTAGGATCATGCATTGATTACTAACTAGTTTCTGTTTTGGCTCGGAGTACTCGGTAAGTGTTTATGCTTTAGCATCCTTGCATGTGTGTGAGTGACTGCCATAATAACATGTTTACCATGAGGCTAATTGCTTATGTGACATAACTGCCTGAATGCCTGTGGGTGAAGGTTAGATTGTCTGAATTGGAACAATTCATTGAATGCGAGTTTTAAGCCCACATGAGAGTGGCAAAATCATGTTTTCTAAGCCCACTTGAGGGTGGCAAAATCCACATTTTAGCCTACTTGCGAGTAGCAAACTGCTTTCAAACACAAACATGAGATGTTTTGTTCCAATTTAGGCAATCCAGTCTATACATGTATGCTGTGCGCATCACATAGTAATTCTAGGCTAATAAACTGGAATAAGAGCACATGTGTTTTCAAAAACTCGATATCATGATTAGTACAGGCCGATCTTTGGATCGGGCGAGCGGGGATGCTCATAGCTGACCTTTCCCAATCGTACCCAAGTTCCCGAGCCGAGGCAACTTTGGTGATGACGGACACGTGGCCTTAGGCAACGAGTCAGGGTTTCCTAAATCCCCCCAAAATAAATATTTAGGTGGCGACTCTGTATCTAGCAAAGCAGTCCATGTTTGGCACTTCTTTCTAAAAATCAATTTTTCAAAACGATTTGCCGGATTTGGACTCTTTGATGATTCATCGGTCTTGCATTGCACTCTGCGAGATTAGATACAGGACCGTGACATTGAGTCCTGAACTGTAGAAAGCCCAAATGAACGAAACGGGATTTTGTCCCGGGACGTTCGGGGACGTCTACAGGGTATCACTTAGAACCGCTTCTTGGAAATCTTCTACGACAAGTACTTTCCACAATCTATCAAGGATAGGAGAGCATCAGAGTTCCAATCACTCAAGCAAGGTAGGGGCACAGTAGCAGAATATGATGCAAAAATCATAGAGCTAGCCAGGTTTGCTTCATACATGGTCAACATCGAGTATAATAAAGCAAGGAAATTCGAAGAAGGGCTTGGAGGACCGCTCCGGGATAAAGTAAATCTTTTCAAATTTCCTACATATACGGAAGTTTTGCATAGGGAAATTATGGTCAACCTCAATGCAAAGGATGAATAGAAATCCAAATAATGGTTCAATAGGAAACAAGGATATGATACAAGAAAGGGACCAACAAATCTACCTGTTAAGAAGCCAAGTATAGGAACTACTAGTGGTGCTAGTCAAGGGAGTAAGATGGCTCCAGTTTGTCCAGATTGCGGTAAACATCATCATGGAATTTGCCATCGAGTTTCAAGGGCTTGCTTTGAATGCGGTCAAATGGGACATCAGATAAAGGATTTTCCAGAAGCACAGCAGAATTCTTCGAGGGGTGCAAGTAGTTCGTTGGGATCAATTCATAAATTAACTGCTAAGCCCAACACCACGGGAAGAGAACCGATCAGACAAGCAAGGGTGTTTACCTTAGTCCTAGGAGATGTTCAGAGGACGGAGCCCGTTGTATCAGGTATACTCTCCATCTATATTCATGATGCATATATTTTGATAGATTCGGGTTCCACAAATTCATTTGTATCTAGCCAATTTGTGAATAAGTTGAATAAATAGCCAGAACCTCTGAATTTTCTAATGTCGGTATCTACACTGTCGGGTGAATTTTTGATATGTACCTTTATTTATCGGGGTTGTGAAATATTAATTGGGAATGTTAGCTTGATGGTCAATTTACCGCCTAGTCATTTTGATGCCATCTTGGGAATGGATTGGTTGTCTACTAATTGTGCTACAATAAATTGTGTGCCAAATTGTGTTTCATTTCAACGACCAAATCAAGAAGAGTTCTCTTTCCAAGGTAGAGGCGTAGTATCACCACCATATCTTATTTCATCCACGAAGGCATGTAGATTACTTAAGAAAGGGTGTCGAGGATATTTGTATAGTGTATTGACTGTATAGGGATTTGATAATAGTTTGAGTGACATACCAACAGTGAGAATTTTTTGATGTGTTTCCTGATGATCTACTGGGCAACTTAATTGATAGAGAAATTGAGTTTACAGTTGATGTTACATTGGGAACTCAACCAATTTCCAAAACTCCTTATAGAATGTCTCCAGCAAAACTTAAGGAGTTGAAAATATAGTTGCAAGACTTGCTAGACAAGGGCTTTGTCCGTCCCAGCACTTCACCATAGGGAGCACTGTAGCTTGCTTTTCGTGCTCCTTTCAGATACAATAGCCTTACAGTTCGAACTCTCGTGGTTCTGAATCTGATTTCACAAGTGCAATGTGAAATAGATAAACACAAATAAGTCCAAATCCGGCAATTCTTTTGGAAAATCAATTTTGAATCAAAATGTCAAAAATGGATTGCTTTGTCAGATTACAGAGTCGCCACCTAAATATTTTTGAAAAATTTCGGAAACCCGAGACACGTGCCAAAGGCCACTTATCCATCATCACCAAAGTGTCTTGGCTTAGGAACTTAGGTACGGGAGGAGAAGGTCATGAAATGAGCACCCCACTCGCCCAATCAAAGATCTGCCTCTACTAATCATGATGTGATTCTTATTTACATTATATGCTCTTATTCTGATTATTTAGACTAGCATTACTATGTGATACATACAAGTATACACTAATTTGCCAAAGTTGAAACACTTTGATTTCATGTTTGTTTTGAAAAGTGTTTGAATATGTGCCACTTGAAAAAGTGACCGCATATGTACATTAATCAAACCATCCCAATTTGAACAATTAGCCTTCATCCACAGGCATTCAAGCAAGTATATCAACTAAGCATTTAGCCTCCTGGTAATCATGCTTATCATGGCAACAATCACACGCATGCAATATGCTAAAGCAATAAGTGCTCACCTAGTACTCAGAGGTGAGTCAAAGCAAAAAGGGTTAGAAAAATGCATGATCTTAACTATGCAAATGACTAATGCAATACATGCAATATACAATTAATAGACTTGGCTACTAGCATGGCATATGAATTAATTTGATAGCGTGCAGTTTAAGCACATTTTCAAAGAAGTAATAAATAACAATGTGAGTTTAGAATGATGAACCGAGCCTCGTATGCATGCGAGACAAATGGATGCAAACATGGGAAATGCTATGAGAAACATGATGTTCTAAGCTATCCATCGTAAGAAAAGAAATAAAAGGGAGAAAGAACGGGGGTTGGAAGACATACACACATTATTACACATTTGCCCTCGCGCAGGAGGGTCCGAATGAATGTCCTAGCTAATTACTACGAATTAACTAACTATTACAAACCAAATGAAATAAATTAACTATACTAGCTAATTAGTACAAACTGGCCCTCGCATAAGAGGGTCCGAATAAATGAATTAGCTAAGCAACTTAACTAATTATTACAATGTCGCATTTAACTAACAATTCTAGCTAATTAAAGAATTACAACACACTCCAACTAATTAACACAAATTACTAGTTAAACTAACTAATTAGTTACATTAGGAAAGTAATTAACTAAGTAATTAATTACAAGTTCACTACTTTAAGTACAACATACTACTATGACCAAAAAAAAATTTAACAGGTCCCGAGGAGCAAGGAAATGGCTCATGCATGCACATGAATTTCTCCCCCGAGAATGCCTCTGCTCTGCTCTGTGAAAAAAGGTGGTACTGCCTAGCTGAAAAAGGTGGCCAACAGGCCAGAAGTAGTGGTCGGCCGCCCACTAATAGTGGCCTGCCGTACGGTAAAGGTGGTCGGCTGGCCACTAATGTTGGGTTTCTCCTACTGCAACAAAAAACAAACAGAGCACAAACAAAGTAGTCTCAGGGGATGTTTTTCCACCCTGCCTCTTCTTATCATCAGACAGCTCAAAAGGGGGGTAGGCTCGATTCGTAAGTCATCAATCGGCGCAAATTCATTGCGTGATGACTTATGAACCAAGGGATACAATTTCAATAAATGCACAATAAAAGACTCATGAACCTCCTCCCTATCATGATATTGATCAAGGGAAGCGGTTGACATCGACTCTTGAACCGTTTTCAGCACTAACAAGTATGAAACGACTCAAGACTCAATGGGTTCAATTAACATCTGATTGAATCCAAACCATTTTATTATCTTGCTCCATTTTTACTCCAATTTTATTAGCCTCTTTTAATTACCTTTCCATTCATTAATCGATTGAGTCCAAAAATGAAAATCAAGTCCACTAATGGAGAGAAGTGTCAAACCGAGGGCTGTTTTAGGCATGAGAGAGAGAGAGAGAGAGAGAGAGAGAGATCATGCTATTGGTAATGAACCTCCGAAGAGATTAAACCATTAAGCACAAGGTCACCTCTCAAGCTTCAACAACACTCATTTTGAAGCAACTCTCAAAATAAATAAAATGCCAAGAAAAGAAGGGGAGTGCAGAGGTGATTAGAGGTGAACACAAGTATGAAAAACACTAAATAAATGCTATCAACTGAAATAGGTTGGTGTCTAATGCCTAAAACACCAAACCTATGAAAATCATTACACTACAAGCATGCTATACAAAGCATAAATGAAATAAACAAGCTAAAATAGTCCTAAAACACCTAAAAATAGTACTGAAATTAATGTACAAAAAGATAAAATAATGGAGAAGTTAAGCTAGTAAACAACCCAAAGGAGGGGTGGCTAACCCCTCCATTTTTGGAACTTCAAAACCTCTTTTTTAGCCTTTGAAAACCTTTGAAAATTAGTGGTAAAAAGCTCAAAGAAAGATAATGAAAAGGTGAGAAACACAAGGGTAAAAACCTATGAAGCAAGGTTCAAAAAAGGGTGGTCAATCCCTCTACCTTTAATGGCCTTAAACCACAAGTTTCAGCCTATAAAAATAGTTGGAAAATAGTCCAAAAATAGTAAGAAAATATAGGAAATAAGTATTGCAAAGGAGCTAGTAGTTATACCTCTTGAAGAGGAGTAACGCTTTTGTTCACAAACCAGCAAGTTCCCATTCTCAAGGGCTGAGATTTGAGCTCAAGAACCTCAGCAAGAAGAGCTAAATTTTTGGTTTAGGAAGTGTAGAGAGAGAGTGTGTAGGTTGCAAGATAGAGAGAGAGTGCTATGCAAGTATAAGAGTTTTAGGAATTTTTTCTAACCTAAAACCAAGAAGGAAGGTCCCCTATATATAGAAAAACATGTTATTCAGTCAGAAATATATGTATATAGACAACTGGTGTAGTGTATGCACTTGTGGGAACAGCTAGCAAAAAGATCTAATTGTTGGCACAAATGGCCGACAGGCCACTAATAGTGGGTGGTCGTCCACTAATAGTGGCCGACAGTTCACTATTGGGTCAATCCACTCAAAATGGCCTAATTTTTCACAACTGGCCGGCCGTACACTATTAGTGGCCGGCCAGACAAAAATCTATTTTCAAGCACAATTTCAAATGGGCATATCTTTCTCATCCGAACTCGGTTTTAGGTCATTCTTGAGTCTAAATTGAATCCCCGAAAGTCTACTTTCAAAAAATGGTGGCCTCACATCTAAATTATAAGTGTGCAAAGAGATATGCCTATTTTAGTGAAGGCTGCTCATTTCTATCTTAACGGATTGATGCCCAACCTCTTCCCCAACTAGTTTTCTTCCCTCCCCTCCTATTTCCTTCAACTCCAAACCTATAAATAAGATGTTTTTAAAGATTTTTCAAAGAGTTCACCTTCTTTTCATTTATTTTCACTTTGTCCTTTCTCGGTTTACTGAAAAGTGCAATATGTTTAAACGAAATGCGAGCCTTGGAACATCGTAAAAACGTTTGGAAAAATATTTTGAAAAAGAAGATTTTAAGGTCTAAAATAGTTTTGGTCAAAATGGGGTGTAAGGTTAGGATTTAGAAGCTCTTCTTGCTTAAGAAATCGAACGTTTGTACAGTGTGACTTTCATCATCGAGTGATCAATCGGAGGCGCCTAAGTCTTAAGGGCGGTCAAAAATGGGGTGTCTACAGTTGCCTCTCTTTGACAAAGCTCGAAGTCATGAAATGACGTGAGTGAATGTCAAAGTCCAAAGACGACCCATTCTGACAAGGCCGTAAGACTTGGGCAAACAAACAAAATGCATATGTAGTTGGTTAAACCTGAGGGTTGCCTACGTATCATGTTGCAAGGAATCAAACCAGCGTAGTTCAAGGGCAGAATGCAAATGATACACAATGTAACAAAATAATCAAACCACAAGCAGTGCAAAACACACGAATACCATAAAGAAATGGAGATGCAAATTGTAGACACCCCATTTTTGACTGTCCTCAAGACTTAGACGTCATCGCTCGTGCACTCGATGATTGTGTGTTTGTGTTCGTTTTGAGCGCCCAAAGTCCTCGACAGAATGCCCTGTCTTTGAGCCTTTAATCCTTGTTCTTTCTGTACCTTGTTTTGGACCAAAACATGGTGTTTGGACCTCTTGGTGACCTGCCGGCCACCACCTAAGGCTGTCGGCCATAGGGTGTTTTTGTTAGCCATGGGTGTAGCCAACGGCCACCAGTGCCTTTTTCCAGATATTTATTGACAGTTGTGCCAGCTGTTGCACACTAAGCTGCATCTCCCTACACGTGTATGGTGAGATGTTTCTAAGCTTAAGGGTGTTTTTCTATAAATAGGGGGGTTCCTTCCCCATTTTTGAGGGTTAGAAAAATTAGAGCAAAAATATCTTTCTCTTTCTAGAATTTTCTCTCCCTTGTTATTTTGTACACATTTTCTCACAAATCCTTAGCTTTTGCATACCAACCCTTAACCAAATACTCTCACCTTTGGGCTGAGATTACTTGGAGTCTTGTTTGAGCTCTAGAAGGTGGTTTGAGCTTGGATTATTGGCTATTTTGTGCTTGGCTTCAAAGGTATAGCACTTACCTTATTTATACTTGTTTTGTATCTTTGTTTTGCCATCTATTTCAACTGTTTTTGGGCTGATTTTGAACTGTCAAAAACTTTATTTTTGTGACTTAAAAATGGTGGTTTGAGGTCTCTTTGAGTTAGGGGGTGATCCACCCTTCTTGCTCTTTTGTTTGTAAAGCTTTTGCACCATTTTTCATCACTTTCAAACAAACTTTTTTGGGCCTTTTAACCACTGAATTTCAGAGGTTTTTCAGTGGTAAAAACATTGTTTTGAAGTCCAAAATTGGAGGGGTTAGCCTCTCCTCCTTGTGTCTCGTTTGCATGCCTAGTTAGATTCATGTGTTAGCATGTTTTTCTAGCTTAACTTAGCTCTAGTCCAGCATGTTTTTGCCTCTGTTTTGACTTGTTTCAGTTCTATTTTTGGCTGTTTTGGTCATTTAAGCCTTGTGTTGCATAGTTGTAGTGTAAGTCCTTGCACTAGCTTGATGTTTTAATGCTTTAATCATTATTGTTTTGAGTTAATAGCATGTTTTAGTGTTGTTTTGCACTTTATTTCAACGTCTAAAATCTCTGCAATCTTCCTCAATTCTTCACTCTTTTGCTTGCTTTGAAAGTGGTTTTAAACCATTTGTTTTCCAAAGTGTGAAATTGAGGTGTTGTGCCTAATGGTTTAATCCCTTAGGGGGTTCATTACCAACAGTGTAATGCCTCTTTCATGCCCAAAGCACCTTGAGATTTGAGCCATCTTTCCATTACAAGACTCCCCACTAATGGACTAAATTGATTAAAGGATGGATTTGGTAATTAAAATAAGTAAACAAAATTGGACAAGTAAAAGAAACTAGAAGAGCATCTTTTGTGTTGCATTGCATGTGTTCGAATCGGACGTTAGTTCGAACACAAGGGAAATGGGACATTTCATACTCAATTGTGATGAAATGTGCCACTTTCCTTGGTCTCCATTGCCCTTGATCATGCATGATATGGTGATGGTCCCTTGGTCTCATTTTGCATTAATTGAACTTACACAATTGGTTTTACAAACCATCATGCAATGAAATTGCTTGATTGATGGTTTGTAAACCCAAATTTTGTCCCTCCTTTGATTGAGAGGCAAAGTGTGCACATAATCTGTGAGAATACACTGTTTTGCACTGTCTGCTCTCTATTGCAGCAAAAAGAGGAGTTCATGTCATCAGCGGCCGACTGGCCACCATTGGTAGATGACAGGCCTCCTGTCGGCCACTAATGAAATTTGCACAATGTATTCCTGAGGTGGAACAGAGGTGTTCTAGAAGTTAGCAGCTTCTTCGGTGACCAAATGTGCAAACAGAGGCATTTAGCAGCAAAACAATGCCTTTTCGGGTGGAAACTGAGCGCGTGCATGAGCCTCCCTTGCATTTCAAAGCTTACTTAGTGTTTAAATATGTAGTTTGAATGTGTGTTGTAATTAATTAGTTTGCTAATCAATTAAAGTGTTGTAATAATTAGTAATTAGCTTAGCTAGTTATTCGTTTAATTTATAATAATTAGTCTAATTAGTTTGATTAGCGTAGGTAGTTGCTTAACTAGTTTCATTCGGACCCTCCTTCGCGAGGGCATAATGTTATAATAAGCGTGTGTTCGTGTGTGTATGTCTTCTAACCCCACGTCTTTCTTCCTTTTATTTGATCACTTTTGATGATTAGATTAGGGACATTTTCAATTAGCATACCTTATGCTCGCATGTTTGCATCATTCAAACTGCATTGTCATTTCAATACTTTATTTGAATACGTGTTTCAAAGCATGCTATCAAAGTGTTGCAAATACCATGATTAGGTAGCCAAGCCTATTTAGTTGCATTATTGCATGTGTTGCATTAGACACTTGACATAGTTAGGAAACATGCATTATTTCCTAACTCATATTTTCCTAACTCGGAGTACTAGGTGAGTTTTACGCTTTAGCATACTTGCATGAGTGTGAGTGTTGCCATGATTAGCATGCTTGCCATGAGGCTATGTGCTTAAATGATAAACTACATGAATGCCTGTGGATGAAGGCTTGTTGTTTGAATTGGAACAATTCAACAAATGTGCTTTTTAAGCCCATTTTGTTAAGTGGCAAATCATGTTTTAAGCCCACTATGTTTGGTAGCAAAACCGCCTCTTTAAGCCCACTTGAGGTGGCAAATTCAAACCATTTTTGCAAACAAACATGAGTTGAAATTGTTCTAATTCTTGCAATCTAGTCTATACTTGTGTGTGTGCACATCACATAGTAAAGTTAGTTTAATAAACGGAATAAGAACGCCTGATGTTTATGAAAAAAACATATCATGATTAGTAGAGACCGATCTTTGATCAGGCGACCGGGGGGTGCTCAATTCATGACCTTCCCCCCTCGTACCCAAGTTCCCGAGCCGAGGCAACTTTGGTGATGACGAACACGTGGCCTTCGACACGAGTCAGGGTTTCCTAAATTTCCCAAAAACAAAAATATTTAGGTGGCGACTCTGCATCTGGCAAAGCATTCGAATTTTGGCATTATTTGATTGTAAATCGATTTTCCAGAAGATTTGTCGGATTTGGACTCTTTGGTGATTATCAGTTTCACATTGCACTTGTCAGATTAGATTCAGAACCGCGGGAATCCAAATTGTAGGGCTTTCTTTTCGAGTTCCCGAAAGGGGGTGTGAAAAAAGTCGAGCTACACAAATCAAACTACGTTTTATATAGAAAAGAAGTGGGCACAAGCCAAATGACGCCTAACACAGGCTAAATGCCTACACCCTCAATACTGGCCTCAGCGCAGCATTGGTGCTTACACATAACAGAACTATGTTTTAACGTGAAAGGGGATGCGAACACATGCAAAACTACATTTTTCGTGGAAAGAGAAATAGTACAAATAATTGGGTGGTATGATATAAGTGAGAAATGTTCTGCTGGGGAAAGATGATGATCCTAAATGCTGAATGCAACAAAATCACATCTTACCTCGAAAAGGTATGGACACAAAACAAACCACGCCTAACATAGAAACGGTACCGACACCCTCAATACTGGCCTCAGCGCAGCATGGGTACTTACACATGACAGAACCATGTTTCAACGAGGGAAAGGTATGAGCCCACGTCAAACTAAGCTTAACAGGGAAAGGATGGTAGGCGATAAAATGGTATGATGTAATGGATGTAACGAATAATGTAGTAAACGAATAGGGTGACATACTCCAACCACGTTGGAATCGTGAGAGGAGGAAGAACAAATCCCAAACACGCTAAAATCCTGTGAGAAAGGGAACACTCAAACCACGCTGAAATCATGAGAAGAGGTCCTACCGCTCAGGGTCGTGTCTCATGCTTCCTAAGATACTCTAACCGCTCGAGAACACTCTAACCACGATGAAATTGTGAGAAGAGGTCCTGAGAAAACCACTCAGGGTCGCGTTCTTGCACTCCCTGAGATAAACTCCAAACACGCTGAAATCATGTGAGGAAGGGAACACTCTAACCACGCTGAAATCGTGAGAAGAGGTCCTACCGCTCAGGGTCGCGTCTCACGCGTCCTGAGATACTCTAACCACACTGAAATCTTAAGAAGAAGAAGAAAATCGCTTAGGGTTGCATTTCTGCACACCCTAAGATAAACTCCAAACACGCTGAAATCGTGTGAGGAATGAAACACTCAAACCACGTTGAAATCGTGGGAAGAGGTCTTGAGAAAACCGCTCAAGGTCAGTGGACTCACCTTTTTCTCGCCCTCTGCCTTTCGAAAAGGTTTGAAATGAAAAGGCCTCACAATTTGGACTCCCATGGTTCTGAATCTAATCTCACAAGTGCAATGTGAAACTGATAAACACCAAAGAGTCCAAATTCGGCAAATCGTTTTGGAAAATTGATTTTGAATCAAAAAGTGCCAAAATTGGACTATTTTGCCAGATACAAAGTCACCACCTAAATATTTTATTTTTGGGGAAATTTAGGAAACCCTGACTCGTGCCGAAGGCCACGTGTCTGTCATCACCAAAGTTGTATTGGCTCAGGAACTTGGGTACGAGAGGGGAAGGTCATGAATTGAGCACCCCCGCTCACCCGATCAAAGATCGGCCTCTACTAACCATGATATGATTTTTTATAAATATTATGTGTTCTTGTTCGGGTTATTTAAAATAGCTTTACTATGTGACGCACACATGCAAGTATAGACTAGTTTGCTCAATTTGGAACAATTCAACTCATGTTTGTTTGCGAAAATAGCTTGAATTTGCCACCTCAAGTGGGCTTAAAGATGCGGTTTTGCCACAAAACATAATGGGCTTAAAACATGATTTGCTACTCAACAAAGTGGGCTTAAAACTTACATTTGTTGAATCGTTCCAATTCAAACAACAAGCCTTCATCCACAGGCATTCATGCAGTTTAGCAAGTAAGCACATAGCCTCATGGCAAGCATGCTAATCATGGCAATCACTTACACTCATGCAAGTATGCTAAAGCGTAAAAACTTACCTAGTACTCCAAGCTAGGAAAAATTTGAGTTAGAAAATAATGCATGATTCCTAACTATACAAAAATGCCTAATGCAACACATGCGATAATGTAATTAATAGGCTCGGCTACTAAATATGGCATATGAAGCAATTTAAATAACATGCGGTTAAACACATATTCAAATAAGATATTGAAATGGCAATGCAGTTTGAATAATGCGCCGAGCCTCGATGCATGCAAGACAAAATAAATGGATGCAAGCATGTAATATGCTAATTGAAATATGATCCCTAATCTAACCATCGAAAGCGATTAAATAAAAGGGAGAAAGACGTGGGGTTGGAAAACATTCACACACGCACGCACACTCATTACAACATTACGCCCTCGCGAAGGAGGGTCCAAATGAATAAGAGCTAACTAGCTACGCTAAGCTAATCTAATTAAGCTAATTAGACTAATTATTACAAATCAAATGAATAACTAACAAACTAATTACTAATTATTACAACACTTTAATTAACTAGCAAACTAATTAATTAAAACAAATGCACACTAACTAATCATGCAAGGCATTAAACTATGCTGCCACTACTCCGCCTCGGGAAGTGTAAGATGCATGCACTCGGTTTTCGCCCCGAAAAGTCCTCCGTTTTGCTCTCAAAAGGCTTTGTTTGCAGGGTTGAGCATTCTCCAGAAACTTTCTGCTCCAACTTACCAAATCTTTATTAAGGGTTACACCAGTGGCCTACCAGCCATGGATGGATGCTGCCGGCCATTGATGAGGCACTACCAGCCACTGATGCTCTGAGTCACCATACTGCAACAGAGCACAAATAGAGCAAAAGGAAGGTTTTTCTAGGGGTATGTTTGTATTATGTCCCTCATTTTCATCTTAAAATCTCAAAGGAGTAACACCCTTGGATCCAAGACCACCAATCAAGCAATTTCATTGCATGATGGCCGAAGATCCAAGTTGTACAATTTCGATAAATGCACAAATAAGACTCGAATGACCACCCACCTACCATGCATGATCAAGGGCAATGGAGACCAAGGAAAATGGCACATTTCATGAAATGTGCCATTTTTCTTGTGTTCAAACTAGCGTCCAGTTTGAACATATGCAATACAACACAAAGAATGCTTATCTTGTCACTTTTACTTGTCAATTTTGTTTACATATTTTAATTACCAAATCATTCCTTAATCACTTAGTCCATTGGGTGAGTGTCCTCTAAATGGAAAGATGGCTCAAACCACAAGTTGCTTTGGGCATGAAAGAGGCATTACACTGTTGGTAATGAACCCCCTAGGGGATTAAACCATTAGGTGTAGCACCTCCAGTTCACACTTAGGCAAACAAGTGGTTTAAAACCACTTTCAAAGCAAACAAAAGAGTGAAGAATTGAGGGAGATTGCAGAGATTATAGTGCTGAAAATGAAGTGATAAAAACACTAAAAACATGCAACCCACTCACACCAATGATAGTTAAAGCCTTAAAGCACTAAGCTAGTAAATGAATTAACACTACAACCATGCAATGCAAGGCTCAAATGAAACAAACAACCAAAAACAAAGGCAAAACAACCCTAAATATGGTCTAAAACATGCTAGACTCAAGACAAAAAAAGCCAAAACATAAAGCTAATACATGGGGTTGTACTACAACTATGCAAAACAATACTCAAACAAATTAACCAGCCCAAAACAGAGCTAAAACATGTTATTTCAGAGACTAAAACATGCTGGACTTGAGTTAAAACAAGCTAGATTAATAGGCCAAAACATAGACACAAGGAGGGGAGGCTAATCCCTCCAATTTTGGACTTCAAAATGAGTTTTTACCACTGAAAAATCTCTGAAATTCACTGGTTAAAAGGCCCAAAAAAAGTTGGTTTTAAAGTGCTGAATAAAGGCACAAAAGCTTAGCAAACTAACAAGCAAGAAGGATGAACCACCCCTTAACAAAAAAAAGGCTTCAAACCACCATTTTCAGGTCATAAAAATAGAGGTTTTTTTAGTTCAAAACCAGCCTCAAAACATTTTAAAAAGGTGAGAAAACAAGCATGCTAAACAAGTAAATGAAGCAAGTAAACTACCTCTTGAAGCAAAGAGAATTCCAGGTACAAATCCAAGTTAAAACCACTTGCTAGAGCTCAAATCAAGTCTCAAGAAACCGCAGCTCCAAGAGAAGTAACTTTGATCAAGGTAGTGTATGCAAAATAGTAGAGAAAACAAGCTTCAAGGCAAAAAATTGTAAGAGAGAGAGAAATCTAGAGAGAGAGTTTTTTGTCTTCAATTTTTCTAACCCCCCCACATGCAAGAAAATGGTTCTATATATAGAAAATACAAAATTCCCTCACAAACATTCAGCCATACACGTGTTGGAAGATGCATGAACTTGTGCAAATAGCTAGCACAAAATATTTGCAGGAAACACTGATGGCCAACCGGCCATCAGTGATGGCCAGCAAGGCTTCATTGATGGCTATAGACGCGCCCGAACGTCCCGGGAAAATCCCGTTTTGTTCATTGGGCTCACTACAGTTCGGACTCCATGTCACGGTTCTGAATCTAATCTCACAAAGTGCAATGCAAGATCGATAAATCACCAAAGAGTCCAAATCCAGCAAATCGTTTTGAAAAACTGATTTTTAGAAAGAAGTGCCAAATATGGACTGCTTTGCAGATACAGAGTTGCCACCTAAATATTTTATTTTGGGGGAATTTAGGAAACCCTGACTTGTGCCTAAGGCCACGTGTCCTCATCACCAAAGTTGCCTCGGCTCGGGAACTTGGGTACGAGAGGGGAAGGTCATGCAATGAGCACCCTCGCTCGCCCGATCAAAGATCGGCCTTTACTAACATGATATCTTGTTTTTGAAAACACATGTGCTCTTATTCCGGTCATTAACCTAGAATTACTATGTGATGAGCACAGCATACAAGTATAGACTGGATTACCTAAGTTGGAACAAAGCTGTAATGACCCCAAAAGTCATCCTTATTTAATTAGGGGTTAATGTGTTTTAATTCAACTATATCTATCGGAATTAAAGAATTATCTGCTGAGTTATGGCGACCTTTATTGTATCGGCTTGAAATTTTTTTTCCCTCTGCTCGAGCGTGGGCTCATTTTTGACATTCTTAATAGTGTATTTGGAATGTTCTTACCTTATTTTGGGGTATTGTTTGAGGTGGTGGTATGATGGTAAAGTAAGATTGGACCAACGAATATAATTCGGATAGTTAATCTACGATCAGCCGTCATTCATTTGCCCTTTTCTTTTTCCACACTTTGAATTTGGATGTGAGGTTAGAACCATTGGAAAGCTTATCTCCGGAGCTTCAATTTGACCACAAGAATGACCTAAAACGGAGTCCGGATGAGAGAGTTACGTCTGTTCAAAGTTTTGGAATCTGTGCTGAAAGTAGGTACGCTCGAGTGTGGGAAGCGACGCTTGAGCGGGGGACGCGAATTCAACAAGTTTAAATCGTATTTCTGGATCATTCTTGCCATTTTTTCATCTTCCTCCTTCCTCTCCTTCTAGGTCCGAAACCCTAGCCCCCAAAACCTTGATTTCCTCTACTTTGATCAACAATCCACCATGGTTCTTGCATCAAGGATGGAGAACAAGAAAGGATCAACATTTTTAACCAATTGGAACTTGGATTTGCGAAGGATTCTCATTAAAGCTTCGTCCCTTTGCTTGTTTCTTGAGGTAGGGTCCTAGTTCTCCTTCATGCTTTCATTGATAGATAGATTTGTGATACTTTGGAGTATATAAATGTAAAACCCATATTTTTTTTTGGAACATCTAGTGTAGTGTTTATTATGAGAATTAGGGGTTTAGAATTGGAGATGTTGGAAGTTAAATTGGTGGGTTAAAATGATGGATGGTGAATCCTAGATGTATAATTATTGGGAAAATTGGAATAAAAAGTAATGGGTTAATAAGTTTGAATTTTTCTTGAAATTTCAATATTTTCTTGAAACCCTAGGTTGATTAATGATGATAACCAATTAATTGGCCCAAATTGAAAGTAGAGTAATGAAATTGAGGTATTGAATTATATGTGTTCAAGTTTAATTGGAATTTGGAAATATTTGAAAATTATGTTTAAAATTTGCGAATAAACTATGTTATGAACATTGTAATTCATGCTGTAATGTGAAGGGAAAATTGGGGAAATAATCTATTAATGATATGGATGATATGAACTCGGTTTTGGAATGTTGAAATGGAATTCAAGGATTTATTTTGAATTATGTTAAATTACAAATGGTGTTGATGAACTAAGTGATATTGACTTTGTTGGATTATGTTGTGTTGACTCATAGTGAATTGAATGGTGTTGTACTATGATGAATTATGTTTGAATTATGTGAGTTGTGTAGGGTCAGCTACAGGGGCGGATCAAGCACCTGAAAACTGTGAGTAGTAGTACAGAAATGTACATCTTATTTATCGTTGATAATTATTGTCACTAACACTCTGTTCTTTGTAAGTGTTATCAACGTTTATGACAAGTGGAAATCAATATGAATTTCTATGAATATGGAAAGATTTGTGTACGTCGGTATGACTTTGGAACCCTTTTGTTCTATCAATAACAAGTATTAAACCTCTATTATTTATCAGTGTATTATGTACTTCTTAAGAATAAATGGAGCTTATGTTCATCCATGAATAATGATACCTGTATGAGTCCAAGATTATTTTGTTGTGTTACGTATGGACTCGAGGTCGTTTAGAATCTACGATATGAAAACAAAGGTTTAACATCATTATGTAACCCACCGTTAGAATGTAAACTGTTCTGTCCTTGCTAAGCATGCTCTATGTTCTGATATGTTACGTTTTGACTTAATGAACAGTTGACCATAAATGTAAAGTATTCATGACATTCGTAACACACGGCCCTTACCCGGGGGTAATAATACCGTGGTTTAAGTAATTAAGTTACAAGTTTATGTACGTTACAAGTTCAAGTATGTTACAGATTTAAGCATGTTACAAGTATAGGTATGTTACAAGTTTACGTATGTTCTAAGTTTAAGTATGGTACAAGTTCAAGTATGTTATAAGTTTACGCATAGTACAAGTTCATGTATGTTACAAATTCAAGTATGTTACGAATATGACTTTTGATTTCTGCTTATGATGTAAGTATAAAAAAAAATATGTATGATTTGATTCCGTTTATGATATGACATGATATGTACGGTTTGGTCTGGAAAACTTATTAATTTCTGGTATGGAGCAAAGTGCTATACGGAACTAAGTGCTGCAGTGCGAGTTACCTCTAGAATCTATATGAGCCACCTTACATATGTGAAAATTATGAGGCTGAAAGCCATTCCATGAAAGTTATGAGGCTTATGGCCATCTATATAAGTTGTTATGAAATGAAACAAAGTACTACACGGAACTAAGTGCTACAATGTGAGTCACCTCTAGAATCCGTGTGAGACACCTCTTAGGTTCATACATGCATGTTTCAAGGGCTTAATGCCAAACTATGTTCAAGGGCTTTTATGCCATATGTTTCAAGGGCTTTTACGCCACATGTTTCAAGGGCTTATAGCCACCATGTTTATGTTGCAAGATTGAACCTAAGGCCGTTATGTACTTAGCACAGAATCAGACTAACCATGTGAACTTTACATCTTTATATGCATTGCTATGTGTTATGTTTCAAGTTAAGCATCGTTTTATTTATATATTACTATTCACTGAGCCCGGCTCACTTTCTGTTATGTCTGTTTCTGTAGGTCACCAATCAAGTGGTCAGTCCTAGCCATGACGCCGCTTTCTTTTGTCAACCTTCGTGTGTCCAGGCATTATACACAGCCATTGATTTTGTTAAACTGATAAGATGTTGGCTTGCTTTTTGAATGTCTATCTAAGATTGATGTATATAGCTTTCATGTTTTTGTATATGCCCAATGATAGGGCTGGGTCTGTATATAACCGATGTTCAGGTGTATGTTTTAGATTTTATTTGTCTGTTAAAAGTTTGTAATCCTGGCATGATAGTAGTAGCTCGATGGAGTTTGTTTCCATTGTCAAATTTTGATATTTAGTGCTTCTGTTCAGGCCCCATGTGTATATATAACAGGTTAAGTGTCCGTTTCTGAAGTGGTCATGCCCAAACTTCTAGGGGCGGGTTTGGGGCGTGACAAAAGCATTGCATATTCCTTTTGAAAACGGCTTGCTACTTGCAAGTAGGCTAAAATATGGATTTTGCCACCCTCAAGTGGGCTTAGAAATCATGGTGATTTGACACTCTCAAGTGGGCTTAAAACTCACAATCAATGAATTGTCCCAATTCAAGTAATCCAACCTTCACCCACAGGCATTCAGGCAGTTATATCACATAAGCAAACAGCCTCATGGTAAGTATGCTATCATGGCAGTCACTCACACACATGCAAGGATGCTAAAGCATAAACACTTACCGAGTACTCCGAGCCAAAACAAAAGCTATGTTAGAAATCAATGCATGATCCTAGCTATGTCAAGAATGCCTAATGCAACACATACAAAATGCAACTAAGATAGGCTCGGCTATTCTAAAATGTCATGTGAAATGCAATTTGATTCATGTATTCAAACAGGAATTGAAATACAATGCAGTTAGTATGATGCGCCGAACCTGGTGCATGCAAGATAGATGAATGGATGCAAACATGCGAGCATAAGGATGCTAATTGAAACATGCCCTAAAACTAACTATCGTAAGCTAGTAAATAAAAGGAAGAAAGAAATAGGGGTTGGAAGACATGCATCACACACATGCACACTTATTACAAAATTTGCCCTCTCGACGGAGGGTCCGAATAAATAATACAGAACCAGCTAGCTAATCTAAGCTAATCTAATTAAACTAGCTATTACACGACGAAAGGAATAACAAGTTACAACTACTTATTACACAACATTAACTAAGTAAGCAATCTAAATGAGCATGCAAACGAAATGAATGTGGGCTACCCCAGCTCTGCTTTGAATGACAAAGGATGCGTGCATGCTTGAATTGCCTTGTTCGGAAATCCTTCGCGACGCCCCGACTTGCCTCTGTTTGCAATTGACCTCAGAACACTGCACAAAGCTCCAGAAGGCTGAAACTCCACCCTGGGAATTTGTGGGAAGGCTGCCGACCAGCTATTGGCCTTGGAGACCACCTGCCGACCACTTTTGTGGTGAAAAACCAGAAAAAGTGGTTGGCCAGCCACTAAATCTGGTCGGCCGACCAGTTTCTGCCCTTGGTTTCTGGTTTTCTGCAACAGAAGCCAAGAGAGAGAGATGGCAAAGTATTCGCAACACGTGTGCACGACCACTCTCCCCATCATTGCATTAGCTCAAGGAGTGTAGTCCTTGACCCTCGGGCCACCAATCACGCATCGCGATGCATGATGGCCGAGGAGTCGAATTGCACGACTCAATGTGAAATGAATGCACATACAGGCACCTAAAGCCAACAACTCCGTCATGGGTAGTCAAGAGTGTCGGCGACCGAGAATCGAGGCATGTTTCATCATTTCAAGCATGAAACGCCCCTCGTTCCCCGTGCTCGGACTAACCCCTATTCCAAACACAATGTAACAAACAAGGCATGCACCAATGCAACTCTAGCATGCAATCTTAATGCAATGCAACTAAGTCATGCAAACATGCAAGGGATAACATGCAAGCATGCAACTAGCATACACAATGCTATGAACTAACAATGGCATACTCAATACACATGACACTTAGCATACACAATGTACGTAGAAACTGACATACACAATGAGATGAACAAGGCATGCACAATGCAATGATCAATCATGCGACAATATGGCATACTCAATGCTATGAACTACAATGGCATACTCAATGCAAAATGGACTTAAACCAAAATGGATGGGCCTCAGCCACACCCAAATCAGTGGCCAATAGATAATGGAAATAAGGCATCAAAACACATACGATCATGCACAATGCAACGGTCCCAAGTCTAAGGCACAAAACATAACTTTCCAAACGCATTGAAAGGATGAAATATGGAGTGCAATGACACATGTTTCAGCTCTGAAATGGCATACAAAATGACTTCGAATTATGCAAACAACTCATGTAATGCATGTTAAATGGCTCAAGCATCGAAACTAGTGAAGTGTATTACACTATAGGCATGCAAGACAATGCTCAAATGGCTAAACCCACTCCAAACAGACCCTATGCAGGCCCAAAATAGTAGCAAAATAAGTTGGTATGATGGCTTGAAAGGCACAAAAATGAAGCTCATGCAATGGCTCACAAAATAGGGTATAAAAGCACAACTCTCAAGGCACTTAAAGAGTGGAAAACATGGAAGTATGATAGCCCTATATGCTCTGAAATATGATGCTCAATGATGCCAAAACATGAAAATACCTCAAGTTAAGCATGCAAGGGACTTCAAAACTCGAAGCCAGTCAAGGCTATTACACTACAAGCATGCATGGCAAGCATCTTTCGACCAAGAGGCCTCAAAAAAAAAGCTAAGGCAGCCCAAAATATGAACAAAACCAGGTTGGAGCATGGCCAAAATATGCTAGAATAGAGGGCCAAAACATCATGCATTCTAAGCTAGTAAACATGATTTACACTACAAGCATATGAAGCATGTGAGAGGCTACCAAACCAGCTGAAAACAGAGTCATGGCATGCCAAATGATGACCAAAAGCCCATTGAAATATGATCAATACATGCAAGAATGACATGCTACTTTGATAAGCCACAAAAGGGATTACTCTACACATGCAAGAGGCAAACCCAAGGTGACCAAACCAGCCATAGACAGAGTGAAGGCAGGCCCTAAAAGTCACCAAAAAGTGCCTGAACTGAGCCTTGAAAGTATGAAAACATATGCTCCTTTGATAGGCCAAAAATGCAAGCAAACAAGACCAAAAGAGAGAGGGTCACCCCTCTCTGATTTAGGGCCTCAAAACCACATGCCAACTACTGAAAATCCACTGGATTTCAGTGGCTAAAAGGCCATGCAAGGATTAACTCAAAGGCCTTATGGCATGGCACAAAACAAGGCCAAATAGGGCATACAAAAGGGAAGATGACCCTCAGCACCAAAAGGGCCTTAAACAAACATGGAAACACTTAAATATGGAGCTTTTTTCAGTTGACAACAAAGCTCAAATAAGCATGCAAGTATGGCTAAGAGAATGATCAAGACAAAGCTTAAAAAGAGAGAAAAGAGATTACCCTTGAAGCTCAGCAAAACCAGCAAGTTCCTCAGCCAAAAACCACCCTTTTAACCTCCAAAAATAACCTCTAGGAATCTCAGTTCAATGGTAAGAATGTATGGCTAAGAGTTGGGGTGTTAAGGTCAAGAACAATACACACTTTTGGCTCAAAATATAGAGATATAGAGAGATATATATCTATGCCTTAGGGAAATTTTTTTTGAACCTGGTTCAAGGAGAGGGAGAGCCTCTCTTATAGAAGAAACAAAGGGTTCAAGCTTCTTAGAGAAGCTAAACTTGGATGCAATCCCTCCATACACGTGTATGGAGGATACAGTCTGTGCCCTCCAGCTGGCACAGCTGGCATCCATTCAGTCAGACAAAACAGGAGGAAACCTGTCGACCATAAAAAGTGGTCGGCCTGCCACTTTTAGTGGTCGGCCGACCACCCAAAGTGGTTTCCCAAAAAAAAAGTGGTCGGCCAGGGTAATTGGTGGTCTCCACATTGAAAGCAAGCCAATGGTGGGGTGGGAAACTAGAAAATGTGGCCCAAAGACCAAGAAAACCAGTTTCCCGACCAGAAAATCAGTTGGCGGGGAGAAAAGTGGTTTCCAAGGAGAAAGCTGGTCTCCCACCCTTGTACCACCTTCCAAACAAGGAAAACAAGGTTCGTGCGAAGAACGAACCAACACGGATGCAAAATGAGAGTTCGGAGGCAAGACGCATAGCCGAGGGCCTCGAAAACTGGCCGTTGAGCACAAAAAGTGGCATATGACCACAAAAGTGGTCTCCCGGACCACAAACGTGCCAAACGGAGAATGTTAAGTGGTCCCGAACCGAGGCGCACGACCGACGACCCTGAAAATGAGAAACTAATCTCCAAATGGAAACAGTGGCCTACGACCATGAAAAGTAGTCTACGACCACTGAGAGATGGTCTACAAGACCTCTCCCTCCCTCCGAGAAGAGAAAACAAGACTTAGTCCGTAGACCGAGTCAAAGTACAAAGAGTTCCGAGGTCTGGAGGTGAGGCTCTCAGCCAAGAACTCCGAAACCTCGAAACGAGCACAACATGAGCAATCACTGAGTGCTCAATTGATGACGTCTGAGTCTTAAGGTCGGTCAAAAATGGGGTGTCTACAATGGCCGGCAAGGCACATCAATGGCCGACAGGCCAAAAGCCGACCGGCAGCCTTCAAGGATGGCCGGTAGGCCATCAACAACTTCATTCTGAAAAGACCTAAGCATGGTCCAAAGATGAGACAAAATGGATACAGGGTTTGGAAAACTCAAACCTGTGGGGTTCTACCTTGGACTTCGAGCATTCGGTGAGCAATCAGACTCTCCATCGGATGTACCTGCAAGACCATCCAAGTCTTAAAGGGCCGTCAAAAATGGGGTGTCTGCAGGGTCGCATTCAACGCGTCTTGAGATACTCTAACCATGCTGAAATCGTGAGAAGAGGAAGAGAAAAACCGTTCAGGGTCATGCTTCCGCACACCCTAAGAAAAGCCTCGGGGGCCAATGATCCTAAAATGCTTTCTGGCGAAAAAGGAGAAATAACGCAAGATAACACATAAATGCAATAAGTGTGATGATATGATACACGTGACAAGCAATGTAATGCATGATGTTTGGAGAATGCAATAAACAAACAAAGCGGCGCTTTAGAAAGCACCTCATGAGGCGAGTGGCGATGAACTGCTCTACTCTGATGGGGATCTCCCTCTTGTGTTCTGTGAACTCTTATCTTCAACTCACAGTAAAAAGGTCCTCAAATGCTAACAAGGATGCGGAAGCCACGAATGCCACTTTTCTCCCTGATCATATTCACAGCTTTCCATATTCTCCAACGGGGTGACAGACTAGGTTGGTTCAGTATCCAGAATTGAGGCACACACATGCTATCTCAATTTATGGGGCTGCCATACAGATTTTAAGCTAGAGATACACCCCTGGATATTGAAACCAGACTTTAATCTCGGAAATTCCAAACTTTTGTGTTCTAGGCATCGCCATTCGAACTCTAGTTTCCAACGTCGCAGTTGGTCTCCTAGGAACTCATTGCAAATACAACCAAGATGGCTCTAATGGGGAATGGTGTTCAGGGAGAGCACTTTGATCACCATTCTAACTTGAAGCAGTTTAAATACTAAAATAAATCACAACAATATATATGCATAAACTACTAATTTACAACATCTAATTAAATAGATTAGCACAACACTTATTTTTAGTTGTAATACATAATTGAATTGGTAATCTTGATTCTTTAATGTTCAGTCCAGAATTTTCAAAACACAACCTTTGTGGTTAAAATTACAATTAAATTATTTAGACACTTCTAAAATTCATGTAATCTTCTGGAATGTTCAACAAATATGTTATGGTCATTTTTTAGAAAGAACTTTCCAAAAATAAGTTATAAATAATTCTGTAAAATTATAAGAAATTACATGACACAGATTCGCCAAATGTTCTTAAAATAATACCACACTGAAATTTATAAATCAAATCCATAATCTAAAAATTGAATATGAAACTAGACTTCTCAAATTTCATTCAGATTACACCAAATTTGGTCTAATATAGGGTTTTTAGTGATTTTTCAAACATGAAGCAGAATCTACCTAAAAATTCAGATTTAATCAAAATTTCATATAAATTCGTACAAAGCTAAAATAATTGATACACAATTTTTTGGATGAACTAGACATTATTATTAACAACTTTATAGAGAAATTATCTTGAAATTTTGAGTATAAAATTGTCTAAAAATTCATACAAAATTCTAATAGATTTAAGAACCATATGATCAAACCAAATAGAATCTTTAATAATCTATTTAACATCACAAATTACACATGCAAGTCTAAATCCAAGATTATATCATGATTTTAAGGTTACTAATATATAAATAATTTTCAAACATCTAATATATATCATAAATTTACATGAAACTAAAAACAAATTCTATTTGAAATTTTTAGTCATTTTAGCATATGAATATAATTTGGAAATTTAAACAAATAAAAAGAATAAGAGGATTGAAAGGGTTTTCTTACAATGGTTAGGTTGTTAACAATTTATCATTCGACTTCGGTTTATAATTCTGATCATAAGATATGACCATCCTAGCTCCATGATCATCTTGTTGAAATTTCACATCAATCGGACATGATCTCACCGTTGATCTTCCATTTGATTTTCTTACGTGTCAGTTGTTGATCATTGTCTTAGACTCAAAATTTGCAAGATCTAAACCCAAAATGGATTCTACACATTGAAAAACCTAAGGGAGGTCATCCCCAAAGTCAAAGGACCACCCGATTAACCCAAATGCATTAGGATGCAGCGTAGCACTATGAGCCAAGAAATGCTAGATAAAATCCAGTTCATCTTCTTCAAATAGCGGCAATACGCATGAATAGAAAGATAGAAATTCAGTTTCAAATTCACAAGTTCAAGTTCTGGAATCTTCTTCATCGTAATTCCGTTTTGCCTTATTTTTAAGTCGTTAAATTTATCTCACAGCCTAGTTTTCATTCCACTCCTCATACGCCTCGTTCTGTCTCTTTTTACATGCCATCGGAGCTCTGAACGTTGACAAAAATAAGATTTTTCCTCCCGTCTCTGATGTCACGCCCCAAAATTCGACAATTAAATATTAAATTAGGACTAACCCCAATCAATATTCCGTCATCCAAATCTTAGGGGTGAAACAAAAAAAACTAAACACCAACCAAACCATCCACCATAAATTCATAACTAACCAATACCTCCAACTTTAAAATAATAAATAGTCAAAATAACTTGAATAATGTATGGTTACAAACCATGCCAAATTATCCCAATACTAAAGTCATAAAAAAAAAATAAAAAATACATCAACTAATATCAACCCTAAGCTCAAGAAAACAAAAGAAGTCCAAACGACAAGTCCAACACTATAGTAATTCCACGTCACCACCGTAGCCCCAACTACTCCTGCAAAGGAAGCTCAGCTACGCTCAAACAGAACGCACTCGAGTTGCCAAGAGACAAAACGGGTCAGTATACAGGTATACTGGTATGAGTACAAGAATTGACACCAATGTGTCCACCAGGCACAAACAAAAAGTACATTATTTCTTGTTACGGAACATGACAAGTAGTTCCACCCGCATCGAGACGAATGGGTAGTTTCCCGAGATATGGTGGCATTTAGTTTCTTGTCCGTACACAACTAAACATAAATTGAGCATAAAATAAACATAAAAATATGGTGGGTCATCCCTGCATAAAAAGTTAGTAAGACCCACCATCCTGTGAAAAAAATAAAGTTAGTATAATTTAATCGTAAGTAACTTGCTGAAGAAGTATATAAAAAAAAATGCACCGTTTCATGCTTAACTAATTCGAATTGACCAAAACTTAAAGAATAAAAGTTGTACAGAATCAAATTTCCTAAAAGACTACGTGAACGAATTTAAAAGAAACTGAACAGGTTGAGAGAAAAACTTGATAGAAAAACCTAAACAGAATTTTATCGAAAAATCTGAAACTGAAAATGAACAAAAACTGCCCTAAGATGATTTTTTTCGGAAAAGTTCAAAACACGAAAAGTGTGCAGAATAATGTTTTACTTTAGTTTGCATAAAACTAATAAAAATGAGATCGTTTCGTGGGTTAAAACAGCCTTTAAAATCTGCATTGCTAAAATGAATCAAACCGACAATAATCAAGATCATCCGATTATAGGTTCTAATGGATCTTTTTAATAAAAAGCTAAAACACAAAAGTTGTCTAGAATCACGTATACATATCTCTGCTCAAATTTCATAATTTATCGAGGTCGTTTACTATTTTTCAACATGAACAAATCAATACAATTCACACTATAGAAATAAACTCATAATTAAATTCTTTGTACCTTAACTCCACCACTTCGGCCTCCACTTCCGGCCTACACATATATCCCATGTGCCTCCCGTATACCTAACACCACTCCGAAGCCAAACTTGAACGGGGATATTGTCCCGAGTTTGACCCACACTCCCCGGATGGTTAGCATATACGTACGCGCGTAAATCAAAGCACTCGTCTACTCATAAGAACGAGGCAACAATATACATATACAAAACATCTCACTCATGAGAACAACATAACAATGCCAAGCCTAAGGCATTTAAATAAATCTCATAATCCTCACTTTTTTTTTTATACACTCTTTCTCACCATCACTAAAATAAAACAACAATCTATGGAGTCATGGTGGAGTGTAAAGAATTTATCTATGGATTCCTAATTAATTTTAATTTCATATAACCATGAGTGTGATTACAACCATAAAATAAATCCATATAAAAACCCTAAACATGGGATACACCACTAATCAAAATAATTAAAATTAATCAATCAACTAATAACCCTAAACCTTACATACACAACTAAGCAAAATAATTAAAATCAATCAATCATCTAAAAACCCTAAACCTTACATACACAACTAATCAAAATAATTAAAATCGATCAATCATGTACATAAAAATATGAAATCAATTTAATATCAAATAAATAAAATAAATAAATAAAAACAACAAATTAAATATAAATCAAGGAAAGTGGAATTTATACTCACTATATTATTTTAAAGATCAAAAAAATATTTAGAGAATTAATAGAACCACCAAAACAAAACCCTAACCCTAATCTTCCTTTCTTTTACCATCTCTCTTTTCTCTCCTTCACGGTATGCAGTCTTTGACAGCCGCACACAGAACTTCTCTTCTTTTTGATAAATCAATCTCTCTCTCTCTCTCTCTCTCTCTCCTCTTCCCGAAGCTGCTGCCAGATTGAATCTTCTTCACACCCACACTTTTGTGATTCAACCCTAGTATATTATATAATAACCTAATAACATTATATAATACAAGAACGCGGAAGCAGCACATACATGAAGAGAGATGGATTACGAAATCAAACATGAACTAATTTAAACACAGACTTGGAATAATGCATAAACCAAAATATAAAATTATTGAAAATTCATTTAAGAGGCAGAAAATAACTTGCACTTACAATTGTAATTGTAATCTGCAAGGATCCTGAATAGGGAAACAGACTAAGGTAAATCTCACTCAGCAGGGCACTCTTTTTCTTACAAACTAAAGGTTGAAGGAAATTGGAATCTATCGAGTGACTACAACTGATTACAATTATATAGAAAATAAATTAACTATACAGCATGTGAACTGGCTGAATGATGAAAGCAATTAACTATGCAGCATGTGAACTGGCTGAATGATGAAAGCAGCTGGCAGCATTGAAGACTGAGCAGAGCTGTCGGTTGCTTTCGGCTGATTGATTGAACAGTTAGCAGCTTTAACAAAAGTTGAGTGGGCGAACTATGCCGCATGTGAATAAAGGGCGAACTATGCAGCATGTGAATAAAGGAATCAGAATAAATACAAATTGACAGCTTTTCTCAAGAGAGTATTGATTGAAGTCAATTTTGCATTTATAAAGAATCCTATGTTGATTTTTTATGCAAATGGGTCCTGAGCATCTTGAAACTCAGGTTGATCGGGCTGATTAGTTGATCCTTCTGAACTATCTGAATTGGCTGAACTTTCTTCTGAACTGGATGATTGGGCCGGTGCAGGAGCTTGCTCATTCTTGAAATGGGCTTGGGCTTGGAATGATCCTTGGGCTGGTCCGGAATCACTGGAACTTTGGACTTTCCCTTGGATTTGAATGTAGATGATTTGGGCTTGGAGCCACTAGATGAGGGGCTTCCAAGATTGACTGGAGGAAGACTGGGCTGACTTCCTGGGCTGATTGAAGCAGTTGGAATCTGCTGGGCTTTGACTATTGCAGGAGTTGGAGCACAAGAATCAGGAAGAAATTCTTCATAAACAATTTCAATAATGCGGGGCACATTGAATTTAGCCCACCATTTGACTGAATGTTGGCGAATAATTATATTATCATCAATCCCATAGTGCCATTTGAATATCCATGGAATTTTGTATTTGGACATAAAAGTGAGCAAAATAGGAAATTGTTTTTGATGAGCAGAAAATGGGTAAACAGCAGCAAAATAGGCAATGGATTCATTGAGTGAACCGGGGAGAATATCTGAAATGGCGCCATAATGGGTCCACCATCGCACAAACCAAGTTGGGAACTCGGATTTGAATTTTTGATCAAAAGAAATGAACCAAGAGTGACTAAATGACTCATTCTGGTATAAGAACAATTTGAACCAGGCATCGACATAATCATGGTAATTATATTGAATAGAATGACCAGGAAGATCTCGGAGCAGATTAGGATTGCCCCATTCTGCAAGAGAGACAATGTTGTGAATGTAAAGTGAATGGTATAGGATCTTGTAAGCATATACTCGATCCTGAATTGGCTTAATTAAGATGGAATGATGATTGAGCAAAATGTCTTTGTAATAAGAAAGGTTTTTCTCTGGAGGTGAAGAAATGAAATGACATCCAGAGCCAAAATGAAATTGAGCAATTTCATTAATTGTGTGACTTCTAGAGTGACTAGGTTCTTTGTAGAACAGATTGGTAACATGTGACCTGGTGTACTCAGTTCGAGAGGGTCGAACTTGGTTAATTGGGAGTGGAGTAACTGAAACTGATTGGCTTGAGGCAAAAGGATCATTAGCCAATGCAGATGAATAATCAGGACGGTGAATAGAACCAAGGGTATGATAACGGTTAATCAAATCAATGGATTGGGATGGTCTGATTGACTCCAAAGGAGGAGGAACTATGAGTTGATTTGGTTTACTGGAAGAGGGAACCAAAGCCTTTGAAGGAGGCCTTGGGCGAGACATCTGCTGAATAAGAAACAAGGATTAGCAACCAGAAAGAAGATCTAAATAATTCTGGTAATAATGTAAATCATTGTAGTAATTGTGGCGTAAAACACGGCGAGCTTGTAACTGATGGTGATTGATGTACTGGGCTCTTTTAGTGGTTGGTCTGGCTGATTTAAGGCGATTAATACGGCGGTTAACTTGTTTGATCAGGGTTTGGTAATGGGTAATTTGGGTTTTAACATAGGAAATATGTGGAGTAGCACTCATCCCTTACCCCCCTGTAAAAATTCCCGGGTAAGAAAATTAGGAAGGGAATTTTGACAACCAGGTATGTAAGTAATGTCAAAATCAAAAATACTTAAAATAGATTGCCAACGAGCAAAGATTTGTTTGCTGGCAAGATTTTGAACATCTTTTTCTAAAACATATTTAGCAGATTTACAATCAACGCGAAGTAAAAATTTTTGATTGAGAATATCATCTTGAAATTTTTGAATACATAAAACAGTAGATAAAATTTCTTTTTTAATAGTACTATAATTTAATTGTGCTTTATTCCAGACACCAGAATGATAACGAACAATTTGTTCAGGTGAGTGAGGAGTGACTTTCTGAAGAAGAATGCCACCATAACCAATATCAGAAGCATCAGTTTGAATAATTTTGTATGAGTTCTCAGTAGGAATGCCAAGACAAGGAAGGGACTTAACATATTGTTTGACCTGTTGAACAACAGCAGTATGAGCAGAAGACCAAGGAGGAGGATTATCTTTTAACCGATCAAACAGAGGTTGACAGATTTTCCTAAGGTCTTGATAGAAGTCAGCAATGTAATTGAGGGAACCTAGGAACCGTTGTAATTGAGTTTTATCAAGAATTTCATCAGGAAACTTAGACGCAAATTCAATAGAGTGACTAATAGGAAGAATAGTATTATGATGAATATCATATCCTAAAAATCTAACTTTAGTTTGAAATAGTTTATTTTTAGGAGCAGATATGACGAGACCATGACTTTTAATTGTATAAAAGAATGCAGTTAAATGTTTCCAATGTGCACTAAGTGAGTTAGAAAAAATTAATATGTCATCAATGTAAACAATAGAAAAATGACTAAAGGGATTAAATATGTCATTCATTATGTGTTGAAATTCACTAGGAGCATTTTTTAAACCAAATGGCATAACATTTCATTCATATTGCCCAAAAGGGGTATTAAATGCAGTTTTATATCTATCTTTAGGGTGAATTTGGATTTGCCAAAAACCACTTTTCAAATCAAATTTACTGAAAATAACAGCTTGATTAAGTCTTTTAATTAAATCTTTTTTATTAGGAATAGGATAGCGAATCCATTCAAGAACAGCATTTAATGGTTTATAATTAATAACTAGGCGAGGAACACCTCGTTCTAATTCAGCATTTTTATTAACATAAAAAGCAGGACAAGACCATGGTGATTTACTTGGACTAATTATTCGATTTTTTAATAATTCATTAATTTCTTTTTTACACATTTCTAATAAGTCATGATTCATTTGAATAGGTCGGGATTTAGTAGGAATTTGTTTTTCATTAAAACCTTTAATATATGGTAATGTAACTACATGTTTTTTCCTATGCCAAAATGCGGTAGGTAAAGATGAGCAAACAGTGGTTTCAAGTTTTAATTTAAAATCATTAATTTGAGAGATAAGAACAGGATCAGTTAATTGTTGATCAATTCTTTTGTAATTAATTTCGTCTTTAAGAAAATTAATATGTCGAGTTAATCGATTAATAGTATGAGTAATAGAACAATCTTGTAATTGATTTAATTCTAATGGTTCAGGTGGGAATAAGAATTTAAATGTGACAGGATGTCCTAAAACATGAGTAGTAATTCCTTCAGTGGAAGTGGTGAATGGATATAATAATGAAATGAAGGGTGTTCCTAAAATTATTCGATCAGTCATATTTTTAACTAAAACAAATGTGGTTTTAAAACAAACATTATTTTGGCAAACATGTACTTTAGGTAATTTATATTTAATATGCATTTTACTACCATTAGCAGAGGTTAATTTCTCTTGACATTTGTGATAATATTTAGTAGGAAGTAATCCTTCTTGAATACAATTTAAATCCGCACCAGTATCAATTAATGCAACCAAATCTAATTCAAAGTCTTCAACTATGATTTTAATTCGTGAATACCATTTTTGCATAAAAATTTTATTAAGTAAATTTAATCTTTTATCTTCAAGGTTAGTAGCTTGGGATCTATTATCAAAAATAAGTTTATCAGGATTTGTGTGATCAGATTCAGAATCAGAATGGGTGTCAGATTTCTGGGGTGATTTTGGATTAGGTTGAAAATCATTTAAGTTTTGTTTAAGTTTAATATTAATGATTTCATTTTCTAATTTATTATCTTTGTTTTGGAGTTCTCGGATAGTTTGTTTAATTTGATTTATTTCAGATTGTAAATCTTGAAGTGTAACGTCTTTAGTTTTATTTTTAAATTTTTCTAAAGTTTTAGATAAACTAATAATAGGTTTATTAAACGTAGGTTTAGTATCTTTTTGAAGTAATACATTTCTTAATTTATCAATATATTGTTGTTTTAATTGAGGATCATCCAATTTACTAATTAAATCGATTAAAGCAGATTCTTCTTGAGTATGTTTGGTTAGAACAGAGACCTGTTTAACAGGTTTACAACAAACATCTGTACATCCTAAAGTAATTTGATTATGTTGGTTATCAGAATCAGATTGATCATTATCAGAAGGGGAACTGGATGTAGAAGGAGGAACAGAAGAGGAATCATTATCAGATTGATTTAATTGTAAGATTTCAAATAATTGAATTTTGGATTCTTCATTAATTTGGAGTTGACTAACTCTATCTTTGAGTTTTTGTTTTTCTTTGCATTTATTAGCATAATGACCTTTTTGACCACAATTATAACAGGTAATGTCTTTATTAGATTTTGGATGTGATTTATTTTTATGATATTTCTTTTTAGGTTTAGTATAAAATTTGTCATTAGATTTTGAAGGTGAATAAGGCTTCTTATATTTATTATAATACTTAGATTTATAATTTCTATGTTTTGAATATTTATGTGATTTCCTACGAGAGGGTGCAACTGGAGGTAATCCATATTGTTCACAAAAATTGCCTAATTCATATTTAGCCTTA
This sequence comes from Camellia granthamiana, assembly GCA_036172215.1. Classification (NCBI taxonomy): domain Eukaryota; kingdom Viridiplantae; phylum Streptophyta; class Magnoliopsida; order Ericales; family Theaceae; genus Camellia; species Camellia granthamiana. The sequence continues at coordinate 47,853,921 of CM069904.1, forward strand.
TGTTTATCTTTAGAAGCTTTTTGACTAAGTTTTAAATCAATACACATTTTTAAACCTTCTTTTTGAATAGTGCCTATTATATCACCATATGTTAAATTATCATATTCAATAACACCATTAGGTTGACTAAGAACATCTCGGATTTTGTGAGCAAATAAACTAGGTAATCCATTAATGAATTTTTCTTTCCAGAATGATTTAGTACAGTCTTCCCGTAACATAACTCGAGAGGTAAAAACATCTTTATACCATCTAAAATCACTTAAGGTTGGACAAGTAAGATTACTAAGTTGATCATGGATGCGGGAATATATATTAGTTGGTGTACCAATAAAATGTCGAATGATTGTATAAATTAATTGGTTAATACCATCAGGTTGGCAACATCCTAAATTTTCATCAAATATAGGTAATCCTTGATCATCAGTTTGGTTAGCATAAATGATGGAGTCTTTTTGAGATTCAGTTAAATATTTTTCCCACCAAGATTTGAGCATACCAGTAAAACCAGTAGTGATTAAAGTAACAATTTCAGGTTGAGTATATTGGGGATAGTTCGAGAGATAACTGTTGGAGACCATAGATAAATGATTTAATTTTTGAAGGATTTGATCTTCACTTAGACCATCAATATTCCATTCGTATAATCTTTTAGCAGAAACAGAAAATTGATTATTAATATTATTTTCTTCAAATTGTAAATCGACAGGAGTAGGTTTATTATACCAATTCTTAGTAGTTTGGGGATTAACTTTTGGATAATGGATTTTTGTAACTTGGAATTGTTGAGCTAATTGATTGATCTCATTATCGGTGTCGGATGGAGTAAAAGTAGGATCTATATCGAAGTGTTGATTTAGAACAGTAAGACCTTTATCTTTGGAAGGTGAGGGAGTATCTGGTACAGATAATTTTTTAAATAGTGTTTCAATAGCCTGGACAGTAGATGATTGGTCATTTGTAACTAAGCTAGGACGGTTGGATCGTTTACTTGGTAAGTTGAGCAAAGGTGCATCTAAAGGTTGTTTAGATGATGAGATGTGAACAGATTCTAAATTGGTTTCAATTTTGTCTAATTGTTTGCCAATCGTATTTAAACATTGATTAGTATAATTATTTTGTTCAATAACCTTTTTAAGTTCATTATCATCATTACTAGGTAATTTAAAAGGCGAAGCAGTGATTTCAGATCCTTGTTGAGTAAGGATAATCTTCTCTAAGGGAGGATGACTAGAGCTAACAGTAGTGGTAGCAGAAGTTTTCCATTTATGTTTAGTAATAGTATTAAGTTTTTTATAATATTTTTCTTCATACTCAAGTAAAGGTAATTCAAAACCATATTGAACCATAAAATCATACCATTCTTGGGAAATGGTAGACATTTGAGCAGAGGTATATTTAGCATAATAAGCATGTCGCTGGACGCGATTGGCTTTAGTTTTGAAATCAATAAGTAATTTATCCAGATTGGGAGTAAATTCTTTTTTGATTGTCAATAATTGGGGATTGACGGGTGGTGTGAATTCTTCCATATCTGTTTGAGTTGGAGAATGAGTGGAATGAGCTTCTTCATCAGGGAAATGAGAATGTGTAGAATAAACAGGTTTACTAATTTGGGAAGTTGAAGAATTATCAATTCCTTTTAATTTTGGATTAATTGTAGGACCTGTAGTTGGACCAAGATTTAATTGACTGTTTTTTCTAAATAGAGGAGTGGTGAATATTTCATCTTCAGTTTCTATTTCACTAGGAACACTGGATGTACTATGTCTCGAGGAGTGGCTGCGGTTAAATCTAATGTGAACAGAACCATCATTAAATTGTCGAATATCTTTAATATCTTGTTCGGAGGATTGTTGTTGATTGTGCTTATAATGTTCATTAATAGTAATCCATTCATCAGGTAAATCAATATCTTTCCATTCAATCATTTTAGGAATATTAATATGTGATTCATTTTGACTACTACTTTGGATAAGTAAAGTTTTATCTTTAGGTGATTTATGCAGAGCATGAACATTTAAATTAGTTTGCATGCATTTATAGTGAACACGATAAATTAAAGCAATATTATGGGTTTTAGCCATCATATTAGTAAATGAGCCATGTAGTTGAATATTTAAAGTTAAAGCATGTAAAATATTTGGATCACGTAAACTTAGTGTAAAATCAGGAAAACAATTAAAATGTACTGGTCCTTTATGAAGACCAGTTTCCATCATACCCATTATACTATCATTGTAATTAAGAAAACGAGCGTCTCTTAAACATAATAAAACAGAAGTATTTTTACCAACAGGAGTGAGTGGATTGAGACCAACTTGAATTAAACCAATGTGAATAAAATTGTAACCATTATCTTTGTGTCGTTTAATTAATTTAGTATCAAATAGCTGGCAGGTTTCCCTAGGTTTTTCCAAAGCATAAACCTGTTCAATTGTTTTCACATGTAATGCAACTTTAAAAACATTCTGTAAAAATGTGGTTTTATAAATTTCTTTGATCTGTAATTTTGGTATATTCCAATCTCTATTAAATTGATCATTTTGTATTTCAACATCTTCTTCATTAAGTACTAATCCTTGATTAGGTATTGAAGGCAAAGTTGTTGACCTAGAACTGACTGATGAGTTACTTCTAAATAATCGACTCATTGTTCTGTTTAATTAATCAGTTTTACAATTACCTTAATACATACTCTATTCTTGTCAAGTTACCACAGACCAAGATGGTTTCGTACATACCCTATCCTAAATGTCCACACTGCCTAACTCTAAGGACTTACCCCGGACAGGAAATGGAAGTGGGTGACAAAAACCAGGTGGATAACAGACTGATCTCGTGGGTGATTAAGATAGAACCGAAAACTAGATTAATCAAATAAACAATGGAAACGATTAATTGGAAGAAACTAAACAGTTTATATAATAACCTAATAACATTATATAATATTATATTATATAAATTCAACACAAATACAACATATATAATATGTTATATAAAATCAATATAAATAACACTTATATATATATATCAAATTAATTATCTATAACTAAATATCACATTAAATTAATTAAATAACACATTAAATTCTCATGTGACTACATAATTAATAAAGTCAAAAATAAAATAAGATAATAATAATCATAATAATAATGAATAATGACTTAAGAAAATTAGGGTCGCTACATCTGACTTTTCTTCGAACCATCTTTCGGACTCCATAAATTTCTTGATTTTTAACAATTTTACTCCATTCTTTTGCCAATCCCTTCACCTTACTTCATACTTCATCTTGCGTTACCTCGTTTTCTCATTTCTTCCCGGAATGGATGGTTTCAGAATGCCGAAAGTAACCCAAAAACAAACTTCTAAAATTCAAAATAAACTTCTCTAATTTTGTTTCTTTCCCCTCTATCTTTTTTCTTCTTCTCTTTTTTCACCTATAACACGCTGTGAATGGTGATTCTACATGATAATGGAATTATGTGATGATGGTGGTGGTGATTCAGTGGTGCGATGGTGGTGGAGAAGTTCACGGTTAATGGGGATGATATTAATGGAGGTGGTGATCAAGATGGTGGCTACAGAGGTCGGAAGAAGAAAGATAAAGAGGGAGAAAGAGAGTTTTTGAGAATGAGAGGTGAAAAGAGAGAGAGAGAGAGAGAGAGAGAGAGAGAGAGAGAGAGAAACAAAAAAAAAGATGAAATGAAGAGAGGTGAAACTGGGAGAGAAGCAAAAGATGAAGAAATGTGAGGAGAATGTAGGCTTAATATATGGGGAAAATAAGGAAGAGTAAAAGAAGATTAAAAAAAATGAAAAGAAATTAAAAAGAAGGGATAAAAGGAAATAGGGCACTTGGTGGTATGGAATCTACATTTCCACCACGTTTTGTTTTGGTATAGCCAATGAGAACCGAGAGAGGGGTGTACATGAGAGGTGGGAGGGAAGAAAACGTGGAGAGCAAATCCATGGTTTTTTATTAGGTTTTGGTACAGAAAATGTTACGTTTCAATGTAATTTGGTTCGGGAAAGATGTAGAGAACAATATAATAAAAATATCATAAGGTTCAGAAAATGATATTGAGAATAATATAAAGTCAAAGATATTTTATTATTATTATTTTTTTTAATAAACTTTCAGTATAAAAATATATAGGCTATTAAATTCAAAATAATGTGAGTAATTATAAAAATATATATATTTTATTATATAAAAATACGGGATTGCACAGGCTAAAATGGAACGGATGTCTGTTATTTTGATTGTTATATTGAATTAGAATGGAAAAGAGTGAATTGAGAGTTAAGTTACACAGTGCTAAACAAATGCTGTTCTACAACACAGTGTTGAAAAAATTGTTTGTGTTCAGCAACACAATGCTGAAAAAATTGTTTATGTTTGCAGCACAATACTGAACAAATAACATAGTGTAGACGTCCCCGAACGTCCCGGGAGGGAAACCCGTTTTGTTCATTTGGGCTCACTACAGTTCAGGACTCAATGTCACGGTCTTGTATCTAATCTCGCAGAGTGCAATGCAAGACCGATGAATCATCAAAGAGTCCAAATCCAGCAAATCATTTTGAAAGCAGATTTTTAGAAAGAAGTGCCAAACATGGACTGCTTTGCCAAATACAGAGTCGCCACCTAAATGTTTTATTTTGGGAAATTTAGGAAACCCTGACTCGTTGTCTAAGGCCACGTGTCCGTCATCACCAAAGTTGCCTCGGCTCGGGAACTTAGGTACGATTGGGGAAGGTCAGCTATGAGCACCCCCGCTCGCCCGATCAAAGATCGGCCACTACTAAACATGATATCTTGTTTTTGAAAACACATGTGTTCTTATTCCGGTTATTAGCCTAGATTTACTATGTGATAGCACAACATACAAGTATAGACTAGATTGCCTGATTTGAAACAATGCATCGCATATCCGTTTGTTTTGAAAATGGATTGAAATTTGCTACTCGCAAGTAGGCTAAAACACGGGTTTCGACGAATTATTCCAATTCAAGCAACCCAACCTTCACCCACAGGCATTCAGGCAGTTATATCACATAAACAGCTAGCCTCATGGTAAGCATGCTATCATGGCAACACTCACACTCATGCAAGGATGCTAAAGCATAAACACTCACAGTGTACTCCGAGCCAAAACAAGGAACTAGTTAGGAATCATGCATGATCCTAGTTCATGTTAAGATGGCTAATGCAACACGTGCAAAAATGCAACTAAGATAGACTCGGCTATTCTAAAATGGCATATGAAATGCAACAACTGATACACGTATTCAACTCGGAATTGAAATACAATGCAGTTAGTATGATGCGCCGAGCCCGGTACATGCAATACAGATGAATGAATGCAAACATGCAAACATATAGATGCTAATTGAAACATGTCCTAAAACTAACCATCATAAGCTGGTAAATAAAAGGGAGAAAGACGTGGGGTTGGAAGACATGCATCACACACACACACACTTATTACACGATTTGCCCTCTCTCGGAGGGACCGAAAGAATAATACAAATTAACTAACTAACAAGCTAATTAATCATTACACAACACTTAACTAATTAAATGAATTAATTAAGCTAAGAAAGCAGTAAAGAGGCCTCAGGAAGAAGGATGAATGCATGCATGTTCGGTTTCGCTCGAAAATCCATCACCATACTCATGCTGCCTCTGTTTACACTGCTCTGCACTTCTGAAAACTGCACAAGTCTCCAGGATGTTTCTGAACCACCTTCTGAGCATTGTGGAAGGTCACTGGCCAAAAGGCAAGGCCACCGGCCATGGGAAACTGGTCATCGACCATGTGTGAGGCTCTCGGCCAACAATGCATAGCCGGCCAGCACTGAAGATGGCCGACCGGCCATCTCTTTCTGCAGAATCCTGTTTTGTTGCAGCAGAGGGCAAACAGAGCATGGCAATGCATTTTCAAAGCAATGTTTGCACAACCACCCTCCCTATCATGTCATGAACTCAAGGGAGTATGATTCTCGACCCTCGGGCCACCAATCACGTATTTCAATGCATAATGGCCAAAGGTGCCAAGTGTGCAATTTAATGTCAAATGAAATGCACATAACGCATAAGGGACCCAACCTCTATCATGATTGATCAAGAGGCAAGGGATGTACACACAATGCAATGCAACCTAGGCAAGCAAGCAAGCAAGCATGCAAATAACTTGAGTATGCAACAAATCTAATGCAACATGAGCATGTTAACATGCAATATGCAATAGGCATACAACCTAAACATGTGGACATGTATAGCATGCAACAACATGCAAAATGAAACAAGCATGCAACAACATGGTGAGATGGACTTACACTAACATGGGTAGCTCTCAAGCATGCCAAAATCAGTGGCCAAACACAATTGAAATTAGGCAAGAACATTCATGCAAACATGCCCAATGCAAGGGACCGAACCTAAGGCATCAAATGCCACTCTACCAAAGCATGGCAAGGGATGACATATGGCATACAATGACACAAATTCCAGCTCTGAAATAGCATACAAGATGGTCCCGAAACATGCAAATACTTCGAGTTAGGCATGCAAGAGTGCTCAAAACTCAAAGCTAGGCATGGTTATTACACTACAAGCATACATGGCAAGCACCAATCGACCAAGAGGCCTAAAAATAGAGCTAAGGTAGCCCAAAACAAGGACAAAATCAGTTTAAGGCAAAGCCAAAATATGCTAGAATGGAGGGCCAAAATAACATGCAATGTAAGCTAGTAAGCATAGTTTACACTACAAGCATATGGAGCATATGAGGGACCACCAAAGAGCCAAAAACAGATTCATGGCATGCCAAAATATAACCAAATACCCACTGAAATGTGTCCAATACATGCAAGAATGAGGTGCTACTTTGATAGGCTATAAAGAGGGTTGTTCCACACATGCAAGAGGGACATCCAATATGACAAAACCAGCTCTTGAAAGAGCTCATGCAGGTCCTAAAACTCACTGAAAAAGGCCTGAACCAAGCTTAGGAAGTATGCAAGTATGGGCTCCTTTGTAAGGCCAAAAATGCCAACAAACAAGACAACAAGGAGAGGGGATGGCCCTCTCCTTCTTAGGATCTCAAAACACCATCTCCACCACTGAAATCCCTCTGGATTTTAGTGGTGAGAGGGCCAATACAAGGTGGTCCCGAAGCTCACAAAAAAGCCACAAAAAGAGAAGCCAAACAAGGCCTAAGAGGGGGTAAACAACCCCAAACACAAAAGTGATCTTAAACAAAATTCAAAAGGAGCTCAAAATAAGACTTTTTTCAGTTTATGCCAAAGCCCAAATATGCTTGAAAGTATGGCTAAAATATGGAGCGAAATAAAGCTTAAAAGAGGGAATAGTGTGTTACCCTTGTAGCTTCAGCGAAACCAGTGGCTTTGAGACCAAAAAACAGACCTTCAACCTCTGAAAATGACCTCCAAGATCCTTAGGTTGATGATGGAGGTGTTAGGCTAAGAGTTGGTGTGCAAAGGGGCAAAGAACTTCACTCTTTCTAAGCCTAAGTGTAGAGACAAAGAGAGATATATATGTATGCCTTAGAAAATTTTTTGGAACCCTTCTAAAGGAGAGGGAGGGCCTCTCTTATAGAGGAACAAAGGTCTAAGCTTCTTCAAGAAGCTTGTGCAAAGGTCCAAGCTTCTTGAGGAAGCTAGAGCAAAAAGGGTCAAGCTTCTCCTAGAAGCTTAGAGCAAAGGGCCAAGCTTCTCTTGGAAGCTTAGAAGGGTTCAAGCTTCTTCAAGAAGCTAAAAAAAGGTTCAAGCTTCTTGGAGAAGCTAAAAAAGGCCAAACTTCTTGGAGAAGCTAAAAAAAGGTCAAGCTTGTTGGAGAAGCTAAAAAAGGTTCAAGCTTTTTAGAGAAGCTAGAGCAAAGGTTCAAAAGGTTCAAGCTTCCTCAAGAAGCTAAAAACCAAGGGTTCAAACTTCCTCAAGAAGCTAAAAACCAAGGCTTCAAAAGGTTCAAGCTTCCTCAAGAAGCTAAAACAAGGGTCTCGGCCAGAAAAAGTGACCGATCGACTAAAATAATGGCCGGCCGACCAAGAACATTGCCGACCGGCCAAAACTTTTGGCCGGTAGCAATAAAACAGGGCCGGTGGCAACAAGCCGAGGCCGGTGGGGTGTGGGGGTGGCCAACAAGCCATTTCCTACCCTCAGAGGCGAAAACCTAAGTGCTTGGTCCACAACCAAGCACAAAACAAATAAGTCGAGAGGTCTTGAGGCAAGGCGCGCGGCCGAAACCTCCGAGAACTCAAGACGAACACGAACATGGATAATCATCGAGTGTTCAAACGATGACGTCCAAGTCTTGAGGACGGTAAAAAATGGGGTGTCTACACATAGCACTGACAAAATTGTTTATGTTCGGAAACACAATGTTGAACCAACCCTTGGGCGGTCGATCGACCGGATGACCAGGTGATCAATCGGTGGTGTGATTTTGGCTCAGTTTTACAACAATGACGCAATGGTTCTGATAAAATGGACACCATCGTTCATTGATTTCAAATAAATTAAAGAGAGGGACCGTCGTTGTCATCATTTTCAATAGGGGAGGGATTGTTGTCGTCATTCTTCAACAGGAGAGGGAAGAAGAGGGACTTTCTTGAACCATGATGGAGAGGGTGTACAAAATTAGGTAGGTGTGCACTTGGGTATAATGATATCATGAATAGGGATAAATTTGGTATTAAGTGAGGTGTTAAAAGAAATCTTATTGAAATTTAGGGTTTAGGGTGGCATTTCAAAGAAATGAGGGGTCCAAAGAATTAAGGTATGTGTTAATAGCAGCCCTCTATATTTTTTTCCAATTTTACCCATGTGTGAAATTACCTTTAAGGATAAACGATAAAAAAATAAATAGATTTGATTATCACTTTACAGCCATTACACTTTAATCCCTACTTCTTTTTATCTTTTCTCATTTCTTCCCCTGTACTGTACATCTACTTTCAAAAAGTGAGAATTATAGTGTTTTAATCATAAAAGAAAGCAATGGACGAAGAAACAGTAATAAAAGACCAGAAAAAAAAAATGGTGAGTCCAAATCTGAATTAGCCCTACAGTTCGGACTCCCGTGGTTTTGAATCTGAATTCACAAGTGTAATGTGAAATAGATAAACACAAATAGTCCAAATCCGGAAAAACTTTTGGAAAATCGAGTTTGAATCAAAAATACCAAAAATGGACTACATTGCCAGATTTCAGAGTCGTCACTTAAATATTTTTAGAAAATTTAGAAAACTCGAGACTTATGCCAAAGGCCACTTATCCGTCATCACCAAAGTGTTTGGCTCGAGAACTTAGGTATGAGAGGGGAAGACCATGAATTGAGCACCCCACTCAACCAATCAAACATCGGCCTCTACTAATCATGATGTGATTCTTATTTACATTATATGCTCTTGTTCCAATTATTAGGCTATGTTTACTAGGTGATGCACACAAGTACAGACTAATTTGCAAAAGTTGGAACACTTTGATTTTATGTTTGTTTGGAAAGTGTTTTAAATATGTACTACTTGAAAAAGTGTGCTCATATTTACATTAATCAAATTATCCCAAGTTTAGCAATTAGCCTTCATCCACAGGCATTCAAACAAGTATATCACTTAAGCACTTAGCCTCATGGTAATCATGCTTGATATGGTAACAATCACACGCATGTAATATGCTAAAGTAATAAATGCTCACCTAGTACTCCAAGGCAAGCCAAGCCAAAGGAAACAAAATTGTTAGAACAATGCATGCTCTAATATGCAAGTGCCTAATGCCATACATGCAAGAATGCAATTAATAGGTTCAGTTTTTAACATGTCATGTGAATCAATTTGATAGCATGCGGTAGCGCACGTTTTCAACGAAGTAATAAATGACAATGTTGTTAGAATGATGAACCGAACCCTATGCATGTGAGATAAATGGATGCAAATCATTGAAAATGCTAAGAGAAACATGATGCTCTACGATATCCATCATAAGCAAGTAAATAAAAGGAAGAAAAAAGAGGGGTTAGAAGACATACACAATATTACTTGTTTGCCATCATGCAAGAGGGTCTGAACAAATGTCCTAGCTAATTAAGCTAATTATTACAACGCCGCAAATTAACTAATTACCCTAGCTAATTAATTAAGTACAACGCAAACTTAACTAGCTATTCTAACTAATTAATTAATTACAACACAAGAATTAACTAGCTATTCTAACTAATTAATACAAATTAGAATTAAACTAACTAATTAGTTACAATACAAAATTAATTAACTAAGTAATTAATTATTACAAGTCCATTACTTTAAGTACAACATACTACTATTAAACATAATTTTAACGGGCCCCGAGAAACGAGGGATGGTCCATGCACGAATGCGGATTTCCACCCGAAAATGCCTTCTGTTTGGCTGCCAAAATGCTCCTGTTTTGTAGTCAAAAAATTGAACTATTTTTACCTCATGCTCTACTCTGTTCTGCCATGCAAATGGCTCTGCTAATCTAAAATGAGGTGGTCGGCCGGCTAGTAAAAGTGGTCGGCCATACAATGAGGTGGCCGGCCGATCACTAGTTTTTCAACTGCCCTGTTGCAACAAACATGAAACTAAGCACAAACAGAGTATTTTCAGTGGATGTTTGTCCATCCTGCCTTCCTTATCGTCAAACAGATCAAAGGAGGAGTATCCTTGATTCGCAAATCATCAATTGACGCAAACTCATTGCGTGATGATTTATGAATCAAGAGACAAAATATCAATAAATGATAATGAAAGACTTACAATCCTCCTCCCTATCACGGAATTGATCAAGGGAAATGGTAGACCTTGAATCTTGAACCATTTTCATGGCTAAAAGTATGAAATGACTCAAGACTCAATGGGTTCAATTAACATCCGATTGAACCCAAACTTGATTTTATTATCTTGTTACCACTTTAATCCAATTTTATTGCCTCTTTTACTTACTGTGGGGGAGTGGTTTGGAAATACTCTTCTGATCCCAGGAGACGCCTGTGATCCTCAGCTAGTCACCTGAAAAGGAATAAACATTCCGGTCAGGGGTGCTGGAATTAGCACTCCGACGGGTAAGTCAGTCTCTACTCTCTGGACTACTTGTATTTTAAGTTAAGCGTAATGATTCTCACATACCTTTCTCTGACTGATGATCCTGTATTTATAGTGTTCTCTTTGGGCCTTAGGGCCAGGCCCATCCTTAATCCTTTACATGTACCTCTACTCGGCCTTTGTTCTATTGGCTGGAGTGCCGGTTTTTTTATTTGGCTCTTCGATTGACCAGGATCAATGCCGAATAGAGGTTACGTTTCAGACCAGACGGGTCTATTCATCCTTATTGATCTAGTTAAATTCGGCTCCCACAATTGCCCCCCAAACACCCCACTAGCATCAGTTAGTTGGCGTGTTCGGCTTCTAGCTTGGGAAGTCAAAAATTCGGCGGTTAACCCTCTTCCCAATGCGTTTCAGAACGCGTACACACTTTTTGGTCATTGTAACACTTTCCCACCCCTTCGTACACTGCCTCCATTTAATGTGATTTGAAATTGTCTCTTCGAGTGTATGTTCTGAATACTCACAGATATCTGGTTCGCCTTCTAGTGCAACTCCTTCACTTCGCAGCTTCTGCAACTCCTTGTTTCTCGTCTTTCCCTTCGCCCCTTGTAAGTTTTCTTCTCCTTCACTTTCAATCCACTTTCTTGTTTGCTTTTAGTTTTCCATAATCCTTGGGCTGGCCAAGATGGCAAAACATCTGAAGGAGCTCCTTTCAGCGGACCGAATCACCGGCTTTCGTCGCCATTTTTCCATCCCCGATGACGTCCATTTGTCACTTTTGGCAGACAGCACCACTGACATGGAGAGGGATGACGAGAGCACAATCGTCTTTCCCCTCCTGTCAATTGCTGAGGGCGGAGTCCGCTTTCCCCTTCATCCATTTTTTAGGGCCGTTCTACGATACTAGGGTCTAATCCCTTCCCAGCCCAATGTGAATTTCTTTCGTATCATAATGGGAATTGTAGAGCTAAATCGGCGTCTTACTATTAATTTAGGTCTACCCACCGTTCGGCACTGTTATGTCCTAGCCAAATCTACTGGCTGGCTAGGACGCTATTTTCTTAGAGCCAAGGATACTGATCATCACTTAGTGACGATGCTTGCCAGCTCTGGCAAGCGAGTCGATGATGTGATGGTCATCGTCCACGGCAATTGGGAATTCGGCGAAGGTGAAGATCGCCTAGACCCTGTGCCAAGGCGAAAAGGCAAACCAGGTGGCCGATTAGATCACTTTTGTTTATGTTATTTCCACATCTGAATTCGACCCTATATACATCTAATTGCTTTGCTTATGCAGGAAGCGACTTGAAGAAAGTGTTGGTCTCAGGCGACGACGCTATACTTGCAGAAATCAAAATCGCGCTACAGTTTGTCAGTCGTCCAAACCTTCAAAAACAAGGGAGGGCGGCCCATATTCTTCTACGGTACAAGCCGACTTACACGACATTTTCGGCGGCAGACAACATCCCGATCCCTAAAGGTGACAACCATCTTACAGCCCTTATCTTCCCCAGCTTCAAAAACTTGAGACAGATTGGTTTAGAAGCATCCGATTCGGAACAAGTAGAAAAACAAGTGGCCGAACCAATCGCCGAGGACCCAAACTAGTTGGCGGCAGAGATTGACAAAGCTCTTAATTCGGCCTTTGAGGAAGCCGGACTCAACTCGTTCGACTCTCCGTCCACATCAGGCTGAGGGGATGTCTCATTTGAAGATATTTTGACGAATTTGGGAGACCTTCCCGGAGCTTACTCTGAGGGCATGGCTAGGGAAAGCCTCACGCAGTTGGCACGAAAGAGAAACGCCGAACGCATGGCCGCCCGACGGAAAGCCGAGGCCATCCGTTCTGGACCTACCCCGATTGAATCTTTCGAACCCATTATAGTGGAAGAAACGGCTCAAGTTCGTGCGGCTGAGACGGAGAAGGATGCCGAGAGGCCAATGACATAAGAACGGCCGATTTCAGAAGATCGGGGAGAAAAACGTACCGCCGAGAGCGAGGCCGGCTCTGAGGAGGGCCCCGCTGACAAACGGCCACGCTTAAAGGAGTGGGGTGTGGTTGCTCCTTTCGTTGTCGAACCAAAGATAAAAAACATGCCGATCTCCTCTGAAGCGTTGGCTTTGAAAGATCCGGTTGTGGCTCTGAGCTTGGCTACCTCGGTCTCCTTGCCGGCTGACAAGGCAACCTTTCGTGCCGAGCCGGATTTGGTAGCAATAGCATTAGCTGCCCAGTCGGCCCTTCTGGTTTGCATACGATATTTCTTGGTATATGACGATCCCAACTCCTTGTTTTGCAGACGGTTGGAAGGATAGCCGAACTAGGCCGCCGCCAGCATGATGCCATTGAAAGAATTGGCCGCTTGAAGTCGGAAGCTAAAGGTGAGAGGAGCAGGGCCGAGTTCGAAGCGGTTAGAGCCACAATGGAAAGTGCTCAAGCCGAAGCTGAGAAGGAGAGGGCTCAGACTGCTGACCAGCTCAGATCCGACACCGAGGAGAGGGCAAACGCGAGCAAGGAATCGCTCAAGTTAGCCAAGGAGGCGCTTGCCAAGGTGGAGGCTGAGTTAGAAGAGTTGAAGAAGGCCAAGGAAAAAACCGACTCTGAGGCTTCTGCGGCGTTCGAGGCTGGAAAGAGCGCCGCTCTTGAAAACTACGTAGAAAAAGTCCCCAAATTCGAGAATCGGGGATTCAAACACGACTGGCTCAAAGCCCTTGCTGCTGCTGGAGTTATATTGACCATGCCAATTCCATGCGAGCAAGTGGACGTTGAGCTGCTTGAGTCTGATCCTGAGGCTTGATTTGGGAGACATTTTAGTTTTATTAGGTATTTTTTATTTCAATGTATGTTCTTTGTTAGTTGATTTTCATCTTTTTTGGATTTTCATGTGTAAAATGTCTGCTATTAGCACCCAATTTATGAATGAAAATTTTCTATACTCTCAAGTTATTGCTTGTATTGTTTGTTATATAAGTACATAATTAAAAGAATCAGCAGTTAGAACAAAATGTCACGACTACGTGAGACGGCAAACTTAATAGCCGTTTAAATTAATGAATTTGATTTATGATTGACTCAAATGAATTCATGAGGTGCCGATAGGTCAGCTCATAAGGCAGCTAGGGTATATAAGCTGATTAGCTTGACGAATCTGCCCTTAGCTGGTTCATGAACAAGAACGCCGAATAACGGAGGTTCGTGAACTAGAACGCCGAATGAAATGAACATAAAACGCCGAATGAAATGAACTTATGAATATTGTACTGATGAATCGATTCGTGGAGAAGCTGGGGCACTCAAGCCAACTAGATTGATGAATCTGCCCTTGCCCCAGCTGGTTCATGAACATAGAACGCCGAATAAAATGAACATAAAACACCGAATGAAATGAACTTATGAATATTGTACTGATGAATCGATTCGTGGAGTGGCTGGGGCACTTAAGCCGACTAGATTGATGAATCTGCCCTTGCCCCAGCTGGTTCATGAACATAGAACGGCGAATAAAATGAACATAAAGCGCCGAATGAAATGAACTTATTAATATTGTACTAATGAATTGATTCGTGGAGCGGTTGGAGCACTCAAGCCGACTAGATTGATGAATCTGCCCTTGCCCCAGCTGGTTCATGAACATAGAACGGCGAATAAAATGAACATAAAACGCCGAATGAAATGAACTTATTAATATTGTACTGATGAATCGATTCGTGGAGCGGCTAGGGCACTCAAGCCGACTAGATTGATGAATCTACCCTTGCCCCAGCTGGTTCATGAACATAGAATGGCGAATAAAATGAACATAAAACGCCGAATGAAATGAACTTATTAATATTGTACTGATGAATCAATTCGTGGAGCGGCTGGGGCACTCAAGCCGACTAGATTGATGAATCTGCCCTTGCCCCAGCTGGTTCATGAACATAGAACGCCGAATAACACAGGTTGATGGGGCGATTGGGGCATATGACTCAATCGGTGCCGGGCAGTTGAGGTTTGAATATTAATGAGATTGCCTCAGAGGTGCTGCCCTCGTAGGGAATAAATGGGCGTGTACTTCGTGAATGAAGGTCCTATTTATATGCTTAGTCAGCAACTCAGTCCAGCTCTTTGAGGAAGGTTAAACAAGTGCGAATGTCGAATAGACTTTTCTTCAACAGTAGAGGGGAAGCGAGGACGCTAGCTGAGCTGGGAGGAGATATGAGTCGAAGTGGTGAACCTTCGCGCACGGGAAGTAAGACTTCGAGGGATCGGGAGAGACACTAATCTCCTCGTCGTCGAAGTAGGTCGCCCAAGAGGGACAAGCAGCCACAGGGCAAATCTCCTCAACCCCGTTCTGGAAGGGAATCCGACGTGACTCCGCGCCCATTGAGTTTTGCGGTCTTCGTGGGGAATAGACCAATGACAGAGGCGAATTTGATCGTTCGAGATCCAAATGTGGCAGTCGAGTTCACTCGACAGATTTTTCCACCCGAAGTCCAGCAGTCGATGGTAGGTCGGCAGGACTTTGAAGTGTTTCGTGAAGGCGTTCATGGGGCGGTGAAGGGTCTGTACACCGCTTATGAAATCGGCATGCGTCTCAGCGCCGCTCGGCGCGATATAGAGCAGAGAGATGAACGCATTTGGAAGTTAGAAGCTCATGCGGAGAAGGCCGAGCATGAGCTAAGGAAAATCAAGTCTGGCGAGTCTCAATCAGCTGGCCATCCCAACCCAGTTGTGGAAGAGAGGGTGACTCAAAGGCTGATAAGTGATGCTATTGCCGATCGGAACACAGCTAGCATGTTCGCGATTGAGACTGCGAGGGCCGCGACCTATGAAAAAGGCTTCCATGACGGCCGAAAGGTTGGAATTCAGAAGACCAAGGTGAAACTCGCTGAAGAAGTTTGCTGATGTGAAAATTGTGGGTTTAAGCACGACTGGATCAAGGCACTTCAGGAAGCTGAGGCTCTCCAGGCAGCAGGTGTGAATTCTGCGTTGCCGTTATACCAACAGAATGATTTCCCCTTTTCCGCTTTCGAAGTTGACACGAGTGATGATGAGGAAGCCACCGAACAGAAGAAGACCTTGTAATGCTTATGTAGATTGAGAGCGAAATTACGTATTTATTGGCTGATTTTAATAAAACGCTTAGTTTTCAATTTGTAGCGTACTTTTTTTTTATATATATTAGTAGACTTGATGCTAATCGATTTATCTAAGGACACATTTTATTTTGAATGTTCATACGTTTTAGACTACGTTTATGCGGCTTGAACTATTCCATTTTGAATATTTGCATATTTCAGCCTTTGTTTATACGACTTGTACGAAGGCCATCCGAATGCGGAGGCTTTAATCGGCCCAAAGGCGTCATGCGCCGATGGGCTCCAAATCCAGAGTCTATTTGGCCAATTGTGATATCCACGAAGGGCGCTCCGAATTCGGAGGCTTTATCGGCCCAAAGGCGTCATGCGTCGATGGGGCTCCGAATCCGGAGTCTATTTGGCCAATCGTGATATCCAAGAAGGGTGCTCCGAATTCAGAGGCTTTGGCCAATCATGATATCCAAGAAGGGCGCTCTGAGTTCGGAGGCTTTATCGGCCCAAAGGCGCCATGCGCTGATGGGGCTCCGAATCTGGAGTCTTTATTTGGCCAATCGTGATATCCACGAAGGGCGCTCCGAATTCGGAGGCTTTATCGGCCCAAAGGCGTCATGCGCCGATGGGGCTCCAAATCCGGAGTTTATTTGGTCAATCGTGATATCCACGAAGGGCACTCCGAATTCGGAGGCTTTATCGGCCCAAAGGCGTCATGCGCCGATGGGGCTCCAAATCCGGAGTCTATTTGGCCAATCGTGATATCCACAAAGGGTGCTCCGAATCCGGAGGCATTATCAGCCCAAAGGTGTCATGCGCCAATGGGGCTCCGAATACGGAGTCTATTTGGCCAATCGTGATATCTACGAAGGGCGCTCCGAATTCGGAGGCTTTATCTGCCCAAAGGCGTCATGTGCCGATGGGGCTCCGAATCCGGAGTCTATTTGGCCAATTGTAATATCCACGAAGGGCGCTTCGAATCCAGAGGTTTTATCGGCCCAAAGGCATCATGCGCCGATGGGGCTCCGAATCCGGAGTCTTTATTTGGCCAATCGTGATATCCACGAAGGGCGCTTCGAATCCGGAGGCTTAATCGACCAATCGTGATATGCACGAAGGGCACTTCGAATCCGGAGGCTTAATCGGCCAATCGTGATATCCACGAAGGGCGCTCCGAATCCGAAGGCTTAATCGGCTAAAAGGCGTCATGCGCCGATGGAGCGCCGAATTCAGAGTCTTGTGAATTGAATTGCGTGATGTAGAAATGAGAAACTTTGCTTTGCAAAAGCGAAATATGTACAAGTATCAAGCCCCACAAGTCGGGTCAATGATAGAATTTACGTAAATGCGTTGAATTCCAAGGTCGTAGAAGACTCATTCTAGACATGTCTTTTAGCCGATATGTCCCTACTCCCGCGATCGAGTCGACCTGATAAGGGCCATCCCAGTTAGGACCCAATTTTCCATCAGCTGGTTTCCTGGCAGCTAGAAGTACTTTCTTCAGGACCAACTCTCCTGTTGTGTAGCAGCACAGCTGAACACGTTGATTATACGACTTAGCAAGCTGCTGTTGATACCGCGCCATGGATGCAAGGGCACGGTCTCTTCGTTCTTCAATCAGAACTAAATCCAAGGCTAGCATCATGTCGTTTTGGCTCATATCAAAAACTTTCGATTTCAAGGTTGGGAGGTCGATCTCCAGCGGTATGATTGCCTGGGTTCCAAAGCATAGAGCAAACGGCGTTTCCCCAGTAGATCGTTTCGGCGTAGTTCAATGAGCCCATAACACACTCGGCAATTATTCTACCCATTTGCCTTTAGCTTTCTCCAGCCTCTTCTTGATGCCGTCCAAGATGGATTTGTTAGAGGCTTCAGCCTGACCATTGCTTTGCGGATAAGCCGACGTGAAAAAGTAAGGCCGGATACCATATTTGCTGCACAACTCTCGGTGGACGCCACAATCAAACTGGGTGCCGTTGTCTGAGATAAGTGCTCTTGGAATGCCGAATCGTGTTATAATATTTCTCCAAACAAAACGCTTCACGTCGGTATCTCGGATGTGCGTTAGTGCCTCCGCTTCTACCCACTTTGTAAAATAATCTGTCGCGACAATCAAGAACCGCTTGCTACCCGGGGCATGAGGCAGTGGTTCGATGATGTCAAGTCCCCATTGGGCGAACGGCCAAGGACTGGTTATTGACCTTAGCTCTTCAGCAAGCAGGTGGGTCAAAGAAGAGAACTTCTAGCACTGTTCACACTTTTTTACGTAACATTCGGCGTCGGCTCTCATTGTCGGGCAGTAATACCCCTGAGTCATGGCTCGATGAGCCAAAGAGTGCCCACCAGAATGGGCGCCACAACTGCCTTCATGTATTTCAGTCAGAAGCTCTTCGACTTTGTCCGGATGCACACATTCCAAATATGGACCAGAAAAGGATTTTTTATAAAGCTTTCCTTGCGGATCCAAGTAGTATCGCAGGGCTTTGTTTCGTAGCTTGTGCGCTTCTTTCTTGTCCTCTGGGAGCTGTTTGGAAGACAGGAATGCAGCAATGGGATCCATCTAACTTGGTCCAGCTTCTATGACATTGACCTGGGCTTCCTCCGAAGGGCCAATGCTCGACTCCGAGATGAAACCTGCTTCGATGGTCCGTTTAATCTCTGAGTTAATGGTGGAGGCTAGGCAAGCCAGGGCATCTGCATGTGTGTTCTGATCACGTGTTATCTGATTCAATTCATGATGGTCAAATTTTGCTAACAAGGAGTTAGCCGTTTTCATGTAAGCCGCCATACAGTCATTTCTTGTCGCGTACTCCCCCTTCAGCTGATTGATCACTAGTTTTGAATCGCAAAATACAAGCAGACGCCAAGCACCCAGAAGATGTGCATTCCGCAAATCGGTTAGAAGGGCTTCGTACTCGGCTTCGTTATTTGATGCTTCGAAGTCGAGCTTGACGGCCTGCTCAATTATTGCGCCATCGGGAGCCATGATTACTACTCCAACTCCGTTGCCCCGCTGATTAGATGATCCGTCACAGCACAACTGCCAAATGTCGCCAACATAAATTCTCCAGTTTGGCTTCGGTTGAATTTTATCAAACTTGAAGTTGGCAAGACCCCCAGTGAATTCGGCACCTGTCCCTTGATTGAGGTTCTAGGTAAAAACTGAATATCGTACTGGCCGAGTTCAAGAGCCCACTTTGAAATGCGTCCTGATGCTTCTGCACTACGTAGTACTGATCGGAGGGGATAATCTATTAGCACCCCAATGCTATGCCCTTGGAAGTAATGCATCAGTTTTCTTGCCACCATGACTAGGGCTAGAATGAGTTTTTCCAGCGGAAGGTAGCGTGTTTCAGCGTCAACCAGTGCCTTGCTCACATAATACACTGGCCGCTGCTCCCCCAACTCTTCCTTTATCAGTACGGCACTGACGGCCTGGTCGGAAACTACCAGATACAAAATGAGCGGGTCACTTGCCGAAGGTGTTGTCAAGAGTGGCATTGATTAGAGGTAGGTCTTAAGACCGTTGAAAGCGGCTTCGCACTCGGCGGACCATTCGAAAGCCTTGCCCTGCCGTAGTGTATGAAAGAATTATCGGCAGCGATTTGTGGACCGACTGATGAACCTGTTAAGTGCGGCGGCCATCCCCATCAACTTTTGAACCTCTTTCACTGAACGAGGGGAGCCGAGTTCCAAGATTGCTGTGATTTGCCTTAGGTTAGCTTCGATTCCTCGGTGGTTGACAATGTAACCTAAGAATTTGCCAGAGCCGATCCCAAATGCACATTTGGAAGCGTTCAGCTTCATTTTGTATTTGCATAACATAGCGAATGTCTCTTCCAAATCGACTAGATGGGTTTGCTCTTCTTTGGACTTGACCACCATGTCATCAATGTACACTTCCATAGTCTGGCCAAGTTGCTCCTTGAATATGGCAGTGACCAGTCTTTGGTAAGTTGCCCCTGCATTCTTTAGCCCAAAAGGCATAACCTTATAGCGGTAGGTTCCTCTTGGGGTGAGGAATGCAATTTTATCTTGGTCCTTCGGATGCATGGCGATTTGATGGTAACCTTTGTAAGCATCAAGGAAGCTCATACGCTGATGGCGTGCCGCCGCATCTACAAGTTGGTCAATTCTGGGTAGGGGAAAGCAATCCTTGGGGCAGGCTTTGTTCAGGTCTGTGAAATCAATGCACACTCGCCAAGTCCCATTTTTCTTCTTCACAACCACAGTATTAGAGAGCCATGTAGGATAGGTCACTTCCCTGATTGCCCCCGCGTCAAGCAGCCTGTCAACCTCCTCGACAACGGCCGCAGTGTGCTCTGCGGCTGACCGCTGGCTTTTCTGAATGATCGGCTTGCATTTAGGGTCAACATTCAAACGGTGTTGTGTAACGGACGAATCTATACCCGGCATCTCGTATGGAGTCCACGCAAAGACATCAAGGTTGCTGAGAAGGAAAGAAATTAGCTGCTGTCTGTCGGCTTGATTCAAGGAGGCGCCGACCATGAAGAACCTCTCTGGGCTTCCATTGATTTCAACTCGATCTAGGGCTTCCGTGGCCTTTTCACTTGGGAGCTGCCCAACATCGTCGAGGCTCTCCTGATCCGGCACCTCAATGGAATTCACTTGCAAATCTTTTGGCGTCTTTCCAACAAGGAGATAACATGCTTATGTCGATTTCTGGGAGCCACGGATTTGCTCAATGTCGCATTCTGTTGGGAAGCGTAGCAGCTGATGATAGGTACTCGGCACGGCCTGGATGGTGTGCAACCAATTTCGCCCCATGATGAGGTTATACGGCGACAACAGCTTAACGACCAAGAATTCCACTTCCATTGTTCGGGAGCCCGCTCGAACGGGTAGTGTGATTTTCCCCAACGGGTATTCTGGATTGGCGTTGAAACTGAATAGTGGATAAGGTGCCGGAGAGAGATCCGATTCGGAGAAGCCAAGTTTGGTGAATGTCTTGTAATACATGACTTCCGATGTGCTCCCTGGATCAATGAGTACGCGCTCAACGGTGAATCGGTTTACGCGTAACTCGATTACCAAGGGATCGTTGTGGGGGAGTGCCACTCCGGCCAAATCTGAATTGTCAAAAGTAATGCTTGTAGCTTCATGGGGCCGTTTAGCTGGAGTGAGTTGATTTTGAGGGTCAGGATTCGACTGAATCTTATGCACTGCGGATGACATTGGTAGGCTATATATCATGTGGATCATGCCGAGTGGAGGTGAATCTAGTCGTAAGGCTATTGCTTTGGTTGAGTTGCCTTTGTGGACATACTGTTGTAGTCGACCATCTTGTACCAATTCCTTCAGGTGATCCTTCAATGCGTAACAACTCTCAGTATCATGGCCGTGATCCTTGTGATACTCGCACCGCATATCCCGTCTTTTTGTTTCGGGAGGTCCCACCATTTTGGACGGCCATTTGAAGAACGAAAGATGTTGGACTTTGGACATAACTACACTGATCGGCTCTGCCAACTCTGTGTATTTCTTGTCAGCGCGCCTTATGCGCCTGCCATCGACTTACAGTTGTTCATTTGCTCGGTGGGGGCATTGGTTGCTCAATCGGCGAGAATCCCGTCTCTTGTCCCGTTTAGACCGATGCCGCGGTTCGGGGCTCTGAGGTGGTACGGAACTTATCGGCTGAGCAATTTCGGAAGGGGCCGTCTTGTTGGCCACGTTTCCGGCTTTGACCCGCAAGGCGTCGTCCTCCACTTTGTAGTATTCCTCAACTTTCTTCATCAACGACCAGACTGTTTTGGGGGGTCGTCTAGTCAAGGAGCTGCAGAGAGCGCTGTTAGGATGCAAACCCATTTTGAAAGTGGTAATGGCCATGGAGTCGTTGCAAGCGTCATCAACAAGATTAAAGCACTCCTAGTAGCGTGCCGAATACGCTCTTAGTGTTTCTCCTGGTTGGATCTGCATTGCCCACAGAAAGTCGGCTTGTTTGGGCTGGACCTCGTTGGTGATGAATCTGGCCCTAAAGGATTTCTGTAATTGATGGAAGCTCTTGATCGAAGCCGGCTCAAGTTTATAATACCACCTGACAGCCAATGGTCCCAAACTGCTGGGAAATATTCGGCACATGAGGGCCTCGTCATCTGCATGCAATGTCATGGCCTGCTTGTAGTGACGGATGTGATCGGTGGGGTCTGATTTTCCATCATAGAGAGTGAACGACGGAGCTTTGAACTTTTTGGGCAGGACCGCCCTTGCAATTCGTCGTACAAAGGGATCATGCTAGTCTTCTTCGTCTGAACTGTTTTTCTTCGCTTATGCCTTATACGTACACTCTCTTCAGAAGAACTGGTAGCTTCGATTCAACCCTTCTTTTTGGGCTCCGGGGATAATGAGTCAGAGTCACTGTCAGTGTCTTGTTGTCGGGCTCGAGGTCGTCGACCACCAGCCCTCAGAGGTCGTTCCAGATCTTGGCGTACAGCTTGTTTGGACTTCACTACTTCCAAGGCCAAATCCTGACGGAGACGTTCGTTCTCAGCAATCATGTTCTCCAATCTCTGTTCATTTTGCTTTGCTTGCTCCATAATCGCTTGCATTGCCTCTTGTGCTGATGTCGAGGGTGAACCAAAATTCAAGGCCTTTCTTGCGGCAATATTCTCTGGCCCAAGCATATTGCTTGGAGTGGTTTCATCTTGCGGTGTAGGGTCGACAGTGACTGTCGGTGGATCTTCCGTCACGCCCACCATGGATGTGCTCACAGACGGCGCCAATTGTGGGGGAGTGGTTTGGAAATACTCTTCTGATCCTGGGAGACGCCCGTGATCCTCAGCTAGTCACCTGAAAAGGAATAAACACTCCGGTCGGGGGTGCCGGAATTAGCACTCTGACGGGCAAGTCAGTCTCTACTTTCTAGATTACTTGTATTTTAAGTTAAGCGTAATGATTCTCACATACCTTTCTCTGACTGATGATCTTGTATTTATAGAGTTCTCTTTGGGCCTTAGGGTTAGGCACATCCTTGATCCTTTACATGTACCTCTACTCGGCCTTTGTTCTATTGGCTGGAGTGCCGGTTATTTTATTCGACTCTTCGATTGACTAGGATCAATGCCGAATAGAGATTACGTTTCGAACCGGACGGGTCTATTTGTCCCTATTGATCCAGTTAAATTCGGCTCCCACACTTACCTTTCCATTCATTAGTTATTTCAGTCCAAGAATGAGAATTAAGTCCACTAAATGGAAAGAAGTGTCAAACAAGAAGTTTTTTTTGGCATGAGAGATATGGTAATGAACCTTCGAAGAGATTAAACCATTAAGCATGGAAGGGTCTCTTTCTCAAGCTTAAACAACACTCGGTTAAAACAATTCTCAAAGAAATAAAAAGTCAAGAAAGGGGGGAGGTTACAGAGATGATTACACATGAACACAAGCAGAAAAAACATGAAATAAATGCTATCAACTCAAATAGGTTGGTGTCTAATGCCTAAAACACCAAATCTATGAGGACAACTACACTACAAGCATGCTATACAAAGCACAAATGAAATAAACAACTTAAAATAGTCCTAAAATAGCCCAAAACAGTGTTGGAAATAACATGGAAAAGCTTGCAAAAGTTAGCTAAAACAAAGTAAAAATTAAGCTAGTAAACAAGCATAAGGAAGGGTGGTTAACCCCTCCATTTTTGGGACCTCAAAACAATATTTTCAACCTGTGAAAACCTCTAAAAATTAGTGGTAGAAAGTTAGAAAAAAGTTGAGGAAGAGATGGGAAACACAAGTGCAAAAGCTTAGGAGACAAGGTTCAAAGAAGGGTGATTAACCCCTCTACCTTTAATAGCCTTAAACCATAAGTTTCAGCCCATAAAAACAGTTGAAAAATAGTCTAAAAACAACAAGTAATGCTAAGGAAGAAGTAGTGTATGGAAGCTTGAAGTTATACCTCTCGAAGAGAAGTAACACTTTGAGTTATAAACCAACAATTTCTCACCCTCAAGAGCTGAAATTCAAGCTTAATAACCTCAGCAAAGAGCCCTCAAAATTTGGTTTAGGGATTCTTGGTAAGGTGTATATAGGTTGCAAGGTAGAGAGAGAAAAATATTTTCCAAGATTTTTGCTTCACCAAATTTTTCTAACCTAAATTCTAGAAGGGGGTCAAGTATATATAGAAAAATATGTTATTATCTCAGAAATATCAGTATAGACACAGCTAGTGCAATGCATGCACCTGTGGGGACAGCTGGCAAGAAAATATTTGTTTTGTCGGAACACTTGGCCGGTCGGCCACTAGGGGGACGGTCGTCCACTTATTTCTGGCTAGCCAGCCACTAGTTGGCTTGCAGGCCTCTGAGTGGTCAGGCTTAGAAAATACAGTTTTGGTCCAAAAGTGGTGCAAGGTTTGTAAGCTTCTGAGACTCAAAATCGGATCTTCCTACTGAGGAAATCGAGCTTTTGTCCAACGTATAAATTCATCATTGGGTGATCAATCGAAGGCACCCAAGTCTTAAGGCTGGTCAAAAATGGGGTGTCTACACCCATATTGATCAATTCCATACGCTTGTCAGTCCTAATGTAGTAACTACTGAAACTATCGACATAGATGGATTGTGATAATATCTAATGTGTTTTTATAGATGTTTGTATTGACAGATTTGAAGATTCTGTATTGACAGATTTTATGAATATTTGTTAACTTTATATTTTTATGAATGCTTAATATTTTAAGGAAAGTGAATCTGTAAACATGCGGCAATAGATGACTGGAAAAATCTAATTTGTTCGGCAACATGATATCGGAATAATCCATATTGCTTGGCAATGTATAACTGAATAGGCCCATTATAAGTTTTTTTTAAAAAAAATGATGTTTTAAGGAAAGTGAATCTATAAACGTGTGACAACAAATGGTTGGACAAATATAGTTTGTTCGGTTACATGACACCAGAGTAATTCAAAAGGAATAAGTGTAATGAGACGAATCTATAGGGGTTTTAAAAATGGTTTAATGTAGAGTTAATTTTGGTATTATAAAGGGTGTAATGAGAATTTCAATTTTTCTTAATGATGTAATGAGAAAATAGATGTAAAGAGGTAAAATTGTGGTGTAAGTAAAATCTCTCTAAGGGGATTAGTTGTTACAATATTTAGTTGAAAGGGCTAGAGTGAGGTGAAGGAGGTAAAGTGTAAGTTGAAAAAAAAAAAAGAACAAAAAAAAAGGGGAAATTCTATTATACACAATCCTTGAAAGGAGTGTACTATATGCACCATAGTTATGCTATTTTATTCTTTAGTTATGACAATATTTTAGTTATAATTAATGAGATCTTTAGTTATGACTCATGTGGTATTTAGTTATGGCTTTTTTTTAGTTATGACTCAGAAAGTATGGAGTTATGTTGTTTTCTTTTTTAGTTTTAAGTTACATATGTTACACACCCTCTGGGCATGTATGATTAGTAAGATTATAGTATATGGTTGTGATTGTTAATCCATTGATTCACAATCCAAAGTTTGATTGTAAATTTTATGAATCGAATTACATGTACGATCGATATTCATTCCAAAGAAATTAGCGAATTTTTAATATTGAGAGTGGTTGGAGATCATAATTTCCAAGTATGAAAGAAAAAAATAAAATAAATACATAGTAAATGATTATCTGACTAATTTAATTAGATAAGTAATCTTTAGGGCTACAAATGAGCCA
The DNA here is from genome assembly GCA_036172215.1 of Camellia granthamiana. NCBI lineage: Eukaryota > Viridiplantae > Streptophyta > Magnoliopsida > Ericales > Theaceae > Camellia > Camellia granthamiana. Next base: position 47,879,762 of record CM069904.1, read on the forward strand.
GGCCGAGTCAAGCTTTATTGAACTTGAGCTCGACTTATTTGCTTATTGAGCTCGTTTATTAAGCTCGAGTTCAACTTAATAACTAGTTGGATTCGAACTCAACTCAGCTCAATAAGATTTTCTTATATTATTTAAATTATTTACTACATAAATAATATATTTATGTTATTATTTAATATATAAATAATATATTTATTATATAATTTAAATAAAAATTAATAAATTAAACCTAACAAGGGAATTTATTGGAACTTAACCATTTACTAAATAAATCGAGCTGAGCCAACTTAACTCACGAACCACTCGATTCATTTGCAACCCTTCTAATCCTACACTAATTTTAGAGCAAATTTCATTTATATTCCTATACCTTGACACGATTTTCAAAAACCCCCCAGAGTACACTTATTTTTATGCATACCCCCATACTATTCAAGTTACTATCAATTTCACCCATGCCGTCTATTTCCATCAAGAAGTGGACAAAATGGGTGACATGGCCCCCTATACTTTCACATGGAGGGAAAATTAAGGCTTTCCCACCAAAACCTAACCTTCCCTTTTATTCCCTTCAACTTACAAAAACAGATACCACAACAAAATAGAAGAAAAAAACAGAGCATTAATGAAATCAGTGGAAGAGAAGAAATGAGGAACAATCGAAGCTCAAGAAATTAAGGGAGATGGAACACAAATGGTGTAGACGAAATGTTTTGCAATATTTGTGGAAGAAGAAGGCTAATACACAACATGGACCGACACAAATCCTGGGAGGAGATTTCTTAGTTGCCCTAACAATGGTTGCAATTACTTTACCTGGGTAGACCCACCCATGTGCGATTGGGCAGTGCAAATCATTCCTGGTTTGTTGAAAAAGTTGAATAAAATGGAAGCACAATTGAAGAGAAGGACTAGAAGAGAGAAGAAACTACAGATTTGTTTGGTTTTGTCATGGTTGGTTGTAGGAATATGGTTTATAATGTAAAGTTACAAGTTATGTGGTAGTGTAAGAATGAATGAAGTATGTATCTTGTTTATGAATCATATGCAATGGGTGAACTGTTGTTGATGGAAAAATATGATTTTAAGATGAAAATTGTGTTTTGTGACCTATTAATGTTGTCTCTATTATTTTTTGTTTGGTGACTCTGACATAGACAAAGGAAACACATAGAAGTTGGGACACAATTTATGACCATAATTATCACTCCAAATTCAAATTGGGCAAAACAATATAGTAAAGGCACCAAATTTACATTCTTCATTTCACTATGTGTCCATTCCTAGATTGAAAACTGAAAAGAACAAGCACCAAAACACACACACATAGTAGTCCATCACCAATGAACTCTTGGAAGTTGGGAAAGGATTGTGAATCACACACAATTTGTCACTCTAAATTCAAATTGGTCAAAATAGTACAACAGAAAAATTGACATTATTGCTTTTATTGTTGTGTCCATCCCTAAACTAAAATCTAGAAGAAAAAAAGAAGAAGAAGAAGAAAACACCATTACCAAAACACACACACATAGCTGTCCATCACCAATGAACATCAAGACTTGTCACAGTGGCCATAAAGGCACTAAATTATCATTCAAACTTTGATCAGTTCACACACTTGTCATTCATGTTGTGCAAAACATATACTAAGAAAGGGGCAGCCAATATAAAAACCAGGCTTCAAACGTACAAAAAGCCCCTACCACTGTCAAGGTTATGGAATATGAACAAAAGTAGCAAAAACCTTTGCATCCATTACATTGTATTCCATGAACAAAAGTAGCAAAAACCTTCTCCAACATAGTAAAATAAAAAATTTAAAAAAAAAAAACAAAAAAAACAACACTGGTCATTCATTTTCTAACTACTTTGTTTCAGCTGCATTCTTGGTTGCACCCAGAAGAGATTTGACAGCACTAGCATTGTACACCACTCTTTCTCTCCATCTCATTTGACCTTGCAGAGGAGTGTTAGTATTGGAACTTAATGCAGACAGACCCCTGCACATCTTGACTTGCATGTAATGGAGTTGAGTCACTTGTTGTCATAACCATTCTCCTCTCTACCTGCAATAGCCATCACCATTGTTAGGACATATGCAAGGAAGACATTATTCAAGGAAGACATTATTCAACAAATAAAATTTTAAAACTTACAACCAGCTTCTTCTTCCTAACTTCAGTTGCTTCTGTAACCTGACTCCTAACCAGGCTTTCTTCTACCTGACTTTGAGTTTGGCCCCTATCAGTCTGGGTCTGACTTTGGTTTTCTTCAGGCTGGGACTGCAAAAAATAAAATAAAATAAGTTAGCAATGTGTAAGTTTACAAAATGCATTAAAAATATGAATTAGTTGAGTGGAACTCACAGGATCTGTCAAGTAGGTGAATTGGCCCTTGACTTTGCATGTTCTCATGTTGTGTCCAAACTTGCCACAGTTCTTGCATGTCGTTTGGATTCCTCTCCTTATCAACTTACTTGAATCAGTTGCATCAATTGGTACATCAGTATCCTTCCTTTTATGCAGTCTTGGCCTCACATCTTTCTTCTTCACATTAGGTGGTAGCACTTTAGCATATGCAAGTTTTGGCCACATTTGTCTACCATTGATTGGAGTCAACATGTTCTAATAAATCCTAAGGTAGGTTTCAACTGTATAGTAATGATGCACATACTTTTCTAGTTATTTTCTCATATAGTTTGTAACAGCTACAGTATGGACACGAGGAATGCCCGATAGATCCCATGTTTTCTTCTTCTCTTTCTCAACAATAGCATAGGCAAATGGGAAAATAAAATTATTTGCATCTATCCCTACTGCAGTCAACAACACTCCACCATGTGGACCTTTCAAATGACAACCATCCACACCAATGATTGCCCTACAAGCATTCTGAAAGCCCTTCTTCAATGGACCTCAACAAAAATACAATCTCTTAACCTTGGACATTTGGTCATCCCCTTCATGAACTTTTGCACCTTCTTTCACCTTCATGCATATTGTTGTTCCAGGATTAGTACTTCTAATATCTTCTATATAACCCCAGAGGATTGCAAATTGTTCAGCTGTTGTACCCTCAATCATTGTCAAAGCTTTCTTTTTTGCCCTCCTCACTTTTTGAATGTCAACTTTGACATTGTGCTCTGTTGTAATGGTGTCTGCCAATGACTTAATTGGCCAGGTAGGGTTTAACCTAATTCTTTCCCAATACTTATTCACAATCCATCTACTACTCACATGTGGCACATCAAATGTTCTATTGCATGTGTTGTAACAACTTCCGGGCCTTTAATAAATCAACTCAACCTCAAATTTAAAATTCTAACTAATTAACAACCTCAAAAATTCAAAATTGTCTCCAAAATATAACTTATACAAATTTCTAAAAACAATATATAGTGATGAGTCCAAAAATCTCTAACTCAATAATCCTTTAAATTCTTCAACTCTAACCGCCACTAAATTTTCTCCACACCTGAAAAATAAATTAATTCGGAAAGTATACAATACAACAGGAAAAACAAAGCTCGGACAAAGAATAAATTCACAAGGATCCAATAATTACACAAACGATTCAATTCGCGATACCAAGCAATTTACCAAATTTCATAAACAAGTCAACTCGACATATGATAATTTATCCAAAACCAAATAGTAGTCCTACTAGTACATGACCAATGACCGGCCTCATCTCCCTCACCCAAGCACAATCGCTTGTCCAAGCTATTGGTACAAAGCATATTGGTAAAGTCCACTCGATCCATGTACGGAGCATTTTCACGTCATTTAGCTAGACAAATTAACATTTCTAACAAATAATAACTACACAGAGTTCATCAAATGACTAGAGTAATCAAACGAATCAACAACGAATAATTCCACAGAATTTATCAAATTATCAAAATCGTCAAGAGGAGTACAAATTGAAGGTGATTAAAATAACATTGTTTACAAAGAGATTTAAAGAAATCATATTGTATACCACCCAAATTACCTAAAATCAATTAACTCCGTCACCATAAATCTGAAATTGCTCCATGGGTCTCCAAAAATAACTCTGATCTTACTTTGATAAAATCTACAACTCTCATTTGCTATATCACTGAGGCGAAATAGAATTTCTAGATTCAAAACCACTTAAAGATTGAAATTAAAAAGACCATTTCAGATTTTTTTCAAGCCCGGCCTTTCTATGGTTCGTAGGGAATTTTATCTAGTTTTCAAAACATTTTTTAGAAATGGAATAGCCTTTCTAAATTTTGAGTTATTTAAGAAACACTCCAGCACTGTCCAGATTCGTCGACCGTTACGAAAATCGGATTTTCTCACAAACCGTTCACTTTTTTTCAATGAAACCAATTTTCCTTGAAAGATAAATCCTTAAGGAAGATTTTGAAATTAAATTTATGCCCAGAAGATTGTTCTAAATTTTTCTAGAATTTTCGAAAGTTCACTGTAAAACAGGTTTTTCATGCATAATACTCAAAATAAGAAGGTTGGTGAGAAAAGAGGTCAACCAAGGGAAAATTTTCGCTTCTTCTGTGATGAAAACATACTAAATAATATATCAATAACTTGGATTTTTAGAGTGATGGTATGCCTTTGGAAATAATGGGAGATATGGAAAGAAAAAGGTAGTTTTGCATCCATTAAGAGGAAATATGAATAAAAGAAGGATTAAAGCCCAATTCATTAACTTTGAACACATGAATACCATTAAAACACATCTGAAAATATGATTTTAAAATTCTAATAACATGTATTTAAAAAAGGAAATAGAAGGAGAGATGGTAATGTGGCTTACTTGATTGCCTAGTGAAGTATTTGCACAATTTCTTCTCTTTTCATCTTTCTTCTACCACCAAAGCTCACTCTCTTGCCCTCTCTCCCTCTCAGCTGAATGAAGTGTTTGTATAAGATTTCTTATGTGCAAAAAGCTAAGGAAAAGGTTTCTTTTATAGGAAAATTGGTGCAAAAGGTCCAAAATGCCCATTAGTTGAAATTGGATTGGATATTTTGGATTAGTTTGAATTCAATGGGATAGTGGATGATTATAGGCCTTAATTATACAATTAATCATGATCTAGTTATGATTTGGTTAGGATTGAACTTAGGATGGAGGCATGGTTCCATAATTTGGGGGTAGTTGAATACTTTTTTCATGAATTCATGGATTTTGTTTGAAAAAGTGTACAATTTTTCTTTCCCTAGGGTGGCTAGCCATGTGCAAGGAATTTTGGGAGATTTTTGTTGATTATATATATATGGAGATATTTTGTGTACAAAATTATTTATTTAAGAAAGGTACAAGTGTGTGTATATATATGTGTGTGTGTAATGGTACTAGTTTGGGGTCAAAATGTGATTTAAGAAAAATATGAGGGCTTGGGTTCAATTAAATATATGTTTCAAGTGTAGAGTTAATAAATTAGTTTTAGGAAAAATAATTTGATTTGTAGTATCTTGCTTTGAATTTAAAGGTGAGTAACCGAACGAAAACTGTGAAAACTGGAAGTTAAGGTTTAGAGTGATTAATCTAAAATTTGAGAGTTAAATAATTAATATTAGAGTGTTAGAAATGATTTCTAAGCTTCCAGGGTCGATTAGGGTTTGTATGGGTTCGTCCGTGATGCGTTTTTGGTTCTAGAGTTTAATTTGCGAATAATCGACGAACTAAGGGCTTTATTATAATAACTCAAAATTTAGGGACCTAAATAAGGTTTACAAAAGTTAGGGGTCTCACATGTGTGTTCATCTACAAAAGTTTTGATCCTATACACCCCTTCACTCTTCACAAAAAGAAGCATAACAAACCCAAGGACAACCACTTTTGTACTATGCCCTAACTCTTTGTTTGTCCCTCTTAGTAAATGTGATTTGTTTGTCCACTTAATAGCATATTCCTTTACAGCATCCCTAAACAACACATTTGTTTTGAACTCCATACCAAGTTAGAATGTAGGATTGTGCATGTCGGTCTCATTGAAACTAGGGTATTTACTCCTCTTGCATTGACTATCTTCATAAGAGGAGTTGTAAAGGCTTCTGAGCTTATCAAATGAGTTGTCCATGCTTTGTAGGTCATCATTGTCATGTACATCAGTCACGACATCCTTACTGCTTTCTAAACCACCAAATTCCACATCCTTGTCAACATGTTTATCATATAAAACATCATCATCACCTTGCTCATAGTCACTGTCATTATATTTTTCAGATTCATCAGAGGATGAGTCTAACTGGTCAGGATCATAGGAATTACTATCTTCATCTTCCTCCAATTCAACATCAAGAACTACCCCCTTACCCTTACTTGTTTCTACACTTGAGCCTACTTGACTACTTTGTGTACTTACATAATCATCCAAATTATGTCCTCTGTTTTCATCCACATATGTGTCCAACATCAATACATCAGCATTAGATTTTAGTAACTCCATCCCACCATAACCACTAGCTTTATTGTAATAGTTATTACTTGGCCTATGTCCTAATTCCTTAGCCATGCAACACAACTTTGTAATGAAAATTTGATTTGAATGACAAAAGTCAAAATGACATACCATACCACCACTGTAAACCCTCTGTGGAATATACCTAACCACACCTCTATGATGCATTTTGATTGTAAAATACCCAGATACTTCTTCTGCATTTTTCAATGGAAATTTGTCATCAACACTACTATTCAATGGAACTCACAATGATAAAATACTATTACATTACACTAGAGATAAATAAATAATAAACAAGTAGTCATCCATGTGAAATACAAACAACCAAAAAAACAAACATTTAATATGTGTTCATCAATTTCAAACCAAAACAAACATAAACAAAGATTTTCTTAAAGAAAAACTGTTGAAACCGAAACAAACATAAACAAATTTCATTAAAAAAATCCAAGTCACATACAAATAAACAAAGATTTGACCATTCTAAAATAATATTAACATCAACACATGCGATTTCCAACAACAATAACAAAAAGAACTTAAAAAAAAACAAACATTAAAAAAAAAAAAAAAATACATACCATATACGGGTGTTCCTCTTCCTTCACCGTTATTCTGCTCCCTTAGCACCCACTCATCGTTCAACCTTTGATTTCAATGTGATTTCACAATCATTGTTGACTCTCAACTTTGATTTTGAAATTTTGAGAGCAAATTAAAAATCCTAATTGCGATTTGGGAAGTTCTAAGGAACCCTAATGTGTCTAACTGATTGTACTCAGCCAAACAATTATATATTGCCTCCAAGTGAAAATATAGGGGTCACGTCACCCATTTCATCCATTTCCTTGACGGAAATAGACGGTAGGGGTGAAATTGATAGTAACTTGCATAGTATGAAGGTACGTGTGAAAATAAGCGTACTTTGAGGGGTCTATGAAAATCGTGTCAAAGTATAGAGGTATAAATGAAATTTGCTCCTAATTTTATAGAATGCTCAATTATTCATGTTTGTTTTAACATTTTGGTTTAAGATTATTAATCTAATGAATAATTAATTTAACAAATTTGTAAAATTATTAATAATGAAATAGGGGTAAAATTATTAATCTCATGAATAATTTATCCCATTAATCTAATTGAATAATAAATAACCGACTAATTTAATAAAATTATTAATCACCCACTGTTAATCCTGTTGCCTGTCTATGCGAATGTTAAAGTTTCCTGATCATTACCGGATCTCTCTTGCCTGTCTATGCGAATGCTCTCAATGCTCAAATGAAAATGAAGGGTGCAATTAGCTTTCGCTCATGCACAGCGCTCAACTCGGCCAATCTGAGTATTTACAAACACTATCCTAATAATTCTCAGCTCTACACCAAATCTTCCTTCCCATCACTGGCCCTCCCAAATCTCCACAACAACAATTTTAGTATTCGCAAGGCTAAACACACACTCGTTTCTACAACTACAACAACGATGATGTCCGCTTCGTTCAACCCTGACCAAGCTAGGGTTCCTCCCATTCTTCCCTTGCCCAGCCCTCCCCTCACAAAGGCCAGTCTCTCTCTCTCTCTCTCTCTCTCTCTCTCTCTCTCTCTCTGTATATATATATATATATATATTGTATACATGCACATTTTTACAGATTTATATACACTTTTTTTTGATGTGATTGTTTTCTGATCAGAGGCGGCCTTAGGCAAAATATTGAGTGAGAGGTCTTTGTAAAATGTTTTACATTGTGATTTTTTTTTTAAAATTCATTTTCTCGCTATTTTTTTATTTTTTATTTTTTATTTTTAGATGCAAACTTATTAATTAAAATGCTATATTCAGGTTCTATTAATATACAGAGAATTACAATTTATAGTTTATTATTTTTGGAGTTGGCTGATGTTGATGTGGGCTTCTTGTTTTTACCCAGGAGGTATAATGATGAGTGCTTTTGTTTGAAATCCTAAGTTTGTTTGGGAATTTAATTTTTTAGTATGTTTTGGTTTTTTAGTTATTATATGAGGTGAAAAAAAAAATGTGTTTAGGAATGATTTTTTTAGTTAAATAGGAAAAATTATTGGTTGGTCCAGGGGCGCCATGTGGCCATGCCCCTCACCAATCACAATTCACCATATCCTCTCAGTTTTCCCAATCACTCAACACAAATTCGTGGGCCCTACACTTTCCACCAATCACAACACCATTGGGGCATCACGTGGCGGTGCCCCAAAACCAACCAATAACTTCTCATTAAATAGATAGTTGTAAGAAAAAAAAGTGATTAATTGATATATAAATGTGACACTTTAGTTTTTCTTTTGTTTATTTTTTTAAAGCCAAAAAGCCGCTTACCAATAAGCCTTAGTGGTTACCTTTATGAGATAGGTTGCCTTTGCCTTTGCAACTGAGAGAGATAGAGGGGAGTGCTGTGAAGCACCAATGCATAAGAGCAGTGATCACATAATCAGTGGAGTCAACTTGACTCACTTTGATAAGTTGGATAGAGGTAAGGTTGACCTCATAGCCATCTAATTGTGCAAATCTTCTTTCGCACAATCTTATTGGTTAGGGGACCGCGTGCACATGTGCTCCCTGACTAGTTAACACGAAGCACAAATACTTTTAATGTATTCGTATTGGATATCAATATTCTTTGGATACTTACAAATACATATCGAATACTCCAAATCACGTATTGGAACTTTTACGAAATTGGAATTGTAACATTTGTTGCGTAACATTATTGTGAAGACAAATACAGTAATATTTTTTAATACTTTACTTACTACTTTGAAAAGAGGAATATATTGTGTTAATGAAATAGAATTTGTCGAATTAATGTATTCTTATTGTGTCACGCATGTCCCAATAACTTCATAGAAAGTAAGGATTGACAAGGAATATAACAGTAGTAAAATTAAAAATCAATAATTAAATATGAAAGTAATTTTGCATACGACATTTTTGAAAATTAAAAAAATAAACTAGTTACTAGCTTAAATTATTATTTAATTTCTAAAAATCAGTATTTTGCATTACAAAATTATATTATGGTTTCTCAGTATTCTTGAGCCTTCGTAATTTACTACAAAAATTATTATTTTTGCTTTCTTTCAAATGTATCTAACCATGCCTGTGTCTTATTTTTTTATGTTTTGTCGCATCGCCATATCCGTAGTGTATCGTATCCGTATCTGTGCTTTAACTTTTCCATAATGATGATCGATGAGAGAAAAAAAGATGATAAGGATCTATATAAAGTACAATTTAATAAGAGATTTGTGTTGACCATTTTTTTGTGTGTGATATATACACTTGGTAGTGTATAAATAGTACTTTGGCAAGCAACAAACTTGCCTAGTGGTTGAGCCACTATTGTCTCTAATCTATTTTATTGTTCGTTTTGATCACTTTGTGCTTCTCTAATGACTAAATATACATATACTGGCTCTGTTTTGTGTTGCTTATGGGCTGATTATGACTTATTACTATTATTATCAGAGATTGAACCATAGTGTTTGGTGCATTTTGCTTATATCTTTTGGCTAAAAAAAAGTTGATTATTGAGAAGCTAGGGAGGGATATTTTTTAATTATGTGGTTAGCTTACAATAATTTTCACCTAACAAGGCCAGTGTGCATTTAGATATACATTATGCTTGTATATGTTTTTGTGTGCACGTGGATGTAGGCATGTGTTTTAAAATCTATTATGGGAGAGCCAGGAGTAGATTTTGTGTTCCTTGTTATTTAAAATTATATAAGTTTGTATTTAGATTTTTTGTTTGTTGGGAGTCTCTGCCCTTTCTTTGGCTTTTTGGGAGAATGGGTGGTATTTTTGTTTACTGGATTGAGGAATATGATCTATCCATATACATTGGATAGTTTGCAAAAATATGTAGCTAATTTAGTGCTTCTCTCTGTTGATCATACTTACATATAAACATGGTTGTGTATATTTGTGAGTTTGTGTGTGGCCAGGTGTAGGCACGTGAAGGAAATTGCTGCAGCATTGTGTAAGTTTGTCCATTGGATTGAGGAATGTGATTCATCCATGTTCTCTCCCGCTTGTTACATCAAAGATTAATTGATGAGAGTTTCTTAGTTGTTGGAATCACTTGTACCTGTTATAGGTACTTGTATGGTGAGACACTGAAGAAATGGGCTGGGCTTGTGATATTAATTCTTTCACAAGTTTCAAATTAGAAATGAATGTGATTCATTTTTGGCTCGTTATAATGTTCTAAACATGTTGTGAAGTGTTGGAACTAGTTGTGCAATTGTTTTTAAGGTTACCCTTTAATGCGGCATAAGGCTTTAACACTTTTCCCCCTCTGTTTCAATTCAAGATTACCCTTTGCCAGTTGTTGGTGACTACTGACAAAGAGAGAAATATTGCTCATGCTCGAAAAGCAATCGAAGAGGCTACAAATAAGGGTGCTCAGCTAATTCTTCTTCCTGTAAGTTAGTAGAATTTAGACAGATCAAAGTGTGCAATGAGATTTTCACTGTTATCTTGTTTCTTTATTTTAAGATGACCACAACTGTTTCTTATACTGCCTGTGTTGTTATCTGAACGGACTGCATAATTTTAGATGTTCACTTTAAAAAGCACTTGTCTTTTCAAAAAACTTAATGCAAGAATGGAGTCTCCATTGAAGTGTAGGTTTCTCCAGACTGTTTTGTCACTATATCATTCTTCCTTATGTCCATAATGCCTACAATATACATGGGTCCATATTTTTCAATATGCTAAATTTGGAAAATTTTTTGGGTAAGCAATAAATTTATAGAAGAAAACATTTAGTACCCAGAAACATGGGGGCAGAAGCCCCAAAAGCTAAAAAACTACACACAACTAAAACCATCAGAAACAAACACCAAAACTGATTGCTAAACACATGGAAACAATTGACTATTTCACCAAGGCAACTGCAACACATCTCAATCAACAAAAAACATTATAAAGAACTAAGTTTTAAGGACAATTGTTGGAATGTTTCACATTAAGAACAATTACCAATTAGCCTGGATATCTTGTACCATTCTCCTAGAATTGGCTCTGAATCTCACATCCTCTTCTTCAGCTCTGAGAATTACTGGGCTATCCTTATCTGAGTGAAAAGTCGATTGTTTCTTTTATTCCAAATTTGATTGACAGTTGCTGTAAGTGGAAGCTTATAAATGGCACTTCTGAAACTCTTCTTATTATGATGCTGAACAAAGTTTTTAAATGCGAAAGTGCAAGGCGAGGTGTTTTACCCTTGTTGAGGCGAGGTGTAAGCCTCGAGGCGTTGAGGCATAAACCTTTTGAATTTTGAATATTTTTATTTTTATAAAATACAAAATTAATTAAATATAGCATAAAAAAGAGAGAAAAAATAAGGATTAGCAAATAAAATTCACAAAAACCATTCTAAGCTTAAAACCTATGAAGCACCGACACTTCAAAACAAGTGCCGGATCCGCATCGGACACACGGACACTTCGAGGACACGCGGACACTTCAGGGACACGTATGTGACACACCACATGGTTTATTCCTTTATTTAATTAATTTATTTCCAGGGGACACTTCTGGGACACATTAGGGACATTCCAAATTGTATTTTCTCCCTTTTTATTTAGTGTTTTTGATGAATGTTGAATGTTTTTTGTTTTTTTTTTTTTTTTATGTTAGATTTAAATACTTAATAGATCATCTATAAAAAAAGATATAAACTATTAGTGTTAATTTACAACTGCTTTTTTTAAAAAAAGAAAGAATTAGAGTTAGTTTTTGTTAATATTGATTGTTTGTGGGTATAATATTAATCTAGATAGCAAATAAAAATATATGAAAACATATTTTATTGACATGTTCATGTCCCCATTTTTTTGAAATCGCCGTGTCCCATATTTGCATCTGTGTCCGTGTCCGCATCCATATCCGTGTCTGTACTTCTTAGTATAAAACCAAAATTAATTAATAAATTTAAGTATTGTGAAAGCTTTCTAGGTCATTCTTATTAATACTATAATAAAAAAATAACTTAAGTGATAGTCAAAATAACCTTAAATTCCAATTGTTCCATAAACAAAATAATTTAAAACTCTAATACTCTATAAACAAAAGCAATAAATAAATGATAGGTCACTCTTAAAGTCATCCTCATTAATATTATCATCATCTTCGTCCGCTAAATCTATAATGGGATAGGTTCCATCATCTATTCCACCAGTCTACTCCAACTTGATATCTTCATCAACAAGGGTGCATCTCACTACCTTGCCTTTTCCTTGATCATTTCCTATACAAGAAATAGGATTTTGAATTAATTAAAGAGGTACATATAATAATAACTTACTTGAACCTTCACAAACTTTTCTTTTCTTTGCAGTCGAAGTTCAATCAACGTCAATTGTAGTCATAGTTGATCGAGTCTCCACACTTGTATCATGGGTAGTGACAGGCACAATCCTAATTGCATCAGCATTGAACAACTCTTCTTTGTTAAGCCAAGAAGCAGCAAGGGAGAGAATAGGATCTTCTTTTTCAACAATCCATTCATCATCTGAATCAATTTTATCAATTAGTATTGGATCAATGTTTTGTCTTCTTTTGATACTCCTCTCTCTTAATTTAGTGTTGTGCTTCACATAGACCAAAGCATTCAAACGTTTGTGCTCAAGTCTAACCAAACCAAATCAAGCCTTAAGTCCTATCAAATGGGGTCGGCTACATGAATCTTTTTTCTTGACGTGGCTCTATCAAAGACCATTTCGTTAGTCAAATTAAGTAGATCCATATCTCTATTAACAATGCTAGCCAATATTAATCTAGGCCTACCCTGTCTCCTAACACTACCATCTACCGTTACAGCATCGTATCTTTTCAGTACTGCCTCTGTTGGTCTCCGTTGAATATGACCAAATCATCTCAATCGATTCTCTCTCAACTTACCCTCTATCGGTGCTACTCCTACCTAATCTCGAATACACTCATTCCTAATCTTGTCTTCTCTAGTTTTGCCACACATCCACCTTATCATCCTCATCTCAGCCACACTCATCTTATCTACATGTTGTTTCTTGGTTGCCCAACACTCCGTCTCATACAACATCGCTGGTCTAATAGCTGTTCTATAGAACTTACCTTCTAGTCTAGTGGGTATTCGTTTATCGCACAGTATCCCAGACGCATTTCTCCACTTGCACCATCCCGCCTTAATCCTATGGGTCACATCCGCATCAATCTTCCCCGCTGTTGTGATAATCGACCCTAAATAACAAAAATATTCACCCTTAGGAAGTTCTTGGTTCTCAATCTTCACTTCTCTGCTTTCATTATTACTGTTATTAAATTTACACTCCATGTACTCTGTCTTAATTCTACTTATCCGGAATCCTTTAGATTCAAGAGCTTTTCTCCAAATCTCCAACTTTATGTTAACTCCTCTAGTCTTATCCACTAGCACGATATCGTCTGTAAAAAGTATACACCATGACATGTCATCCTGAATATTTCTCGTCAACTCATCAATAACTAAAGCAAAAAGATAAGAACTTACGGTAGATCCTTGGTGTAACCCTACAGTGATAGGAAATTCATTTGTCTCTCCAGTAGGCGATCTAATAGTGGTCACCACTCCTTCATACATGTCCTTAATCACATCAATGTAACCTTTTGTCACCTCTTTCTTCTCTAACACCCACCATATTATATACCGGGACAATCTATCATATGCTTTCTCAAGGTCCATAAACACCATATGAATATTTCTTTTCATTTCTCTATATTTTTCTATTACTCTCCTCAAATGATAGATCGCTTCCATTGTTGACCTGCCAGGCATAAACCCGAATTGATTTTTTGACACCTCTGTTATATCTCGTAATCGGCTTTCCATCACACTCTCCCATACTTTCATTATATGACACATTAGCTTGATTCCTCTATAGTTGTTGCAATTCTAGACATCTCCTTTATTTTTATAGATTGGTACTAAAATACTCTTCCTCCACTCATCTGGCATTTTCCTAGCCAACAAAATTTTGCTAAACAATCTAGTCAACCAAGCAACCCCTTTTTTACTAAACACTTTCAAGCTTCAATAGGAATATCATCAGATCCTAAAACCTTATTTGATTCATCTTTTTAAGTGCAATCTCTACTTTAAAGTTCCTAATCCTACGATAGAACCTATAGTCTTGGTTTATCGTATTACTGGTTATTTCTTCCCCTATTGCCGTACCTCCATGTTCCCCATTTAATAGTTTCTCAAAATAGTTCTTCCATCTTTCCTTAATCTCTTCATCCTTCACCAATACCTTAGAATCCTCACTCTTGATGCACTTAAACTTGATTAAAATCTCTTGTTTCCTCTCTCGTATCTTAGCAAGTTTGTATACCCTATTATCTCCCTCCTTACTATCTAGTCTAGTGTATAGGTCATCATAAGCTTTCAACTTAGCCTCTCTCACTACTTTCTTGACCTCCTTATTAGCCAATCTATAGCTCTTAAGGTTTTCCTCAGTTCTATCATTCTCCTACTTTTTAAAGTACTCTTTTTTTGCCTTAACTATCGCTTGAACCTCTTCTCTCCACCACCAAGTTTCCCTAGAGTTGGGTCCCGTTCCTTTCGACTCTCAAAGCGCTTCCTTTGAGATTCTCCTCATACAATTGGCTATCGAGTTCCACATAATGTTAGTATCATCTTCCAAGTCCCAAGTACCTTCCTTATCCATTTTATTTTTAAATATTTTTAATTTATCCCCTTTTAGGTCCCACAATCTCGTCCTACGACGCCCACCATCCTTCCTAGCTTGGTATTGCCCTCTAAAACATAAATCTAGTACCAAAATCCTATGTTGAGAGGCCAGGCTCTCTCTAGGAATTACCTTACAATCATTGCATTTTAGGTAGTCCACTTTTCTCACTAAGAAGTAATCTATTTAGCTCTTAACTGACCCACTCTTAAAGGTTATGAAATGCTCCTTCCTCTTCTTATGCATAGTATTGGCCACCACCAGGTCAGAAGCCAACACAAAATCTAAGATACTCTCTCTAGCCTCATTTCTGTCACCAAAACGGCATCCACCATGCACCCTTTCATAGCCTAGTTTGTCTATGCCTACATGGCCATTAAAATCTCCACCTATAACTGGGTTCTCTCCTACGGATATCTCTTATAAGATCTCATCTATTTGCTTCCAAAAATCCCTCTTAGACTGATCATCTAATCCTACTTGAGGGGCATATGCACTAATAACGTTCACTATATTCCCTCCAATAAGTAGTTTAACTAACATAATCCTATCCCCTTTTCTAATGACCGCCACTACATTCTCCACAAGACCCTTGGCAATTATGATTCCTACCTACGTCTATCCTTACCACTATAATATAGTTTAAAACCGGTATCCTCAATTTCCTTAGCTTTCTCACCCGTCCACTTAGTTTCTTGTATGCAAGCTATACTAACTCTCCTCCTAATCATAACATATACCAATTCTATCATCTTACCAGCTAAGGTTCCTATATTCCAAGTTGCTACCCTAAACTTATAGTCTTGGACTAGCTTCTTTACTTGTGCCCGTCCAGAAAAATACGGAAACCTTTGCCCATTTTTCACCGCACCCAAGCGTCGATGTGGTGCCCCTTACTCACTTTTTGAAACATCTGGAGGCAGGCACAACGCATCACTTGAGGGGAACGACCTAGCATTTAAATGATTCAAAGTAGGATTCATTGTCATAAGGGATCCGAGCGGCTTTTTTATGTGTTGGATGTTGGCTACCTAACACACAACCCTTCTCCTTAACCCGGGCTTGGGACCGGCAGAGTTGTTAACAACCCCAGCAGAGTTGTTTGTGCTCAAGAAAATCATAGACCCTCTCCTTGGATACCATCTGTTGAAAGGTAGTAGCATCTTGAGAACAAACAATCTGGAAGTTCTGACATTAGTCGATTTCTTGCTATAAGCTACTTAACTCGGCATAGTACTTAGTCAAGAACACCTAATCAAAGTAGGCACAAAAAATTGGAGCATAGCAATTGAGAGAGAGAGAGAGAGAGAGAGAGAGAGAGAGAGAGAGAGTTGTTGGAAAAGGAGGCACAAAACCTCATTAGGTTTGTTACCTCACTAAGCACTTGTATTTATAATAATAAGAGCATAAGTACAATGACACTAATACCCTTAAGCACATAACTTAACAGATCCAATACTAATTGATGAAATTGATTCAAATAATGAATGGATTGGTATAAAAGAAGATCATGTCCTTCCTCTTGATGCTTCTTGGCTTGATGAAGAAGAATTGTTCGATGCTGATGTAATTAGGACTGTGCCTGTCACTACTTATGATAGAAATGTGGAGACTCGATCAACTATGACTATGATTGATGTTCTGATCTTCGACTGCAAAGAAAAGAAAAGTTGGTGAAGGTTCAATTAAGTTGTTAACAATTATGGACAAGTTGCATATATATTATATGTGCCTGTTTAATGAATTCAAAATCCTATTTCTTGTATAGGAAATGATCGCGGAAAAGGCAAGGTAGCGAGATGCTCCCTTGTTGATGAAGATATCAAGTTGGAGGAGGCTGGTAGAATAGATGATGGAACCTATCCCATTATAGATATAGCGGATGAAGATGATGATAATATTAATGAGGATGACTTGAGTGACCTATCATTTATTTATTGTGTTTGTTTATAGAGTATTAGAGTCTAAGTTATTTTGTTTATGGAACAATTGGAATTTAAGTTATTTTGACTAAAATGAGTTTTTTTTTTTTTATTATTGTGTTTAATGGGAATGGCTTAGAAAGCTATTACAGTACTTGAATTTATTAATTAATTAATTTTGGTTTTATGCTTAGAATGGCTTTTATGAATTTTATTTGCTAATTCTTATCTTTTTTTACTCTTTTTTATGCTATAATTAATTAATTTTGTATTTTATAAAAATAAAAATTCTAATTTTACAAGGCTTATGTGTCAACGCCTTGAGCCTTACGCCTCGCCTCAACAAGGGTAAAACTCCTCGCCTTGCGCTTTCACATTTAAAAACTTTGCATACGCGAACTACTATTTCTATCTTTTGTGGAGAATCTGCCTTGACATAACACCCAAAGGATGAAGGCACATTTGGGTATGCTTTGCTTAAACCAAACAATGTTATACTAGGGGACTTGGTTATATACCGGTGTATTTTACAAGTAGTTGTCCTAATTCTCTGAGACTAAAATTTTCTCTCACAACCCAAGAAGATTTTGCTGGGATAGGCAATCCCCACAAACCATTGGGCTTTATTATAAAAGTATGAACCCACTTCACCCATAAAGAATAAATTTTCTTTCTAAGGGCCCACAAATGTCTATCCATTGTAGCTTTGTTCCATTCTATAAGAGATTTGATACAAAGGCTTTCCTCATATTTGGGAGCACACACAACACTCCAGTGAAATTTTCCTCCCATATGTTTTATGTTAGCCCCAGTCCAAAGGAAAGACCTTAATATACTTATGACCATCTTTAAAACTTTTTGAGGAAGAGTGAATAAAGAACTCCAATAAACCTGTATGCTGAACAACACAGATTGCACCAACTGAAGTCTACCTCCATAGGATAATAGTCTATTAATTCACCCATGGATTCTGCTAAGTATCTTTTCAACCAGCTGCTTACAAAGATCGGCTTTAAGATTGGCAGAGATCAAGGGAACTCCTACATATTTTACTGGAAGAGTCACTTCAGGAATACTCAAGATATCTTCTAATGCTTCTTTTTCTTCAGCAGAGACACTTGAGTAAAAAAGAAAAAGCACTTTTTTTGCAGATTGGTTTCAAGCCAGCATAGTGAAAAAATTCATTCAAAGTATCTTTGATCACTTGAAATTTTTTCTTATTTTGCATAAGATAAACAAGCCATCAACAAAAGTCAAGTGAGATAGCTTCAGCTCATTGCATTCAGGAAAGCTCTGTCAAGATTTATTCCAAGATCATTACCTATTTACATCTGGATTAATCTTATTTTAACAATATCTGCATTTATGGGGTTTGTAAATGATTAAAGATGCATAAAACCTTATGGTGCTCTTCTTACCTATTAAAGTGGTAAATTTGTTTTCAAATTCTATTCCTTGATGCTTTGAAAATGAAAATTAGTTAAAGTGAGATTCTGTAAAGGACTTCTAATCTGCGATTAATTACTCAAATTCATTAACATGTGGTTCTCCACGGGTTCTCTTCAAATTACCCTTAAAGAATTGGTGGTTTTGGTCAATTATATGGTCTTGTCACCTGTGACCAACAGCATTGGATATGCCATGCTTGCTTTTGTTTTTCCCCTATCTGAGAGTATCTGTATATGCCTGTGTTAGTGCACTCATTTTTGACCTCTGGCAATAACACTGCAGAAATGTTTTTCTAATTTCTGTTTCCAGGTATATTATCTTCTGATTAAGTTTGAAAAAGATACTGGATTGATATTCTGGTTCCCTCACCCTATGCCAGGAAATATGGAATAGTCCATATTCGAATGATAGTTTTCCAGTATACGTAGAGGATATTGATGCCGGTGGTGATGCATCCCCTTCAACTGCAATGCTGTCTGAACTTTCTCACAGTCTGCAGATCACAATTGTCGGTGGCTCTATACCAGAACGTTCTGGTGATAGGTTGTATAATACCTGCTGTGTCTTTGGTACTGATGGAAAGCTTATGGAAAAACACCGGAAGGTATGTTCACAATGCCAATATGCTTACATCATATCGTCAGAAAAAAATAGGCAGCATGATAACAAAGATAAATAATTGATTCTGTTTGACCGCTTTGTAACAAATCTTCTGGTCATATTGCATTACAGATACATCTTTTCGACAATGATATTCCAGGACAAATGACCTTTAAAGAATCACTGACTCTTACAGCAGGGGAGAGTCCAACTATTGTGGACACAAGTTTGGTGTGTTTTCCCTTCACCAGTTACAGAGATCAGCTAGACATGGACTGAAACCTTTTGTCCTATGCTTGATCTTGAATATTCTTGTTAATTCATTTATTACTTTGAGTAAAAGGCTTATCTCCATTTTCAAGGAGTTTCTTCACCAGATAGCAACAGTAATTTGAGGAAACACTTGATTCTACTTCAGCTTGAACAAGGGAAACTAAAAATAGAAAATCACATGCTAGTATGCTACTACATTTTTGTAACAACCCTCATCACTGCTTACCGATAACCACTGATTACTATTAACTGAGTCTGATAATGACTGATAACTGGACTGAATAAAATGCTGAACTGACTGACTGAAATTGAACCTGAATTGATTGAGTATATCTATTGTATTGCATATTCTATCTGTTTGATTGAATGTTTATCTGTTCATGTTTTATGTTTAAACTGCTAATTGAAGGCCTTATCGGCGGCCGAACTGTAAATTGATTGACGATTTGGAACCATTAGAATTTATATAATTTTATGGTGTATTTGGTCAAAATGGGATTTGGTATGACTAAATTAGATTAAATATTGTTATATTGCAGACTTTGATTTATTTACCAAAATGCCGCCTAGTGGCCATTACCTTACATACTTTGAGGCCTTGTTTATACTTAATCAAAACATATTCATCAGCCTATTTTGAGTGCCCAACCGACCAAACAAGAGAATGAGAGAGAGAAGGAGTTGATCTTGTGATTTTGGCTTGGATTTTGGTAGAATTGAAGTGTAAATTGTCAAATTGGACTCCTAAACCTTGAATACAAGACTTAGGTAAGTGAATACAACCCTCTAATTGTGAGTTTAAGCTAATTCTTGCATGATCCTTGCCAAATTGTAGAGTTAAGTCTTGTTTTAGTTCATACATGTAAGATTATAGCTTAATTCATGCATGCATGTAAGCATTGTTGGATTTTGAGTTGAGTTCATGGCAAATTGTCACATGCATGTCCATGTTTTGAGTGTAGGCCATGATTTCATCTTGTTTGTGAAACAATTGGCTCATTAGAGCATGTTTTGAAGTCTTGAAATGGTTTGAATTCATGCATGTTGCATGTTCATGCTTGTTCATGGGAAATTGGTTTGGAAATGAGTTTGATTAAACACCCTTGGGCTTTGATTTCTTAAATTGAGTTTTGAAACATGTTATTCTATGTGTTTAAAAGAGTTTTCCAGGAAATGGGCCCAAGAGAATCGAATTGGGAGCATCAAATTTGAGTTTTGGACTTAGAACACAAACCTGGATTTTCCAGATTTTTGCCTCCCGCTCGAGCAGGGAAAGTAGCGCTCGAGCAGGGAAATCGAGCTCCCAGTACTTTGACCTGTTTTACAATCCGCTCGAGCGGAAGAAGTAGCGCTCGAGCGGAGAAATCGAGCATCCAGTACTTTGCACTGTTCATCAGTCCGCTCGAGCGGAGAAATGTACGCTCGAGCGGAGTATTGAGTGACACGCTCGAGCGGGGAAGTTGGCGCTCGAGCGGGTACCTTTGTTTGCTTGTCCGCTCGAGCGGGGAAACCTGCGCTCGAGCGGTACTCTGTTTTACTGAAAATTCTGCAAATGTTTTCTGAATACATCTTTGCATCCTCATTCCATCCTAGGCATTCCTAGGCCTAGTTTTAGACATCTTAATGAGGATATAGATGTAGAACACACCGAGGTATAATAGGGAGTTAATGTTTATCTTTCCCAACTGTAAAACTTAGAGTGTGTTCAATCTGTTAACTGTATAGGGTTGGCATTCTGGGGAGACGCTCTAGTTCACTGTAGCCCAGAACTCTGTGAGTAACAATTGTGTAAAGATATGTTCAAAATGTTTATCTTCCGAATACTGAACTGTTTACTGAACTGATATTGTTACTGAATGAATGTATGTCCTTTATTTCTGAACTGTACTGTGGCATCCTTAGCACCTACTGTTTACTGTTACTGTTACTGTTACAGAGATCTCTGTCGGTTCCCTCGTGGAACCACTACTGTTTACTGATTGATGGCCATCATTACTGTTCGGTCTTTTAAGACCTACTGTTACTGATATGCTAATGGATGTACCACATATGACTGTTTACTGTACTGAACAACTGAAATACTGATTGAATTGAACTGTTTTCATTACTGTAAGGACATTCATTCTAAACCTCTTTACGCATTGTGTTATTCACTAGGCTTTAGCTCACTGCTCATATATATATGTAGGTGTACAGGCACCGGATCAAAGCTAGAAGCGTCGGAGTAAACTCCAGTTTTGTCAAGCCAACCAATGTGCCTCACTGCGAGGTTCCGAGCCTATCATGCTAAGGCTTAGGGGTGTTTTAGTATTTCCCCTTTTTGCACTGTCTCACTGCTTTGTAATAACCGAATGGATTGTATAGACTGAATGTTTACTGTACTGTTGAGTGGGGATTAGGTCCCTGTTTCACTGAATGGCATGTATGTATATGTACTGTTCTGTAAATATGTATGAAAAATCTTTTTGGCATACAGACTGTCACAGCTCATTGGACATTATTTTATTACTGCATTGGCTTCCGCCAGGCCCTGTACTCTGTTTTACTGTATTACTGTTAAGCAGGCCTTCGGTAATCTCGGGTTACTGGCCGGTTACGGTGCTAAACCCATAGGGCCGGGTTTGGGTCGTGACATTTTTTTATAGGTACACCATTAATCAGTTTGAAGGTTTTGACAGTCTAATGGAGATTGAATCCGTCATTTATTAAGCATGTGAAGTTACCAATTAGAGAGTCTGCTCTGTTACATGGGGTATGAATGTCATGACCCATAAATTCTCAAATGTAAGTATATGTGGACTAGGCAAAAAATGGTTGATAAGTATAGAGGCAAACTGAGAATATGGAAACGCGAAGGGAACGCTGGTTTGCCAAGGGTCAAAATCAAAGTTAGCCAGTTTTTTTTAGAGCTCACAAAGGAAACGAGGAAGAAGAAAAAAGAGAGGAGGCTGGAATCAAAAGTGAGACTAAACCTGTTATAGTTTCGAAGGAATGTTTCCGATCTTTCAAAAAATGCTAAATCAACGGCCCACAGGGCAATCATCCTCATCCGTCAATTAATAATAAATACTTGGCCTGGACCCCAGATGCATGTCCCACTATGTGATCCATTCGTCTTTCATCAAGTAGAGGATTCCCTACATGCACCTCGAGGGGGCACACACCACACTCTCAACCTTTGGAGGTCAGTCGATAGAGATGCATCCATGATGAATCAAATGTCGGTCGGTAGAGGGTGGTCGATAGTGAAGCTTCCAAGACCAATGAGAGGTCAGTCGGTAGAGATACTACCTTGACCAATTAGAGGTTGGTTAGTGGAGAGACCCCCACAATCAGTTAGAGGTCGGTCGATAGTAACAATAAAAATATGATTCCCTTGCGCTGGATTTAAGTTGTAGATGGGAATGGGGGACTACTGATAATTATAGAGCTTCGACTTGGCCTCACAGCCCGAAACCAAATTAAGTCTAGGCCTGTCACAACTCCATCCCGCCCCAAATAGGATAGTTGTGATCGGCCAGTAGTGTCTGACTACCAAAGGTCTAGCAAGACAAGGCAAGATTGGACTAACACATTGGGGCTTATGCGGAAAAAAAATAAAACAAAATAAAAAAATAAAAAAAAATGTGTCCATTAATTACTGACAATCCATTCAGAGCATGTGCATAAGTCATATGATACAAAAATAAGTCACTTTATTTATTTATCTTTGACATTTACAAGCTCAACATCCAAAAAGGAAAGTACAATATTTACAAATATACAATCAACAAAAACCAAAACTCCTATGCAAGATCATTGTCAAAAAACCGCATCTTCCAAAAGTAGAAAAAGAAAAGAAAAAAAACTTCTAACTTGATCTCTCATCCTCAACTGGTTTTTCACCATCACCTGCATACATATAGGGGAGAGGGGTGAGCCAAAGCCCAGTGAATAGTAATACAGTAAAGAGGTAAATGAATGAACATTGATAACTTTATTTAAAACCAAGCACAAGCTCATTTGAAACATAGTATAATTTGCACATGATAATAAAGCTTAACTTGCAAGCATATATATAGCGATGAACATTCTCAAGGCACTTCGGATCAAAGTTAGGGGGCCACAGTAGGTGGCAAAGAGCTCGGTTAGCACGAGGTTATTCGCATGATTCCTAATAACAAACAAATTCCAAGATGTCATCATAATACATGATATTCAAATTTATGATGTTCATTCATAGCAAAACAATATTTAGCTTTCAAAAACATACCATACGTTTGCATTTTGAATCATAATTTTAAGAAACATAACTTTACTACACTATTACTCACAATTGGCTCCTTGCAAAGGGTTTAATCTCCACAAGACTTGACCTACAAAAACAAGAACAAAACATTGAACTTCCTAAGCATTAACATAACAAATTTGTTCCTAAACTTAACTTTAGTTTTTCTTTCTTATTTTAACTTGATTTAGATTGGTTTCTAAGTGTATTCGACTTTCACATAGGTTCAAAACGCGTATAAGAATGCCCAAGGGTCGAAGAAAATGGAATGAAAACGAAACGGATATTGCCCCTGAAATCTGCACGTGCGGTGTGCGAGACCTTGCATGTGCGGGGATGTGCGTGCAGTTAAAGCAGTCTCGAAATATTTTCTAGGTTGGCTCGTTACACGTACGGAGGGTGTGCCGCACGTGCGGTGCTTTCGGCCGCAAGTGCGGGAGAACTGGGTAAGTTCGGCTGAAGTTGTTCTTTGCGGTTTTTGGCTTCCAAAACCTATTTTTCATATTTTCCAAACCCAAAACATGTTCTATAGCATCCTAATATGCATATATATGATGTAAAACCAATGAAAACATGTTTGTGTGAATGAATTTAAGATGAAAACAATTAAAAGATAAGATTCAAACTTTTCTTATTCCATCACTTTCAATTCTTTGAAACATAATTCTAAGGTTCTAGGCATGAAGGAATAATGTAAATTCATAGCATAACCCTTATATAACCCAAATCTATGCTAAAAACAACTCAAAACATGTTTTCTTCCAACAAATCTTCAAACTTTTTTCTTAACTTCTAACTTTTCTATTTTCTTTCATTGTTTCTAATGAATTTTTATATAGGTTTTGACATCAATTTATGGAAGAGGATTGAGTTTCTTACCTTGTAGTGATTTTCTTAGGATTTCTAGGTTTGAATTCTTAGCTCCTTTGAATCTTCTCCTCGCTTTCCTTCTTTTCCTCTTTTCTTCTCCTTTCTTCTTTCTCTCTCTAGTTAGTTCTTGATTCTCCAACTTCTTTATTTGTTTGATTTAGGACATGAGGTTCTATTGTGTGTGGTTTGGGGCAAAAGATGGAAAATCATTAGTTAGCTAATTTTCTCGCTTGGACTTAATTAATCATGTTTAGAGCTAAATAATCTAATCTTATCCTAATCTTACTTAACCTAATTAATCCTAATTAAGGTTCACTAATCATACTTAGTTACTACTAATCCTAATTTGCAAAATGACAATTAGCATGAAATGGTCAAGTTTATTAGACTAAGGTCTTTAAGCTCCTCATTTAAGGTATAGGCACATCCAGTGATTCCCAAATCAAGTTCTAAGCTATCCCCTAATTCAAAACACATAACAAAACAATTCTAACATAACTTTTCAAACTTCTTCTTCTCATCCTATTGTTGGCAAGTCCTAAATCACACAGACATGTAACATATCATATGAATGCAGAAATAATGAGATATACATGATATGCATGAACGATTTGGCTGTCACAAGGCCTCAGGAGAACAACCAGCCCAAGGGCACAACAAATATGGGTCCATCATACTCATTTGTTAGAGCAAATCGACTTAGTATGTGATGAACGATCAATCATGTACGTTGGCTACGGGAAAAACCTTGCGAGCGAACAAATCGGGGCGTTCAGATCAACTTGGGCACCACCATCGCACTCCATAACTAGTATGACCTGAACCTGCAGAGAACGTGGCATGACTGAAGGATGTCCCTTACCACCCACGTCAGCCGTCGGATCAGGGGGGCATGAGCCTGCACACCAGTACCATTTTGCATGCCTTAAGAATAGTACCACGTGATCCATGATAGGAAGAGGAGCAACAAAACCACACTCACACTAGATAAGAAGTTTTGTATATGCTTATCAACACACCTTAAGGTGTATACACTTGGGTAGTGTTTGGTTCACTAGAATGGAGTCGAATGGAATGATTATCCCATCAAAATTTTCATTCGCATGTTAGGTTGATTTAAAAAAAATAATGAAAAATACATTGCAAATAGAATTATCATTCACCATTATAAGGGACTGATATTTCATAGGAGAGCCTAAGGAATGATTATTCCATTCCATTTCATTCCAGTGAATCAAATAGAGCATTACATTCTCCGTTTTGTCTTCGTCTCCAAGATATCTAACTTTATCATCAAAGGGCCCTTGTGAGAAAGGCACCCGCCGGTGAGTTATCAAGGATTTGTTTGCAGGTTCAACGAGGAAGAGCCCAAGTCCGACTCTAAAGCCCATCCTCACCATCGATCTAGTCCAGCTTGTAGGCCCACTGTTTACCGATCATCAATTGTGAAAATTTTAATCTATTATGTGAGATAAAATAGTGTTATATATATGTAACATGTAATGTTAATAGGGAATTTTACTATTTTATAAAAATTATACAACACTATATACAATAAATGATATTGTTAAATACAAATATACAAGAAGTGTTAAATGGAAAGTATTAGATACATATCACACACCCTTATCCAAGTGTCTAGTGTCCGATACAGGTATTTAATTTATTTTGAGGAGTCCATGTAACATAGATAGTGTGATATGATAACATCCCTAGCATACTGGTGTAAATCTTAGATGCATGAAACTGGGGGTGTAGGAGCGGAGGCACATAGAAGAGTTTGAGGTTGGGAGAGCATTTATAAATTTGTATATGAATATATTGTAAGAAATATTGTTGTTTAGTTGTAATATTTATGTATGTGTCTACATTATAACAACACTTAAACTATTAAAATATTATAAGCATGGTAAATTCTCATTATAAAAATTATAATTCATCACCAGTAACATATAAATTTACTCCTCAATTCTCTCAAATCCAAATTGAAAGATCTCCAAAAAGGCATCATCCTTTTAATTCTTACAAGGAAAGCCAAATTTGAAGCTATAGATTAGGTACAAAATTAACTTTTGGCATAATTTGCGCAAGGTAGCTACACTCATGTTTGAACACAAACTCAAGATTAGTAGGCTGAGTTTTAACAATTGAACTAGTGGCTCCTTGTTGGGGATGACAATTTTCTCCCACCTCGCTCTGCTCCTCCCCCGCATTTCCCATCCCGTCTCCAATGAGCAAGCAGTGCAGGGTCTAGTTTTCCTCACCCTGACCCATTTATATTTATATTGAGTAACGTTACAATGGCCATCTTCTTTTAAAACATTTCATATCCCATTTGATGTGGCACTAATGAAGCATGGATACTTCAAAAGAATAGACGTGTCTCCTATCCGTATCGGATATTGATACTCCTTGGATACTTGTGGCTACTCTATCGGATACTTATTCAAAGTATTGGATACTTAATTATTTTAATTAATTTTGCAGTAACAGATACTTAATTTTGAAGTATCAGATACTCGAAGCCGCGTACTACTTTTTTTTTTTTATCAGCAAAAAAACTTTATTGATATGAAGCATAAACATGCAAACATTACATCAACAAAGCGCGGGAGTGCACAAAGCATCATAACTAACCTTAACGATCCCAACTAGGTTGGCACCGCACAGGAAGCACAATCATATGCTAGCACTAGCCCAAGATTGGAGAGAAACCAATCAGAAGCAAGCAAAAAAGATAAGGGAAAAACAAAACAACACTACAACCAACAAAGCAACAAGCACCACCAGCAGACTACTACAACCCAAGCAGACCAGACTACCAGAGCAGCCTTCTACCAGCAGCACAGAATCATGTATTAGACCTCTGGGCATTCCTTAGGCAGAATTACTCCTGATGCTAAATAGACAGAGGATCAATAATAGGGAAACCACAGCCTAGATCCACATATAAGACCCAAACCTAAAGCCAGCATACTTGCTCCCCATACAGAGCAACAGCCCTCAAAGCACTCAGAATTTTAGCAGTGCAGACACAAAAAACCAAACAGCCACACTAAACAACCATAACAGATCAAAACACACCATCTACACCAGATTCCACATTAGAGCTGCAGTGTAGACTCCACTAGACCATTCCACATTCACAAAAGCTGCATAAGTAGAAGCTGCATAACCAGATCTCAATACACAGTGACACATAGAGCTTGAAAGTCAGCATAGCATCATAGCAGCCCACTACTTCTTTACAAAATTAGAATTGTGCATTTATTGCATAGCATAATAATATAATATAAATACAATAATATTTTTCTAATACTTTGTTTAGTTCTTTAATAAAAAGAACATAGGGAGTTGACGTAATAGACTTTGTCAAATTAATGTATCCTTATTGTTTCATGCACAGTGACACATAGAGCTTGAAAGTCAGCATAGCATCATAGCAGCCCACTACTTCTTTACAAAATTAGAATTGTGCATTTATTGCATAGCATAATAATATAATATAAATACAATAATATTTTTCTAATACTTTGTTTAGTTCTTTAATAAAAAGAACATAGGGAGTTGACGTAATAGACTTTGTCAAATTAATGTATCCTTATTGTTTCATGCATGTCCACTACAACTACATAGAAAGTAAGGATTAACAACAGAATATAACAATAGTAAAATTAAATATCAATCAATAAATAAGTAAACTTGAATGTAACATTTTTACTAGTGCCAAAGGGGCAAGCACAAGGACAAGTTGTGGATTGCTCTATTGTTATAACTTGTAATATGAACATATAGACTTGATATTGAAATGAAATATTTGCAAGACATATTGAAAATTTAAGAAGTAAAGAAGCTATTGGCTCAAATTAATACCTAATTCTTAAAGATTAGTATTTTGCATTATAAAATTACAGTATGATTTCTCAACATTCTTGGGCTTATGTGTTTGACTACTAATAATTTAAAAAAAAATATATATTTTTTACAAACGTATTCTAGCCGTACCCATAACTTATTTTTTAAGGTTTTGTCGTATCACTATATTCATATTGTATTGTATCGTATCTGTATCCTTTCTTTCTAGTGTGGCACTCACACGTTAGTTGGATGTTAATAACATTCACGTGAGGTCCATTGTTGTCAATAATAGCCAACTAATGGGTTTGTGACACATCTGATGGTAAATCAAATGTGTTTAAAGGAGATGGGCATTGTAGCATTACTCTACATTTGATGTTGAGGAGGAGGAAAATTAATGAAACAAACATTTAGCAGCTATTAAATTGTTCACTTCTTTCTCTTTGTGCAGTAATTTAAAATTTCTAATACACTTATATATATATTTTTTTTAAAATTTTTATGACATTTTTTTTCCCAATTCATTCATTATCATCCGTTGGTCTTTCCTTCGATGCATAAAAAATAACATGGAATTTTTATTTGTAGATGTAGGTCGTATCGGTATAGGCATATGCTATGACATTCGGTTCCAAGAATTGGCAATGGTATATGCCGCAAGAGGTATGTTCTCATTACACCTTTTTGTGCAATGGGTATCTTCTTCTTACATTTGTAAAAATTAGTTCTACAATAATTAGCAGAAACTAAAAAAAGTACTATAGTGATTTTATTTAGGACTGTATTCCACTTTTCCATAGCATCTAGTAAGGCTGTTCATTTTTCGGTCATGCCAACACATTGCCCCGTTTGGGAACT
This sequence comes from Camellia granthamiana, assembly GCA_036172215.1. Taxonomy (NCBI): domain Eukaryota; kingdom Viridiplantae; phylum Streptophyta; class Magnoliopsida; order Ericales; family Theaceae; genus Camellia; species Camellia granthamiana. The sequence continues at coordinate 47,909,063 of CM069904.1, forward strand.
TGGCGATTTTAGTTGGTTTTTTTGGCTATTTGGCTATTTTAGCTTGGCTAAAAAGGTTATGTTTGGGATGATAGTTGGCTTTTTTTTTTTTTTCCTAGTTGATTTAATGATTGTGAGAGAAAAGTGAAATGATTATGGTTTGGATGCAACATTTTGTCTTATTGGCTATTTTAGCCTATTTTGTCTTTATTGTCTATTTTAACCAAAAAAGCCACGAACCCAAGTTCCCAAACAAGTTCATTTATTACTCTTGATAACTGAAATATGGTGAGATATATAGAAGCCGGTTAAAATATGATGCCATTTAGTCAACCTTTTCCTCAATGGATTAGCATGTGTTAAATTAGACTTTTAACTGAATTTACCAAACCATGAAACCAACTATCCGTTCACAAGTGATTTTTCTCAATAGCTCACTTTTACAGTAAAACATATGCTAGATATCGTTGAATGCTGTTCTTGATTCCTCGGTATAATCTTGTGCAGTTTCTTTTTATTATTATTTGTTGTTGTTACCCATAGGAATCTTTAACTTGTGTCATTAACCGCTGCCTTCGACACCTGTCCAAAGGGAACAAAACAAAGAATGTGCTTATAAGCTGTATATATCCATAGTGTCCATGAAGGGAGCTTCTATTCAACCCATATGGGTTCTTTCTTGTTGAATTGGCATAAGGTTCAAAATGTATTTTCCTGATATTTGATGTTTGTATCCACGCAAATTAACATATTTCCTGGCTTTATAGCGTGTCTCCAAACTTTAAGGAAGATGAGATTTTGTATCCATATCCTACCTTTTTGTTTTGTTTTATTTTGTTTTGTTTTGTTTTTTTTATGTGTAGATTGTTTAAGGTATGATTATTGTTCTTGTTAGATAGCTTGGTATATACTGTTGGGTCATTTTCCTAATTGCTTAGGCTCTTGGGAAAATTGATAACTTAATATGGTATTAGAGCTCTAGTTGAAAGAGGTCTTGGGCTCAAGTCGCTCTATTGACATTTGGTATTTGGTCCCCTTTTGATTTCTTCTTCTCTGTTTGGTTGTCAGCTTGTCCTTTTGTTTGGTTATCTGTTTGTCTCTCCACGTGCAAAATGGGGTTGCATGTGAGGGAGGGTGTTAGATAGCTTGATATAAATTATTGGGCTTATTTCCTAACAACTTAGGCTTTTGGAAAAATTGGTAACAGTTCTAGCCATGTTTCACTTTTGATTTTCAAGTAAAATCTTCTTATCAACAATCTATTTCAAACCATTGGTTGACAGTACTGCGTAGTTTTATGAATTTCTCGCCTAAAGGTTAGGTTTCCAAATTTAACTGCGACAGTCTCTTATTTGACCTCATCTAGACCTAATGAACTTCCTGACTTTGTTATAACTTATAATGCACAGCCTTTTTCTAGCATTCATCAATCGTGGAGATTACCGTCTTGAAGTTGAAGTGTATATTGTGGAAATGTTGATGATTGCTGAAATAAGTAGGTATATATATATATGGAAAATGATTTGCCCCCTAAAAATGCCTCCCCTAATCCCCCTAATGCCCAAAATGACGTCGTTTTGGGCATTTTTTTTTTTTTTTTTTGGTTTGAAATTTAGGGGGATTAGGGGGCCAAAAATTAGGGAGATGTAGCAAGGCCATATATATTCATTTATGTACTTGTTTGTACCCTTTTTGGTAAAATTCCACGTGGCGCGAAGGGTGATGTGACACGAGTTTAATGGGCTAGCTGTGAAGCAAGAATTACGTGGTATAAGGCTGAGGTGGCAAGGTCCAAGTTATATTATTTGATACCCTTTTTGGGAAAATTCCACGTGGCACAGAAGGGTGACGTGGCACAAGTTTAATAGGCCAGTTGTGAAAGTAGGAATTACGTGGCATCGGGCTGAGGTGGCAAGATCCGATTATTATTTGATTTAATTAATTAAATAATATGTATATAACACATAAGGCCTAAGCCGTTCCTAAGAAGTAGGAAGTGGTTGACGCCTGCCTCTTACTAAAGTGCAATTGGTTAGGCCATTTTGCTAGCGTAATGCATATGTGGAGAATAAAAAGATTGAGTGGGCCATGAAAGCAACCAAATGAGAGCAAATCTGGGGGGTCAACCATTAGCGATCAAGATGGCTGCTAGAATTGGGCTTTAAGGCAGAAATTATGGGACACTTGGCTGAATTTCCAATAGCCACGTCCTGGAAGTTAGACCAGAAACAGGAGGCTGATTTGCATTATAAAAGGACTCCATAGCTCCTCTTGCACACTTATCTTCAATACTAATTTTTATCAATTTGATCTTAGACAAATTGTTAAATTTCTACAATTGACAATCTGTCTTAAGTTTTCTTATTTTTGATGCAATTGTTCTTCATTAATAGTTAATGCAATTTTTGTTATGTTCCTTTTTGTTACTCATCCTTTGAGTTTTTCTTCACACTTAGCAAAATTAGTGAAGTCCTCTTTATCTGAGGTGAGATCCAAACTGGTGGCTGTTTGCACCTCAAAAAATGAGAGCGAACATGTAGGCAATGATGTGTTTATGAGTGCGGGGGTGCCAGTATCGGTTAGCCTAGTCCAAGTTGTGGATTTTTGACTTCTTCAGGAATAATGACTGTGTGGCATAGAGGAAGAGCCACTGGTTCAGATCTCGCCTCAGATAAAGAGAACTTAATTAATTTTGTGAAGTGGGAAGAAAAACTAAAGGATTAACAAAAAGAAACAAAACTTGCATTAACTGGTAATGAAGGACAATAATATCAAAAATAAGAAAACTTAAGATAGAGACCGTTAATTGCAAGAATTTAATAATCTGACTAAAAACAATTTGCTGAAAATTGATAAAAATTAGCATTGAAGATAAGTGTGCAAGAGCTGATCTTGATGTGTTGGTGCTAGACCCCCTCCAATGATAGCTATGGAATCCTTTTATAGTGCAAATCAGCCTCATGTTTTTGCTTTAACTGCCATGATGTGACTGCTAGAAATTTTGCCTAGTGTCCCATGATATCTGTTGATGAGGAGATCATCAACGTGGGACTCAGAACTATTAGGATCTTTCTCAACAGAGGGAGTCTTTTTGGTGACCATGGCAATGAGAAAGAACATCAAGGGTTTTGGGATTTGGAGGAATGGAAGAGAGAGAAAGTATGTGATAGAAGGATAAGGATAAAGATGAAGGATGGCTAACATTGGCTGAGTATTTATAAAGGAAGGCTGGTGGAATAGCTTCTCCAAGAGGAATGGCAGCAAAAACTGAAATTCAAAAAAAGAGAGACAACTATCAAACCCTTATGATTCCTGTAGCAGCAAGGGTAACGGTGCTATAACTTTGGCTGTCAATCATTTCTAGATGGCTGTCAATCTTCTTAATGATAGACATCAATGTTCACTTGAATCAAGGCAAGGAAGGGGGAAAAGATCTAGTTTCAATTTAAGTATATCTTTAAGATCTAAAGGATACACTTGAATTGTTTGTACCAATTTTGGCAAAATTTCACGTGGCGTGAGTTTAATGGGCATACTATGAAAGTAGGAATCACGTGGCATTGAGTTGAGGTGGCAAGATCCAAGTTATATTATTTGATTTAATTAATTAAAATAATATTTATACAACAGATAAGGCCTTAGTCATTGCTAAGTAGGAAGTGGTTGAGGTCCACCTCCTACTAAATTGCAAGTGGTTAGGCCATGTTGCTACCATTAGGGTGTTCGTGGGTCAGTCTGGATTGGGTTTACCCTTGAATTGTCATCCAAGTTTGATAAAATTGGGATCCCAAGTAGGATCGTTGGGAGAGACTAATGGATCTGATCGTAGAATCGAATTGCGAATCGTAAGATTATACTTTTAATGCAAATAAAATGAAAAATTATTGATAATGATAATCTTTGTTACATAATTTTAAAAAGATCAAAGAGAATTAATAAATTTGATATAATGAATATTCTATGTTAACATAAATTAGAGAAGACATTTGAAAAATGAGTTGATAGTCAAATTTTTTATATAGATATACACACATATATATATATATATATATAAGAAATAATTAATAACAAAAAAAATTGGTAGGATCTGGATCAAAGTAAAATCGGGATCGTATGTGATTCTACATTTTATGACTAAGATCGCAGTAACTTTAAGATCCTATTAAATTTAAGATCCTACTGTGATTCGGATCATTTGGCCAAATTGAGGTCCTACGATCCAGATCGGAATTTTGATAATCATGACGTCATCCGAACCGACATCCTCGGATTAGGAAATTGCTCACCCGTTTCCGACCGATCTATGGATCAAAATCAACCGAATTAGATAACATGATTTAGTGGTCAGTTTGGTCAATTTGAAAATCTGTGAGACGAAGACAGTGAAGGAACAAAACTGGATTCAAATATCGAATTGATACATATATGATGATATATTACATATACATATAGATTTAAACAAAATCAACACATATTTGCGAGAGCAACGACAAACTCACAAATGTCATCATCCATTACCACCACTACTGCCATCATAGTTCTAAATATCGGCCGGTACGGTACGTACCGGCCGATTCGTACCGGAAAATCATACCTCCGATTCGGATACTCACCGGTATACCGGTGAGACTGAAATTCACAGCCGTAGCGTCCGAGTCCCGGCACGTAACGGCGTGAATCCGATATATGGGCCGACACGGGCCGATACAGTCCGATACGGTCTCTGTTTCTGTTGTTGTTGTGCAGCGGCGTGAATCTCTGTTTTCTTCTTGATGTGCTGAGCGATAACAATGGAAAGGTGTTCTGTACACGGGTCGTCGTCACCTTGAGGTGATTTCACTGCTGGTGCAGCGCCGACGGGGTTCTGGCCTCTAGGTTTTGCTTCGGTGTGGCCGGTCTGCTGCAAATCCATGGTCGACGTTTTGGAAGGGGTGAAGATGGTTGCACAGTTGGAGTCAAGCTAGCACATCTACTGTTGTAGCTTGTTGCAGGTTTATGAAGCTTCCGATGTATCTCTTTGGTACTTGATACATGGGGAAGGCAAATTGTCTTGTTGCGTGTGTATGGGTTAATCTCACCACGTGGGATTTTGATTTGTGTCAAGGCAGATTTCCTTTTTTCTGAGGGAAAACCCAACTTTTGGCTTAGTGGACTAATATTTTATTGGTTTATTAGTGTGTTTTGAAGATGTATTGGGTTCCGTGGGTATGGTCGGCTACTTTCTGATTTGTGCCCACGGTTTTGGTATATATATTATTTATATAATATATGTGTTTATGGTAGATTTGTAGTTTCAAATATTTAAGGTTTTTTTTTTATTTATTTGTTTATATACCTATACCTATACCTCTATTTATATTAATATATATATATTTATTTATTTTTATTTTTTTCTCAGTACAAGAAAAAATAAATATTCAAATTAATTTTTTTATTAAAAGTTTAACATATGCCAAAAATAAATACAAATCATTTAGTTGAAAATGAGTAAAAAATATTCCTACATAACGAAATTTTGATTAAAATGTAACAAATTAAAGTTAAAAGAGTCAAAAAATGCATAAAATTTAGTTTTAGAGGGATTGTTAATGATTTTTAAAATTTCACGGTCGCGACACCCGATTCCCGATACGTACCGGCCGATACTACCGATACCGATACTCCGCGATCGATACCGTTACGTCAGCCGATACCGCGATTTAGAACTATGACTGCCATCAACACAGATCTGCAAGAGAAACAACAAACTAATGACCGTCATTGTCCATCGCCACCACTATTGCCACTCATCGTTATTACCATCGCTCACTATCGAACTTTGAAAGGGATTTCTATTGCATAATCTATGAGGCGAGTTAAACAATTTCAATGGAGGGTTGATACTTTAAGAGAGAAAGAGAAAGAGAGAGAAAGAGGTAGAGATAAGCGAGATCAAAGAGAAGTGTTTGTATTGAGAGATGTGAATGAAGATAAAGAGTCGGCTGACTCTTGAATTGATTTAGTATTATTATTATTATTTGAAATGAGAAGTTTTAGCTTTAATGGAGGGTTGATACTTTTACACAGAGAGAGAGAGAGAGGAGTGTTTGTCTTGAGAGATGTGAATGGAGACAAAGAATTGGCTAACTCCTGAATTGATTTTAGTATTATTATTATTTTTTGAAATGAGAAGTTTAAGCTTTGTCGGACTCTTAGGCTTTAGTTTAACAACTCAATATTTTAGTCTAAAAATTAAAAAGTTATTAAAAAAATTAAAAGTTAACAGTTTATATCAAAAAATCAAAGATTCTCTTCTCTTTATTTTTTGGACATCTTTTCATAAAAAATCAAAAATTCATTCCAAACATATTAATTTTTTATAACTCATATATTAACTAAAAATTTAAAAAATTATTAAAATAGTCTGTTCCAAAACGAGACCTTAATCTTTCACAAGAGTAAATGGACATTGGACACATCTACCAAAGTGTTAAAGGTAGCTGTCAAGTAAATGCACACAACCATCAAGGTTATCAGGCTTCATAGCTGGAGATCTATATAATATATATATATATTATTTATCAGTTGGATTGGTTTCGACGAATTCAAAGATTAAAAATTCGTTACCATCTGTGAACCCGCAAAATCAAGCCACCTAAGACCACTGCCAATTGTCTCAATGTTCGAAACTGCCCGTAGCTTGTCGGGTTGGGTCAGGCCGATCGGTTTGATTGAGTTCCAGGTTTGCGTGAACAACCCTAGCTAGCATAATGCACATGGGGAGAATAAAAAGATTTGAGTGGGCCATGAAAGCAGCCAAATGAGAGCAAATCTGGGGGGTCAACCATTAGTGATCAAGATGGTTTCTAGAATTGGGTTTCAAGGCAGAAATTATGGGACACTTGGCAAAATTTCTAGCAGCCACGTCCTGGCAGTTAGAGCAGAAATAGGAAGCTGATTTTGCACTATAAAAGGATTCCATAGCCATAATTGGAGGGGGTCTAGCACCAATACATCGAGACCAAGTCTCATACACTTATCTTCAATGCTAGTTTTTATCCATTTCTAGGAAATTGTTTGTACTTAGATTGTTAAATTCCTGCAATTGACAGTCTCTTTCTTGAGCTTTTTTATTTTTGATACAATTGTTCTTCATTACCAATTAATGCAAGTTCAGTTCTGTTTATTTTGGTTTCTCATCCTTTGTGTTTTTCTTCACACTAGCAAAATTAGTAAAGTTCTCTTTATCTGAGGCGAGATCTGAACTAGTGACTCTTCCTCTAATCCACACACGATCATTATTACTAAAAAAGGCTAAAATCCACACCTTGGGCTTGGTTCACTAGTCTTAGCACGCTTGCACTAATAAACCCAACACGGCCTACATGTTTGCTATCATTTTTGGAGGTGCAAACAGAACTTCGATTGTTTGCTGCATTAATATAGATTATGATTTCAGGTTTTCATGCATAGAATAGTGGAATTAGAATTCTAGGTGCTGTATAATTCTACTTCCTTTTGGTTCGAGCATTACGTTACCAAAAAACGCTAATACCCTAGCGAATTACGTATTGGTACGCACGTTTTGAAACATGATACACTTTCAGTCTAAAACGGTAAATTTAGTGATCCGAAGCGATCCCAAAAGTTTTTCCCAATATATTTCCTTAAATGTTACCTTAGGAGAAAAAAAAAATCACATATATGAACTAAAATCTAAGGTGAGTTAAGTTTTGACAAGACAAAAAATAAAAAATGGGTCATAATTTTCATAGAAATGATTTGCTACATGAATCCAAAAAAAAAAATAAAAAAATTATTGGATACCTAATAGTTAAAAGAAAATTACTCTACAAGTACCTTAAACTCTTAAGTGTAATATATAAGTCTACTACCCCGTTCCCATTCCCGTTCCATGTACCAGAACAATCCACGTTCTAGGTAACATAGTTCTAGCATGTTGTGACTACAAGAACAGACTATAATTTTACTTCCAAGAGGAGACCTAGACCAACTTGAATCAAACCGGACTGTTTTCCCCGGGATGGGAGCAGACCGCACAAACAGTTGCGTATGGAACAATGCGCATTAGGGCCGAGCTGGTTTTGCTCGCCCAGTGGAAATGTTGGCGGCGTGACCAACCTGACTGAAACATTGGTGATTTGCCCAATGTAGAAGCCGAGCTGATTTTGCTCGGCTAATCTAGCATGTTGGTGAATTGTCCAATATGAAAGATGAGCAGATTTTGCTCGGCGAAATTCTTGGGTTGATGTGTTGTCCAAACGGACTAAGACCGAGCTGAATTTGCTCAGCGGAAAGGAAGTATTGGCGGTTTAGCCAACCCACAAGGCGAGCTGATTTTTGCTCGGCCACATTGACATTGGAATTTTATAATTCTGAGAATTTGTTAGAACCGAGCAGAATTTGCTCGGATAGGTTTAGAAGTCGGCTTAATTAAATTTTACAAGGCCGAACTGCCAGATCTGTTTGAGAGTGACCCGGGTAATTCGGGCTTGTTGTTGTGCGGTTTAGCCGAACTGGCACTTCGAAATTATCCACATTTCAATAAACAGATGACGGACGTGCAATGAAGAGAAATACAAATCGAACGAGCAAAAAGTTGGAGATTTCATTGATAAACAAACAAAGTTCGGTACAATCGGGGGGCATAGCCCGGTTACATGCAAAAGAAAGAGAAGAAAACAAAAGCAAGCAAAACAAGAAGATAAGGCAGAGAGGTCTTCAATCCAGAGCAAGGTTCTGTTCGGCCGATACTTCCGCCTGCTCGCTGGCCACGATTGTTTCCTCGGGCAGGTTTTCCTCGGCGTCGTCAGCCTCCACCGTGAGAACCTCCCGATCAATCACCTCATCTTCAGCATTTGGAGATGCTTCGGGAGAAGGTTGCTCGGTCAGTTCCGCGGCGGCAGCTTCCTCCTCAGCCTCTTTCCTCGCTTCCGCAATAAGGCGGTTTTGCTCGGCCTTGGAATGCGCCTGCAGGTAGACCGGGATATAGGCAGGGGGAGGATTGATGAACATGTCAGAATCCTGACCAAGGCCAACTTTTTCCACGGCAGCCTTCCAGCCGCACTGGAAGAAGATGTCCTTGGTCGCTTGGACCTGTCGCTCGTAGGTCTTCTCCCCCTGAGCATATCCACGGTCTTCTGCGGCATCAACCGCCTTGTCCATCGCCGCCTTGTTAGCATCACGCAACTTTCTAAGCTCGGCAAGGTACCGAGCTTTGGCCTTCTTCGCGGCCTCTTTCTTGTCCACATCCGCCCGCTCGACCTTCAGCTTCAGTGCATCCCGCTCGGCCGCAACCTCCTCTTGCGCGGCCTTGAGCTTTGCTATCTCGGCCACGTGTGACTTGTTTTCGGCGATAGCATCTCGGAGGCTCTGACGTAGCTTGATCATACGGTCGTGCGCTAAATAGTTCTTTTGCGCGGCCTGAAAACAAACGCAAAATCAAACGTGAGAAAACCGAGCAAAAATCCGAGCAATAACATGACAAAAAAGTGGAGGACTTACCAGCACAATCGATTTCGCCGCCGAGCGAAGGACCTTGAGGTCAGCCAGCTCGTCATGCCTCTTCATGTCTGCGGGCAGGATCAACCCCTTGGTCAAATTGAAACCAAGTGAGTAGTCCTTGTCCTCGTAGACCGAGTCCTCGGCAGAGACTGCTCGGCCCTGGTAGACGAATTCCGGCGCCCAGACCGGGGAGGCAGCAGGGCCCTTTCCCTTGGATTTGCGGGCAAGTGATTGCTCGGTCTGGTCGCCGAGCTCAGTAGAGGCGACTTCGGTGGAGTCTTCGTCCACAAGGCTCTGCCCGGCCTTCTCCTTCCTTTGTCTTTTCTTTGGCCGGCCAGCCGGTTGTTCGCTGGCCAGGGCGAGCACCGCTCCTTCTTTTTGTCCGGCGGGGGTGGAAGATGTTCCCCCGGTTGCTTCTGGCGGCTGGGACTCGCCTTCATCCCCAGTGATCATGGACTTAATGGCTCGGATTTTAGCCATTTCTTGCTCGGCGGTAGTGGGGACGAGTCTGACCGGTGGCAAAGTTGGATCTGGTTCGGGGGTTGGCTCACGCAGAAAGTCGGTGACTCTGCCTTTGCGTGGTGCTTGGTAATTGTACGTCTGCTCAAAACCGAGCAATTTTGATGCTTCTCTCTCTTCCTCGGGGACACGGAGCAGAGCTCGGATTGCTTCGGGGTTGGCTTGGTGATAGTCCGCTGCCAAGTGTTTATCTGCAAGAAGAGACCAAGTGTTAGTCCGGCTAAACAAAATTGTAATGAAATGCAGAACAAAAATAGCGCGGTCAGCCGGGCTACATACCAGCACTACCAAAATCCTTCCTAATGTACCAGCCCGGTATGGGCGCGTCGGTGTCCTCGTAATTACCGGACACCCAGAGGAAGTCGTCATCGTTGGTTTCTTTGTCCGGGTTGCCTTCAATGAGTTTTGCTCGGCCCTTCTTGACTTTAAGGTACCAGCAAAGCCCGCTTTTATTCCTACTTAAGCTATACTGGTGGAAAATTTCTGCAAGGCCGAGATTAAGACCGAGCCTGCGGTTCAGCTCGGCGACGCCGTTTATTATCTTATATGTGTTATTCGAGACCTGGCTCGGGCAAAGCCTTGTCTGCCTTAAAAACTCGCAGAGCAAGGGCTGGACCGGGAAGCGTACGCCGCCCTCTACTATGGAAACAACTGTGAAGGGGCACCGGTCTAAGTCCCCCCACGGTGTGTCCCCCTTCTTGGCGAGCTCTAGAACTACGTCGTCGGGAATATTATAATCTCTACGGAATTCCGCCATTGCACCGGGCGAACTGACCTTGAACCGGTACTTCCCCATTATCTCGGTTTTATTTGACTTAGTGTTCTATCTCGGTCAAAAATGCCGGTGTGTTTGCTCGGACTTTGAGCTCCACCAGTCAATGCTGGATTGGTCGGTTCTATTTGTTCTGCATGTTAAAAAGTAAGGCCAGGGTTAGCACGGCATATATTGCGCGGCTCTTAAATGGAAATAACTCAGCGAAGGATTTGATGCTTCGACCTAGGAGTATCTGCTCGGTTTACATGTGTGTGCTTAAATCCTTTAGTTCGGTTATTGCTCGGTCAAGACCTGTTCAAGGTCCCATTTGGTTTTAAGCTCGGTCAAGGTTCAAGGCGGGGCTTCAGTACAGTTCAGGTTTGCAGTGGAGACCATGAAGTTTTGGCTCGGTGCATTCCTAGTTACCGGTCTATTGGAGCATATAGCTCGGTTGTGGCCTCAGTAAGAAGCCACAAACAGTTTTTGCTCGGTTTAAACCCTTCCCACAGATCTAAATGGGCGTTTTGCTCGGTTTTTCCCAGTATTCAATGTGTTCATTCTGTTCATCTTAATTTCAAGCCTCGTTCGTTGAAACTAAAGGGAAACCGGGGGCACGAAGGCCCCCTCCAGCATTTTAGTTACAGTTTTGCCTAGGTTGCATAAAGGGAATGCTAAGAACAACCCAAAAACAAAAAAATGCCAAGCACAAACGCAAAAAACAGGGGCACGAAAATGAAGAACACAAACGGAAAACTGAAAATGCAAGGGGAAGAAGGAAAGGCTTACGAGACGATGAAGATGGGCCCTGTAGAACCCAACTGGAGAAACAGGAACGAGGGCTGGAGCTCGAGAATAGCAATGGCGGGAAGAGTGCAGCGGCGGCGATGGCAGAAGAGGCTAGGGTTTTTGGGAGCTCGAATGAAAAGATGGAAAAGTGAAGAGACAAAACCCTTCGAATAGGGTTTAAAGAATGGGGGGAAACCCAAACGGCTGCGCCGTTTGAATTCAGCGCGTGCCAGACGGCTGGCTGCACGACCCAATGGCCTGATGACACGTGGCTCTGGCAACGCGGTTGTCAGTATGGCTGTACAACCTTCGATGGGACTGCAGAGATAATTGCCGGCCAATTGGGGTAGCTCGGCGACTGGAGTGCCCCTAATTGAGGCTGCTCGGCACAGAAGTGTAACCAACTCAACCACGGCTCGGCGACAGACTTGGCCTCGTTTCAGCTCGGCTTGGCGGGGGTGCGGTTCGATCACAGCTCGGACACATCAGTAAACCCAATCACGATAGCTCGGATGGGTTTAAGGGGCAATTGTGAGGGAAGATCTCCATCAGGCAGTACGGCCAAGCAAGAAATAACGCCCAGCGTTACGGACTACGCGGCACCGAGCAGGATGGACGGTCGAAACGGCCGAGCAGTCAGTCTTGCTCGGCCGAGCAGTCAGTCTTGCTCGGACGACGAGGTCGACCGGTGACCTCCCGGGGCCAAGCTGGATGTCGCTCGTACGGGGCGGAGTTCACAATGGAGATCGCAGCCGGGCAGAGGGGTTGACCGGGTTACGCGGAGGACGCGACCAATCCGGCGTGCCTCCGGCCGTCCGGCCAAGGTGGGGCGGTCGCGTGTGACCGAGATCGGAGATAAGACGGTTGGGGGTCGGCATGCCTCGCAATCGGCCGATCACGTTGAACCGGTCAGCGATAGCTCGGCCTAGGAGGATAAGTTCTCGCCTGGTCCCAAGTTACAGGCCGGCGGTACGTAGCACGGTTACGCGATTTCAAGTCTCCCAAGGGTTAGGCCGGTCATGGTGCCCTGGTTAAGGGTGCCACCTGGGCCAATGGCGTGGACGAGAGGACATCTGCTCCACCCACGCCTCAATACCGTTGGGCAGTCCTGCATGTACTGGTTGGAGGACAAAACCTTTACACGTGTAAGGTGGTGAGAGGCGCGCACTGCCATCTGTTCGAGGAAGGACGACAGGGGTAGTGCGCGCACGATCTTGGGCTGCATGGCCAGCTTAGAAATAGGGAAGAAGAGGCGAACGTTAGAGGTATGTGAACTCTCTGAATCACAACTTTCCTTCTCTCTGAAATTCTCCTTCTTCCTCAAAGTGGTCTGACTTGGTCGTCGGAGGGTCTTTCCGGCACACCACCGCCGGGCAGCTCACCGATTCTGTGTTGCAGAGATAGACGCCGTTGACGGAAGCTTGACGTTCAAGGCGTACGGAGAGCAAAGGATTTTTCGCCCCCGTACAATTGGCGCCGTCTGTGGGAAGTCTTTGATAATTAACCCTTGTTCTTCGAGCTTTTCCAGCCGTTTCCATGGCCAACAACGAAGAAGTTCCGCTGTCCGTCGTCGATGGTGTTACTCCGGAGTATGTCCGAAGGAGAGATGGCCTCCCAAATGTTCCAGCCGTGGCGGGCCTAGAAACTTCTTCGCGAGGAGGGCGCGACAAGCGTGGGAGGAGTTCAGACCGTTCGCAGAGTCCAGAAGGCCGCCGGCGCCGGGGGGAGTCCCATACACAGCGCCTGGAACACAAACTCAAAGACCAAGACGCCCTCATTCGCAAGATGGCAGCGGAGATGGAGCTGCTGAAGCGCCAGATTAAGGGGAAGGGTGTTGCTGGAGAGGGCAACCTCAGTGAGCGCACTTCCTCCCCTCGTTCTAGCAGTCGTCGCCAGGGGAGGACTCATTCTATCTCCATCACCAGGAACTATGGGGTGGGAGATTCCGACCAGAGAGAGGGCAGATCCCTCACTCGCGATAGCACTTACCATCCCTCACGCCCGACGCCGACGTCGCGATCTTCTTTCTCCACACGTTTCGGGGACCTGAGGGATGTGTTGGAGGAGAGAGCGCGCCGTCGAGAGGCTCAGAGAGTGCCGGCGCTACAAAGGTTGAGTGCCCCAGTTCATCGCAGCGAAGAGGTGGTGATGCCGGCGCCCAGAGTCATGGCCCCTGCTCTGGTGGACAAGGAGCTGGCGAGACTTACAGCCACGCCGCTGTCTCCAGAGATCGAGGGTACGCCACTTCCCGCCGGATTCCACCAGCCAAAATTCACCCTGTACAACGGCAAGACGGATCCGTACATGCATGTGAGTCATTACCGGCAAGTCATGGCAGGCCACCGGCGCAACGACGCCCTGATGTGCCTCATATTCCCAGCAAGCTTGGGAAAGCTGGGTTTGAAGTGGTTCGAAAGGCTCTCGGAGGGGAGTATAGAGGGGTGGCAGCAGCTAGCGGAAGCCTTCGTCACCAGATTCAAAACCAACACTCGAACGCCGAAGGAGGTCGATCATCTCCTAGGCGTCAAGATGGAGTCGGGGTGTTCGCTGAAGGCTTACAACGCCAAATACTGGGAAACATACAACGAAATTCTCGACTGCCCTACCAACCTGGCGATCACTCAATACAAGCGAGGTCTTCCAGTCGGACATAGGCTGCGAGATTCGCTCACCATGCGTCAACCTACGACTATGGAATCCTTGATGCAACAGATCAACGAACACATCCGTGTGGAGGAAGACGCTGCCTCTGCGACCGAGAAGATGAATCCGGTCGTGGCGGACAGGAAGGTGGCTGGGAAAGTTCACTCTGTCGGACATGAGGATAACCGCCCGAGCGACCGGTCAAAAGATCAACGCCGTGGACCAAACCGAGATGACCGAAACAAGGGGCGCAGGAATGACCGAGCTGACACACCTCGCGACGCAGCCGAGGATGCCAAGAGAAAATTGAAGGCGCGGACAGGGATTACCACGGTCTTCAAAATTCCCATCTACCGCATTTTGAGCGAGATTCGAGGGGAACCTTTTGTTCGTTGGCCGGCCAAGTTGGGGAGCGCGCAGCGCGGCTTCAATCCAAAGTATCGCTGCACCTTCCATGAAGAACGGGGGCACCGGACAGAAGATTGCTTACCTCTCAAACAGCATTTGGAGGAGTTGGTGGCGGCGGGACATCTGGACCAATATATTGATGGGGGAGTGAAGGCCGCGCCAACAGGTCAAACCGAGCCAAACGGAATGGCCGCCCTAGAAGCACCCCCACAAGGTGTAATCAACGTCATCCATGGCATCATTGAACCAGCAAGAGTCTACGAGCTCAGGGGGATGATAAAGAAGGCCGAGCACATGAGGGAAGTGCTCTCTGTCCAGCCCGCCGTAAAGAAGGGGAAGACCGAGGAAAAAGACATCCTTTCGTTTTCAACCAAAGATTTGGAAAGGGTCCAGATGCCGCACAATGATGCCTTGGTGGTGACTTTACGCGTCAAGGATTTCGATATCAAGAGAATTTTGATCGACCAGGGGAGTTCGGTCGAAATAATGTATTATGACGCGTTCAAACAAATGAAGTTGGAAGACAAGGACTTGGCCCCTGCAACGTCCCCTTTGGTCGGTTTCAACTCTCAGCCGGAATGGCCGATTGGGAAGATCATTTTGCCGGTCAAAGCGGGTTCGGTCATAAAGCAAGTGGAATTCTGGGTGCTCAAAGTTCCATCCACTTACAACTTGATTTTGGGCAGGGGCTGGCTGCACGCCATGCAAGCGGTTGCTTCAACCTTCCACCAAGTCATGCGCTTTCCGGCATCCAACGAACAAATAGAAGAAGTTTGGGGAGACCAGGTGATGGCAAAACAATGCTTCGTTGCGGTAAATGGCAGCCGAGCAGCCAAAGGGTTTGTCCAAATGATCGAGGGGCCCGAAGGGAAGGAGGTCCTTGAAGATGTGGGAAGGAAGGCCGAGGAAAAATCGGTCGAAGATTTGGTGGAAGTGCGCATTGATGAGAATGATCCAACCAAGTTCTTCCTTTTGGGATCGTCATTGTCCAGTGCCGAGAGGGCAGAATATGTCAACTTCTTGGTTTCCAACTTGGAGGCTTTTGCGTGGACGCCTTACGATATGCCTGGTGTCGACCCAAGTTTCATTTGCCACCAGTTGAATGTCTTCCCCA
The DNA here is from genome assembly GCA_036172215.1 of Camellia granthamiana. Taxonomy (NCBI): domain Eukaryota; kingdom Viridiplantae; phylum Streptophyta; class Magnoliopsida; order Ericales; family Theaceae; genus Camellia; species Camellia granthamiana. Next base: position 47,924,770 of record CM069904.1, read on the forward strand.
ATGCGCGGCCAGTGATTCAAAGAACGCGCCGCTCAGCCTTGCACCATGCTGAGGTGGTGGCAGAAGAAGTGAAGAATTTGTTGGAAGCTGGAGCGATAGAGGAGGTGCAGTACCCTCGATGGATATCTAATACGGTGGTGGTCCCTAAGAAGAACGGCAAGTGGCGAGTCTGCGTTGATTACAAGACTGTCAACCGAGCTTGCCCAAAGGATAGCTTTCCCTTACCTCGGATTGACCAGCTGGTGGACTTAACCGCTGGCCATCAGAGGTTTAGCTTCTTGGATGCATATCGCGGCTACCACCAGATAGCCATGTACAAGCCGGACAGAGAGATCACGTCGTTCACCACCCCCAGAGGCCTATACTGCTACAAGGTTATGCCGTTCGGATTGAAGAATGCCGGGGCAACCTTTCAGCGAATGGTGACAAAAATGTTCGCTCCTCTCCTGGGCCGAACTATGGAGGCCTATATTGACGATATGGTGGTGAAGAGTAAGGAGAAGTCCCGGCACCTCGCCGACCTAGCAGAAATGTTTGCCATACTGAAGCACCACAAGCTTCGTCTGAACGCCTCCAAGTGTGCCTTTGGAGTTGGCACTGGAAAGTTCCTGGGTTTTCTGGTCACGAACCGAGGAATTGAGGCCGACCCATCGCAAATCAAAGCAATACAAGAGTTGGAGCGCCCAAACTCCACAAAGGACGTGCAACATCTTGCCGGGATGGCAGCCGCGCTGAATAGATTCATCAGCCGGTCTTCGGATCGTTGCAGGCCCTTCTTTAAGACCTTAAAGTCCAAATTCTTCTGGGATGATGAGTGCGACCGTGCGCTGGCCGACTTGAAGGTTTATCTTTCCTCGGCGCCTATTCTGGTCACTCCTCTGCCGGGCGAAGAGTTGTTCCTGTACTTAGCTGTTTCTCAACACGCGGTAAGCGCAGTATTGGTTCGTGCTGAGGGCATCCACCACCTACCAATCTTCTATGTGAGCAAGACTCTGCTCCCAGCCGAAACAAGATACCTTCCCTTGGAAAAATTGGCGTTGGCACTAATGATGGCATCAAGAAAGCTGGCGCACTATTTTCATGCCCATACAATCATAGTGTTGACCGAGTTTCCGCTCAAAGTGCTTTTTGAGAAGGCAGACTTCACGGGAAGAATCCTGAAGTGGGCCGTGGAATTAGGGCAGTACGACATTAAGTTCCAACCGCGCACCGCGATCAAAGCCCAAGCCCTTGCAGATTTTGTGACGGAATTTGCCCCGGGAACACACCCTGTTTGCCCGGTTGATTTGGCCGATGCGGATTTAGCACAACCCATGGTTTTGGCAACAAGTGTTAGCTCGCCGCAGGAAGCAGAGCAAAATTCAGCCGGACAACCTAAGGCCGACGATTCATGGAAAGAAGAACCTAGCAAAGGCGTGAAAGGAGACCAGTTTGAACCTACCAGGGACTTTGATTTAAGGAGTTCCCAGAATCCCTCCGATTGCTGGAAGCTGTTCATCGGCGAGATGTGGAAGCTCTTCGTTGATGGGGCCTCCAACAGACATGGGGCCGGGCTAGGAATTGTGCTGACTTCACCGGATGGGCTCATTATAGGGCAAGCAATTACGCTCGGCTTCCCAGCTTCCAACAATGAAGCGGAGTATGAGGCCCTCCTTGCCGGGCTGAGAAGCGCATTGCGAATAAAAGCAACAGCCCTTATGGTCTTCAGCGACTCAAAACTGGTGGTCAATCAGGTCTCAGGGGAGTATGAGGCAAGAGATGAAAGAATGGCCAAGTATCAAGCGTTGGTCCGAGAAGAGATCAAGAAGTTCTCCGCGATAAGGGTGGAACAGATCAACCGCGAAGAAAACGACACGGCTGACGAATTGGCTGGTCTCGCTTCCACTCAGACAGCCTTTCCCAATCCTTTGATGATTGAATTTTTACCTCGGCCAAGCATTGAGGAACCAGAACCGACCGAGGTACTCTGCACCGACTTGGGTCCTTCATGGATGGATCCCATCATTGCCTTCTTGAAAGATAAAGTTCTACCAGAAGATAAGAAGACAGCCCACAAGATCCGGGCAAAGTCAGAGCGGTTTTGGCTCTCACCTTCCGGCGCCTTGTACAAGAAATCTTTCACGGGGCCGTATTTGAGGTGTGTCCACCCCTCTAAGGTGGAAGCTTTCCTCTATGAGATCCATGAAGGCATCTGCGGCAGCCATACTGGGGGTAGATCTCTAGCCTACCGAGCAATCTCACAGGGTTATTGGTGGCCATGTATGCAGGCGGACGCACAGAAATACGTTCGCCGATGTGAAAAATGTCAGAAATTTGCTCACCAGATCCACCAGCCGGCAAGGGAGTTACTCTCGCTCACAAGTCCTTGGCCGTTCGCACTTTGGGGATTGGATATTGTTGGACCACTCCCAGTTGCACCGGGCAATCGTAAGTTTTTCATCGCCGCCACTGATTATTTCACCAAATGGGTGGAGGCCGAGCCGCTGGCAACCATTAAGGAGAAGGACGTTAAGAAATTCGTTTGGCAAAATGTGATCACTCGCTTCGGCATACCCAGGGCGCTCATCTCAGATAATGGTACTCAATTTGATGGCAAACTCTTTCGCGGATTTTGCGAAGAGTTGAAGATTGAGTTCTACAATTCAACCCCGGCCTATCCTCAATCGAATGGTCAAGCAGAGGCCTCAAACAAGACCATTCTGGACGGGTTGAAGAAGCGGCTTGAGAAGGCAAAGGGAAAGTGGGTTGAAGAACTTCCTAATGTGCTCTGGGCATACCGCACTACGCCAAGACGGTCAACCGGGGAAACGCCATTTGCCTTGGCCTATGGCATGGAGGCCGTCATCCCACTAGAAATTGGTATGCCAACCATCCGTTCAGAAAGTTTCCAACCAGACTTGAACAATGAAGCAGTGGCGTTGGAGCTAGACCTTGCTGAAGAAAGGAGAGAGCGTGCACTGATCCACCTAGCGGCCTATCAGCAAGAACTCTCCAAAAAATACAACAAAGCAGTGCATCCGAGGCTGTTCAAGATTGGGGACTGGGTCTTAAGGAAGGTGCTCGGCAACATGGTGGTCCCTGGCGAAGGAAAGCTAGGTGCAAATTGGGAAGGACCATACAAGGTGATAGGTCTTGCTGGCAAAGGGGCATACCATCTGGAAGATTTGGAGGGCAAGGCTATCCCCAGACCATGGAATGCCGCCAACCTTAAGGTCTTTTACTTTTGAGATGTAATTCCCTTATGTTTTTTCTTAGCTTTTCTAGACTCTTAGCCTTTTGACATTGAATGTAAAAGATAGCAATGCTTTTGTAATGAGAAATAGCCCCTTTTGTTATTTGGAATTTTACACCTCTGCAAGGCACAAGTTACATGAGAATGCCAGGGGCAATTAGACCAACTTGAATCAGACCAGACTGTTTTCCCCGGGATGGGAGCAGACCGCACAAACAGTTGCATATGGAACAATGCGCATTAGGGCCGAGCTGGTTTTGCTCGCCCAGTGGAAATGTTGGCGGCGTGACCAACCTGACTGAAACATTGGTGATTTGCCCAATGTAGAAGCCGAGCTGATTTTGCTCGGCTAATCTAGCATGTTGGTGAATTGTCCAATATGAAAGATGAGCAGATTTTGCTCGGCGAAATTCTTGGGTTGATGTGTTGTCCAAACGGACTAAGACCGAGCTGAATTTGCTCAGCGGAAAGGAAGTATTGGCGGTTTAGCCAACCCACAAGGCGAGCTGATTTTTGCTCGGCCACATTGACATTGGAATTTTATAATTCTGAGAATTTGTTAGAACCGAGCAGAATTTGCTCGGATAGGTTTAGAAGTCGGCTTAATTAAATTTTACAAGGCCGAACTGCCAGATCTGTTTGAGAGTGACCCGGGTAATTCGGGCTTGTTGTTGTGTGGTTTAGCCGAACTGGCACTTCGAAATTATCCACATTTCAATAAACAGATGACGGACGTGCAATGAAGAGAAATACAAATCGAACGAGCAAAAAGTTGGAGATTTCATTGATAAACAAACAAAGTTCGGTACAATCGGGGGGCATAGCCCGGTTACATGCAAAAGAAAGAGAAAAAAACAAAAGCAAGCAAAACAAGAAGATAAGGCAGAGAGGTCTTCAATCCAGAGCAAGGTTCTGTTCGGCCGATACTTCCGCCTGCTCGCTGGCCACGATTGTTTCCTCGGGCAGGTTTTCCTCGGCGTCGTCAGCCTCCACCGTGAGAACCTCCCGATCAATCACCTCATCTTCAGCATTTGGAGATGCTTCGGGAGAAGGTTGCTCGGTCAGTTCCGCGGCGGCAGCTTCCTCCTCAGCCTCTTTCCTCGCTTCTGCAATAAGGCGGTTTTGCTCGGCCTTGGAATACGCCTGCAGGTAGACCGGGATATAGGCAGGGGGAGGATTGATGAACATGTCAGAATCCTGACCAAGGCCAACTTTTTCCACGGCAGCCTTCCAGCCGCACTGGAAGAAGATGTCCTTGGTCGCTTGGACCTGTCGCTCGTAGGTCTTCTCCCCCTGAGCATATCCACGGTCTTCTGCGGCATCAACCGCCTTGTCCATCGCCGCCTTGTTAGCATCACGCAACTTTCTAAGCTCGGCAAGGTACCGAGCTTTGGCCTTCTTCGCGGCCTCTTTCTTGTCCACATCAGCCCGCTCGACCTTCAGCTTCAGTGCGTCCCGCTCGGCCGCAACCTCCTCTTGCGCGGCCTTGAGCTTTGCTATCTCGGCCACGTGTGACTTGTTTTCGGCGATAGCATCTCGGAGGCTCTGACGTAGCTTGATCATACGGTCGTGCGCTAAATAGTTCTTTTGCGCGGCCTGAAAACAAACGCAAAATCAAACGTGAGAAAACCAAGCAAAAATCCGAGCAATAACATGACAAAAAAGTGGAGGACTTACCAGCACAATCGATTTCGCCGCCGAGCGAAGGACCTTGAGGTCAGCCAGCTCGTCATGCCTCTTCATGTCTGCGGGCAGGATCAACCCCTTGGTCAAATTGAAACCAAGTGAGTAGTCCTTGTCCTCGTAGACCGAGTCCTCGGCAGAGACTGCTCGGCCCTGGTAGACGAATTCCGGCGCCCAGACCGGGGGGGCAGCAGGGCTCTTTCCCTTGGATTTGCGGGCAAGTGATTGCTCGGTCTGGTCGCCGAGCTCAGTAGAGGCGACTTCGGTGGAGTCTTCGTCCACAAGGCTCTGCCCGGCCTTCTCCTTCCTTTGTCTTTTCTTTGGCCGGCCAGCCGGTTGTTCGCTGGCCAGGGCGAGCACCGCTCCTTCTTTTTGTCCGGCGGGGGTGGAAGATGTTCCCCCGGTTGCTTCTGGCGGCTGGGACTCGCCTTCATCCCCAGTGATCATGGACTTAATGGCTCGGATTTTAGCCATTTCTTGCTCGGCGGTAGTGGGGACGAGTCTGACCGGTGGCAAAGTTGGATCTGGTTCGGGGGTTGGCTCACGCAGAAAGTCGGTGACTCTGCCTTTGCGTGGTGCTTGGTAATTGTACGTCTGCTCAAAACCGAGCAATTTTGATGCTTCTCTCTCTTCCTCGGGGACACGGAGCAGAGCTCGGATTGCTTCGGGGTTGGCTTGGTGATAGTCCGCTGCCAAGTGTTTATCTGCAAGAAGAGACCAAGTGTTAGTCCGGCTAAACAAAATTGTAATGAAATGCAGAACAAAAATAGCGCGGTCAGCCGGGCTACATACCAGCACTACCAAAATCCTTCCTAATGTACCAGCCCGGTATGGGCGCGTCGGTGTCCTCGTAATTACCGGACACCCAGAGGAAGTCGTCATCGTTGGTTTCTTTGTCCGGGTTGCCTTCAATGAGTTTTGCTCGGCCCTTCTTGACTTTAAGGTACCAGCAAAGCCCGCTTTTATTCCTACTTAAGCTATACTGGTGGAAAATTTCTGCAAGGCCGAGATTAAGACCGAGCCTGCGGTTCAGCTCGGCGACGCCGTTTATTATCTTATATGTGTTATTCGAGACCTGGCTCGGGCAAAGCCTTGTCTGCCTTAAAAACTCGCAGAGCAAGGGCTGGACCGGGAAGCGTACGCCGCCCTCTACTATGGAAACAACTGTGAAGGGGCACCGGTCTAAGTCCCCCCACGGTGTGTCCCCCTTCTTGGCGAGCTCTAGAACTACGTCGTCGGGAATATTATAATCTCTACGGAATTCCGCCATTGCACCGGGCGAACTGACCTTGAACCGGTACTTCCCCATTATCTCGGTTTTATTTGACTTAGTGTTCTATCTCGGTCAAAAATGCCGGTGTGTTTGCTCGGACTTTGAGCTCCACCAGTCAATGCTGGATTGGTCGGTTCTATTTGTTCTGCATGTTAAAAAGTAAGGCCAGGGTTAGCACGGCATATATTGCGCGGCTCTTAAATGGAAATAACTCAGCGAAGGATTTGATGCTTCGACCTAGGAGTATCTGCTCGGTTTACATGTGTGTGCTTAAATCCTTTAGTTCGGTTATTGCTCGGTCAAGACCTGTTCAAGGTCCCATTTGGTTTTAAGCTCGGTCAAGGTTCAAGGCGGGGCTTCAGTACAGTTCAGGTTTGCAGTGGAGACCATGAAGTTTTGGCTCGGTGCATTCCTAGTTACCGGTCTATTGGAGCATATAGCTCGGTTGTGGCCTCAGTAAGAAGCCACAAACAGTTTTTGCTCGGTTTAAACCCTTCCCACAGATCTAAATGGGCGTTTTGCTCGGTTTTTCCCAGTATTCAATGTGTTCATTCTGTTCATCTTAATTTCAAGCCTCGTTCGTTGAAACTAAAGGGAAACCGGGGGCACGAAGGCCCCCTCCAGCATTTTAGTTACAGTTTTGCCTAGGTTGCATAAAGGGAATGCTAAGAACAACCCAAAAACAAAAAAATGCCAAGCACAAACGCAAAAAACAGGGGCACGAAAATGAAGAACACAAACGGAAAACTGAAAATGCAAGGGGAAGAAGGAAAGGCTTACGAGAGGATGAAGATGGGCCCTGTAGAACCCAACTGGAGAAACAGGAACGAGGGCTGGAGCTCGAGAATAGCAATGGCGGGAAGAGTGCAGCGGCGGCGATGGCAGAAGAGGCTAGGGTTTTTGGGAGCTCGAATGAAAAGATGGAAAAGTGAAGAGACAAAACCCTTCGAATAGGGTTTAAAGAGTGGGGGGAAACCCAAACGGCTGCGCCGTTTGAATTCAGCGCGTGCCAGACGGCTGGCTGCACGACCCAATGGCCTGATGACACGTGGCTCTGGCAACGCGGTTGTCAGTATGGCTGTACAACCTTCGATGGGACTGCAGAGATAATTGCCGGCCAATTGGGGTAGCTCGGCGACTGGAGTGCCCCTAATTGAGGCTGCTCGGCACAGAAGTGTAACCAACTCAACCACGGCTCGGCGACAGACTTGGCCTCGTTTCAGCTCGGCTTGGCGGGGGTGCGGTTCGATCACAGCTCGGACACATCAGTAAACCCAATCACGATAGCTCAGATGGGTTTAAGGGGCAATTGTGAGGGAAGATCTCCATCAGGCAGTACGGCCAAGCAAGAAATAACGCCCAGCGTTACGGACTACGCGGCACCGAGCAGGATGGACGGTCGAAACGGCCGAGCAGTCAGTCTTGCTCGGACGATGAGGTCGACCGGTGACCTCCCGGGGCCGAGCTGGATGTCGCTCGTGCGGGGCGGAGTTCACAATGGAGATCGCAGCCGGGCAGAGGGGTTGACCGGGTTACGCGGAGGACGCGACCAATCCGGCGTGCCTCCGGCCGTCCGGCCAAGGTGGGGCGGTCGCGTGTGACCGAGATCGGAGATAAGACGGTTGGGGGTCGGCATGCCTCGCAATCGGCCGATCACGTTGAACCGGTCAGCGATAGCTCGGCCTAGGAGGATAAGTTCTCGCCTGGTCCCAAGTTACAGGCCGGCGGTACGTAGCACGGTTACGCGATTTCAAGTCTCCCAAGGGTTAGGCCGGTCATGGTGCCCCGGTTAAGGGTGCCACCTGGGCCAATGGCGTGGACGAGAGGACATCTGCTCCACCCACGCCTCAATACCGTTGGGCAGTCCTGCATGTACTGGTTGGAGGACAAAACCTTTACACGTGTAAGGTGGTGAGAGGCGCGCACTGCCATCTGTTCGAGGAAGGACGACAGGGGTAGTGCGCGCACGATCTTGGGCTGCATGGCCAGCTTAGAAATAGGGAAGAAGAGGCGAACGTTAGAGGTATGTGAACTCTCTGAATCACAACTTTCCTTCTCTCTGAAATTCTCCTTCTTCCTCAAAGTGGTCTGACTTGGTCGTCGGAGGGTCTTTCCGGCACACCACCGCCGGGCAGCTCACCGATTCTGTGTTGCAGAGATAGACGCCGTTGACGGAAGCTTGACGTTCAAGGCGTACGGAGAGCAAAAGGATTTTTCGCCCCCGTACACTTCCCAATTCTCAGAAGCATGGACACTTCTAAGATGTGTGTCCATGTCCCACATGGGTCTAACACCGACACACATTGGACACTTTCTGACATGTGTCAGACACTTTCCAAATGTTTTATATTATTTAAAAAAAAAATTATATCAAAACATGCTTCGTGCACTTGGGGAACTCACATTTTCATCGCTTAAACACACATGTTCAATGTTCATCTCTTAAACATACATGAAAGACGTTATAAGTGTGAAAAAAATAACTTAGATGATACAATGATAAAAGACAAACTATATAGATTTAACCTATTAATCTCTCTTCCTTTGAAGTTTAAAAATTAGTGTTATGTTGTATTTTTTGTTATATTTGAATGAAATATTCATATATATGACATAATAAATATATAAAAACCATCTATTTTGTGCATGTCCCTTGTGTCCTGTATCTTTTAAAAATTGACATGTCCGCTTGTTCATGTCATGTCGTGTGTCCGTATTTGTGCTTCTTAGCTTCCCATAGTAAAATTTGCAACTGCAAGTCCTTTTGATTTCTAATCAATTTAGGATGCCATCACCTAGGGGTGGGTGGTTCTGTCAATGACAATCTGAGGTGTTGCGAGGGATGGATTGCTTATGCACTCAATCTCCACCTTTATGTGCAAAAGTGGCTGCTTTTAGAGTTGAACCCATGTTCCCACAACCATTGTTAACCTGAGCTTTTTACCATCATTCCAAGCAATTGCTCATATTGCTTGAAATTGGAACGTGGGGAAATGAACTTTAAAGTTAATTGCAGAAGCCAATTGAAAGACTTGAGGTTTTGGGTTCATTGAAGGACTCCTTGCTGCTGCTTAAATTTTGTTTGAAACTAAGGTTTATTCTATAAATCAATTGGGTTGTAAATAGTGTGAGTACTAGTAAATAATTTTTCTACTGCAGTTCGAAGAAACTTCTGATTATCTATTTTTCTGTCTGCATCCCCTCTTTGTGACTGTGGGTGTGCGTATGCCAAAATTATTGTTGCCCTTGTAACTCCTTGTCCCGTATACTCTTAACATATTCAGTATTCCTGGTCTTTTCCAGAGGCAGTAATACTAAGGACTAAGGTGAACCATGGAAACATAAGACAAGAATCATGTCTTGACACATAACAAGGATGTAATAAAGTAATAATGGAAAATAAGCTACCGCCCATTCAATGAGAGCTGTCCCCAAATCACAAATGTTTCTGGAGTTGGATTGCAGCCATAACAACTTTAGCCATGTGCGGATATGGGCAGACGGTTTCATTTGTTTTACTTCTCTTTTAATTTGATATCCTATATGTTTGTGTTCCCCATGTAATGTCACCATGATGTTTCATATTCTATTGATCAGATCTATTTATTGTGTAATTGTATGACATGGACAAACTTTTCCTCTCATAACTGTTCTAACATTTACTTATGTTTTCAAACTGCAGGGCAGCGGATTGCCGGATATTTTTTTTTTTTTTTCAACGCTTCTTTTTGTTTCATGTTATGTAGATTGTTAGTAATGAGAACATTGTTTTATTGCACTGCTAATATTGTTATTTCTGAAGTCATGTTACACCGTCAAGTATTATTTGCATTTGTTGAAGTGGAACGTGCTTATATGCAGAGCAGTATTTTGAACAAAAATAGAGTGTTGGTTTGAATGGGTTGAGATTTAACCTATAGTTCTGTCTGTTTTTAATTATCTCAGTGGCAACTAAGCATTTCAAAGTTAGCTTTTCTGTTTGTAAAGTCAAATTTCCGATTTATTTAATGAAGGGTTTTTTTGATGGTTGTACTTAAAAGATTAGAATAAAACAAGTGAAAGCTATGAACATATTGCAATGTCATAATCAGGCTTTTTTTTTTTGTCTTTTTTTGTGTGTGTGTGTTTAAGTTCTTACTTTATTTTTGTCATGTAAGACTTCAAGAAGAAACTGGTATTCTTCCATTACTAGGTATCCCAATGGTGTTCTAGTGAGAATATTTGTGTATATGTGTATATATGGTATGTTTTTTTTTTATAATTTAATTTAATTTTTTTTGTATATATTCTGAGAGATTGTGAGATATTATATTCCCTTTTTAGTCTTAGGGTTAGGATTTTTTTTTTTGTCTTAGGGTTAGGATTGTTATAAATAGTTATATTCTTTGTATTATAAACACAATTGAATATACAAATTCATTCAAAAAAGTTACATGGTATTAGAGCTTCGCGATTGTTGATTTCGTGTTGGCTAGGGTTACGCCCAAACTGGTACATCTTTGTCTTGTTCGCAGTTCGTGATTCATCTGGTCAACCTAGCTCTCTCTCGACTTGTCTGGTTTGTCTGGTACACGATTGAACTTTTTTGGTTCGTTCTTTGGTTCATTCACTCGAAGCTCGTGAGGACTCTCTCTCTCTCTCTCTAGTTCTAGTTGGTGATATCTCTCTCTCTGGTTCTCGTTTTGGTTCGTGACATCCCTCTAGTTCTAATTTGTGACCTTGCTCTCTCTTTGGTTCTGGGTTTGGTTCGCGGCAACCCTCAATTTGGTTCTGATTTGTGACCCTGTTCTCTCTTTCTAGGTCTAGGTCTAGGTCTAGGTCATGACCCATCTGAGTTGTTCTTAATTGTTCATTTGGTACTTTTTATGCTTATTACGTTTTGACCACAGTTTGTATCTCCGATTTTAGTTGGGTCCGTTTGACTTCCAATATTGTGAGACTGTTGGATGACAAAATTCAGACCATCAGTTGCAAAATCACTAGTGCCAACCATGCTTATTGGTCCAGTGTTATGAAAATTTTTCTTTTTGATCAAAAAAAATGGAGATATGTTTCTGGTTCTTTTCCTCGTTCGTCGGATTGGAAAAAGCAAGGGTATTAGGCTGCTTGTGACATTTGGGATTGTGATAATGCCAAGTTTTGACTTGGTTTCACAACACTGTTGAAGATCGTATTGGGATGATGTTCTCTAAGTACACTACTATCAAGGAGGTGTGGGGCCATTTACTCGGGGTTTATCAACAGTCCAACTTTGCCAAGTTGTATGGGTTGGAATCGGCTATCAAAGTGCTCGTTAGCGGGACAGGTCTATTCAGGATTTCTACATTGAGATTACTGAACTCTGCGATCAGCTTGCTTTCATGGAACCATCTATTATTAAGGTACTAGATGCTTATTTGTAGTTTTAGGAGGGTCGTTTGGTGCAGTTTTTAACAACTCTTTCTTCTCCGTTTGAAACTATCTGTGGTGGTATCCTTCACCAGTCTCCTCTTCCTTCTGTAGATGCTATTGTTCGTGAGCTCCTCTCTAAGAAAATTCGTCTCAAGATGGCCAGTCAGCTATGAAGCACGGACACAGACACGGGACACGGCAATTTTTAAAAAATAGGGACATGGACACGGCAGAGGACACGGCAATTTTTTTAATTTTTTCATAAATATTTTTATTTTAATATACATTAATTATTTTATTTATTTATTATATTTTTTAAATAACGTGTTCCAATTAATTTTTTTATTTTATTTTACATACATGTGTTTATTTATTTTTATTAATATATATAAGTATATATCATCTTATAATATGTATTATATATTATGTTTTAAATATATTATATGTGATATAATAATAGTTATTAACTATTATTATTATTATAGATAGATAGATACGAATAGATATAAATCAAGAGATTGAGATATGAATCAAGTCAAGAAGATAAAACGAGAGAGAGAGAGAGAGAGAGAGAGAAGCGAAGCGATCGATCGCAATCACGAGGGAGAGAGAGAAGGCGAGAGAGAGAGAGGCTTTTCGAAGTCGTCTGGGTGTTCGACTGTTCGATCGACTGATAGAGCTTCGATCTTCGACTGGATCGACCGGATGGAGCTTCGACTGGAGGTCTTCGATCTTCAACTGGATGGAGCTTCGACTGGATCGACTAGATGGAGCTTCGATCGAACATAATATCGCATGACAGGTTTGTCTCTTCACTCTCTTCCTTCACACTCTCTCTCCTTTGTCTCTCCTTCCTCACCGTGTCTCACACCGTGTCCAGATCTGGACACGTTGTCCCCTACAAAAAAAAACAATTAAATTAAAGTGACACGGCAGATGGTGTGTCCCGTACGTGTCCCCGTGTCCGACACCGCCACGGCGATGATTTTTTCGTGTCCATGCTTCATAACCAGTCAGACTATATCTCCATCTATCTTCTTGGCTTCTACTCGGCCTCCACTGTTGTCAACCCCATCTACCTATTAGCTTCAGGCCCCTACAAAGCACAAGGGGCCACTAGCGTTAGATGAATATACAATCTGCCATCAGAGAGAGGAGCCATTGGAAGTACAATTGTCCTAAGAAAGGATGTTCATCTGCTCCGTCTTCTCAGCAATCCCAACCACAATTTTGAGCTCCTCAAAGTACTTTTCAGCCTCCAGCTACCTATACTGCATTTTCTTCAGCTTATTATCTAACTTGGCTTCCTTTAATGCTCAGATTGCTAAGCTTCAGCATAGGTTGTCCTCCACTTCCCAACCATCATCATCTACCTCTGCGTTTACCTCTCTCCATTCAAGTTTGTTTGGGTCTTCTTCAGGTATCTCTCATTCTGTTTGGGTTTTTGACTTTGGTACTTTTCATCATATGACTCCTTATCTTTCTTTACTCCACAACTGTATTTCCCCTCCCTTCCATATTACTATTAATGCAGCCAATGAGTCTGGTATGTATGTATTATCTATTGGGCCTGTCTTGTCTTATGCCGTGTCTGCTATTATTATTCCCTTTGCTTTTTATGTACCTCAATTATCTGTCAGTTTGTGATCGATCAGTGAGCTTAATACTTCAGGTGTTGATATTTTCTTTTCTTCATTTATCTGTTGTGTGTAGGATAGGTGTCCAACCATCAGATTAGGATCGGTCATAGAGTTGGAGACTTCTATGTGGTGGAGAGCTTGCATCTGCTTCTGATTACCTCTTTAGTTGCTTTTTCATCTTTTCAGTTAGATTCTCTGTCGAGTCAATTTTATTTGTGGCATTCTAGATTAGGCCATTTGTCTATTAACCGCTTACAGTCTTTGGCTTAGTCAGGATTATTAGATAAAGTTTCTCCTAGCCAACTTACCAAATGTCAAGGTGTAAACTTGTGAAAATGACAGCATTACCTTTTAATAAAAGTACTTCTATTTATGTTACACATTTTTCTCTCGTGCTTACTGATGTTTAGGGATCTTCTCATGTTCTCACCAAAGGGGGTTCTGTGACTATAGTTTTTGTTGATGATTGCACCCACTACACTTGGGTCTATCTTATGACTCATAAGTGTGACTTCTACCAAATATATCGTACATCTCAATTTATGATCACCATACGATTTGAGTCTACTATTAAAATGCTGCAGTCTGAATTGGGTGGGGAATATTTTAAAACCGAGTTATGTGAGTATTTGTCCAATTTAGGTACCATTCACCAATCTTCTTGTTTTGATACATCCTCCCAAAATGGCAGGGTTGAGTGTAAACACCATCATCTGCTTGAGGCTAATCAATCTTTTCTTCTCTCTGCCTCTATTCTGGCCTCGATTTGGGTTGAGGTAGTTCTTACTATTGCTTTTCTTTTCAACCGTATGCCTACTCCCCTTCTCTCTGGTCGTTCTCTTTATGAGGCTCTGTTTTCCTAAGTTTCAAATTACTCCCTCCTTCGTGTCTTTGGGTCTGCTTATTTTATTGTTCTTCTTCATAAAGATAAGACCAAACTTAGTGTTCAGTCTATTCTCTATGTCTTTTTAGGTTGTAGTCTTGCTCACAAAGGCTATCGTTGTTATGACCATGTCTCTCGTCGCCTCTACGTCTCCTTCTATGTTGCTTTCTTGAATGCCTATTTATGGCAGGGTTGAGTGGAAACACCATCATCTGCTTGAGACTGCTCAATCTTTTCTTCTTTCTGCCTCCGTTCTGGCCTCGATTTGGGGTGAGGTAATTCTTGCTATTGCCTTTCTTTTCAACCGTATGCCTACTTCCCTTCTCTCTGGTCGTTCTCCTTATGAGGCTCTGTTTTCCTAAGTTGCAAATTACTCCCTCTTTTGTGTCTTTGGATCTGTTTATTTTGTTCTTCTTTTTCATAAAGATAGGACCAAACTTAGTGTTCAGTCTATTCTATGTGTCTTTTTAGGTTATAGTTTTGCTCAAAAAGGCTATCGCTGTTATGACCATGTCTCTCGTCTCCTCTACGTCTCCTTCTATGTTGCTTTCTTGAATGCCTAGCTTACTTTCAACTCCCTTGTACCACTGCCTCTATTTTCAAAGAGAATTTGATTCACATCGATCCATTTCCTTCCGAGGTCCCTTCCAATGAGTACATCTCTACTGTCCCCCCCTAAGACTATTCCCACTCCTCCTCCTCTTTTTCCCCCTCCTGCTCTATCTCCTCCATTGTTAGTCTATTCTCGTCACAAGGCTCTTCGCCCACTGGTTGCTTCCTCTCCTGCTGTTGATCCTCTTGCTTCTAATAACACTAATCCTACTAACCATCGGTATCCACTTTGCCGTCATACTCCTGTGGTAAGACTTGGTTTTTCTAATACATATTTTTCTTCTTCATACTGTACCTTCTTGGCTTCTATTCATTCATTTTCAAAAACCCGAGTCTTAGAAGGAGGCTTGTTAGGATCCTAATTGAATACAAGCTATGGAGGATGAGTTGTCTGCCTTGCAAAAGACTACTACTTGGGAGTTGCCTCCTTTGTCTGCTGGCAAAAATCTAGTTGGTTGCAAATGGGTTTACAAGGTAAAGACTCATTTTGATAGTTCTTTCAAGCATTACAAAGCTTGTTTAGTTGCCAAAGGGTTCTCTTAAGAGTATGGCCTTAATTATGAGGAGACTTTTGCTCCTATTTCCACGATAACTACTATCCATACCTTGTTTTTTGTGGTTGTTGTCTGACATTGACCTTTCTATTGGATGGATATTAAGAATGCCTTTCTTAATGGTCATCTCACTGAAGGTCTACAGGTGTCCTCCCCCCCAGTCTTCTTCATTCCTTTGGACAGGTCTGTTGTCTTCGTTGTGCTCTTTATAGTTTGAAATAGTCTCCTCGTTCTTGGTAGGATTGCTTTCAGACGGCTGTAACTCAACTTGGGTTCTATCCTTATGCCCATCATTCTGCTTTGTTCCTCCACCACACCTCTGCTAGTTTTGTTGTCTTGTTACTTTATGTGGATGAAATGATCATTACTGGCTCTTGACTCTTTTGCTATCTCTAAGGTCAAGCAACATCTCTTCTGCACCTTCAAAATGAAGGATTTGGGCCCTTTGTGATATTTTCTTGGTATTGAGATATCCTATTCTCCCAAAAGGTATTTTCTGTCTCAGGCCAAGTATGCAAATGAAGTTGTTCACTGTGCTGATCTCTATGAAGCATGAACACCTCTCTGAAAGCAACGTATGGGTGTCCGACGTGTGTTCATGTCCGACACGTGATGGACACGTGTCGGACACTCTACCTAATGTGTACCCTTTTTTTTTTTTTTGAAGTTTTGCAGCCAGACATGTTGGGGATACTCTTAGACACCTTACAAACACATTGGAGATAGAGAGAGAGAAACCCCAATCCACTGGAGAGAGAGAGAAGAACTTGTTAAAGCCTTAGATCAAGGCCAGATTGAGGTATCTTTTTCGAATTTGTTCTTCGATTTTCTTCTTTTCTTCGTTTTTCTTTGATCCTTTCTTCTATTCGTCTCTCTCTGTCGTTGTGTCTGTGTGTTCAAATCTATTCTTTGATCTTCTTCTTTTCTTCATTTTTCTTCTTTCATCTTTTCTTCTGTTTGTCACCCTCCATCGTCGTGTTTGTTTGTTCATCTCTCTCCCTCTCTATCGTTGTGTTCGACTCCCTCCTCTCCTTCTATGCGTATTTGACTCTCTTTTCCTTTCATTTTTTCTTTTCTTTCCTCCCTCTTTCTCTCTCTTTCTGATGAAACCTTTTTGATAGTATTTTTTTATAACAAAATCTTTATTTCCCCTTTGTTTTTCCTTTTTTTCTTTTGGATATTCTTATTTGCTAAATATTAACATGCATAGAATAAATTATTTGTATTTGTAGAAAAAAATTAATTTGTGAATGATATTTGATATTAAAGAAAATAAATAAAAATAATATATATATATTTTTAATTTTTGAATATAATATATATATATTGAGCGTGTTTCTAGCATGTTGTGTCCCTCTTTTTTTGAAAATTTGCGTGTCAGCGTGTCCATGTCGTGTCGTATCCGTGCTTCATAGGCTGATCTTTCTAATACTAAGCTTTTTGATACATCGATTAAGCTTTTGTGAAGCTTAGCACTACTGATGGTGCCCCTCTAGATTATCCTACTTTATATCAAGAGCTTGTGGATTGTTTGGTCTATTTGACTGTCACTCACCCCGATCTTGCCTATGTTGTTCATGTAATTAGTCAATTTGTTTTTGCTTCTCGTTCCACACATTGGGCTGCTTTGGTTCAGATTCTCTACTATCTACGAGGTACTATCTTTCTGGGCTTGCTATTGTTTTCTAGTTCCTCTTTGGACTTTGTGGCCTATGCTAATTCTGATTGAGCTGGTGATGTCAATGATCTTAAGTCTACTTCTAGTTTTTTTATGTTTCTTGGCGATTCCTTGATTTCCTGAAAAAATAAGAAACAAACTGTTGTTGCATGTTCTACTGCCGAAGTTAAGTACCGTTCTATGGCTCATGCTATTGCTGAGATTGTTTGACTTCATTATCTCTTGTCTGACTTAGGAGTTCCTCAATCCTTTTCTACCTCTCTCGACTGTGACAACCGAAGTGCTATTTAGATTGCCCATAATACTGTCTTTCATGAACTGATGAAACGCATTTATATTGATTGTCACTTCATCCATCAACTTCTGCAATCTGGCTGTATCTTGCTTCCTTTTATCCCTTCGGCTCTGCAACTTGCTGACTTCTTTAATAAGACTCAAACTACTATTCGGTTTCAGTTTCTTCTTGACAAACTCTCAATGTTTTCTGCTAAAACACTGTGAGTTTGAGCAAGAGTGTGAGAATATTGGTGTATACGTGTATATATGGTAGGATACATTTTGCATATATTTCGAGAGATTGTGAGATATTCTATTTTCTTTTTAGTCTTGGGGTTAGGATTGCTATATAAACAAATGCATTCTTTGTATTATACACACAATTGAACATACAAATTTATTCAGAAAACTAACAGTTCTAACTTATTTTGGAAAACCTTTGACAACATTTAAAAGCTCCTGCCTCCTGAAGTATCATTATTATTTCTTCTTAATTTTGCTCTGCCAAAAGGATAAAGTTCTCAGTGTAGTAAAGTTACATCTTACTTCCAAATTAAGATAGCTGACATTTTCTTGTGAATAAATGATTAAATTGTCTTTGTTTGAGTTAAAATTATGTTTCTCAACATAATTCCAGTTTACTTTTTTGTGTTTGGACTCACTTTGTTTCGTGCCCACAACTGACAGTTGTTTGTGGCGACTTGTTCACCTGCTCGAGATAGTGGTGCTGGTTATGTGGCTTGGGGACACTCTACCCTTGTTGGACCAGTGAGTCTATAATTGTTATTATTTATGTTATATGCTGGTGGTGATATCTCTTTGTTGCCTTCCCAATCGTGAGCTAAACAAGTTTTGAGCATCAAGTCTTTCTATTCATGATTTATGAATGCAAACAATTACCAAGGCACTAAAAATGAAATGAACATGGCAGTTTGGAGAAGTCATTGCAACAACAGAGCATGATGAGGCAATAGTCATAGCAGAGATTGATTATTCCCTAATTGACCTCAGAAGGTGAGCATGCTTTCTATGGTGGCCCAGAAAATCTGTGGTTTTGATAATAACTTCACTGAGCTATTATCTCTGGAATTCTGTGATTGTTAATGTTAAAACCTTTTAATTCACATCATTACATACCCAGAATTTTACACAAATATCAAATATGTGGTCTAGATTCATTCTATGCATGACCTCACAATACACCAATTGAATCTCAACCACACTTATTTCATTATGGATAAAATTCTTGAGAAATTTTCTAGGTAGTAGCTTTAATTTTTTTTTTTACTTCACTGGTTATTAGTTCTTAAAGAGAGTATCTGGAACGATTCAGTAGCCGGAAAGAAGCAGATAACTGAATTTGCAATTTGTGGCAACATTATGTTTGATTTGATATTGGAAATATATTTCCATTAAATAGAATGGAGGCTGTAAGAGGCCCGACTTTTATTTTGCATGCATTTATTCTTTTACTTACAAAATTTTAATTTAAAAACATGCAGAACACACCTTCCATTTCAGAAGCAAAGGCGAGGGGATTTGTACCAGTTGGTAGATATTTTGAGGCTGAATTCCATGGTACGCAAGTGACAAAATTTAGAAACTGCCAAGTGCGTGAAGATGCTGAGTTCTAATAGTAAAGAGGCTCTGAATGGGCGTCCGTAACATTCTGTAGCTAGTAAGTATGAGATTTTTTGCCAAAAGAAAACATCTACTGAAAGAAACGAATCAAACCATTAGAGTGGTGTCTCATTAGGATGGACTCTGAACCCGTTCGAAAACTAGGATTTGAAATAATGGGGTTCAACTATGCTTTGTCTTTTATTGAAAAGAGATGCATGGAAAATAAAAACATTTTCTGGCAAGATGTTGCATTCTACTTTGGTTGTGTTTTGTATGGTATGTTCACATTCCTTTTATGAAGAAAAAAAAAAAAAAAGGGAATTTTTTTTTGTTTTTGTTTTGATTTCATCACTTGATTGTATGACGGGTAATTCTATTCGCACATCATACTTTCTCTCAATACACATCATTTATACCGTTCGGATATCAACTTCCACACAAAAACAAAAACAAAATATTTGAATATCAACTTCTGAACAAAAACCAATCGTTCGGACTAAAATTCAGTTCAATAGTTGATATTTGCGCATTTGTATTTTGTTCAAGGATAGATATCCAAACATTTGTATTTTGTTTTAAATTTGATATCCAAATGGTACAAACGGTGTGTACTGAGATAAAATGTAGTGTGCAAATAGAATCACCCTTGTATGACGGTAAAGGAAAAATTACAAATACAATCCTTGAGGTTTAAGTCAAATACATATTGTCCCATGTGGTTCTGGAAATTACGTCCTGTCCCTTCAAGTGTCTAATTGCATAACAAATGAACCCTTTTATTAATAAATCATTTACTCAATTAACTATATTTTAATAGGGTAAATTACAAACACACCCCTTGAGGTTTACTTAAATTACAAATTTTCCCCTGTGGTTTTAGAAATTACATTTTGCCCCTAAGGTTTCTAATTTCATAACAAATAGATCCTTTTATTAATAAATCATCAAGCTAATTAACAGTTTTTAATGATGTTAAAATTTTATTTCAATTAATAATTCAGATAATTTTATTATTGTATAGGTGAACAGTTAGAAATTTCATTTTTTCAATTAATTCTATTAAATAAAAAATTCCGACAGAGATGTATTTATAATTTTTCAAACCACAAGGGGCAATTCGTATTTTAAGTAAACGTCAAGGGGTGTATTTGTATTTTACCCATTTTATAATAATATCATAAATATATTTTAATTAAAAATTCAGATAATTTTATTTTTGTGTAGAAGATTAGTTAGGAATTTTATTTTTTCTATTAATTCTTTTAAATAATTTTTTTTGGTAAGTATTTGTAATTTTCAATATTATAAGGGGCAAACTTCAAGGAGTGTTGTAATTTATCCTAAAAAGTAATTACCCATTACCGAGAGCCTCTATTTACACACCACATTTCATATTAAAGCATGCCATTAATTGGTTTAATTTTTATTACAATATCAACCTTATGTAAAATGACCACAAAGGACAAAGGGTTATGATACACACCTTTTGTAAAATTACCATGAAGGACTATAATAAATGTAATACACACCAAGTATCTAAAACATTGTGTTCGACAGTCTACCTCTGAATAGTTTAGTTATGTTCAACACTAAAATGTCAAACAAATTTACATTGTTCGGTAGAAACAATCCGAACAAATAGTTAATGTGCAGAAGTATAGTGTCGAACGGTTCGGAAAATGAAATTTCAAATATAATACTCATGGCAATGGAAAAACGTACATAAAACCCTAAAATCTAAGCCAAATGAGAATTCTCACCTACTGTATCTCCAATGTGAAGTTATTTCCAATTATGATGACAACAACGAGCACCATCGGCCACGTATTTGATGAAACAGATATTGGAGGAGAATGGGTCTTCACCACTGGTTTAGACTGGGATGACAATGAAAGAATGGAGGGGGAGATGGAAAATTGTGGTGTGTATTGAGGAAATGTTTTATCTATCAAATTACTAAAAGTGTGCCTTGAGTAGTAATGTGTCTTGAGATGAAATATGATATGCAAATAGAGGCATCCCATTACCATTCATTGGTGTGGTGACATGGCAATGCCATAAAATAATCTAATTCTCCATTTGTGTTGTGTTGGTACTGCACGAGACTTACACAGGGGAGGGGTGAGATTGATTTGTGGCTTTAGTATTGAGTTTTATTGCTATTATGTGACTCTTTCTCTGGCATACTTTTATATAACAAAATTAAATCAAGCCTTGGGACCCAATATTTAGATTTCAATTAATGCTCATAGGGATTTGAAAAATATTTAAAAGGACTGGGTTTCTCTTCAGTCCTTAATTAGACTAGAGATGTGTTGTTCGGTCTATTGGGCTTATTTTTTAGTCTCATTTCGATGATTTGAATTGTTCATATTTTAAAATTCGTCGAGTATATCATCCTTGCAAAAAATTCAGTCGATCGGATAATGGAAATGACGTGTTCGGATCAGTTTTGTAAGAATCGTTTATTTTCTCTCTTATCATTTTTTTATACAAAACTGATCCGAACACGTAGTTTCTGTCATCCAATTGACTTGATTTTTTACAAAGATGATATACTCGACAAATCTTAAAACATGAACAGTTCGAATTATCAAAATGAGACTCAAAAGTGGGACTATTAGGCCGAACAACATCTCTCCAGTTCGATTAAGGGACTGGAGAGAAGCTCAATTCTAAAAGAAAAGCAATATGAAAATTGTTATGCTCTTATTTTCAAAAATTAATTAACCTTTAAGTGTAAGATTGTTAATAAGTAAAACTCATTTTCTTACTTGATTTATTATCAAAATTACTTTCCTTAATTTATTTTTATTAAATTATTTGGTTTACCTCATAAAACATCCTTGCAAGCCCTTGGTTAGCTAACCTTGAAAATTGTGTTCAACGTGGAGGGACAGAAGATGAGTTTCTAAGTGAAACTGGCTTATATTAGAAAACATGTCAATTTCATTCTTTGTAAAGAAAACTATACTTGGGGCTTATTTTGGCAACTTGGCTTAGCCTAAAAAAACAGTTGAAAGAACTTAAAAAGTCACTAAAAAGGGCAAAAGATCATTAAAAAAAGAGTTAAATATCTTATTAATTCATGATTTTTGATGTGTTAAAAAAAAAAAATTTATTCTCAAATATATTAACTTTTTTTTACCTCATGAAAAAATAAAAAAGACACTAAAAAATTAATTTTCAAACGAGACTTTAATTCTTTACAAAAACATGTGATTGAATTAAGTAAGTAGTTGTAATCCTCTCAACTATGCACCGCCTAAGGTCCTAATTTGTAGATAGTTGTGCCATTATCTCTGTTAAGTTTATCGAACTACGATATTTCTTATAATACTCATAATCCTCGGTCAAGTTTGTTAAATCAACCAAAATCGGGACACTTGAAAACTAACAAAATCAGGCTTCAAAATCAGGACACCCAAAAATCAATCAAATATAGTAAATATCACAACTTGATTATTTAATACTTAGCTATATTACCACTTTCTACACTTAGATTGTCTCTAACATTAGGCTATTTTCTCAACAAATCATCTTTCTAACAAAATTTACCAAATTACCCCTATGATTGTAATAGTAACATATTCTAAGTATGACATGACCAACTTGTCCATAAGGACCGTGATTCTACTTACACTACTATTTAACCTCTTTACACCCTCTATCTCATTACACCACTAAAAAAATATATAATTCTCATTACACCCCCAATATATTACCAAAACTAACCCTAAATTAACTATTTTATCTCTTTACACCACTAATTTCGGTAACACAATACTAAACAATTTACATTATTCCAGTGTTATGCTGCCGAAAAAATAGATCTCTCCAGCATTTTGTTGCTATACATTTACAAAGACACCATTCTTCCAAACAATGATTTTTTAATTTGTGGTTGGCATGTTCGGTAATACAACGCTAATTAATTTGAATTACTCCAGTGCTATGTTATCGGACAATATTTGTTTTCCCAGTATCATGTTGCTGTCCAATTAGATGATAACAAGAAATTAATTTGGGTCACTTGTAAAGTGCATGTTCAGTGATACATTATTATACAAATGGGATTACTCTAGTGTCATGTTGCTAAACTACAATAGAGTTGTCTAGGCCTCTGTCGCTGTACATTGAAAGATTTACTTTTTCCTTGAAACATCCATAAAAAAATTGATAAATCAAACACGCATCCATAAAATTATACATAAAAAGTATCCATAAAATTATTCATAAAAATATCAAGTGTACGAATATCCATAAAGTATCCATAAAATTAGTCATTGTTTGCATCCATCAATCAAACATGTTATCACAATTCGTCTAAGTAATTTGTAGGTAATTTTCCCCCATTAATAGAAATAGACATCCACACTTTTTAGAACTTGTCAACCCCAATTGCTCTCCCTTGATCTTTCTGTCGTCTCTATAGTAACCACTTCTTTTACATGCAAGTGTAAGTCTTGGTTTTCTGTCATTACCTCTCGCATCGGATATCTTTATAACAATGACAAATCTAGTCTTCTTTCCAACATCAGAAGCCCATTTAATTAATGCTTCACGACTACAAAAAATCTAAAGATAATAAATATATTTATACGTCAAATTATTAATAAAACTCAATACAAATTAAAAAAAAAGAAAAAATCGTATTCATCAAAAAAAAACTTAACAAATCTCGTCTATAATGAATTCATGACTAGAGTTCACTAATATTGCAGTACTTGCGTTGTTGCAATGAGTATAAGTATAATCATTCCAAGCAAAAAAATAAAAAAAAAAATAAAAAAATGAAACTGAAAATACATGGCAATGAGAAGTTGAACAAATTAAAAAAATTCGGTTTGGGGTTACCGGAAATGTATCTTTTATTTGATAGTTGGTTATCAGACAAATATTATTTGTTCAGCAATGTGATGCCGGACTATTTTATTTTATTCGATTTCGAACCATCGAACGAAAGTCGAACACCAGTCCAGAAAAAAGAAACAAAAACATACCAAATAAATAAATAAAAACTCACCATTTCATTTTTTTGATGGTTCTTCACCACTGTTTCTTCATCCATTGTTTTCTTTAATGATCAAAATACTATGATTCTCACTTTTTGAAAAGAGATGTGTAAGAGAAAAGAAAAATTAAGAAATGAAAAAGAGGAGTAGGGATTGAAGACCAAGGAGTGTAAGGAAATAACAAAATATATTTAATTTTAGTGTTTTGTCCTTAAAGGTAATTTCTCACATGGATAAAAAAAAAAAATTTGGGGAGGGGAGGGGGGGTAACTTATATGAAGGATGTAAAGAGGTAAAGTAGTGGTGTAAGTAGAATCACCCCCAAATCACCAATTTATGCCCAAGGGTCCAATTACCAAAATGCCCAACGGTTCAAATTACCCAAATCCCCTAACACACAAAATTACTAATTTATTCTTGATTAACCTCAAGTTAGTTTCTTACATGACAATTTTAACCAAATTACTCAAGTTATTTATGAGCATTTATCATATTTCATGTTTGAACAAACTACTATTTATGATTTTCACATTTTTTTATTTTATTTTTTATATATTGCTCTAGTGATGGCCACTGACTCAATCCAATCACAGGAAAGAATGTAGATGTTTAAAATAGTGGGAGATGTTTGGCCAAAACAGGTTTTGTTTAAAGTGTCCCAACACGAGCAAAGCTCAATTTTTATTTTCTAGACCAATAATACTAGGAACATGTAAAATTCTACACATTCAATTATACATTCTCTCATGACGTGTGGAAATCACACCCATATCAGATAACATAATTTATGTGTAAAATTTAGTGGGTAAATAATGAGAAGTTATACCTTGCTCGAGGGGCATGGACACATGGTGCTTGAAATCGACTGTGATTGATGTTTGACAAGTGTTTGATTTTATGATTTAAGTTATCTAAATTAATAAATTACCTTTTTGCCTGTCAATTTAGACTTCAACTGTAATTGATTTGTCTAATTGTCTTTAATTGGATCATACAATTTTTTTTTTTATAAAAAAATAGGGATTAAATAAATGAAATTAATAGTTTAAGGATGAAGTAATAAAAAAATAAAAAATAAATTGATAATAGTTTAGAGGGTAATGTTATAATACACAACCTTCAAAAAGGAATGTATCATATGAATACCACAAAGTGTCATAATCAAATCAATTTATGCCATACCTTGATGTATCATAAACAAACATTTTTTTTAAGGTGAAAATAACCAAACACTTTTGAGGGATAGTCAAAGATTTCTTTAGTCATTACCAAAATTATAATCACAATAGATCATAAATGAGTCATAATCAACACTACAATGTGTCATATCAAGGGTTATAACAAAACATCGCTTGAGGTATAACCAAATACTTTTTCAGTCATAACTAAAACAATAACAACAATAAAGGGCCACGTACAGGTCGGTCTTGTTGACCAGACTTATTTATCTATAAGTCTTATTCTATTTTTCACTTATCAGTATCTCTAAAATGCCCTCTCCTCACCATTTTCATCCCTCTTATTTACATTTCCATGACTGCACCTTCTCCCGCCAGAAACCACCTCTTATCACCTTTTTCATCCACATTATTCACACAGTCACTGCATCTTCTCCCGCAGGAAACCACCTCCAACCATTATCTCTGGTCGCCAACAACCACCTCCAACCATCGTCTCCAACCACCAGCGACCATCGGCAACCACATCTGGCGATATTTTTTTGGTAGTAATTTTTGACAATTTTTCTACCATTTTTTAAGAAAAATCAACATCCATCTCCACTATGTCACTCTCCTATACCTTCTCAAATTTGGTGGTGACAAGAGAAATAGAAAAGAAGTATAAGTATTTAACAGTGATAAATTTATCATTGTATCAATATTTATCAAACCAGTTAATCACCTACTCTCTTTCACTATCACACTTACATTTTCATAGGCACACCATCCCTCCCTTATTTATTCAAAGAAAATACATTTACACACTTACATATAAAAAGGAAATAAGACTAATAAATTTATCACTGTTATAGATTTATCCAAATTTATCCCTAATAACATATCATTGATAAATTTATCACTGTATTAATATTTATCAAACTACTTAATCACTTACTTTCTTTCACTATCACACTCACACTTATATGCATGCACACTCCTCACTTATTCAAAAAAAGACATTCACACATTTAGATATAAAAAATAGTTTTCTCAGTGATAAATTTATCACTGACACAAGTCTCTCCAAACACTAGTTTACAAGCAATTGACAAAGAGAATAAGAAAGAGAGGTGTGATATGAAAAATCTTTGTATATTTCATCATTATCATCATCATCTTACAAATTCAAAACAAAACCTTAAAAAAAAAAAAAAAAAAAAATTGCCAAAAACCAAACTCAAACAAAACCAAATTAAAAAGCAAAAACTTATTGGGAAATTTTTTTAGATTCCGGCTTGATTGTCGAAGTTTTTCCAAGGGATCTTGATGGTAGAGTATAAATTGGCACCGGTGGAGTGTAGATCGGAGAAGATAAAGTGTAGATCGGAGATATAAAGTGTAATTGGAGAAGATAGAGTATAGATCGATGACGGTGGTGGTAGATTGACAATGATAGAGTGTAGATCGGAGATAGTAGAGGTGGTTGGTGACCGGTGGCAGTGGCGGCCGACGGTGGATAGTGGTGGTGGTAGCGACGACCACGGTCGATGGTGGCAGTAGGTATGGTAGCGGTGTGTGGTGGTAATGTGAAGCTTTAGAAACTGTTAAGAGATAAGAGAGAGAGAGAGAGAGAAGAAGAAGAAGATGAAGATGATAAGATATTTAATGAGAGTAATATGGACAGTTGATGAGAAGTTATTGGTGCATTTAAAAGGTTAACTAGACTTGATGATAATTAAGTCCGCTTTATGTGACTAGCTTGTAAAAAATCCTAATAAATTATAACTAAGTCATAATCAACACCATAATAGTGGTGTTCGATAAAATTAAAAACTTAAATGTGAAGACTGAAAATTAAGTATTGAATTTTTTAAACTGAAAAACTGTTTAATAAAAATTTAACTATTTGACTAAAAAAAAATTGTTTGATATGTATAAGATCAAGTTCGAATTTTGTTATTGTCAAATTGTATATTTTAATTTTTATATTGTGATGGTAGTGGTGGTGAAGGTATAATGGTGATGGTGGTAGTAGTGGTGTTGATGGTAGTGGTAGTGGTGGCAGTGGCTTGGTGGCAAGCATTGATGGTGGTAGTAGTAGTGTTGATGGTGGTAGTGGCGGTGGCGATGACAATAGTGATGGTAGTGGTACTAAAATGATGGTGGTACTTATGAAAACAATAACAATGGTGATGAAGGTGGTGGTAGTGGTGGTGGTGGTGGTGTGACATCGATGGCGATGGCAGTAGTCGTAGTGGTGGTAATAGTAGCGGTGATGGCTAATTTATAATAGTATATGTCGATATTTATATTTAATATTTATAAATTCAGTTAGAATTAAGAAAATATTATATAATTTAAAATTTTCTTAATTTTTAAAATATATTTTAAGAAACACTTAAATTTTTATATAATATCAATTGTAGTTATTAAAATGAATTTAATTGATTATCATTCAATACATTTAATTTTAAATACTGAATCAAGTTATCAAACACTTCATAAATCATAGGGAAAAGCACCATTAAATCCCTAATTTGATAATGTTAATCCATTTAGTCCCAAGGTTTTTTTGTTGGACTAATAGATCCTATTTTCTGTATAAAGACATTAATACCCATTTGTAATTTACCAAATTCTCCAAAAAGCTTACTATAGACATTTTTTAGATTTTCCACCTTTTCCAAACATCATCCGATGTTTTTGATGTTTGTGGGTGATTCAAACATCAGATTCATTTTTAAAAAAAATTACCATCATCAAAACATCATCAAAAATCGACAACATCGCAAAAATCATGAACATCATCGTGAACAACAGCAATATCAGAACATTAAAACATCATAACATCATCGCAGAACATCATAACATCATAACATCATCGTGAACATCAGAACATCATCAAACAAACATCCAAACATCTTCGTGAACATCAAAACATCGTCCAAAATCAGAACATCGCACAGCAAAAATCATCAAACAGCAACATCAAGCATCATAAGAACATCCAAAAATCAAAAAACATGAAAACATCCAAAAATCAAATAACATCATCAGAACAGCAACATCAGAAATCAGCAAAACATCCAAAAATTAGAACAACAGCAACATCTCAGAACTTCAAACATCATCAAAAAACATCAAAACAGCGTCAAAATCAGAACATCAGAACGGCGTTTGATGATGTTTCGCACAGAAAAAAACATCAAAACGGCGTTTGATGTTGTCTCTCTCTGCAGCTACAATGACAATGTTGTTGTTGCTTGTAGTGGTCACGCTTTCAATGGTTGTACATTGACGGTCCAGAACGCTGTTTGGCGTCTTCGTACTACACGACACAGCGTCAAACATTGATTCGTACCGCTTCATCACCATCAAACATCACAACATCAATGTTTTTAGAGCTAGGGTTTCGTCTTGCCTCTTCACGATCCTCAGCCCCTTCTCGCACAGATCTAAAGCTTCGTTCATCAATTTCAACCCTTCGTTCACACCACTTGACCTTCCTGAAGGGTACGAAAACCGTCGGATTTGATGGAAGATTGATGAACGAAGAGATCTTGGCCGTCGAGGTCGGAAGAGATGAAGCCGTGGTCATTGAACCACCTCACAATGCCTCTCGATCTGCTGTTTTCCACCGCCATTGATGGATGGATCCTTCGAGCTTTCCAAAACAAATAACACTTGTAACCCTACCATACCAATCGCTCCATGTAAATAGATATAGGGGAATTCGAAGATCGCACCAGATGAGGCCGGTTTTGTAGAAGAACGAAGCAGACTTGAATGCCGGTGACGGAGCTGCCATTGTTGGAATGAAATCAATAGGGTAAACATGTAACTATGTATATAATATATTAAAAATATATATCATACCAAAAATAAAAAGGACTAAATGGTTTAAGAAAAAACACTCAGGACTAATTAGAGCAACATTTATCAAAATAGGATTTATGATTAATTTTTCCTAAATCGTAATCAAATAATAATTAACACCACAATTTAATATTAAACACCCCCTCCCCCAAGAATCATAATCAAATTATAATTAACACAACAATTTAATATTAAACACCCCCTCCCCCCAAGGTCATAATTTATTTATATATTTATTTGTTTATTTATTTTTAAAGGTACGTATCAGAGTTTGAGGATAAAAGTAAAATTAACCTATTTTTTAAGGGGAAATAAAAAATTAGAATTTTTTATTTTATTAAATTAATCAGAGCGGGACCCAAAAAATTGACGTGTAATTCCAAAGTGTCTTTGGGATTGTTTTCGGAACTTTCCTTGGTGGATTTGTCTGTCCGTAGAGATTGATTGTGAAAGTAGTTTATTTTTCTTGACGATCGAAGGCCCGAAGCAAACCCAAGGTTCACAATTCGATCGATCGATCGATTGAGCGAGAGAGATTTGTTGGAATTCAACGTGATCTTTATTGATCGATCAACATGAGTTTTCTATTCGGCAAGAGGAAGACACCTGCAGGTTCACCTTTCGATCTTGTTTGAATTTTGTTGCTTGGGTTATCACTCGTTGACAAATCTACTGATTTAATTCGCTTGAAATGTTCTGTATATCCTGGAATTGTAAACAAATAAGTCTCAAATTTTGGTTTTATTTGTTTTGAGGTGGTCCTTCTGATCACGATCGTAGAGGGCGTATGTAATCTCCAGTTAGGGTTTTTATTGTTTATCATTTCACTGAATTCTTGCTTCTCGATTTTGCTAATTGCGCATCAAAATACTAAAATTGATATAGCTTGCTTAGGTAGAGTTTGCTTTTGTAATTCATACAAATGGAGTAATTCCTAAATTGGATCATGTTTTTTAATTCTATGTTTTACTTAATTTAGTTTGTAAAGCTGCGGTGCTGAATTGGCTTTCAGTTTCGATATGTGCCTCTCTGTGTAAAATCAAAACAATTGAGACGAAAATAGAAAAAGAGGGAAAGAAAACCGGGGGCTTGAAACATTTTCTAGGTTCAATTAGTAGAGATGGAGAACCCTTCTAAGCTCTTCACAAGTGAATTACAAATTAAGAAGCACAAACACGCACGCGCATATATGTAAATTTTAAAAAAAATGTAGGACACGACACGTTGGAGACACATGAAAAAAATGTAATTTTATATATTTATTATATGTCATATTTTTAAATATTTAAAATGTATTTTATGTCAAATATTTAATTTTATCAAATTTATCAACTTCAGGTATGCTATTTTATTAAAAAAATTTAAAATTTTAATTTTTTTTGAAAAACATAGTCCTTAGCATGTCTCCCGCGCGTTCCCAATATGTCCTTAGCGTGTCCTTAATGTGTCTGTAGTGTGTTCCAAGTGTCTGACTCTTTCCAGGGTGTTCGACATGTGACGACCCAGAAATTTTTCCCTCCGCTCGAGCGGAGGAGTGAGGCTTCCAGTATTTTTGCAGGCTGCCGAGATTCTGAGGGTTGTAGATTCCCGCTCGAGTGTAGAAGTGGCCGCTCGAGCGGACGTCTTTGTTTGTCTGAGCGCTCGAGCGCAAGGTGGGGCGCTCGAGCGGGTCGCCTAGTTGAGCTTGAATTTTTGAGGCACGTAGGTTCGTCTGAGGCATTTTTATTAATGTATTTGGAACTTCCTTATTTTATTTTGGGGTATTGATTGTAGTGATACATGAGGGTAGAGTGAGATTTGATCACAAACTTTAATTTGGGTAAGTTGTCTACGATCAGCCGTCACCCTTTTGCCCCTTTCTTTGTCTACACTTTGAATTTGGATGTGAGGTTAGAACCATTGGAAAGATTATTTCCGGGGCTTCAATTTGGACACAAGAACGACCTAAAACGGAGTCCGGATGGGAGAGTTACGCATGTTCGAAGTTTCGGAATCTGTGCTGGGAACAGGTCCGCTCGAGCGGGAATAGGGACGCTCGAGCGGAAATAGCGGGTTCAGCAGCTTAAAAACGGGATTTTGAGATCATTTCTTATGTTTTCCTTTCCTCTCTTGATCCCTCTTGCCCTAAGTCCGAAAACCATAGGGTTTTGATCCCCAAATACTTCCATTTCCCTTAGGTTTGAGCAAGACCTTCCACCAAGATGTGAAGAAGACAAGAAGATGAACAACTTCAACCGATTGGAATTTCGGGATTTGGAGGATTCTTCTCAAGGCTTTGCTCCTTGCTTGATTCTTGAGGGAGGGGTCCTTGTTCTCTTACAATACTTGAATTCATGGATGGATTGTGGTATTTTGAGTATATAAATACAAAATCTATGGTTTTGAGCATTTTGTGTCAAACTTGAGATTTGGGGTTTTATGGTTTGTGATGTTGGGAGTTAAATTGATGAGTTTAAATGATGGGTTGTGAATCCTAGGTGTAGAATCATTGGGAAAATTGGAATTAAAAGTGGTGATTTAAGAAGTTTGAATTTTTGCTAAAAACCCTCATTATTCTTGAAACCCTAGATTAATTGGTGATGATAAATAATGAGTTTGCCCAAATTAAAAATAGAATCATGGAATTGGTGGGTTAAATTATACATGTACAAGATTAATTGGATTTCTGAGATGTTTCGAAAAAAATGTTAAAAATTCGCGAATGGACCTTGTTATGAGTATTGTGAATTATGGGAAAATGAGAAAGGAAATTAAGGGAAATGATTTAGATAATTAATATGTGATTTCATATGTGTGTAGGACACGCTTCAGGAGGGATAAATGCTCCACCAACACACGGTGAGTAGTAATACTGTGGTCAAACATTTAATCATTGTTATCGATCTTCATTGTTAATATTTCGTTTCTTACAAGTGATTCTACTAATGTTATGTTGGTTGGAAGAGTTCGTGTATGTTAGTATTCTATATTCCGGTTACGAGTAAGGGTTATCATTAATGTACTAGAATCTGTAAATTATCTCATGGTACTATTAAAGTCGAGTCCATTAGGTAAAAAGCAACCCATGTTATGGAAAAGAAGCTGTGTGTGTTAAGGGAATAATTTTACTGTACGTCCGTAATTGGGAGTTAATACTATGGAATTGGTTAACAAGGAAGAATGGTAAATGTGAACCTCCCTTTTGTGAGAACAAGATGGTTTGGACATTTCATAATGAACCATAAAAATTGGATGTTCAAATAGGACTGTGGATAGCCCTAAACTGGTACGTTTCGTTTACCGTTAATAGGTGTTACTAACGTCTTGTTATTTGGAAGTTCACTTTATTGATTCATGATAAACAAATGGAATAATGTTGCATGTGTTTTCTATCAATAAGTATTACTGTTATTCCAATATAAGTAAGACGATTATTTTAGCTTGGAATAACCTATGAAGAGATTTGTATACACTATTGGGAGATAGTATTTTTATGAACATGGGGTTATCCTGTCCTATTTATTCGTTCTGCTTATGATATGATATATAACGATATGATTTCTGGTATGGAACAAAGTGCTACACTTTGGTGGGAGCCACCTCTTGAGTCCATACATATGTGAATTGGGCTTAAAGCCTATGTGAACTTATGGGGCCGAGAGCCACTTTATGAATTTGTGAATTTGTGAACTTATGGGGCCGAGAGCCACTTTATGAATTTGTGAATTTGTGAACTTATGGGGCCGAGAGCCACTTTATGAATTTGTGAATTTGTGAACTTATGAGGCCGAGAGCCACTTTATGAATTTGTGAACTTATGAGGCCGAGAGCCACTTTGTGAAATATGAAATTATGAGGCCAAGGGCCACTTTGTGAATCATGAATTATGAGGCCGAGGGCCAACTTGTGAAATATGAAATTATGAAGCCGAGGGCCAACTTGTGAAGTATGAAACTGCAACTTGTGAAACTATGAATCTCAGAGGCCGAGGGCTAACTTGTGAAGTGGTGCATCTAAGTTAAGCCAAAGGCTAATTTGTGTATGTGTGAACCCATCAGGCCAAGGGCCAATCTGTGAAGTTATGAACCGACAAGGCCTTACTGAAATGTGTACAGAATCAGACTAACCACAGAATTTTTGTATTTACTTATGTAATTAGATGAATATGTACATTGTAAGTAAGTTAAGTTAATCTTTAAATTGTTTATGTACTACTGTTCACTGAGCTTGACTCACTTGTGTTATGTCTGTTTCTGTAGGCACTCCACCTGGAGGTCAGCTTTAACCCATAGCATCCGTGCCTCTTTTGTCAACCTCAGAGTGTCCAAGCACATTTTGCTAAGCTTTTGATTTTGCACCCTGATTGTCTGCTTAAGGTTGATGTATATAATTCCTTTGCCTGTCCATGTTGTTTTACGCCCAATTCTAAGGGCTAGGTCTGTATATATATATGTGTACATAGCTAATTCTTTGATGCACGTCAATGTATGATTATTTGCCTTATGTTTTGTCTGTGATCCTGGCATGATAGTGGTCGCTCAATGGATGCAGTTTTTTTTATGGTAATTTATATTGATAAATGCTTCCGTTCAAGCCCCATATATTTTCTGTATCAGGTTAACTGTCCGGTTCTGATTAGGTCATGCCCAAACTTTTAGGGGCAAGTTTGGGGCGTGACACGACATTTGTCCGGAACATGTCCATGTCAGACTTTTGTGCGTGACCTCCGAGAGTTGTCCGTGCTTTATAGGTTAAACTTACATGATTTTTTTCATTGACAATTGACTCTACAAATCACTTGCGAAATAGTAGGCTATCTGATAACAACTTAGGCACTATCTATTGCTAGTGCCACAGAAGTACAAGATTTTAACCACTAAATATCTTCTCGAAACTAATTTGAAACTAAATTGTGAATTCTAATACAATGCAAAAATTACTACAATCTCAATCTCAATTTCATAGTAGTTTGGATACATAACTATCCGAAAGGTATTTGATACTTCTCAAAATTAACATCAAGTATAAGATATGCTTAGGAAGTATTTGATACGTATCTGTGAGTATCCAATGAATGTCGGTATTTGATACAGGTACGATATGGATACTGATACGACTCTTTTTTAGAAGTATTCATGCTTCATTTTTAATTAGTGTTCTGTTAAATTGACAGTAGTGTTATTTAACTAAAGTTCATTTTTTACTCCTTATTACTTGACTGCAATCATTGTGTGATGCTTTTTTTGTTTGCAAACATGTACTTTTTGTTACTATGCATTGCATGTTACATGTAATGCCCTATTAGCATGGAAGACATTGACACGTGAAATTTAATCATCTTGTTCATATCAAAGCCTTATGACCTAGGTACGAATCTGTTACGACCCAAACCCGCCCCTATGGGTTTAGTACTGTAACCGGCCAGTAATCCGATATTACTGAAGGCCTGCTTAACAGTAAGACAGTAATACAGAGTACAGGGCATGGCGGAAGCCAATACAATAAATAAACAATGTCCAATGAGCTGTGACAGTCTGTGTGCAAAAGACTTTCATACATATATATATACACAGTACAGAATAGTATACACAATATTTACAGTCATTCAGAACAGGGACCAAATCCCTATTAAACAGTACAGTAACAGTGCCATCAGTCTACGCAATTACACAAAACAGATACAGAGACAGACAGGGGGAAATAAAAACACCCCTAAGCCATAACTTGGCAGGCTCGGAACCTCACAGTGAGGCACGGTAGTTGGCTTGACAAAAAGGGGAGTCTAATCCACGCTCTTAGCTCCGATCTGGTGCCTGAACACCTACATATATATATAAACAGTGAGCTAAAGCCCAGTTAATAACATAATGCGTAAAGAGATTAAGAATGAATGTCCTTACAGTAATGAAAACAGTTCATTAAATCAGCATTTCAGTCGTTCAGTCAGTACAGTCATATGTGGTACATCCATTAGCATAACAGTACAGTAAACAGTACGTCTTAAAAGACCGAACAGTAAATGGTGGCCATCAATCAGTAAACAGTAGTGGTTCCAACAAGGGAACCGACAGAGATCTCTGTAACAGTAGCAGTAACAGTAAACAGTAGTTGCTAAGGATGCCACAATACAGTTCAGAATATAGGACATACATTCATTCAGTTAACAGTGTCATTTTAGAAAACAGTTCAATTTAGTATTCAGAAGATATTCATTTTTGAACATATCTTTACACAATTGTTACTCACAGAGTTCTGGGCTATAGTTAGGCTAGAGCGTGTCTCCAGTCGCCAACCCTACACAGTTTACAGATTGAACACACACTAAGCTACACAGTTGGGAAAGATAATAACTTAATCCCTAATTGCCTCAGTGTGTTCTACATCTATATCCTCATTAAGATGTCTTAAACTAGGCCTAAGAATGCCTAGGATGGAATGAGGATGCAAAGATGCATTCAGGAAACATTTTCAAAAAAACAGAGTCCTGCTCGAGCGTGGCTTTCCCCGCTCGAGCGGACATGCAGACAAAGGTTCCCCGCTAGAGCGTCATTTTCCCCGCTCGAGCGGACTGTAGAATATGGCAAAAGTACTGGATGCTCGAATTTCACACTCGACGGGCGCTCAAGCGTATGACTCATGTTCCCGCTCGAGCGTGCATTCATACGCTCGAGCAGACTGTAAAACCATGCAAGATGCTGGGAGCTCGAATTCCCCACTCGAGCGCCAATTTCCCCGCTCGAGCGGGAGTCCAAAATCTGGAAAATCCAGATCTGAGTCTCAAGCTCAAAACCAAGTTTTAGCAACTCAAAACTCGACCTCTTGGGCCCAATTCCTGGAAACACTTGTAAATATATAGAGTAACATGATTCAAAACTTAATTTGTAAAATCAAGGCCCAAAGGTGTTTAATTCAAACTCAATTTCAAACCAATTTTCATGAACATGCGACAAACATGACATGCATGAGTTTAGTTCAATTCAAAGCTTCAATGCTAGCTCAATTGAGCCAATTCTTTTCAAAATAAGATGAAATCATAGACTATCACACTATTATGAACATGCATGCACCAATTGCCATGAAATCAACATCAAAATGCAAGGATAAACACATGCATGCATGATTCAAGCTTTAATCCAACACTACAAGACCAATTCAAGCCTTAGATTACTAAGGACCCATTAATCATGCAAGAATAAACTCAAATACACAATGAGGAAGGTCAATGATCTACCTTAGGTCTTCAATGTAAGATACACAAGCTCAATTTGCAATCTACACTTCAACCCCTTCAAGTTTCTAAGCAAAGCAACAAGGACAATTCAACTCTCTCACTATCTCTCTCTCTAGTTCGGTGGTGGTGAGGAATGAGCTGATGAAATGTGTATGTATGAGTGTAATGAGGCTCAAAGATGATCCAAGTAGTGGGCCACTCAATGGCATTATGGTAAATAAGTTGAACTCTTGCCAATTAACTTAATTTAATCTAACTTAATCATATCATAGCACATTTCAGACAGATACACCATAAAATCACATAAAATCTAATGATTATAAAATATCAATTAATTTCAGATTCGGCCGCCAATAAGGCCTTCAATTTGCAGTTTAAACATAAAAACATGAACAGATAATCAAACAGGCAACAGATAGAAATGCAATATAACAGGTATACTTGATCAATTCAGTTTCAGATTCCAGTCAGTCAGTCCAGTATTTCAATCAATTCAATTATCCATCTTAATCAGTCTCAGTTTAGCAATAATCAGTAATTAATCGGTAATTAATCGGTAATCAGTGGTGAGGGTTATTACAGAATCAGCCTTTTGGGTTTCATTTTTTGAGTTGCATACTTAATATATACTAGTGTTACTAGAAAACACTGATACCCTAATGATTGCATTTTGGAATGCACTTTTTGAAATGTGGTATACTTTCATTCTAAAGCGGTAAATTCAATAATTTGAAAAGTTTTTTTTTTTTTGTTTTTTTTCCAATATATTTTCTTTTATCAAATATAATGATACAAAATATAAAAAATGGGTTATAATGCTCATGGAAATGTGTTGTTACAATATTAAGGCCTCATTTGGGAACATCACAAAGTAACCTAAAAGCTAAAAAGTCACTAAAAATTTCAAAAAGCCAACAAATACCAAAGAGTCAAAGATTTATTTCCATTCACTCTACTTTTTGCACATCTTTTCATAAAAAAATAAAAAGTCATCCTAAACATATTGGTTTTTTTCATCTCATATTTTAGCTAAAAAACCAAAAAATACTAAAAAAGCATGTTCTTAAACGAGGCCTTAAAATAAAAAAGCATGTTCCTAAATGAGGCCTTGGATGTCTAATTGTTAAAAAAAAAAACACTCGACTGAAAGTACTTTAAATTCTTATAGGGTAAACTACACAAGTCTACCTATGTTGTACCACAATTTAGAGCAAATGGTGTACCGTGTTCCCATTTCCTGTACCAAAACGATCCACATTCCAAATAACATAGTCATATACCCGTGGAGCATGGCATGCACACGTCACTTAATTGGAATACTATTGGGGTCTTACCTTGGGTTGTCTTTCTGCGTAAGGGTTTAAATTTTTATTTCTTATAATGATAAAAGGTACCTTAGGTAATAGTTATATCTTGCAAAACTCATGCATTGCATGGCATTTCATGATTTTGAACTCATATTGTTTCATTACTTTGGATGTTGGAATATTGGAAAGAGAGTAAATAGCATAGTAATTTAGGAAATGAGTCGGTTTTGGAAATGTGTTGTGTATGGTATTGGTACCTGTGTGAGGAGTCAAGATGTCCAATTATCCTGTCTTTTGCTTGATGCTAGACGAATGTAGGAAATGTTTTTGGACGTCCACTGGCCCTACCGTATTGTGAGCCAGCAAATGTGGAAAAGATATACGTTTTCGGTGCCCATCGCCTTACTGTATTGTGAGTCGATAAATGTGAGAATAATTTTGATATAATATATATATATATTTATATGTAATTGACTCGTGCATTAGGATTCTATGGCGTATTTACCACCCTATGGTTGATCTTGAGTTTGATACTACATAAGCGCATTGAGCATCATCACTTTAAAAAAAGGGGAAAAAAATCATGGATTTTGTCATAACATGTGCATAACATGGTCATATTTATATCAAACGTTTATATATTCTGTTAAAAGTATTTCTACTGGGCTATATTACTCATTCCTATTATAACAACATTTTAGGGATTGGTGATGTGCCTCCAACCAAGTGAAGGATAGTGGATATCTTTTAAAAGGAGCACTAAGGCTCTTTTGTTGTTTATGAGCCACAGCTATGGAGCTTATTTGTCTTGAGTTAGTGTTTCTCGATTTTGTGTAATTAAGGCCATAGCCTTGAAAGATGTAAGCCATCAGGGTATTTTTATTTGCATTTCTCTTACTCTTTGAACTACTTGTGTATTTATTTTGTTTTGTGGAAAGATCCGAATGTAATGTGAACATGTATCACTTTTGAGAAGTTCAAGGAGGAAGAGAAGTACTTTTCGGGTATCAGATTGATATGTTCCATATATTTCTTTGGTGCTTCTACTCGCAATGTAAAATGAGAATAATTATAAAGGATTTGTAATTATAATAGGAATAAAATACCGGGGCGTTACATAGTCTCTCCCATCTCACTTGTGGCTGTCCATGTGGATGTATTTTTCTCCTGGAAAAGACAAAACCTAAGCCGATTGATAGAGATCTGATGGGTTATTTATCTTAATACTAGTATAGTACATACAATATGTAGTAACTAAAAATGTTGAGATTTCAAACTTGAACTTGCCCTTGTCGGTGACCACCTTCAATCTCATTTGTGTTTCTCCTGTTTATGCATTTGCACACTTTCCTGATGATCCAAATGATGCAGCGACAAGTGTGGACAAGGAAAACTATGAAAGTTAGGCCCAAGCATAAGTACACCCATATGACAATGACAATGACACGCTCATTGAAGTTACGCCCAAGCATATGTCTTGGCGAATTGGCCGTCATCAAAGTAGAATAAGTGATTACCAAGGTTGTTATTGTCACCCACATTGCAAACACTAGCGTCCACCTCACAATTCTATTCTTCAATGTTAACCCACTTACAAGCAAAAGCATTATGGTCAGAGAAGCAACAAAAGATGTTGTGTTTGCAATCCAAAAAGCTGTTGTGTTTGGAATCCGAATTCCTAGAAAATATGGTGACATTGTTGTATCCATATTGGATTTTGCATTTGACTTAACCCCATCAGGTGGGCTAATCCCAGATTGATAAACCATTCCTGCAATTACAGTTGCGGATATCAACAAGCCATCACGTTTTCTATGTAACCAATCATCTTTCTTTGTTGGGGGCTTCAACGTGCCATTGACCACCGAGGGTGGCTGTGATGCTAATATTTTACCATGATCACGCAGTTGGTGGCCAATGTGGCCTCCAGCTTGCATAAGCAATTTACTGATTTCCATGGCCTTTAAATCTCTAATTGGCATATGTTCTATGATATCCAAAGCCGTGATACCATTGCCATTCGCAGCATTCACTTCCACCGCAGTTTCTTGCAATAGGTATCTTATGGTCTGCACAAATTAATACAAAGGAATCTATATATGATGTATCTAATTAATTCTAATTATTTTGCTACAAATTATTAGAAGTATTTCTATTGAAATTTTGATTAGAAGTATGTATATAAAGCATGGTGTCTACCGCCATTTTTAAGTAAGGTGTAATTTGATAAAACTCAAAATTGAAAATTGAAAATTAAAGTTATGAAAATTAAATGTTAAATTTTTAAAGTTGAAATGTTATTTGATAAAAATTTAAGTGATGAATTAAAATAAATTATACTTTTTATATAAAGTAGATACTATTACTATATGCATCCCTTTTGTTACTTATAATACAGGGCTGGCCCATGTGCAAGGCCATTGTCTTGAGTTCGAAAATGAGAAAGATCTCCAATTTTCAAAAGGTAATTTATACGTGGTTCACAGCACAAAATCCACCAATAACTTTAGCCACATGTAAGAGTAAATAGTTGTAAGAGTAAGTAGTGCCTTCAACCAATCACAAATATCATGACCTCCTATGTTGTTTCCCTATCACCCCAATACATAAATGTAACCCCTACTCTCTCAACCAATAAGAGAAAAGAAAGGGTATCACATGGCACTTACTCCGTCTGCACCCAAAAATTTTTCGAGCAAAAAATTCTTGGGTCCTATTGAGCACAATGAAAACCCATTTATTATAAAGTTAAAAGAAGTGCAAGTTTATAACTTTACTTGTTAAAAGTAACACAATTTTTCTCTCTTAGCAGTTGTGTGTTATTTTTTAATTTGTTATTTCTCTAATTTCTATTTAAGGAAATAAATAAATAAATACAACGAGGAAACAAAATTACTTTATTTTATATGAATTTGACATTGATTAAATCTTAATTGCACCTGCATTTTAAGTAAAGTTTATTTTATTTTATTTATCATATATATAGCTTTATTTATTTTTATAATGAATTTTTTTTTTTAATGTGTTAAATTAAGTTATTCTTCATTGTGAACCTATTTTGTATCAGATGATTCACTAATTTGGAGGCAAACAAAGAACAACCATTGTTAAAACTATTTGGACACTTATAAATCAAATTCTAACAAACTAAAAAACTTGGGTGAGGTGTTTTGTAAAGGATGTTTTCATTCAACAATTTTTAATTTTATTTTTTGTGGATCAGAAAATTAAACAAAAATAACAAATAATAATTAAGAAAACTTTTACCTCCACTTGCTTGAGGTTGGTAGCAATGTGCAAAATAGTGTTGCCATTATCAAGTTTGTCATTAACCCATGTATCCTCAACCGTCGT
Source organism: Camellia granthamiana (assembly GCA_036172215.1). Taxonomy (NCBI): domain Eukaryota; kingdom Viridiplantae; phylum Streptophyta; class Magnoliopsida; order Ericales; family Theaceae; genus Camellia; species Camellia granthamiana. Next base: position 47,965,537 of record CM069904.1, read on the forward strand.
AAATCTTATCAATAGCTTCAAAACCTCCAAACGATTATATTCCACACACAAGTGCAGAACAGTTTCACCTCGATCCAACTTGAACTTAGCTACTTCTGGTCGTGCCTGAACCAACTGGCTCACCACATCAACTCGGCCTTTCATGGCAGCCACATGAAGAGGAGTCCTCCCGTCTTCATCTCGCACGAGACAAACACTAGGGTTTGCCATTAACAACACCTTCACTATCTGGATATACCCATTTGCAGAGGCCAAGTGAAGAGGCGATCGGCCCTTTGAATCTAAATCAGAGACCAAGTCTTTCTTGAGAGTCACAAGAGCTTTTGCAAAATCCAGATGACCTTGCATAGCAGCTATGTGAAGAGGATTCTCATCGAAACAAGTGAGTGAAGATCGGGACAGAGTGAGTCTATCTTCTTCAATCAACTTCTTCAAGGACTCAGTATTCCCCCTCACTGATGCTTCATAAAGCATATTCTCTCTTATACCTATCTCAGTCTCATAAGTTCCTTCCATTTGTGGTACTTGCTGCTTGCCTTGGTGATAGGAAGTTGAAAACAGTGTCCTCTCTCTTGTGGCTTTGCTTGCTTGTACTATATATACGGCGAAAATAAACAGATTTGCCCATACCTTTTATGCTCAAACCGAATTCATGGATTATGTGGGTGAATCACGTGTCTCCATTGATGTCTTTGAATAATTCCCAACAGTGTAGTTGAACTACTAGAAAACTACCCACACTATTCACAGTACAAAGGCAGAATGGTTTATGGCAAGACACAACGTATAATTTTTGTTCTGTCAAATACAGAACTCAAGTTCTGTTTATATAAGAGAGTTATGAGACCCATAAGATAGATGCATTATCCCGGATAATATCTATCTCATGTCAACAATATCTAATTAATAATTATTATCTAATATATTGACAATTATCCATAGTAAGATTATCCCATATCAAGATTATCTCATATCTTGAAATATAATAAATTATTTTATTTGGATCTCTACTAATCGGTCAAACCACCATGGGCGACCCAATTGGGTCCGGGTTCTAAACCCAACCTAATTTCCAACATCTCCCACTCGAACTTGCACTGGCATGACACCGCGCCTTTTGTATCTCAATCTACCCAATAAATACAATCATACTAGCCAATGAATCGTGCGATCACTGAGAACACCTACATGTGAGAGCTCTACACCAGAAACTCAAAAAGAGCCAACATAGAGACATCAACTCGAAAATAAAAATAGTGTCTAATATACCCCAGACCCATCTATTTACACCAGTCCAAAAAGCATCTCTAAACCCTCAAAAGAGCATGTTTGACCCTTTTAATTCTTGCAATATATTCACACTCAATCCGCCTCTCATACAGAACGATGCGAATTGCCGGTAGTGAATTTATAACTGTCACGACCCAAACTCGCCCCTATGGGTTTAGCACCATAACCGGCGAGTAATCCGAGATTACCGAAGGCCTGCTTAATAGTGGAACAGTAATATAGAGTACAGGGGTTGGCAGAAATCAAATCAGTAAATAAAAGATGTCCAATGAGCTGTGACAGTCTGTATGCAAAAAGACTTTTCATACCTATACACATAAACAGTACATATACATCCATATACAGTCATCCAGGACAGGGACCTAATCCCTATTAGAACAGTACAGTACAACATCATTCAGTCTATACAGTATTACAAAACCAGGTACAAAAAGGGAAAGTCTAAAACACCCCAAAAAGCCCTACCTTGAAGGACTTGGAACCTCGCAGTGAGGCACGGTAGTTGGCTTGACAAAACGGGAGCTTAGCCTGACACTTCTAGCAATGGTCCAGTGCCTGAACACCTACACATATATATGAGCAGTGAGCTAAAGCCCAGTGAATAACATATGCGTAAAGAGGTTAAGAATGAATGTCCTTTCAGTAGTGAAAACAGTCAATTATCAGTATATCAGTCATTCAGTTTGTGGCTCATATTTCATGCCATAACAGTCATTCAGAAACTATAATAGTCATATGTGGTACATCCAATAGAAAAGCAGTACAGTAGGTCTTAGCAGACCAAACAGTCAGTTGATGCCATCATATCAGTAAACAGTAGTGGTTCCAACATGGGAACTGACAGAGATCTCTGTGACAGTAGCAGTACAGTACAGTAACAGTAAATTTCTATGGATGCCACGAATACAGTTCGTAATTAGGACAAGCATTCATTTAGTAAACAGTGTTATTTCATAAAACAGTTCAGTCATTCGTTCAGAAAGTAATCTCAATTGAACATATCTTTACAACATTGTTACTCACAGAGTTCTGGGCTACAGATAAGCTAGAGCGTCTCCGGATGCCAACCCTACACAGTTACAGAGTGAACACACACTAAGCTACACAGTTGGGAAAAATAATAACTTAATCCCTAATTTGTCTCGGTGTGGTTCTGCACCAATATCCTCCTTAAGATGCCTTAAACATGCCCTAGGAATGCCTAGGATGGAAAGAGGATGCAAGGATGCACTTTTAAACACTTTACAAAATTTTCAGAAAACAGGGGTCACGCTTGAGCATGGCTTTCTACGCTCAAGCGGACATGCAGACAAAGGTTCCCCGCTCGAGCGTCACTTCCCACGCTCGAGCGGACTGCAAAACATAGCAAAAGTACTGGATGTATGAAAATCACGCTCGATGGGCGCTCGACACCCGCTCGAGCGTGTGACACAAGTCCATGCTCGAGCTTGCATTTCCCCGCTCGAGCGGACTGCAAAACAATGCAAAGTGCTGGGAGCACGTATTCCACGCTCGAGCACCAATTTTCCCGCTGTGAGTCCAAATTTTGGAAATTTCAGATTTGAACCTCAAGCTCAAAACCAAGTTTTAAAACACCAAATTCGATCCTCTTGGGCCAATTTTCTGGAAAACTCCTGTAAACTCATAATATAACATGATTCAAAGGTTAATTTGAGAAATCAAAGCCCAAAGGTAGTTCAATTAAATCCAATTTCAAACCAAAGTTCAAGAACATACTTCCAATGTGACATGCATGAATTTAAACCAATTCAAAGCTTCAATCACTAGCTCAAATGAGCCAATCTTTTCAAAACAAGAGGAAATCATGGACTATAACCATAATATGGACATGCATGTAACAATTTTCCATGGAAACAACTTTAAACTCATCCATATAGGCATGCATGCATGACATATGCCACAATGCAACATGCTAGGTCCAATTCAAGACTCAACTCTTCAATATAACATGAATGTAACATGAACCATGCAAGAACTAACTTAAATACACAATCAAGAAGGTAATTACTCTACCTTAAGTTTCCAACTCCAAGTATAAAAGCTCAATTTTGCAATTATCTTCCAAATCCTCTTAGCCTCCAAGCAAATTCAAAATGAAAACAAGTTTTTCTCCTCTCCCTCTCTCTCTCTAGTCGGTTATAGACTCAAGATGGCTGATGAAATGTTTTGTTTGAATGTGATAAGGCTCAAATGTGTTTTGTATAAAGTGGCCACTAAGTGGTAGTTTGGTAAATAAGTCCAACTATTGCAATTTAACATTATTTAAACCAATTTAATCATACCAAATCACATTCCAAATAAATATACCATAAAATCACATTAATTCTAATTAACACAAAGCACTAATCAATTTCAGATTCGGCCGCCGATAAGGCCTTCAATTTGCAGTTTAAAGCATGAAACATGAACAGATGCATTTAACAGTCAATAGATAGAAATGCAAATAACACAATATATTCATGCAATTAATTCGGAATTTCAGTCTAATCATTTACTTATCAAGTTCAGTCACAGTTTAGCAGTAAGCAGTGGTCTTATCAGTAAACAGTAGTGAGGGTTGTCACAATAACAATGGTGTAATACTAGATGATCTTTCCTTGGTTGTCATGTCATTTAGTTTAGGATTGACCTCTTTCCCAATGATGTCCCTTAAGGCCGAATCATACATGATCGCAGACAACATACCAAAGTAGTAAAACGTCAACCCCTTACCTTATGACATAGTCAAAGGGCGTAACAGGGTACATAAGTAAAAATCATATCAATAATGACACGTAAGACTCACACGGTGAGGAAATAAGGATCCATTCTCTCACCTCATTACTCGATCGCCAAACACATGTAGTATGAATACATGCTACAGTGGAGTAATTCTTCCAAAGAGTGACATCATACTCGATACACTGTACAGATCTTAGTCTAGTCACTTTCTAGTGCCTAACCCGAATCTTCTATTTGCTTGCCTTCTAAGCGCCAAATGAGATCTCGCATCTAACTAACATGGAAAGTGGGTACTAACATCCATGTTGTGTCTTTAACACGACCTCATCTTGGTTGCAACCAAGGCATCATACATAGTGGATAATTTAAGCCTCTCTTGGCTCCAAATAAAATAAACCACCAGTCTCATCCTTATTTGCTCTCAAGCGCCAAGGACGATTGCTCTTGTAAGTGAGCCAATCTTGCCTGCTGACATCATCATCTGCTAATCATTATAACACAAACCATAATTACATCAATATCCCATAATCTCACAAAAAATAAGTGATCGATTGAAAAAACACAACCACAGTCTGCGCAATTCTAGATTTCAAACAAAAGCCCTATCAGCACCTCTTGCGATAAGCATATACAACAAAATCCACCATGTGCGCTTCACATGAAGTGGTTCAAGATTACTACCTCTTGCGATATTACCTCTCTAAATATATTTTAGTGGCCAATTTGCATTCATTCAAGATGCACCCAACAAGCCCATTGAATCTTACAAAGGGAAAATTTATACACTACCAGTAGAGACTAAGTCTAGGCCAACCAAATTAACTTCTATAAGCTAAGTCAATTTAGAGAGGAAAAAAAAAAACGCATTGGGATTAATTTGATTAGTAGAATATAATTTTGCTGCAAAAATCTAAATTAAATAGTAATAATATTACACAAGTCGCAAGATCGAAAATTTGCTATGGTCGTAATCATCTCTTGCGCCACAAGTGACAATTAACCAAAATTTGATTTGATTTAATTCATGCGCAAAATATTAGTTTTCGGGAGTAAATCTATAAAGATTTCTCTCAACCGAACAACCTCCCACTAACTATGGCATGTCTAAGGCATAATAACATATTTAACTCCACATGATAACATCTCAGTGTAATTCATAAAAGAAAACATGCTAGAATATTTAATCATGAAATTAAAATTCACCAATATAAATAAATCATGCTATTTAAAATAACAACATACTACAAGTTCTAATAATTTAAAAGAACTTAACATGTTATATACAGTATTTAAATAATGTCATAACATATTTTTATAATTTTTTCAATTTTATGAAATTTTCTAGAATTACAAGTAACTAATAATTACACAGAAAATCAGAAATAAATGTTACAGAATCCGAAAAAATAAAAAAATCATACCAGTAAATAAGATTATACAGCAGCAGTCTACTGTAAAAATTTCAAATCTAGAATCCAAGTCATGCTCCCCCAAGAGTAATTTAACGTAAAAATATTGAATTATTCATTAATGAAAAATATTTTATTTTTCATAAAATTTTGAAAATTTAACAAATTGTAGAAAAAGTAATTATGAATTCAACAGTATAAGTCATGCTTCAATTAGAATTATATCAAATAATATATAAACAATTAACGTAATCTTTAAATTTAAAACAAACAAATAAAGCCTTATACTTTTCAGCTTCTGCGTCACCACTTACCTAAGTGGATGATGTCACGGAGATGACATTAGCAAATTCGTCTTTCTCCGTTTGTTTAAACTCTCGCCTAAAAATAGGATTTGAGTTTTCTTCTCAACCGTAAGTCGGAATCAAGCCCATAATATATCGTTTTGAAGGTCTCAAAACAAAGATTTCAAATATATAATTTTCACAACATGAAAACAAATCATGTAAAACTAGCACGCAGTCAAAGTTATAGAAATCAAATATAAATCTTCATTTTTCTCAAAAACCAACCGTCCAATTTTTGTAAAACTTTGCAAATATGGTCTAAATAATATAGACTGCAATATATATGAAATTCAGAAAGATCAGTGATGGTTCGAAAAACATCAATTTTATACACAAATCATATCTTTACATATATTCATGCATACGAAAATACCCAACAATGACTCTGACACTAATGTAGGAATTAGTATACTATATACACAGCGGAAATAAATAGATTTGGCCATACCTTTTACGCTCAAACCGGATCCAAAGATCATGTGGGTAATTCACGTGCTTCCATTAATGTCTTCGAATAATTTCCAACAGTGGAGTAGAACTACTAGAAAACTATCCACACTATTCATAGTACAAGACATAATGGTTTATGGGAAGAAAGAAGTATAATTTTTGTTGTGTTAAATACAGAACTCAAGTTCTTTTTATATGGGAGAGTTAGGAGACCCATAAAATAGATGTATTATCTTAGATAATATCTATCTCATATTAATATTATTATCTAATATATTGACAATTATCTATATTAAGATTATCTCATATCTTAAAATAGAATATATTATTTTATTTAAATCTTTTCTAATCGGATCATGTGACCATAAATTATCCAATTAGATTTGAATTCTAAACCCGACTCAATTTCTAACACTTGCTAAAACATTTTGCACGCGAACTTTACTTTTGGCTCTGTATACCTTCATTCTCCATGTGGGTCCGTCAAATTATATAACCAATTATTCAGGATTGGATTGCATTTTACACCACTTGTTTATTATCCTACTTGTAAACCACTTGTTTACGGACAGCCACTAAACGGCTGCCACATCAGTGATAATGTTTGCACTGGTAATGATTGAGAAAGATTATTCAATACTCCCTGAATAATTGTCTTTTAAAAGTCTAATATGAAATTGCTAAAATGTTTTGCCCGCGAACTTTACTTTTGTCTCTATATACCTTCATTTTCTATGTGGGTCCGTCAAATTATATAACCAATTATTTCAGGATTGGATTGCATTTTACACCACTTGTTTATTATCCTACTCGTAAACCACTTGTTTACGGACAGCCACTAAACGGCTGCCACATCAGTGATAATGTTTACACTGGTATTGATTGAGAAAGATTATTCAATGCTCCCTGATAATTGTCTTTTAAAAGTCTGTGAAATTGCTAAAACGTTTTGCCCGCGAGCTTTACTTTTGTTTCTGTATACCTTCATTCTCCATGTGGGTCCATCAAATTATATAACCAATTATTTTAGGATTGGATTGCATTTTACACCACTTGTTTATTATCCTACTCGTAAACCACTTGTTTACGGACAGCCACTAAACGGCGGCCACATCAGTGATAATGTTTACACTAGTATTGATTGAGAAAAATTATTCAATACTCCCTGAATAATTGTCGTTTAAAAGTCTAATATGAAAATGAGTTATTTTGAGAATTCTAAATAAATTATTAAATTTATTATTAAATTTTTTATAAATGTGTGAGATTCACACATATAATTTATATAGATCCCATGATTATGAGAAAAATTTAATAATTTATTTGAAGTTTATAATATTTTCTTAGAAAAATAATTTATATAGATCCCATGTTTGTAGTTTGAGACGAACAAGTATAACACATTGGAACACCACTAGGATTTGTTCAGAGCCTTTTAAATCATTTCTCATTGATTGAATTCAGTCAAATTTGACATCTCATAACTTTCTTATCCCTTATGACCTCTTTCTCTCAGCATCCACCACCGCCATCCTCTTTTCTCTCCCAAATCCCAATCAATAAAGACTCTGCCACCCTCGAGTTCCCGAGTGGACTGCGGGCAAAAATTCCGATATTACTTAATTCGGTCCACTCAATTAATGATTTGTTTCAGTCTGTTTGAATATTCAATTTGTATTAATTTATAAAAGATGATTTAAGATTTTGAATAAAAATTAATAAGTAAAGCCTGTCAACCCAACCGATAAAAATCTGCATAAGTCTAGCCCGACTCAAATTATCCTGTTCAAAAATAATAATAAATTGATATTTGATATTTTTTATTCCTTACTTATATTTACCAAAACACCATGATATATATATGTTAATAACTAGTTTAATTTTTTTGTGTGGGTGTTTTTCTGACCACACTGCCTATCTTAGTGATTTCAGCGGTAAAAACACAGGCAGAATAGATGGCGCAAGTAATAGCACAAAGACAAGAAGGATTTAACGTGGTTCGGCAAAGAATGCATACGTCCACGGGTGGGGCCGAGGTAATTCACTATGAATAATGACAAGAATTACAATTTACTCTCATTAACTTTCCCACTCTCTGAGTATATAATTGTAATTGTTACAATTAATGTATCTCAGTCTATTCGTTCAGTTGAGTCCGAATCTCCTCTGAATGCCCCTTTGAATGTCGTCCTCCATCTCTATATATACACCGGAATAGAGATGGAGAAGCTCACAGCTTTTGAGCTGTCTTGCCAGCCCACTAAAGCACTTTTGGCAGCTTTCCAGGTAAAAGCTGTTGATTCCTTCACACGACTGCTAATGGCCTCGTGGCTATTTCATATGGCCTCAAGGCAAGCTTATTGGTGAGATAATGGTCTCATGGCTTTCTCCACCAGGCTGGACATCCAGCTAACCAAGATAATATTTTATAACATCAACCTCGGCATTATTCTTCTGCGGTTAGCTCGGCCTTTGTCTGTCAAGCCGAGGTTGGAGGCCATTGTCCCGAATTAAGATGCCTTCAGAGATTACCTCGGCAAATACTAGAATACCCTGGCAAAACTTTACTGTGACACGTAGCTCTTCATCAACACGTCGGCGTCATCTTGCCACGTGTTGATGCTCAGAAATATAACCCCACAACTGCCCCCTAAGTTCTATTACCTCGGCATACTGAGGTGATGGAACTTACATGGAACTTCTTTCTCGTACCTCGGCTTAAGAACTTCTAGCCGAGATCATTCATTTCAGGCCGACATGTCCTCTTCAGATTCAAATCAATTCCCTTACGCGCATGAGCTGTCATGCACCATTCTACAACTGTTTCATCGACGCGTTTTATTCTTATTGGTCCGTGCCCGTGACGCGCCTGCAGGCTGTCGTTTCACTGTCTGCGCCGTCCGACGCATGCGTTAACCAAGGCGCAATTATTGCTGTTTTGCCGCCGTTTGAATTTTTGGCAAAAACGATTGCCTCCTCTTTCTCTTTCACTTTTGCATTTCAAATCTCCTTTGCTTTCTCTCTCTCTAAAGCTCTTTCTTCTCTGAATCTTGCTCGAAGTTCTGCAACTGCCTTCATCTGCCATTTCTGTGAAGCTCTTGCCGCTATTGCGTCCATCATCTGACCTCGGCGAAACTCACCTTTTCTGGTAAGCCACCGTTCCCCTTTTTTCCAGTTCTTGCTTGTTTTCTGAAATTTCTTGTCACTTGATTGTTCTGCATCTGATTTGTGAATCATGTATCTCATCTCATGATTTTGTTTATGCTGCGAACACTTGCACCGTTTCATTTCTGTTTTTGGCCTTCCACTCTCTCGTGTTCTTGAATCTGAGACTTCTTTTTGCTTTCCTGTTTTCCAGATTTTCTAGGTTTAAGCCGAGGTCCTTAGAATCCTTTAGGAATACTCTGTTTCTGTAGCCAAACACTTGTTTATATCAAGACCATGGGTGTGTAGAGAGATAGAGTCAATTCCCCAACCAAACTACAAAACTTTAGGCAAGAGTTCTCCATCCCAGACGATGTCCATCTCAGACTAGCTGGAGAGGACGACTCCATTATGCCCGAGAATGACAACATGCCCTTCCCTGTAGTAGCCTTTGTCCAGTGTGGACTTAGGTTCCCTCTTGATCCCCTTTTCCGCGAAGTCCTTCATTACTACACCCTCAACCCCATGCAACTCACCATAAACGCCTTTAGGACACTTAATGGAATAATAGCCTTAGCTCGGCGGGAGGGTGTTAGAATCACTCTTGCCGATATCCAGTATTGTTACACAATGTGTGCCCTTGACCTCAAAGAAAAGGGTTTTGTCTATTAACTTAAGCCGAGGTCTACTGCCTATAAAATAGTAGCCGACCTTCCAGACTCCAACAAAGGGGCTGGAGACGATTACTTGATTGTTTCTGGAAACTGGGAATTTGCCCCAGATGAAGAAGTTCATCTCTTCCCTCTTCCCCGAACGGTCAAGGAGGGCAAGGGTAAGATCCCTAAGTTAATCTGCTTAACTGTTGCTTTCTTCAATTTTTCCAAAAATTTTATCTGTTTCTAATGTTGTATTTCCTTTTGCAGATGTTCGCAAGCCTCCCAAGGACTTCCGCCAGTCCTACTATCTTGGGAAAGATTTGAAGAAACTCTTGGACCTCCCTCTTCAGCAACGAAAAGCTCCATTGTTGCTGAATTTCATCCCCACTTACACGTCCAAATTGGCCGACGTTCCGAAGAAAAAGAAGAAGAGCGCCCCTCCATCAACTGCTTCTACTGAACAGGCTGCCTCCACATCTGAGCCAGCCGATCAGCCTTAAACCTCGGCTCCAGTGACAAAGAAGAAACGCCGACGAAGACTTGTTAAAACAGCCGAGATGGAACGACCAAAGAAAATGGTGCTGGACCTCTTGGCCGATCTTCCAGATGACATGGATGATGCGCCATCCCAAACTGCGCCTCCGCCAAAGCCCAAAAGAGTAAAGAAGGCCCAGCCAAAGGCCAAGGCTACTGAGGTTGACGCAGAGGCTGAAGATGCCCTGCCGATCTCCAAATTGGCCGAGAATACCACTTCGGCACCCGCAAAAAGACCTGCTGAAGCCCAGCCATCAGCGGCCACTCAGCAGAAGAAGCCGAGGTCTTCATCTGCCACGACTTCAGGGTCCAGGGTTCCCAAAGTTCCCTAGGAACCCAAAGTTACTCTTGAAAACAGGCCAGTCTACACCAATGAAAGTGCAGCCGATGTCCACATCGGCGTGGCACTCAGCACTGCTGTCCTCCTTGAGGGTAATATGGAGCGTAACGAAAAAATGAGCGGGTATGAGAATTATGCCCTCATGCTGCAGCGCTCCGTTCAAGTAAGTCTTTTTGTTTTTGAAAACCTGTCTTCCATACTTGTAAAATTCTGAAATTTTTTGTACTAACTTTTGCCTTGTATTCTTTCAGGCCATCCAACACGCCCACACCTTTTCCATGCAGGCTTTTGCAACAGGGGAGGAGCTGGATAATTTAAAGAATGAGTTTGCTGCCCTGCAGAAGATCCACAAAAGGGATCAATTAAAGATGAAAAAGCTGGAGGATCAGGCCGAGGCGGCCACAAAGGCCCATCAGTTAGCTCAACAGAAAGCTGAGGCTGCTATAAACGTCAAGAAAGTCGCCGAAGCCGAGAAAAAAGAGGCCGAGGCTAAGAAGGCTGAAGCCGAGAAAGAACTAAGGGATGCTCTGGCCACCAAAAAAGCTGAAGTTGATGCTGCCTACAATCAAGGCATGGCCGACGTTGCTGAAGACTATAAGCTTCAGGTCAAGCAAGCATGCAACAAGGGATATTCCCTAGGTTGGAATGCTTTGGCCAGACAGCTTGATCTTCCAGCCGACTCCCCTTGGCGCAAGACCAAGGCCATGCGTCTTCCCTGTCCTCTTCCTCCTCCTTCAACTCAGGTTGAAGAAGAAGCTGATTCTGAAACCGAGGCTGAAGACGAAGATGAAGCTGAAGATGAAGCCTTGGTCAGGAAATCCAAGGAAGCCATTGAAACCAAGTCACCTCCTCTGGGCGATCAAGTAATGGATCTAACCCAAGAGGAGGATGAGGAGGTTGAGAAGGTTTCCAAGGAAACTGGCCCAGTTCACCTATCTTCAGACCTTCTTCTGGCTGATAGAAGTGTGGAGAAGACTTTGGCCGAGATTGATGCTGAGGTTGCAGCGGAAAAGGAGGCCGAGGTATCAGCAGACAAGGAAGCTGAGGTCGTGGTACAAGAAGGTGCAGAGGTTGCGAGTCAAAAGGATGCCGAGGTCGCTTTTCAAGAGTCCTCTGAGGTCCCAGCCCAACCTGCTCCTGAGGCTGAAGAGACTTGAACATGTTCTCTTTTTCTTTTTTGTACTTTGTTTCTTTTCTTTAAACAATGTAAGCTGTCTTTTGTGGCCGATGTGCCCCCTTGTTGCTTTAAAAACAATTGACTCCTGTTGTCTTTATGCTTCAGTCTCTGACTTTTCTTTACTGCTTCTGTGTAGCTTTATACTTAGAATATTTTGCATACTTTACATACTCTTCCTTCTTTGTGTAATCTTCTCGGGGTAACATACCTCGGGTATAACACCTGCAAATTTTACTTCGGCAAGGAACTGTCCTGCAATCTTGTCATAAACTTCAACAAGTATAAAACATATACTATTCAATGTTAACCTTTGCAAACTTCTCTTAAGTTTCAATGAGTGGTTAAACAACAAACTCAGTCTGCCCTACTTGTAAATTGCTACAAATTTCAACAAGGATTAAAATAAACAGTAAACTTTACTCAAGTTTTAACAAGTGTTAAACAACAATCTTAACTTTTACCTCAACCTGTAAATTGCTGCAAATTTCAACAGATGGTAACATGTCGGCTTAACTTTAACCTGTAAATTGCTGCAAATTTCAACAAGTGTTTAAACAAATAATCTCAACTTTAACTTGAACCTGTACATTGTTGCGAATTTCAACAGATGATCATATGTCGGCGTAGCTTCAACTTGTAAATTGCTGCAAATTTCAGCAAGTGTTTAAACATCTTCTCTGGTTTATCCAACCAGCAGATTGCTATAATTCTGTATGCCATAACATCGGCTTCCCTTCGACTTGTAAATTGCTACAAATTTCAACAAGCGAAGAGAAACAAATATCTCGGCTTGACTCCAACTTGTAAATTGCTACAAATTTCAACAAGTGAAGCCAAGGAACCATCTCGGCTTAACTTCAACTTGTAAATTGCTACAAATTTCAACAAGCGAAGCTAAGCTTTGTAATCGGCCTGACCAACTTGTAAACATATGATCTCATTTCGGCTTGTAAATTGCTACAAATTTCAACAAGGATTAATACAACCAATAAACTTTACTGAAGTTATAAACAATGATATACTTGTAAATTGCCATAAATTTCAACAAGAATTAAACAATATACATGAACCTGTAAATTGATGTCGGCTGGTTTTGGCGCGAATTTCCAAGATGACAACATATCGGCTTGACTCCAACTTGTAAATTGCGACAAATTTCAACAAGTGAAGCCAAGGAATCTTCTCGGCTTAACCTCAACTTGTAAATTGCTACAAATTTCAACAAGCGAAGCTAAGGAATCATCTCGGCTTAACTTCAACTTGTAAATTGCTACAACTTTCAACAAGCGAAGTCAAGGAATCTTCTCGGCTTAACCTCAACTTGTAAATTGCTACAAATTTCAACAAGCGAAGTCAAGCTTTGTATTCGGTCAAACCAGCTTGTAAATTGCGACAAATTTCAACAAGTGGTAGACTTTGTTATTCGGCCAGACCAACTTGTAAATCGCTACAAATTTCAACAAGTGGTAGGCTTTGCTATTCGGCCAGACCAACTTGTAAATCGCTACAAATTTCAACAAGTGGTAGGCTTTGTTATTCGGCCAAACCAACTAACATGTGGTAGGCTTTGCTATTCGGCCAAACCAACTTGTAAATTGCTACAAATTTCAACAAGTGGTAGGCTTTGTATCTTCTCTGCTCCTCTGCCCCCAATGTGAACCTGAGTTCCACTTGGGTTCTCATTGTTCATGTCTTCCAGTATCTGTTTATCGATGACGTCGGCCAAGAGTAATAATCATCTCAATGGTAGAAAAACTTCAAATTGCAAGTGTTCCAAGGTCTTGGCAATGCTTTGCCATCATTGTCATCAAGCCGATATGCTCCATTACCAAGCACCGAGGTAATCCTGTAAGGCCCTTCCCAGTTTGGGCCAAGCTTGCCCTCCCTGGGATCTTTCTTTGTTGCCGACCACTTTCCTCAAGACCAGGTCGCCGACGTGAAAATCTCTTGGGTTGACCTTCTTGTTGTATGCTCTGGCAAGTTGTTGCTGGTACACTGCAAGCTGAATTGCAGCCTTCTCTCTTCGTTCTTCCAAAAGATCCAAATCTCGGGCTAAGAGTATGTCATTAGTCCCATTTTCAACTCCCTGGGTTCGGATCCCTGGGATGCCGACCTCCAGTGGAATGACTGCTTCTGTGCCATAGGCCATGGCAAAGGGAGATTCCCCTGTTGATCTTCTCGGCGTAGTCCGATATGCCCAAAGCACATTGGGTAATTCATCTACCCACTTTCCTTTTGCTGCTTGTAACCTTTTCTTGATTCCATCCAGAATTACTTTGTTGGAAGCTTCTGCCTGCCCATTACTTTGAGGGAAACTTGGTGTTGAGAAGTAGTTCTTGATCTTGAATTTTGCACAGAAATTTTTGATGAGCTTGCTGTCGAACTGCGTTCCGTTGTCGGCAACAATGGCTCTGGGAATGCCAAATCTGGTGATGATGTTCTTCCATATGAAATTCTTGACGTCCACATCTCGGATTTTGGCAAGTGGTTCTGCCTCTATCCACTTTGTGAAGTAATCTGTTGCTACCAACAAGTATTTTCTCTGCCCAGTTGCTTGGGGAAGTTGGCCGACCAGATCCATGCCCCATTGGGCAAACGGCCAAGGGCTGGATACTGGGTTCAGGTCGGCAGCTGGCTGATGAATCAAAGGTGCAAACCTCTGGCATTGTTCACACTTCTTCACATACGCTTCGGCATCTTTTTGCATATATGGCCACCAATACCCTTGGGTAATGGCTCTATGGGCTAATGATCTGCCCCCAGTGTGGCTTCCACAAATCCCTTCATGAATTTCATATAAAAAATCTTCAACTTGAAAAGGGTGTACGCACCTTAAAAGGGGTCCAGTGAAGGACCTTCTGTAGAGATGTCCGTCCGAGGTCAAGCTGAATCTTGCCGACTTCAGTCTGACTTTGTGTGCCTCCTTGCGATCTTCTGGCAGTTTTCCTTCTTTAAGGAATGCAACAATTGCATCCATCCAGCTCGGCCCCATGTCCACGCACATTACTTCCTGATTTGCGCTCCGTGGTTCTACGCTCGGACCTGACATGTAGTCGATCATAATTGTTCTTGCCTTTCCAGTCTGCATTGAACTTGCCAGGTTGGCCAACGCGTCGGCGTGGCTGTTATCATCTCGGCTAACTTGAAGAAGTCGGCAGCTCTGAAATAGCTCGGCTAATCTGATTACCTCCTTTGCATATGCCGACATCCTTTCGTCCCTGGCTGCAAATTCTCCTGTTGATTGGTTAACAATTAATTGTGAATCACAAAATACTATTACCTCATCGGCTTCTGCTGCTGCTGCCAATTTTAGTCCTGCAATCAATGCTTCGTATTCAGCTTCATTATTTGAGGCCCTGAACCCCAAACGGATGGATTGCTCTATTATCTCTCCATCTGGGGATATCAACAGTACTCCTGCCCCCGCTCCTCGTTGGTTTGAACTTCCATCGACAAAGAGTCTGAATGAATCGCCGATGTAGATACTGCATGGTCTAAGCTTTTCCTTTCTTTGGTCTTCTGCTGTCGGCCGGGATGCTTCTTGCTTGCTGGGCCCTGGCTCATCTCGGCTCAAGGGAAGCCGACGTTCGATGGACTCCGGCGTGAATTCTGCCACAAAGTCGGCCAGAACTTGGCCCTTGATTGCTGTTCTGGGCCTGAATTCCAGGTCATACTGGCCCAAGGCCACTGCCCATCTTGCAATTCTTCCTGTTAAGTCTCCTTGTTGTAACAGAGATTTCAATGGGTGCTCTGTTAGTATCAAAATCTTGTGTGCTTGGAAGTAGTGGTTCAACTTCTTTGAGGCCATAACCAAGGCCAACATTAGCTTCTCTAGTGGTAAGTACCTTGTCTCGGCACTGGCTAAGGTTTTACTTACATAGTAGACAGCTTTCTGTTCTCCCTGCTCTTCTCGGATTAGCACTCCACTCACCGCATGTTCTGACACGGCTAAGTACAGAAACAACTCTTCCCCTGGCTCAGGTGTCGAGAGGACTGGAGCCGTGATCATATAATTTTTTAGATCGGCCAAAGCGGCCTCACATTCTTCGGTCCACAGGAAGTCTGCAGTCTTCTTTACTAGGTTGAAGAAAGGTTTACACTTGTCCGAACTTCGGCTTATGAACCTGTTTAGGGCTGCGGCCCTGCCAGTGAGCATTTGAACCTGTTTTGCCGAGGTTAGGCTCTGCAAATCTAGGATGGCCTTAATCTGATCTGGGCTGGCCTCTATTCCCCTTCTTGTTACCAGGTACCCTAAAAATTTACCAGATCCAACCCCAAACGCACACTTGGATGCATTGAGTCGGAGCCGATATGTTTTCAGTATGTCAAATACCTCGGCTAGGTCGGCAAGATGATTTTTTGGCTCCTTGGTTTTTACAACCATGTCGTCTATGTAGACTTCCACTGTTCGGCCCATCTGGTGCTTGAACATTTTGGTCACCAGCCTTTGGTAGGTTGCTCCTGCGTTCTTTAGTCCAAAAGGCATCACCCTGTAACAGTACAGGCCTTTTGGGGTGATGAATGCCGTCTTCTCCTCATCTGGGGGGTACATGGCTATCTGGTGATACCCCCTGTAAGCGTCCAGGAAGCTCATCGTTCCATGTCCCGATGTAGCATCCACCAGCTGGTCAATTTTTGG
Source organism: Camellia granthamiana (assembly GCA_036172215.1). Classification (NCBI taxonomy): domain Eukaryota; kingdom Viridiplantae; phylum Streptophyta; class Magnoliopsida; order Ericales; family Theaceae; genus Camellia; species Camellia granthamiana. The sequence continues at coordinate 47,982,265 of CM069904.1, forward strand.
CAGAGGAAAACTGTCTTTGGGACAGGCTTTATTTAGGCTTGTAAAATCGACGCAGACCCTCCATTTTCCATTTTTCTTCTTTACCACCACAGTGTTTGATAACCATGTTGGGTAATTGATTTCTCTGATGGCCCTGGCTTCTAGAAGTTTGTCAACTTCTTCCTCCATAGCTTCGACGTGTACCAACGTCGGTCTTCTAGTTCGCTGAATCACAGGTTTAGCCGAACTGTCGACGTTCAATCTGTGACATGTGACCTCGGGGTCAATGCCAGGCATTTCATAAGGTGTCCAGGCGAACACTTCTATGTTTCTTCTCAAAAATGCTTCCAGTTCTCTTTCCTCTTCCTCGGCTAAGTTTGAGCCGAGAAGAAAAAATCTTTCCTCATCGCCCTCCTGGACGAGAATTTTCTTTAGTGATTCCTCACTCTTCTCGGCCGGCTCCTTGCCGACATCATCCAGGACTTCCATGTCCTCATCTTCAATCTCGGCTTTGGCTGGTTCTCGAACATTGCAGGTGGCCTTCATTGCTGCCATGGAGCAATTCTTCGCCTGCAGTTGATCTCCTCTGATTTCCTCAATCCCATGCTCTGTTGGGAACCGCAGTAGTTGGTGCAATGTTGAAGGTACTGCCCCCATTGCATGCAACCACGGCCTGCCCATGATGATGTTGTATGGTGAGGGTGTATCAATCACAATGAACTCGGTCCTGATCTTCTTGGTGCCTGCTTGTACATCTAAGCTCGTTGCACCCAGTGGCCACGTCGGCGTTCCATTGAAGCCGACCATCGGGCCAGTCGACTGCTCCAGGTCGTCGGGGTGAAGGCCGAGCTCCTTGTAACATCTAACGTACATGATGTCACAAGAGCTGCCTGGATCTATTAGGATGCGTTTTACTTGGCACTCCCCAACCTGGAGCGATACTACCAAGGCATCATTATGTGGGTGCTGGACCATCTCTAGGTCGGCCTCAGTGAAGGTTATCATCTGGCCTTGGCAGTCTTCTGGCCGAGGTCTTTTCAGTCCGACCTGGTTCACGTACTGTAAGTGCTTCACTCTTTGGGTTTCTCCCCGGATGTCATTTTCATTCACCTTGGAGTGAATAACATTTACTACCCGAGGTATGTCTGCTCGGGGTTGTGGTGGTGGCGGGGCTGCTTCCGCCTGTGGCAGTCTTGCCTGTTCTTCCCTTGTTCTGGTCTCATCAACAAGGTCTCGCAGGTGGCCTTGTCTCACCAGATCTTCCAAGTGAGCTTTCAGGGCTCTGCAACCCTGTGTTGTGTGGCCGTTTTCATTGTGATACGAACAATGTCTGTCCGTGTTTCTTCCCATAAATTCTCCCGGTTCCCTTGCTGCCGTTCGGAAGTAGGGCTGGCTCCTTATTCTTCCTAGGATCTTTTGAATCGGAATGCGGAACACGGTTGTTACTGCTTGTTTAGCCCTTAGCTCTATCTCCGTCTTGCTGAAGCCGTTGTTACCTCGGCTTCGCTTTGGCGAGTCATGCCGTTGCTCCTGTTTGACCTGCTTTGATGCCGATGTATCCTCCTCGGCTCTGGCATATTTTTCAATCCTTGCCATGAGTTCTTCCATGTTCTGTGGCAATGTCTTTGCCAAAGATTTCCGTAGTGAACAGTCTTCCTTCAGGCCGTTCTTGAAGGATACAACTGCTACCTCCTGGTTGCATTCGGGTATTCTGTTGAACACCTCGTAGTATCTCTTTGCATAGGCCCTAAGGCCTTCATCCTTGCTGATCTTTAAAGCCATTAATGCGTCCACCCTTAATGGCTGTAGCTTGTTTGTCACGAACCTGGCCACAAACATCTCGGCCAGGCCTTCCCAAGTCTTCACACTTCCCTTTGGTAACTTGTGGAACCAATCCGATGCAATTTCCCCAAAGGACGAAGGGAATACTTTGCAGAGCAAAGGCTCATTTCCACTATATAACGCCATCGAGTTCAAAAATAATCCAACATGGAAGTTAGGATCTGACTTACCGTCATAGATTTGGAACCTCGGCATGCTGAATCTTTTTGGAGCTACAAACTTGTCCAGTTCCACCGAGAATGGTGTCCTCGGCTTCGGCGTTCTGTTCCCTCCTCTTGATATAGTTTCTCAAGTCTTCTTTGCTTCTCCCTGGAGCTCGGCTATCTTTTGATTTTAGCCCCTTCGGCACACTGCTCTCGGCGTCGTGGTACGCCCGTTTTGATCTTTCTCCACGGGTTGTGTCAAAGCAGAGAGCCTGCTTTTGTACGTGCCGATGTTTTCTTGGTTCCTGATCCTTGGCATTATACGTCCTCTGGGACTTGCCGACGTCCTCGGAGGACGGGTGAGGGTGCCCCTTGCTCCTGGAGCGTTGTGATGCGTCGGGAGTCATTGTCCTTTCTTCATTCCGAGCTTGAATTGCTGGGATTGGCGTTTCCTGCAGTGGGTATGGTGGCTGCATGACCTTGGTTTGCATCATGAAGTTGACTACCGACTGTAGGTCGGCCAACTTGTTTGCGAGGTCCTTGACTTCCTCATCCCTTCGTATGCATCTATCCTTCCATACCTGGAGGTTATCCTCCTTGTAGTAACTGCCTTGATCCGTCTTGTTCGAAGTGTCGTCCTCCTGGACGGCGTTCTTTCCCCCGTGCCCCTGGCCACGGGTTTTGTCATTGTGGTTGCCTCCTTCGATGTCAAGATCGATAGGCCTACCAGCCCCAGCGGGAGTGTCATCCCCAACCTTCTTACTTTGTGCGTTACTTGCCATCTATTCTTCTTTCTTTCCCACAGACGGCGCCAAATTGTGTGAGTGATTTTCTGATCACACTGCCTATCTTAGTGATTTCAGCGGTAAAAACACAGGCAGAATAGATGGCGCAAGTAATAGCACAAAGACAAGAAGGATTTAACGTGGTTCGGCAAAGAATGCCTACGTCCACGGGTGGGGCTGAGGTAATTCACTATGAATAATGACAAGAATTACAATTTACTCTCATTAACTTTCCCACTCTCTGAGTATATAATTGTAATTGTTACAATTAATGTATCTCAGTCTATTCGTTCAGTTGAGTCCGAATCTCCTCTGAATGCCCCTTTGAATGTCGTCCTCCATCTCTATATATACACCGGAATAGAGATGGAGAAGCTCACAGCTTTTGAGCTGTCTCGCCAGCCCACTAAAGCACTTTTGGCAGCTTTCCAGGTAAAAGCTGTTGATTCCTTCACACGACTGCTAATGGCCTCGTGGCTATTTCACATGGCCTCAAGGCAAGCTTATTGGTGAGATAATGGTCTCATGGCTTTCTCCACCAGGCTGGACATCCAGCTAACCAAGATAATATTTTATAACATCAACCTCGGCATTATTCTTCTGCGGTTAGCTCGGCCTTTGTCTGTCAAGCCGAGGTTGGAGGCCATTGTCCCGAATTAAGATGCCTTCAGAGATTACCTCGGCAAATACTAGAATACCCTGGCAAAACTTTACTGTGACACGTAGCTCTTCATCAACACGTCGGCGTCATCTTGCCACGTGTTGATGCTCAGAAATATAACCCCACATTTTTTATTGATATTACTGATTCTATAATAATTTTATTGTTTGATTATTTGTTTTGGTTTTGTTATTATTCTTCTATTTTGAGCATTTCTTTCCTTGTTTTTATTTTGTTGTTTTCTTGTGAAATAAAATGAATAATATTAGGGATCATGAAAAAAATATTATGAAGATTTTTCATCATTTGATTAGTGTGTGGTGTTTTATTGTATGTGTAATTCAAAAGTGGAGAATTTTTTATGATCATTTTCATGATATTTTTTTCAAGATCTCTAACATTACTCAAATAAAATATATGTTACCAAAAAAATAAAAATAAATAAATAGCATCTTTTGTTTTAGACTTGATTTAGGAATTTTGGGTTCTAAAGTTTGTAAATGGTTCTAGCCTTGTGTGATGCTGGTCTTTCCTTTTTTGTCCCCACTGGTAAGTGTTATAAGGTCAAGTTTGGCAATCCTAAAAAAAGTCAAAAAGTTAAAAAGTTATTCAAAAAGTTAAAAAGTTATCACTATTCACCAAAAGTAAAAAATTACGGCTGCACAACTCCAAATCCTAATTTTCCTTTACATACTAATTTATACAATTTTTTAATACACATTTTTTCATAAAAAGTCAAAAAGTTAATCCAAACATCCATATTTTTTTCCTCAACTTTTTAGTCCAAAAAGACAAAAAGTGTACTTATTTAGGACACCCCAAATAACCCCTAATAAAATTACATTAGGTTCGTTGATTGTTTTTTTTTAATTATATGAGATGCAAAATAATAAAGAAAATATATGAAAAATACTTGAATTATGTTGGAAAGTGAAAAAGAAAAAATAACTATTAAAAAAATGTGTAGAAATTAATAATATAAGTCTAATAAAAAATGTGTAACCCAATTCGATTTGATTTTGGCTCATAAAATTTGAGTTCATAGATGAGATGTGATTTTAATATTTTAAATAAGCTCGATCCATACCATTCCGTTGAATGATCAAAGCCCGAAAAACCCAGTTAATATATGGAATAGGGACACAATAGTTGCAAGATGGATAAGCTCGGCCTGTCCCATTGCTGACCTCTACTGCCACCTACTTCCTTGCCCACTACCACCACCTTTTTCCTCCCTTTATCACAACCTCCACCACCGCCTCATCCCTTCTGCATTCTGCTCTTCCCCCAACCCCAACCACCGACCTCTCTTTCACATAGCTCTCTTTAATTTTATCCCCTATGTTCCCATTGTAATCATCTCCTTCCAACACCAACTATAAACCCCAAATTATCATCGAACCCATCATTATCACCATAAACCCACCACCACTGTCAAACAATCTTCATCTATTATATTTTACTATTTACTAACCCATTCTATTGACTTCCATGTGTGATATAATTGATCCAAAATATGGTCTTGAATCTTGACCCCAACAAAAACTCAAAAGTGTATCAATCGTTGGAGGTTGTAATGGAGAGGGTTTTGTGGTGGATGTGACCGGAGGTGATGTATGAAGGAAGAGGGAGAGGGGTTTCGTGCTAAGCAAGAGAAATAGAAGGATAGGGAGATAGCTTAGTGATAAAGGAAAGAGATAGTGGGTTGTGAAAGAGATGGGGTTTGGTCGGTGGTACGGGTTGTGTGTGGGCAAGGATGTGGCGGTGGTCGGGGTTGGGAGAAGGAAATAATGGAGGGAGGAGGCCATGGTGGCGGTGGTGGATTTGTAAACAGTGGAGGAAAGGGAAACAAGGGCGGAACGAGGATTTTCAATTAATATGTTTTCTCATTCATATTCTTTTGAAATATAATTTTTTACAATAGTATAATTTCAAAAGTCTAATTAAATTTTATCACATTGTTTATTATTATTTTATACCTTTTGTTTTGATTCTTTTTTCTTGGATTTAAAATTAATAATATTCATGGTGTTAATTATATTAATAGTGTTAAAAGTGTAGAAGGTGAATAAAAATGATGATATAAATTGTGCAATAATACTAAAATGAATAATTCAGATATAAAAAAGTATCAAGAAAAATAATGTGTGAATCCCCACCATACAATAATTAAATTTAGACCACATATTAATTTTTCTTGGTACTTTTTTGTTTCTAATTACTTGTTCTATAACATTACTCTTTAGTTATATTCAATTAAAAAAGAGGAATTGGAAACTATTGGGATAAGTAAAAAATCTAGAAAATTTTTAAAGGAATAACAAGAAAAATTATTTAGATTTTAAGGGGATCAAATCAAATTTACTTAGAATTTAAGAATGATATACTAATTCTATTATAAACACTCAAAACTATGTACGGGTATGAATAAAATTTTCTATATTTCTTGGTCCCTTAACATTCTGCCCCTGTAAAAGAGAAGGCGGTGGTTGGCAGTGCATTTAGTGCGTGGAAAGGAGACGATGGCCAGTGCTAGTTGTGGATTTCCGATGACAATGGTTGTTGGTGTTTGATAAGAAGAAGAGAAGATATTTAATGAAAGTAATATGGACAGTTGAGGAGTTATTAGTACATTTAAAAGGTTAACAAGACTTACTGATAATTATTCCACTTTATGTGAGTAAAAACCCCTAATAAATTATAAGTCATAATAAACATCATAATAGTAGTGTTTGATAAAACTAAAAACTTAAAAGTGAAGACTGAAAATTAAGTATTGAATTTTTTAATTTAAAAAATTGTTTGAAAAAAATTTAAGTATTTAACTAAAAATAAATTGTTTGATATGTATAAGATCAAGTTCGAATTTTATTATTTTCAAATTTTATATTTTAATTTTTATATTGTGATGGTGGTTATAACAACCACCTCTGTAATTAATTAAGTTAATCATGTGATTTGTAATGATTATGTGGTTATGTGTTAATTATGTGCCATGTGTTAATTGAATTGTGTTATTGTGAACAGATACGTATAGATACGAAATGAACCTGTCTGAATCAGTAATTTAAACAAGTTAGAATTAAATATTTGGAATAGGCAATTAGAGCCTAATTCATATTAGTGTGATTAAATTTAGTTTAATTTAAATTAGATTATGATGTGTAAGATGAGAAATGAATTAATTTAGTTAATGTAACTTATTAGCTAAACTTGTAAGTAACTAAGGCTTAAGACAAAAATTAGTAAATTAAATAATTCCTAACTCTATTCAATTAGTTAAGAAAGAAGAGAAATGTTTGAGAGAAAGTGTGTTTTGTTAGGAGATATTTTGAGAGAGAGAGAGAGAGAGTTCTAGAGAACTCAAGAAAGGAAAAGAGGAAGAAAAAGAAGAACAAGAGAGATTTGAAGGGAAATCAAGCAAAACTTCACCAAACTAACCATCTAAGGTAACAATCCTCCTCTAATTTCATGAATCTAAGTTGTATTACTCATAAAACCATTGAATCTAAGTTGGATTAAGGAGTTTTGTTGTTGTAATTGGAGGGTTAGGTTTTGCATGGCTTGATATGAAAGATTTGAAGAAAGTAACTCATAATTTTGACATACATGGCATCATTCATGTTCAAACTTATCTTTCTTGCATGATGTTTGAGAAGTGAGGAGGAAACTCCATGAATTTTGGAAGATTGGAACTCAACATATGCATGCTTCTTGATTTTGCTCTTAAATTCAAGGTTGTGATTTTGTAGATAGAAAATTGAGTTTTGTTTTGAAGTTATAAGTATTGTTGAAGTTAGGGATGTGAAATTCAAGATGTTTTTAAGGGTTTTGAGCCTTGTTTTGCATAAAATTGAAGCTAGATTCTGAAAATAACGAATTTCCATTCAAAAGCAAATTTTCGGATAGATTTTGACCCAAAACCGCATGTGCGGAACACAGAGCTCAGCAAGTCGAACATTTTGCTTTAATTGCACGTGCAAAGCACAAGTGCGATGACAGTACTGCACATGCAGCTAGTGCCCCCACACCTGTGGTTTTCAGAGCGGTCTCGAATTCATTTTCTTTCCGTTTTTCCAACTTCCGGACCTTCGTTTGCATGGTTTTCACATGTATTTTACATTCATATACACTTCATGAACACGAAAGAAAGTAAAGAAAGAATAGGAATAATCAAACGTACAAGTAACGAATGAACCAAATAGGTTTAAGAACCGATTAAATGAATGAAATGTATTTTGAGATGTTGTGCCTGAATGTGTTGTGTAGATCGCTCGCATGAAGAGTATCATCCGGCCTAGCACTGTGAGTAATGTCTTTGTAAAAATATTTTCGTATATGAATTACTTTGAAAATGACTATGTTATTCGATAATTTGTGGAACCTATGTTTTGTTATGAAATGTTGATACAACAAGCTTGTGAACAAGAACTTTGGAACTCTAAAGTTAAGCGGTGAAACTCTGAATTGTGTATGATGCGATATGTGACAACCTGGAAAATGTACTTTGAGCTCTGGTAACTTCTGTTCTGTCTTTGATTCGTCATGGACGTTCTGTAAGCTATGTTGTGTTCACAAAATGTCCGATATGGCAAGGACTTCCCGAAATGTTAAGTTATGTTATGGAACTTCGATATGATTGTGATCTGACAAGTTTCTGAAAAACTATGTTGATAAGAATGAATGAGATTTCCTTTGTGATTATCGAATGTGACACCTATTAACATATGTTTTAATTTTCTGAAAGTTATGCCTAAGTCAATCACTTGAGATCATTTTGTATATGCCGGTGCGTTGTGATCGTTTTGTATATGTCAATTCATTGTGGTCGTTATGCCTATGTCCACGATCCATTGTGGTTGTTTCGCTTGGTTTGACAGGTTTGATGAACTAAATGTATTTTGAATATATATATATATGTTAAATGCTTTGTTTCATCGTGAACGTTCTGTGTGGTGTTCCATCAAGTTTTGATAAGGCTATTAGGTGAGCTATTGGATAAGCTATGAAAGGTTTGATGATCCATATATGCTATTATACGTTTTCGAAGTATGTTTTAATTATGTCAAGAACGTTATATTGTTATGACAAGTTATAAATCTCATTCATTTAACTTTTTTACATTGAGATTATTAAATGAGATTTAGCTCATTGTTTGTTTGTATATATGTAGGTGATCACGCACCAAACTGGACTTAGCAACATCGACCTAAATCCCCGTTTTGTCAAGCCAACTATTACATCTCACCGTGAGGTTCCGAACCGTCAAGTGTCAAGGCTTAATTGCGTGGTTGAGTTCACCCTTTTGTTTTTGCAACTAAGTGTTTGAGTAGTGCGGAAACAAATGTGTCTTTATATGATTATGATTGATGATAAAACTGACTTTTGTTATCGGGATTAAATCCCTAAGCTATGGTTAAGGTTGGTATGGTCTACATGAATATATATATATATATTTTATAAACTTAGTTTGTTCATGTACGCCCTCACAGCTCACTGGACGACATATTTTATTAGTTATTGGCTTCCGCCAGCCCCTATTATTGTAATACTGTGATTATTGTTAAGCATGCTTTTGGTAATCTCAGATTATTAGCTAGTTACGACTCTAAATCTACAGGGGCAAGTTTGGGTCATGACAGCGGTGGTGGTGAAGGTATGATGGCAATGGTGGTAGTAGTGGTGTTAGTGATAGTGGTAGTGGTGGCAGTGGCATGGCGGTAGTGGCATGGCGACAAGCAATGGTGATGGTGGTGGTAGTAGTTGCATTGATGGTGGTGGTGGTGGTGGTAGCGATGACAATAGTGATGGTAGTGGTAGTAAAATGATGGTGGTGCTTATGATAACAATAACAATGATGATGAAAGTGGTGGTAGTAGTGGTGATGGTGGTAATGGCGACGACGATGATGGTAGTGGTAGTGGTAGTAATAATAGTGGTGATGATGAGTATATAATAGTGTATATCGATTCTTATATTTAATATTTATAAATTCAGTTAGAATTAAGTAAATTTTATACAATTTAATTTTTTTTTAAATTTTAACATACATTTTAAGAAACACTTAAAATTTTAAATAATATCAATTGTAATTATTAAACATACTTAATTAATTATTATTGAATATATTCAATTTTAAGAACGGAATCAAGTTATCAAACACATCATAAATCATAATCAAATAATAATAAACACCACAATTAATCTTTAAAAAAAACCCCATAAAGATCATAATATGATGAGCACTTTTTCTTTTTTTTTTTTTGGTTAAGGTACGTAGTATAGAATTTAGTTTAGGGATAAAAGCAAAATTAACCTATTTTTTAAGGAGAAATAAAAAATTAGTGGATGTTTAGAATTTTTTATTTTATTAAAATTAATCAGAGCGGGACCCAAAAAATTGACGCGTAATTCCAAAGTGTATTTGGATGGTCTTCGGAACTTTCCTTGGTGGATTTGTCTGTCTGTAGAGATTGATTGTGAAACAGTTTATTTTTCTTGACGATCGAAGGCCCGAAGCAAACCCAAGATTCACATTTCGATCGAGCGAGAGAGATTTGTCGGAATTCAACGTGATCTTTATTGATCGATCAACATGAGTTTTCTATTCGGCAAGAGGAAGACACCTGCAGGTTCACATTTTGATCGATCAACGTGATCTTTCTTTCCTTGGTGGATTTTATATCCTGGAATTGTAAACAAATAGGTCTCAAATTTTGGTTTTATTTGTTTTAAGATGGTCCTTCTGATCACGATCACGGACACAATGCGGACACGCATGTACGTAAATTTTTAAAAAATGTAGGACACAATACATTGGAAACACATGAAAAAAATGTAATTTTATATATTTATTATATGCCATATTTTTAAATATTTAATTTGTATTTTATGTCAAATATTTAATTTTATCAAATTTATCAACTTTAGATATGTTATTTCATTAAAAAAAAAATTAAATTAAATTTTTTTTTGAAAAACATAGTCCTTAGCATGTCTCCAACGTGTTCCCAATGTGTCCTAGTGTGTCCTCAGTGTGTTTGTAGTGTGTTCCAAGTGTCCGACTTTTTCCAGCGTGTTCGACATGTAGAGTGTCCGTGTCGGACTCTCATACGTGACTTCTGGAGAGGTGTTCGTGCTTCATAGATTACAAGATATTTTTCATTGACAATTGACTCTACAAATCACTTGCAAAATAGTAGGCCATCTCATAATGACTTAGGCACTATACTAGTACTACAGAAGTACAATTCTTCAACCACTAAATAACTTCTCGAAACTAAATTGAGAATTCTAATACAATGCAAAAATTACTGCAATCTCAATTTTATAGTAGTTTGGATACTTGACTATTCGAAAAGTATTTGATACTTCTCAAAATTAACATCAAGTATTAGATATGCTTAGAAAGTATTTGATTCGTATCTACGAGCGTCCGATGGATGTCGGTATCTGATACTGGTAGGATACGGATACGACTCCTTTTTAGAAGTAATTGACTCGTGCATTAGAATTCTATGGCTTATTTACCACCCCATGGTTGATCTTGAGTTTGATACTACAAAAGTGCATTGAGCATCATCACTTTAAAAAAGGGAAAAAAAATCATGGATTTGTCGTAACATGTGCATAACATGATCATATTTGTATCAAAGTTTATATATTCTGTTAAAAATATTTCTACTGGGCAATATTACTCATTCCTATTGTAACAACATTTTAGGTATTGGTGATGTGCCTCCACCCAAGCGAAGGATAGTGGATATCTTTCGAAAGGAGCACTAAGGCTCTTTTGTTGTTTATGAGCCACAACTATGGAGCTCATTTGTCTCGAGTTAATGTTTCCTGATTTTGTGTAATTAAGGCCATAGCCTTGAAAGATGTAAGCCATCAGCATTTCTCTTACTCTTTGAACTATTTGTGTATTTATTTTGTTTTGTGGAAAGATCCGAATGTAATGTGAACATGTATCACTTTTGAGAAGTTCAAGGAGGAAGAGAAGTACTTTTCAGGTATAAGATTGATATGTTCCATATATTTCTTTGGTGCTTCTACTCGTAATGTAAAATGAGGATAATTATAAAGGATTTATAATTATATAGGATTTATGTTCCATCTGATGGCTGATCGATAGAGATCTGATGGGTTATTTATCTTAACACTAGTATAGTACATACAATATGTAGTAACTAAAAGATGTTGAGATTTCCAACTTGAACTTGCCCTTGTGGGTGACCACCTTCAATCTCATTTGTGTTTCTCTTGTTCATGCATTTGCACACTTTCCTGATGATCCAAATGATGAAGCGACAAGTGTAGACAAGGAAAACTAAGAAAGTTAGGGTCAACCATAAGTACAACCATATCGAAAGCCCACTGATGATCATATGATCTGGCGAAATGACCTTCATCGAACAAGAATAAGTGATTACCAAGGTTGTTGTTGTCACCCACACTGCATCTACTAGCAACCACCTCACAATTCTGTTCTTTAGTGGTAACCCACTTACAAGCAAAATCATTATGCTAAGAGAAGCAACAAAAGATATTGTGTTAGCGATCCAAAATAATTTAAAACCTGCTGGAAATGTTGCAGCCATATTGGATTTTCCATCTGGGTTAAGCCCACCAGGTGGGCTAATCCCAGATTGGTAAGCCATTCCTGCAATTACAGTTGCGGATACCAACCAGCCATTGCGTTTTCCATTTAACCAATCATCTTTGTTCGTTGGGGGCTTCAACGTCCCATTGACTAGCGAGGGTGGCCGTGATAATAACACTTTCCCATGACCACTACCACGATCACGCAGTTGGTGGCCAATGTGGCCTCCAGCTTGCATAAGCAATTTACTGATTTCCATGGCCTTTAAATCTCTAATTGGCATATGTTCTATGATATCCAAAGCCGTGATACCATTTCCATTCACAGCATTCACTTCCACCTCAGTTTCTTCCAATAGGTATCTTATGGTCTGCACAAATTAATACAAAGGAATCTATATATGGTGTATCTAATTATTTTGCTACAAATTATTAGAAGTATTTCTTTTGAAATTTTGATTAGAAGTACCTATATAAAGCATGTTGTCTACCGTCATTTGTCAAGTAAGGTGTTATTTGATAAAACTCAAAATTAAAAATTGAAAAACATAAAATTAAAGTTTTGAAAATTGATTGTTAAATTTTTTAAAGTTGAAATGTTATTTGATAAAAATTTAAGTGATGAATTAAAATAAATTATACTTTTTATATAAGGTAGATACTATTTGAATCCAAAAAATATCTCAGCATGCCCAATTTAAATTTTAATTTCTATTATATTATGATATAAATTTACTAATAAGGACAACACATTAAATCCTAAAATAAATTTTTTTTTTCATATAATACATCCTATTCCATTATTTCTATTCAAATCTCTGCATTTTCTTTCTCAAGAGATCAAAATTATTTTGTTTTCTCACTCCAAAACTCCAATACACTCTATCAAAACTCACCATTATCATTATCATTGTTTTTTTTATTATTTTGAAACCTTAAATCCTAGAAGAAAGTTTGAACAATCAAACAATGAATGAAAGTGATAATCAAGATAATTTTTTAAAGCAACCCATCAAAGAGGAGATAAGCATTCATATAAAAATCAACATATAATTATTAATTTCTATATTTTTTCACATCTCCCATTACGATGTTAAGTCTTTCAATTTTCACAATCACATAAATAGCATTACAACTTTTAATAAAAAAATTCTTTGTGATAATCTTTGAACTCAATGACCATGTTAGCATCCTTCACACACAAAAAAACGAGTTATATCCTGTGGCACCTTTTAATATTTTTTTTCTGTCCTTTTATTCTTTCTTTCTGTTTGTTTTGAAAAAAAAAAAAAAAAAACTTTGCAGTTGAATTTTTTTGTTTTCCGTTTTTTCAAGTGAATTTTTTTAATTTTTTAAATAATATTTTATTATTATTTTTTTTATGCACATACACTTTAATTGTGAAAAATATATAAAAACAAATTCAATAAAAGAGGTAAGCCAAGCAAGATAGAAGAGTGTTTTCCTATTCAAGCATTTTGTCAAACATATAGCAGTAAACTAGTAATAGAATTGTCAAACACATAGTAATCAACAAATTGTTATAGCAAAATAGCAAGAGAAGAAAGCGATACAAAAAAATAGAGGCAAGGAGATGAAGCTTGATGGTGACTCTGATTATGAAGTCCTTCGCCAGTACCTCCTGTGCATCAATTTGAAAGGTTTTTCAAATACTTTTTTTTTTATAATTTGATTATTATTTATTATTCGGGTTTATTAAGAATAACTGAAGAAAAATTATAGGACATACTAAGAGTAATATAAGGGTATACTAAAAAATAAGGACTACTTAATGATTTTTTGGGAAATAAAATCTCCCCTACATGAATCCTTTTTGGTACTTATAATACAGGGTTGGCCCATGTGCAAGGCCATTAAGATCAGTCTTGGGTCCGAAAATGAGAAAGATCTCCAATTTTCAAAAGGTAATTTATACGTGGTTCACTGCACAAAATCCACCAATAACTTTAGCCACATGTAATAGTAAGTAGTTGAAAGGCTCTATTGAGAACAATGAAAACCCATTTATTAGAAAGTTAAAAGAAGTGCAAGTTTATAACTTAACTTGTTAAAAGCAACACAACTTTTCTCTCTTAGCAATTGTGTGTTATTTTTTAATTTTTTATTTCTATAATTTCTATGTAAGGAAATAAATAAATAAATAAATACAACGAGGAAACATAATTACTTTATTTTATATGAATTTGACATTGATTAAATCTTAATTGCACCTGCATTATAACTAAAGTTTATTTTATTTTATTTAGCATATATATAGCTTTATTTATTTTTATAATGAAATATTTTTATTTTTAATGTGTTAAATTAAGTTATTCTTGATTGTGAACCTATTTTGTATCAGATGATTCACTAATTTGTGAGGCAAACAAAGAACAACCATTGTTAAAACTATTTGGACACTTACAAATCAAATTCTAACAAACTAAAAAACTTGAGTGAGGTGTTTTGTAAAGGGTGTTTTCATTCAATAATTTTTTATTTTATTTTTTGTGGATCAGAAAATTAAACAACAATAACAAGTAATAATTAAGAAAACTTTTACCTCCACTTGCTTGAGGTTGGTAGCAATGTGCAAAATAGCGTTGCCATTATCAAGTTTGTCATTTACCCATGTATCCTCAACCGTCCTAAATCTTATCAATAGCTTCAAAACCTCCAAACGATTAAATTCCACACACAAGTGCAGAACAGTTTGACCTCGGTCTAACTTGAACTTAGCTACTTCTGGTTGTGCCCAAACCAACTGGCTCACCACATCAAGTCGGCCTTTCATGGCAGCCACATGAAGAGGAGTCCTCCCGTCCTCATCTCGTACGAGACAAACACTAGGGTTTGCCATTAGCAACACCTTCACTATCTGGATATACCCATTTGCAGAGGCCAAGTGAAGAGGCGATCGGCCCTTTGAATCTAAATCAGAGACCAAGTCTTTCTTGAGAGCCACAAGAGCTTCTGCAAAATCCAGATGACCTTGCATAGCAGCAATGTGAAGAGGATTCTCATCGAAACAAGTGAGTGAAGATCGGGACAGAGTGAGTCTATCTTCTTCAATCAACTTCTTCAAGGACTCAGTATTCCCACTCACTGATGCTTCATAAAGCATATTCTCTCTCATACCTATCTCAGTCTCATGAGTTCCTTCCATTTCTGGCACTTGGTGCTTGCCTTGGTGATAGAAAGTTGAAAACAGTATCCACTCTCTTGTGGCTTTGCTTGCCCGCTAAAGTGTTTTGCACTCAAACTTTTGTCTCTGTATACCTTCATTCTCCATGTGGATCCGTCAAATTATACAACCAATATTACTGTGGATTTGGAATTCCATCCTGCAGCAAAAATTTCAGTATCAGTATTGGATTGCATTCTACACCACTTGTTTATTACCCTACTCATAAACCACTTGTTTACGAACAGCCACTAAACAGCTGCCACATCAGTGATAATATTTACATGGGTATTGATTGAGAAACATTATTCACTACTCCCTGAGTAATTGTCATTTAAAAGTGTAATATGAAAACAGTGGGGTTTATAGTTTAGACCAACAACTATGACATTGGAACATCACTAGGATTTGTTCAGAGCCTTTTAAATAATTTCTCATTGAATGAATTCAGTCAAATATTTATATGGGTATTGATTGGGAAAGATTATTCAATACTCCTGAGTAATTATCTTTTAAAAGTCTAATATGAAAATAGTGGGGTTTATAGTTTAGACCAACAACTATGACATTGGAACAGCACTAGGATTTGTTCAAAGCCTTTTAAATAATGTCTCATTGAATGAATTCAATCAAATATTTATATGGGTATTGATTAAGAAAGATTATTCAATACTCCTCGAGTAATTGTCTTTTAAAAGTTTAATATGAAAATAGTGGGGTTCATAGTTTAGACCAACAACTATGACATTGGAACATCACTAGGATTTGTTTAGAGCCTTTTAAATAATTTCTCATTGAATGAATTCAGTCAAATATTTAAATGGGTATTGATTGAAAAAGATTATTCAATACTCCCCGAGTATCTTTTAAAAGTCTAACATGAAAATAATGGGGTTTATAGTTTAGACCAACAACTATGACATTGGAACACCACTAGGATTTGTTTAGAGCCTTCTAAATAATTTCTCATTGAATGAATTCAGTCAAATATTTATATGGGTATTGATTGAGAAAGGTTATTTAATACTCCCTGAGAAATTTGTCTTTTAAAAGTCTGATATGAAAATAGTGGAGTTCATAGTTTAGACCTACAACTATGACATTGGAACACCACTAGGATTTGTTTAGAGCCTTCTAAATAATTTCTCATTGAATGAATTCAGTCAAATATTTATATAGGTATTGATTGAGAAAGATTATTCAATACTCCCTGAGTAATTGTCTTTTAAAAGTCTAATATGAAAATAGTGGAGTTCATAGTTTAGACCTACAACTATGACATTGGAACACCACTAGGATTTGTTTAGAGCCTTCTAAATAATCTCATTGAATTAATTCAGTCAAATATTTATACGGGTATTGATTGAGAAAGATTATTCAATACTCCCTGAGTAATTTGCCTTTTAAAAGTCTAATATGAAAATAGTGGAGTTCATAGTTTAGACCTAAAACTATGACATTGGAACACCACTAGGATTTGTTTAGAGCCTTCTAAATAATTTCTCATTGAATGAATTCAGTCAAATATTTATATGGGTATTGATTGAGAAAGATTATTCAATACTCCTTGAGTAATTTGTCTTTTAAAAGTCCAATATGAAAATAGTGGAGTTCATAGTTTAGACCTACAACTATGACATTGGAACGCCACTAGGATTTGTTTAGAGCCTTCTAAATAATTTCTCATTGAATGAATTCAGTCAAATATTTATATGGGTATTGATTGAGAAAGATTATTCAATACTCTCCGAGTAATTGTCTTTTAAAAGTCTAATATGAAAATAGTGGAGTTCATAGTTTAGACCAACAACTATGACATTGGAACACCACTAGGATTTGTTTAGAGCCTTCTAAATAATTTCTCATTGAATGAATTCAGTCAAATATTTATATGGGTATTGATTGAGAAAGATTATTCAATACTCCCTGAGTAATTTGTCTTTTAAAAGTCTAATATGAAAATAGTGGAGTTCATAGTTTAGACCTACAACTATGACATTGGAACACCACTAGGATTTGTTTAGAGCCTTCTAAATAATTTCTCATTGAATGAATTCAGTCAAATATTTATATGGGTATTGATTGAGAAAGATTATTCAATACTCCCTGAGTAATTGTCTTTTAAAAGTCTGATCTGAAAATAGTGGAGTTTATAGTTAGACCAACAACCATGACGTCGGAACACCACTAGGATTTGTTTAGAGCCTTCTAAATAATTTCTCATTGAATGAATTCAGTCAAATATTTATATGGGTATTGATTGGGAAAGATTATTCAATACTCTCTGAGTAATTGTCCTTTAAAAGTCTAATATGAAAATAGTGGAGTTTATAGTTTAGACCAACAACTATGACATTGAAACACCACTAGAATTTGTTCAGAGCCTTTTAAATAATTTCTCATTAAATGAATTCAGTCAAATTTGGCATCTCATAACTTTCTTATCCCTTATGTCCTCCTCTCCCTCAGCATCCACCACCGCCATCCTCTTTTCTCTCCCAAATCCCAATCAATAAAGGCTCTGCCACCCTCGAGTTCCCAAATGGACCGCGGACAAAAATTTCGATATTAATTAATTCGGTCCACTCAATTCTTGATTTGTTTCAGTTCGCTTGAATACTCAACCTGTACCAACTTATAAAAGATGATTTAAGGTTTAGAATAAAATTTTGTAAGCTACGCCTGCCCATTAACCCAATCGGTAAGAACCTGCATAAATAAGTCTAACAAGACTCAAACTATCCCGTTCAAAAATAATAATAAATTGATATTTGATAATTTTACCAAAATACCATGGTATATATATATGTTAATGACTAGTTTAAATTTTTTTATTATTATTATTACTGATTTTATAGTGATTTTATTGTTTGATTATTTGTTTTGGTTTTGTTATTATTCTTCTATTTTGAGCATTGCTTTGCTTGTTTGTATTTAGTTGTTTTCTTGTGAAATAAAATATATGTTACCAAAAAATAAAAATAAATAAATAGCATCTTTTGTTTTAGACTTGATTTAGGAATTTCCGGTTCTAAAGTTTGTGAACGGTTCTAGCCTTGTGTGATGCTACTCTTTCCTCTCTCTTTTTTCCACTTGCAAGTGTTATAAATAAAATTACATTATGTTCCTTGATTGCTTTTTAATTATATGAGATGTAAAATAGTAAAAAAATATATATGAAAAATACTTGAATTATGTTGGAAAGTAAAAAAGAAAAGATAACTATTAAAAATATGTGAATGAAAAATGTGTAGAAATTAATAATATAAGTCTAATAAAAAATGTGTAACCCAATTCGGTTTGATTTTGGCCCATAAAATTTGGGTTTATAGATGGGATGTGGTTTTAATCTTTTAAATAGGCTCGACCCGTACCATTTCGTTGAATGGTCAAAGCCAGAAAAACCCAGTTAATATATGGGATAGGGACACAATAGTTGCGGGATGGGTAAGCCCGGCCTATCCCATTGCTGACCTCTACTACCACCTTCTTCCTTGCCTACTACCACCACCTTTTCCCTCCCTCTATCACAACCTCCACCACCGCGTCATCCCTTCTACATTCTGCTCTTCC
The DNA here is from genome assembly GCA_036172215.1 of Camellia granthamiana. Lineage (NCBI taxonomy): Eukaryota > Viridiplantae > Streptophyta > Magnoliopsida > Ericales > Theaceae > Camellia > Camellia granthamiana. The sequence goes on from CM069904.1 coordinate 48,001,033, forward strand.
CCCAACCCCAACCACCGACCTCCCTTTCACATAGCTCTCTTTAATTTTATCCCCTCTATTCCCCTCGTAACCATCTCCTTCCAACCCCAACTATAAACCCCAAATTATCATCGAACCCATCTTTATCACCATAAACCCACCAACATTGTCAAACAATTTTCATCTATTATATTTTACTATTTATTGACCCATTCAATTGACTTCAATGTGCGATATAATTGATCTAAAATATGGTCTCGAATCTCGACCCCAACAAAAACTCGAAAGTGTATCACTCGTTGGAGGTTGTAATGAGAGGGTTTTGTGGCAGATGTGACCGGAGGCGATGTATGGAAGGTAGAGGGAGAGGGGTTTTGTGCTAAGGAAGAGAAATAGAAGGACAGGGAGATAGCTTAGCGATAAAGGAAAGAGATAGTGGGTTGTGAAAGAGATGGAATTGGTTGGTGGTACGGGTTGTGCGCGGGCAAGGATGTGGCGGTGGTCGGGGTTGGGAGAAGGAGATAATGGAGGAAGGAGGCCATGGTGGCGGTGGTGGATTTGTAAAGGGGGAGGAAAGGGAAACAAGGGCAGAACGACGATTTTCAATTAATATGTTTTCTCATTCAAATTCTTTTGAAATATAATTTTTTACAATAGTATAATTTCAAAAGTCTAATTGATGTATAGATTTTATCACATTATGTATTATTATTTTATACCTTTTGTTTTGATCCTTTTTTCTTGGATTTAAAATTAATAATATTCATGGTGTTAATTATATTAATAGTGTTAAAAGTGTAGAGGGTGAGTAAAAATGATGATATAAATTGTGCAATAATACTAAAATGAATAATTCAGATATAAAAAAGTATCAAGAAAAATAATGTGTGAATCCCCACCGTACAATAATTAAATTTAGACCACATTAATTTTTCTTGGTACTTTTTTGTTTCTAATTTATTGTTCTATGACATTACTCTTTAGTTATATTCAATTAAAGAAGAGGAATTGGAAACTATTGGGATAAGTAAAAAATCTAGAAAAAATTTAAAGGAATAACAAAAAAAATTATTTAGATTTTAAGGGGATCAAATCAAATTTACTTAGAATTTAAGAATAATATACTAATTCTATTATAAATACTCAAAACTACGTACGGGTATAAATAAAATTTTCTATATTTCCTGGTCCCTTAACATTCTGCCCCCTGTGAAAGAGAAGGCGGTGGTCGGCAGTGCATTTAGTGGGTAGAAAGGAGACGATGGGCAGTGCTGGTTGTGGATTTCCGATGACAATGGTTGTTGGTGAGTCGGGGATAAAAAGACAGAGAGAGTTGTAATCCCACGAGGCATATGGAAGTAAACAATTACAAATGTGACTACTAAGAAGGGAGTTTTGACCGTGCAACAGGGCCGAGCTCGGCCCATCGCTTTACGGTTAGCTGGGCCTGATTGAAATAGACTGAATCTGCCAAGCAGGGTTGACCGAGCTCCATGCCGCGGCCGAAGTGTTCTAATGGTGGACTGGGCTGATCTCACCAAGATATGGTGGTCCAAGCATAGGTGGGCCATGGTAAAGAACTAGGGCAAGTTTAACTAGCTTGGCTGAGCTGCAGTTGACCGGTTGGGCATCTTGGAGCTTGGTCGGTCGGTGGAAGCTACTCTTGGAATGGATGGCCACGCGCCGAATTGCAGATAGCTCGGCAAGAGTTGCTGCATGGCCCAATTGAAGAGTAGAGGGGGGGAACCCGCGCGTCAATATCATTTGGCTATTTTGTCGATGTTGTTTGGCAATATTGTCGCACACACACGTGTATGATGAAGCGAGGATAGTACATCCACGTGTCCAGGAGAGGACGAGCAAGGTAGCATGCGCACAAACTATATAAACCCTGCATCGCCTCCATGCAATAGGTCTGCGATATTGCTTACACTGAGCTATCTTCTCTTTTGTCTTCTCTCTCTGTGACTGCTAACTTAACCGTCGGAAGGGTTTTCCGGTAACACATCCGCCGGGTAGCTCATCGTCATTGTGTTTTCAAGTTCGACGACGTTGTTCGGAGAAATGCGAAGCTTGGACGTAAGGAGTAAGGAAGTGTAGAGTATTTGCTTCATGTATAGAAGAGGTTAGAAAACAAAACCGAGCCAACAGTTAACAATTGTTGATTGAAAAGCTTACCCTGGTCATGGATTTTACTGCGGACTTAACCATCCAAGTGTCTGGCATGTTCTCCGTTCTAGTCATATCTTTCAGCAGAAGCAGAGACATAGATAGGTTAAAGGCAAGTAGGTGCTCCTTGTCCCCCTTAACAGAAGCGTTGGCCAGGATGCTCTTTCCCTGGGACTTCAACTTCAGTCTGTTAGCTCAGGCAGGAAGTCTGTGACTTTACTCTTTCTTTTAGCTGAATATCAATAGCTCGGCACGTAACCGAGCAAATCGTGGCAGCTACACTTTTTGTATTGCAGCATGGTTCTTACTGCTGCTTCGTTAAGACGTGAATATAGCACTTGCAGCTCGGCGATACATGCAAAAGAAGTCTGGTAGCTCGGCAAAACAACACAAAAATGAAATCGACTAAATTTGGAATTTGGCTTACTTGCTAAGCCCTTGTCTTTACTAATGTACCAACTAGGCATGTCGGCCGTTTCGTAATTGCCGGTTACCCAGAAGAAGTCATCTTGATGAAGATCTTTATCCGGCATGCCGGTCACTAGACGCTCTTTACACAGTCTTACTTTTAAGTACCAGTTAAAATTGTCGCTTGTGTGAGCGAGCGTGTATTGAAGCAATATCTCGGCCAGGCCTAAGTTTAAGTCGAGCCAGTGATTTAGCTCGGCAACTCCATTTATTATGCGGAATGTGTTGGTGGAGACTTATGTGGGACATAACCCGGTGCGTCTTAAGAACTCGTACATCAACGGTTGCACCGGGAAGCAAACCCCCCCTTCTACGATAGATAGCACAGTGAAGGGGCAAGAGTTTCGTTTGCCCCAAAGAAGGATCCCTTCCTTGCTGAGCTTCAAGCGTATGTTGGCTGGGATGCTGTACTCCTCTCGGAACTTACCTAGGGCGCCCGGTGTGTTTACCAGGAACCAATATCGCCCCATCTAGCTCAATGTAATCTGCTCGGTAGAGGGTGTTGGTCAAAATATGTAGCGACTGCTCGGTCTTTGAGAGCCCTTGTGTTGGTGTGCCTGGTCTCCTAAGATTCTGCATAAATGGAAAATCAAATTTAAGTACAAGTGCCAGCACGATCAAGCAAATGAGCCGAGGATTTTTAGCTCGGTCGTTTAAACGAGCTTTTAGCTCATTTGTTCAGAGGAGCTAGGTCAAGCAAATGAGCTTTTAGTGCGAGTGACAGCATGGTCGGGCAAAACAAGCTTTTAGCTCGGTCGACAATGAGCCGAATTGTTGCTCGGTTGTGTAATGAGCTGGGTTTTAGCTCGGCTACGCGAGCGAAGCAGCTTTAGTGGTCACACGACCTCTTAAATTACTTTGATTCCTAGCCCTGTTCCTTCTTCAGATGTGACAAACATTAAGTTTGCCCGGCCAAACTGACATTTTAGATTAAAAAGTTGGTTTTTTGCTCTGTCTGGCCCAGATCCAACCATGTTCATCTCAAGGTATGAACAGGACAATGAACAACCAAGGCTTAGGGGCCATTTAAGCACTAGGGGTGGTTTGAAACCCCTGTAAAAACGTGTTTTTAGTAGGATTTGGTGCTATTATCATATTTTGAATGCAAATAATACAATAAAAAGCCCAAGAACAGTGAAGAATATTGAAGGGCGATGAACAACACTTACACGAATGGGGAGCTTATGGGAATAAAGCTCTAAATGGCGCTCTAAATGGCACTCCAATTGATAGGAAATGCTCCGACGATGAAAAGGAAATGGAATCTCTAATGAAAATACTTCAAGTTGAGCACTAGATGCAAGGAATGGACAACAGTATGCTCTGGTTCGGAGAGTTTGAAGTCTGTAAAATGATGATGAACAATGCAAAAATGCGAAAGACGACGATGGTATATGTATTTCACCTTCGAAGGGGAGCCAAAGTTTCAAAGGTTTCTTGGGAAGTCGCGCCCATCACGTCTCTTTGGGAAGACGTGCCAGAGTAGTGGGGTGGACCGTGCTCCTAGAAGCGTCAAATTCGCAACGTGCAGTTCATCTAGCCGGGCAAGGTATCTAGCTCGGCTAGTTTTGGTAATCCGGTTCATGCTGGAGCAGAACGGATTAAGGGGCAATTGAGAGGGGAGTTTTGATCATACAAAAGGGCCGAGCTGTTAACATGATGGGCCGAGCTTGGCCCATCGCTTTACAGTTAGCTAGGCTAGATTGAAATAGATTGAATCCGCCAAGTAGGGTTTGACTGAGCTCCACCACCTCGACCGAAGTGTTCTAATGGTGGACCGGGCTAATCTCACCAAGCTGTGGTGGTCTAAGTAGAGGTGGGCCATGGTAGAGAAATAGGGCGAGTTTAACTGGCCTGGCCGAGCTGCAGTTGACTGGTTAGGCACCTCAGAGTTAGGCCAGTCAGTGGAAGCTACTCTTGGAATGAACGGCCACGTACCGGATTACCGAGAGCTCAGCAAGAGCTGCCACGTGGCCCAATTGAAGAGTAAAGGGGCGGAACCCACTGTTCGTGCACGTTAATACCGTTTGGCTGTTTTGTCGATACTATTTGGCAATATTGTTGCACACACACGTGTATAACGAAGAGAGGATAGTACATCTATCTGTCCAGGAGAGGACAAGCAAGGTAGTGCGCACACAAACTATATAAACCCTACAGCGCCTCCATGCAATAGGTCTACGATGTTCCTTACACTGAGCTATCTTCTCTTTTGTCTTCTTCTCTCTTTGTGAGTGCTAACTTGACCGTCAGAGGGGTTTTCCGGCAACACACCTGCCGGGTAGCTCATCGTTGCTATGTTTTCAGGTTCGACGACGTTTGGAGAAACGTGAAGCTTGGATGTAAGGAGTACGAAAGTGTAGAGTATTTGCTCTCCGTACAACTACAATAGTGGTTGATTTGGCATTTTTCATTAGATGTGCCTATAAACCAACCGATTCACGGGACGAAAAATTCTACCATACATGAAATTGGTTTTCATGTATGGTATATAAAAAAAATATAGACCATTAGATTTAGATAGGATGAATGCTAGCCATTGGATGAGTAGATAGTAAAACTAAGTAGAAAAAGTAAGGTGATTTTTCAAAAAGTAGAGTTTTTTTAATTAATTTTGGAAAAAAAAATAAAAATTATTTGATACTAACTTACCATTACAAACATACTTTCTATTTAGGATCATTTTTTGATTAATCATCTTTCTAAGTATTTTATTCTATCTAACCTATATTCTTTTTGAGTATTCCATTAAGGCCTCGTTTGGCAAGTGGTGATTTTAGCAAAATAGTCAAAAAGTCACTAAAAAAATCAAAAAGCCAACAACCTATACCAAAAAGTCAAAAATTCATTTTTCTTTTTACTTTTTGCACATCTTTTCGTAAAAAATTAAAAAGTCATCCCAAACAAACTATTTTTTTTATATCATATTTTAGTCAAAAAACCAAAAAGTTACTTCAAAAGCCTATTCCTAAACGAGGCCTAAGTCCTGTTTAATGTAATATGACCAAATCATCCTTTCTAATTTTTTGCACATGTTTCTATTTTGAGACTAATACATAACAATAGTCCCTCATTTTATGGAGAAAATCTCTCTCACGTTCTATGGAGAAAATCTCAAATTATAAATTTTGAATTTTTTTATAATTTGAAAATTTTAAAAACAAAGTAAAAAAAAATCTGAATGAAAATCAAAATACAATGTAAATGTTCGCAGTAAACAGCAAACATACAACTAAATTTTGAAAAAACAAAATACATACTAAAGTATAATGTGAATGTGCATAATAAACGACAAATACTCCTAATCCATTGATTTCTCCACCGTAGTTCCTTGGAGAAAAAGGTAGAGCTTGTGGAAAGTTCATTTTAATCGGAGAGGATCTTGTTTTTGGCTCCGTTAAACTTCCACCCTTATTCTCTTCCTCTTCTACTCTTAAGGTAGGGATTTCTTCAATCTTCGACATGATTCTTAGCTTAGTTATTTGCTCTTTGAAAATGTTTAGTGATTTGGAGATTTTGGGTTAAATCTAGGGTTTGATTTTGAAATGTAAAAGAGGGATTTTTCAAATAAATTCTTGAGAAAAGTTTGTGGGAATGTGTATATTGTTGGGTTGTTTTGAAATGTTGGAAATTCTTTCCTTAAATGTGATTTTGAAAGTAAATGAGGTTTTGTTTGAAAATCATTGATTTTTGATTTATGAAAGAAAAGGAAAATATGTTGGGTTTGAAAAGACAAGAGAAATGTATCTACTGATGATGAGAGTGGAGTTGGATATATATTATCCCTCCCATTTTGAAATTTATGATATTATATCTGTTGGTGGAAAATTATCTATTGAGTAGAAATATCTTGTTTGGGCTATCGGTGGAGGATAGTTTTGATTGTTGTAGAAATTGTATGAGAATTAGGTTAATTGAAACTAATTATTCATACATCTTGCATTGAGCATCATTTCATACTTAAATATTGAAAATGTTTTGTTTTGAGAAAAATGGATGTATACCTTGGTGAATCTAGTTAGGGGTGCTATTGTGGTTTACTATGTTGGTCTGTGTGTCCTTAGTGAAAGTCTAGAAACTTGCGCAGTTAGGTGACGATTCTTCTGGTTAGTACCGGTAAAATGGCTTTGGTAGTGCTCGTATAACCTACTGGCAGACACGTACTTAGAGATTCCCAGTGTTTTGTATCCACTGCCTTGCTTTCTGATATAAAAGTATATTTTTCATGAATTAATATATAATATTGACATTGCATTATTTTGAGATGGAAAAGAATAATGTTTGGTAAATGACATGCATATGCATTTACCTTATGACTTTGTTAAGATTCATACATTGTGTTCAAGTATCTCTACTGGTTTTTAGCTCACCCTATGTGAAAAACAACTTTCAAGTATTGATGATATGCCTCTACCAAGGACATAACTTGGGAGGACTTGGAGATGAGAGCTTCTTTTGTTTCTTTTGTGTAACCATTTTGTACAAGCCTTGGGCTTTATCTGTATTAACTCACTTTTGTTGTACTCAAGCATTAACTTGGAAAAATGTAACCATTAGGGCATAAACTTATATATACGTCCTTTTGTTTCGATTAATTTACAAATGGTATATGCTATAGATTCAGGATCTAAGATTTATGAATGTATACATGCATTTGTCATCTTTTGTACGATTAAGGAGTACCAATGAAATGCTAAATTGAAAGTTATACTTTCTCAAAATATCATGTTATGAGTTGTTATTATTTTGGGTGTTACAAGTAGAGTAGTACTAAGGCACTATTTGGGATACACTATATAAGTACACTTTTTTTCTTTTTTTTTTTTTTTTTTTTTTTGTCTTTTTATCTATTTTGAGTCACATAACCTCTCTATTTTTTAGCATATCTTTTTGTAAAAAGTCAAAAAGTATACTTATTTAGATTATCTCAAACAACCGCTTAATGAAATTTCATTGATTAATAAGTCATATTTGATTGAATTGTAAGTTCAATCAAATCGAATAATAAGTACTCCCCCGTCCCAAAATAATAGTCCCTTTTGAAAAATCTAACTTTTTTGGTAGAACAATTATTACATTTTAAAAATATTAATTTTTCAAAATTACCCTTTGATAGCACATTTTTTTTTGGAAATATCAATTGTAATAATTGTATTTTTTGTATTGGTAATGAATTTAAAAGAAGAGCAAAATAAAAAATTCATATTATTTTAGTTCTTAATTTTTGAAAAGGGACTAATATTTTGGAATGGAAATAGTAAACATTTTAATTTACTTACAATCAATTGTGATAGTACTTATCACTTATTATGACAATACTTATCACTCTTAAATCTAATTATCAATCAATGATTGTCAGTAGTCAGATATTTGATTAAGTAATAAGTCAAGTAATATTATTCGTTCTAATTTTACTTACCACTCAATAGGTGTCAGTAGTCAAACGTTTGATTAAGTAATAAGTCAAGGTAAAGTCTCATTAAATAATAAGTGAAATTTAATTAAGTAGTATGTTAACTCTAATGAAATCGTAAGTGAAATCTCCTTAAGTAGTTTTTTTATAAATAAATTTTATTGCAACTTTTTTTTTTCTTTTTCTTTTTTTCTTTTTTCCGGAGATAAAAATTGATCTAATAGGTCACACTTGATTGGAGTTGAGTAATATGCACCCATTTTTGGGGTGTATTTGTGGGGAGTGGTTTTGGAATACTTCTTTAATCCAAACAAGCCGTTGAAAGATCCTTGAGATGTCACTTGAAACAGAAGAAAAACTCCGGTTGGTGGTGCCAGAATTAGCACTCCGACGAGCAAGTTAGTTTCTTTAGAAAGAAGTGTCCTTTGTTTCTTAGAGTACAAGTTTGTTAGAACATACCTCCTCCTTCAGCCTCTCCTTCCTTTTATATAGTCATTCTCCTTCATCTCTTCTTCATGTAGCTTAGCCCTTTATTATTACTCTGTTAGGGCCCATCTTCCTACTTTACCTTTTAGAAAGGGACAGATGGCCTTACCAGATGGGACCCTACCGACTTACCTGATTCACTCACCTCAGACGCACGGCACAAGTGCCTTCAACTCGGCATACTCTTCTATTCATTTGTACTTACTCGGCAATGACTTGTTTGAGTCCAGTGAGCTTTGGCTAAATCGGGCCAATCATAAATGGTCTTGGATGCACTCTGTTTGCTGATTAGAGGTTATCTTTACTCAGCTCCCACAGTATTATATGCCCGGTCATGACATGTTGTGGTCTTTGATTATAAGTTAAGTGGTTTATAGCTATTACTCAGTTGTGATATTCATGTTTTTTATTTTTATTTTTATTATTTTTAGCACCTATTGTTGTGCTGTTGTGTTGTGTTTATGATCCATTATGATTATTATGATCAAAGTTGTCTTTATTTTAGTCATTGTGATTTTAATTTAAAAGTGTTTAACTAAAACCTCAAAATAAATAAATAAATAAAATCAATGTCCCTTTTGGACACGAACAGTGCAAAACACTTCAACCAATTCAATCCAGTGTTGTTTCAAATGCTGCAAATCCTATTGTGCTTAGCCGCACAGCAGGTACCCCCAACCCTGTAACGTGTACCGTATCTGCAATTCCCTTATGAGCCTTCCAGACAAAAATATGAAACAAGCTTCATCATACTACCAATAAAAAGGCCTTTACTATTAGAGATATTCATTTTGATATCATTTTATAAGTTTGGTGGTCCAAACTATTGTGGGCTTGGGATTTGATTTATTAATTGCAAATGATTTCCTGCAAATTGTTGAAGAGTAATTTACAAATTTGAGTAAATGCTAGATTTTGAAATGACAGCTCTATGGATGTTAATTTGAGATCTATCAGTTTCAGCAAGTTTATTAAGCAAGTTGCTAAAGTCCAGGATGGTGGGTATCTATAGAGTCAAGCAAAAGGGAGAGGAAAAGGCTTACTTTTCAGGTGTGAACTGAGGAAGTGTGCAATAGGAGCTCCATGTGTTATATACCTCCCACAACAAAATTCTTTGTTTCCATATTCATACATCTCCAATATATTCTCATTTTATTTTATTTTTGTTAAATGCAGAGCATTCATGATCCTCAATGGAGGAGAGAGCTGATCAAGACTAATCTAACATGATAATTTCAAACTAACATACTTTTGATGTACATAAACTAGCCACGATTTTGAATGAATGGTTCTTTTATTTATTTTTATTTTTTTATGAAGTGATGTAGCAGTGCATGTATGTAAAGAACCTAAAAGTTTTATATATAACATGAGCATGAACAATTTTTTCTTTTTGTATGAAGAAGGGGATTGAGAAGTGTGTATGGAAAATCTAGGAAACATGGACACGAATTATACTTTTCAGCTAGTAATTTTAATCTCCAAGAAATTCTCATGTAGGTTTCGATTTCTGGAATTTTGAAGAAAAAACTATTTTTAATATTGTTTGCATATAAATTGGGATTTTGTATGAGAATAATACCCTACTTGCTACTCAACTCAAGCTTGATTCATTACTTAATTAAACATTATTTACAATTCAATGTAACTTTACTTTCTATTTCATTAGACTTGACTTGTTACTCAATTAAATCCACTTACTAATCAATAAGACTCTATTGACTACTCAATTAAATTCTACTTACTACTCAAATGTACTCTATTTACTATTCTATCAAACTATACTAATTACTCAACGAGATTTTATTTATTACTCTATTAAACTTGACTTAATATCCATTTAAACCGAATTTACTATATAGTATTTGACTTACTATTCAATTAAACATGACATACTACTCAATGATATTCCATCATACTTGATTTGCTATTCAATTAAACTTCACTTACTACTCAATGAAATTCCACTTAACATTCTATCAGATTTTTTATCACTCAATTAAATACCACTTATTATTTAATGAAAATTACTACTACACAATCAAACTTAACTTGCTGCTACTCTATTGGACTAAAACTTTAATATTCAATTAAACCCCAGCCACCTTCTTGGTAAGTATTTAATGGTATTCTATTTACTACTCACTTACTATTCAATCAGTCTCCATTTACTATTTTATTAAACTTGACTTACTACTCAATTAAATCTCACTTACTACTCAATGAGATTCAAATTACTATTCAATCAAACGATCATTGAAGATCCATTGCTAGTTTCTGATCTAGAAATTTCAAACTTCTTTGATGATAACTTTGTAAACTATTTGCCAAATAATTTTAGACTTCTTTGATGATAGGGATGATGACTTTCACTTACTAGTTCACTAGACTCCACTTACTACTCATTGAGCTTCCACTTATTATTTCATTACACTTCACTTATTTTGGTTTTACTTATTACTCAATGAGCTTCCTCTTACTATTTCACTTAGTACTTTACTAGACTCCAAATAGTAAGTGATATTACAATTAGTTAATCAAATTCCACTTAAAATTTCATTAGATTTCACTTACTACTTAATTAAATTGTACTTACTGCTTAGTAAGTTTTCACTTCAATTTCATTACACTTTGCTTACTACTCAATTAAATTCCACTTACTACTAAATAATCTTCCAATTACTACTTTATTACACTTCACTTACTACTTAATGAACTTCCACTTACTACTTCATTCGACTTTACTTACTACTCAATTAAACTCCATTTACTAGTCAATGTGACTCAACTTACTATTCATTGAAACTTGACTTACTACTCCATTTATTATTATTACAACAATGATTCATACCACTAAAAAAAAGACCACTAATAGTACTAATGCATTGGGAATGCCAAAAAAAAAAAAAAAAACAAGGCATAAAGAAATAAATAGTACTAATGCATTGGGAATGCCACATCATTATTGGTGCTATTAGAGCACCACTTTTAGTGCTATTAGAGCATCACTTTTAGTGCTCTCAACCATTTTTCTTATTATTATTATTGTTGTTGTTGTTGTTGTTGTTGTTGTTGATATTGTTGATGATGATGATGATGATGATGATGATAATGATGAAGAAACAAATTGAAACATATTAGGTCTGTTTTAAACAGATAAAAAAAATTGAATTATTATTTTAATAGATAAAAAAATTGGCTTGGTATTTCAACAAATTACTCTTTGAATTTCAACAGATAGCTTTGTAAACAAATAAGGAAAATTTGAATTGAAAATATTAAAAGATTAAACAGATAGGATGGACTTCTCACTAACAAAAAAGTATCCACTGGACCTAATGCCGTACACCCTCCTTAGCTCACAGATTTTTGAAATTGATAATGAAACTATGAAAATTTTAAAACCAAATCAAACTAAACAAGTAATTTTATAACATGATCGCAAAATATTACTTTTAACTTACTCGAATATCAAGCAAATAAAAATAATTAACATAATTATTTAAAACTTAATTCTACTACTATTCAATTAAACATAATTTACTACTTGATAAAGGTCCACTTATTATTACATTAAATTATTAAATAAATTATTTGGACATGTCATGTATTTTTAAAAAATATTTGAATTTATAAAAAGGGTAAATTATAAATACACCCCCCGAGATTTGCTTAAAGTACAGATTGCCCCATATGGTTTGGAAAATTACAAATACCCCCTCGTTAGAATTTTTTATTTTACAGAATTATCTAAAAAAAAATAAAATTCATAATTGCTCTCCTATACAATAATAAAATTACCTAAATTATTAATTGAAACATATTTCTAACATCATTAAAAACTATTAATTGACTTGATGATTTATTAATAAAATGAGCGATTTGTTATGAAGTTAGAAACCTCAGGGGGTGGAATGTAATTTCTAAAATCACAGGGGACAATTAGTATTTTAATCAAACCTCAAGAGGTATATTTGTAATTTACCTTTATAAAAATTACTAAATAATTTTCATTTATCCTTTTCATTGAGACTTCACTTACTATTCAATTAAATCTCACTTACTAGTTAATAAGATTCTACAAACTACTCAATCAAACTTGACTTACTACTCAACCATCGTTGCTACTACCACCATCACCGCTACTACCACCATCACCGCTACCACCATCACCACCACTACAATCATTACCGCTACCACCATCACCACCACTACAATCATTACCGCTACCAGCACCAGCACCAGCACCACCACCACCACCACCACCACTACAACCACCAGCACCACCACCACCATCACCATGCTACTACCACCACCATCACCATGCTACTACCACCACCATTACTACCATATCACCACTATTACTACCAACACTTTCATCATCATTGTCATTGTTGTTATAAATATCACTAAAATTTTACTACAACTACAATCACTACATTTACCACCACCACCGCCAACACCACCACTGTCACGACCCCATTCCGCCCCTAGTAGAATGGTGTCATGATGGCCAGTAACCCGAGGTTACCAAAGACCGCTTACAAGAATTCACACGCGAGTCAGAGTATACATATGGGGCTTACAAACGCGGAAGCAATAAATTAAAAGCTAAGTAGTCCATAAGAGCAGTGCATAAGTTAAATGAAGTGTCATACATCATTACATAGCTTTAATACAACAATGAAGTACAAAAATACATCTTGACCAAAAGGCTTCTCAGCCATCAAATACAAAATACAAGGAAATAACTAAGAAGCATGATCTTCAAGATGTTGCAAAACATAATCCAAAACACGTCGGCAAACATATCGGCAAAAGACATCTAGGCGTCGCCGCCGTCTTGCTCATCACCTATATATATAGAGAGAGGGTGAGCTTGGATACTCAGTGAATGGCATAAGTAATAAAGGGTTTACATGAATGATACCCGAGATCTTTTAAACAAGCAATATAAGGAATAAATCAAGTCCATCTATCAAATCTTTCAAAGCATCAAGGGATGCTTACTAACATCAATATAATACAAGAGATGACATTTTGGACAAACAAACCCACGCGGTAAAACCGTCAGTGGCACGGCAAGACAAGACAAGCGAGATCTCAAAACAATGGTGTCGTTGCATTATAGTCCCTGGACACTAAGGACTTGTGCTACAAATGCTTATAGTCCCCTAGCACGTACGGACTTCCAAACTTTGTGCTACAAATGCTTATAGTCCCCTAGCACATACGGACTTCCAAACTTTGTGCTACAAATGCTTATAGTCCCCTAGCACATACGGACTTCCAAGAATGTCATCAAAACAAGATACAATATTTGATACGCAAAATAGAAATAATCATTTATGCTTGTAAATAATTTCCGAACAAAGCGAAATAAGGTTTTGTCAAAGCTTTATAACATATCTTTATTAAAATACCACTCACATAGTTCGTCGAACGTCGGGGTCAGAGCCAGTCCAAGTCCTACAAACACATGGCAAGTCTATTGAATGCACTTTTAAACAAGCTTCACATGCATACAAAATGACCTCGGCATCCGCCAAAACTAAGTCAAACCAAAACAAACACTGTTTCTCATCTCGGGGAAACATGCTGGGCACCAACCAGGTCTCGGCCGAGGTCCCACACCTTCTCGCCGAGGTGTGGTCCCGAGGGCCACTTTCAAGGATACATGAAGTCGGGAAAAATCTGGGTTTTCCCTCTGCTCAAGAACATGAAGAACATGAACATGAAAAATATGAAGGAAATGAATGCAAAGATCATAACTTATTATTATGAAACCTGAGATTTCATGCTATGAGTTTGAAAACATGGACCTGGATACCCATACTTGAGGATCTTACGAAAACAAACACAAAAGCATGTAACTTGTTGCAAACTTTCGGATCAAACGAGGCTTTTCTTCAAGAACTCATGAACACTAACTTTCTCTTTGTAAAACCAACTTTGAATCAATGCATGGCATGCAGAACAGGTTCCATCGTGCAATCCAGCTAGATGATCAATAAGAACAACAAGAGTAGATCAAGATTCTAACCTCAAATCAAGAATCTAACGGCTTGAACTCTAAGAATCAAGCTTGCAATCCACTTCCTCACTCTAAAACTCCTCCTTCTTCTCCTAGAGCTTCTCTCTCCTCAAGAACAAAGATATGATACAAAATGATACATCTCTCTCTCTGCCGGCTGACTTAACACTCAGCTCGGACACGTGGCAATGGTTGGTTGGCTCAACTTGAAAAGGTGACTGATTGAAAAGACAAGACTATGACAAGGTGTGTTCAACAAGCTAGGTGGCAAGGGACTCCGGCGAGTAATGACATCGGCTAACAACAAGACTTCGGCAAGCAAGGGAACAATGACCTCGGCCAGAAACGACAACACTTGGCCTAGCTGTGCCACACCTCGGCCTAGATGTGCCACACCTCGGTCTAGGTCGTACCAGTCTAGGGCAAGATCACTTGGGTTCAAGGGTAACATCTCGGCCCAGATAGTACACATCTCGGCCTTGGTGATGAACACCTCGGCCTAGATAATGATATCTCGGCCAACATGTCAGGGTGCGGGTGAAAGCCAACCAGAGAAATCCCAAGATGGTCCTAAGTGTAAGAGTATCAAAGGGGCGACCTAGGCTCAAGATGACCTCGGCTGAAACACACCCACACACACCAATAAGGAACATAGCAGTCAAGTAATACTCATGCAAGACAAGTAGAGGTTTGAAATGCAAGTTTAACAGAGCAAAATCATATAAAATGCATATGAGTACGGTTAGGACAGTGTGAGGGTCACTACATCCTACCCCCCTTAAAGAAGTTTGGTCCCGAAACTTGAGTTACCTTGATTCAAAAATAATTCCGGGTATTGATCTTTCATTTCTGTTTCCATTTCCCATGTAGCATCTTTGCCGTAATGCTCATTCCATTCAATCTTCACCATCGGTATGGCTTTATTTCTCAATTGTCTTACTTGCCTATCGATAATACGCATCGGCTTCTCTTCATAACCCAAATCTTTATCAACCACAATTCCAAAACGATCAATCACGTGCAGGGGATCCCGAATATACTTCCTCAACATCGAAATATGGAACACATTGTGAACTTGACTTAGTTCAGGTGGTAAAGCAAGTCGGTAGGCAGCTGTATTAACCTTCTCAAGAATCTCAAACGGCCCGATGTAGCGAGGTGTTAACTTACCTTTCTTCCCAAATCTGAAGACTCCTTTCTCTGGCGAAACCTTCAAGAATACATGGTCCCCAACTTCAAATTCCAACTCTCTTCGTCTCTGATCGGCATAACTTTTCTACCGACTCTGAGCAGTTCTGATCCTTTGTCGAATGAGCTTGATCTTTTCGGTCGTAACCTCAACTAGTTCGGGACCAACCAAAGCTTTATCTCCTACTTCAGTCCAACATATCGGCGATCTGCACTTCCTTCCATACAAAGCTTCGTACGGCGCCATGCCAATGCTAGTTTGATAACTATTATTGTAAGCGAATTCTACCAACGGTAGATGTGCTTCCCAACTTCCCTTGAAATCTAACACACATAGTCTAAGCATATCTTCAAGTGTCTGAATCGTTCGTTCTGTTTGCCCATTGGTTTGGGGGTGAAAAGCTGTGCTAAACTTTAACTCGGTTCCCAAGGCTCTTTGTAGGCTCTGCCAAAATCTGGAAACAAACTTCGGATCTCGGTCTGACACAATGGACATCGGCACTCCATGAAGTATCACAATCTCATTCACATATAGTACAGCTAGTCGCTCAACATTGAATGTAGTCTGAACCGGCAAGAAGTGTGCTGACTTGGTTAATCTGTCAATTATGACCCAAATCGAATCCATTCCCTTCTGCGTCCTCGGCAAACCAATCACAAAATCCATGGAGATATGTTCCCATTTCCATTCAGGAATCGGCAAGGGTTGAAGAAGTCCTGCTGGTCTCTGATGTTCTGCTTTTACTTGTTGACATTGCAAGCATTGGGATACGAAGTCGGCTATTTCTCTCTTCATATTCGGCCACCAAAAGGTTTGCTTCACATCTTGATACATCTTAGTGTTCCCTGGATGAACAGCAATTCTGGAACCATGAGATCCTTGCAGAATCTTCCCTTTCAGCTCAGGGATGTCGGCCACGCACAATCTTCCTTCAAACTTAAGCACTCCAATCTCAAAGGTGTAACCTGACCTCGGCTTGGTGATAATCTCGTCGGCTACCTTCTTCAGGAATTTATCCTCCATTTGCCTTGCCTTTACTTCTTCAATGATAGTCGGCTCCGCTGAGATCATAGCTAAACACACCAAACTTCCCATTGACCTCCTGCTTAATGCATCGGCTACCGAGTTGGCTTTGCCTGGGTGGTACTGAATCTGCATGTCATAGTCCTTCAATAATTCCAGCCATCTTCTCTGCCTCAAATTCAGTTCCTTCTGAGTAAATACGTACTTCAAACTCTTGTGATCCGTGAAAACTTGGCAAGAAGCTCCATACAAGTAATTACGCCAAATCTTCAAAGCGAATACTACGGCTGCTAGCTCTAGATCATGGGTAGGATAATTGTTCTCGTGAGGTTTTAACTGGCGAGATGCATATGCTATGACCTTGCCCCCTTGCATTAATACACAACCCAAACCCTTATGTGAAGCATCGCTATAAATCTGAAATTCCTCGTTACCTGATGGGAGTACAAGAACTGGTGCTGTAACTAACCTCGTCTTCAACTCCTGGAAGGCTGCCTCTCTATCTTCGGTCCATTCGTAAGTCACTCCCTTCTGAGTTAACTATGTCAATGGTACTGCAATCCTTGAGAAGTCCTTTACAAATTTTCTGTAATAGCCTGCCAAGCCCAGAAAACTACGAACCTCGGACACGTTGGTCAGCGTCGGCCAATCTACAACGGCTTCAATCTTACTGGGATCAACAGAGATACCCTCTTCATTAATCACATGCCCCAAAAATGAAATGCTGGAAAGCCAGAACTCACACTTACTCAACTTAGCATACAACTTCTTGTCCCTCAAGGTCTGTAGGGCAAGTCTTAGATGACTCTCATGCTCGGTTGTACTCTTGGAGTAGATCAATATGTCGTCAATACAAACAACTACAAATTCATCCAGGTACGGCTTGAAGACTCTGTTCATTAAGTCCATGAATGCTGCCGGCGCATTAGTCACCCCAAAAGGCATTACTAGAAATTCGTAGTGGCCATACCTTGTCCGAAAAGCAGTCTTCTCAACATCCTCAGCTTTAACTTTGAGTTGGTGGTAGCCTGACCTAAGATCAATTTTTGAAAAGACTCGTGCTCCTTGTAGTTGATCTAACAAATCGTCAATCCTAGGCAACGGGTACTTATTCTTAATGGTTACCTTGTTAAGTTCTCTGTAGTCAATGCAAAGACGAAGTGTGCCATCCTTTTTCTTAACAAACAGGACTAGTACTCCCCACGGTGAAGTGCTCGGCCTAACAAAACCCTTATCCAACAATTCTTGTAGTTGCACTTTCAATTCCTTAAGTTCGGCTGGGGCCATTCTATAGGGTGTTTTGGAGATCGGCTGTGTTCCCGACATGATGTCCACAGTAAACTCTATTTCTCTATCGACTAAGTGGCCAGGCAATTCATTTGGAAAGACGTCGGGGAATTCATTAACAACTGGGATATCGGCTAGATTAACATTTCCATTCTGATCACTCAGTATACTACACAAGTATCCATGGCACCCTTTCTGAATTAGCTTATAGGCCTTAATGGACGAAATCAAGTAAGGTGGGGACACTACCCCTTTACCCTGGAAAATAACCTCGGCTTGGTTTGGGGGTCTCAACGTGACATTCTTCGAAACACAATTAATAGATGCATGATTCATTACTAACCAGTCCATTCCTAATATGACGTCAAAGTGGGTCATGTTTAATGGCATCAAATCAACTAATAATTCTACACCCTCAATCACAACAACACACGCCCTATAAATAGATGCAACAATCATAGTTCTCCCAGATGGAGCAGATACACATAACACGTAATCAAGGGGTTCTTGTTCTCTATTCAACTTCTCGGCAAACTTAGCAGATACAAATGAATGCGTAGAACCCGAATCAATCGATATGTATGCATCTTGAGAGCAGATTGGGAGTATACCTGACACCACTGTCTCAGCATTCTGAGTGTCTCCTGGCACTAGCGCAAAAACCCTGCCCTGCCTCATCTGTGTCCTTCCGACGTTGCTTCCCTGTGCAGAGCCCGAGGCGCTCCCGTTTCTCTTACCATCATCAATCCTTGACTTCGGACAATCTCTCACACGATGACCCATTTCTCCACATTCAAAACAGGCGCCTGACGCCCAACGGCAAACCCCGGAGTGCGGCTTCCCATAACTTACACACATCGGCTTAGCATTACCTTCCTGGTTCGAGTTGCTGGAACTGCCCACATTCTCTTTCTTCTTGGTGTTAAACGGAACTCGGCGGTTATCATAGTTCTGTCTCTTTCTCTGATTCTCTCCTGCATTCTGATATCGGTTCAAGTTGGCTTCTGCGAGAATAGCCTTGTCCAAGACTCCGGCATAAGTCGGCATGTTGAGCATGTTGACTCTATCCTGTATCGGTCCACGCAGTCCGCTTTCGAACTTCCTAGCTTTCCTATATTCATCACTGACCATATGAGGCGCGTACCTCGCCAATTCGGTGAAAGCACGGTCGTATTCTGCCACTGTCTTGTTTCCTTGTGTCAGAGTCTGAAACTCCGTGGTCTTGCGATCTCGAACACTAAGGGGAAAATGCTTGTTGTAAAACAGCTCCAAAAATTTGGCCCAAGTTAAGTCAGGATTTCCTTCTCGGGTCATCATCCACCATCTTCGGGCGTCGTCATCTAACGTGAACGCGGCCAATGCCACCTTCTGAGCATCGGTGCTGGGAAAGATCTCGAACAGCTTCTCCATTCCTAAAACCCATGCTTCGGCTTTCATTGGCTCTATGCCCCCTTGGAATCTTGGCGGGTTCATCTTCTTGAACTCCTTAATCAAAGTCATAGTTCCATCCCCATACAAGGTTGGCTGTGGAGGCACTAGAGGTACTGGAGGAGGTGGAGGCGGAACTACATGTCGGCCATTCGTCTGTTCGGCCTGGGCAGATGTGGCACTAGCATTCTGTTGTCTCATTTGTCTCAACTCCCGAGTTAAACCTTCAACTAATCTTTCTAATCGGTCCAATCGGTCTTCTGATTGATCTCGGCCAACTGGCGGTCTTCCTCTCCTCATAGTGCTATGAGTATGCAAAATGTGACTTTAAAACAAAATGCGCAATAAAGTATGTATGCAAGCAATCAAGCAGTTATGCCGAGATAATGCACATATTGTCAAATAGCAAGCAACATGGTGCAATCCTAACATCTTTCTAAGGGGAAATCCTATGCTCTTTAGGACTCAAGGTGTGTGAATAACGTACTATGAGGAACTTGTGCTCTGATACCAATCTGTCACGACCCCATTCCGCCCCTAGTAGAATGGTGCCATGATGGCCAGTAACCCGAGGTTACCAAAGGCCGCTGACAAGAATTCACACGCGAGTCAGAGTATACATATGGGGCTTACAAACGCGGAAGCAATAAATTAAAAGCTAAGTAGTCCATAAGAGCAGTGCATAAGTTAAATGAAGTATCATACATCATTACATAGCTTTAATACAACAATGAAGTACAAAAATACATCTTGACCAAAAGGCTTCTCAGCCATCAAATACAAAATACAAGGAAATAACTAAGAAGCATGATCTTCAAGATGTTGCAAAACATAATCCAAAACACGTCGGCAAACATATCGGCAAAAGACATCTAGGCGTCGCCGCCGTCTTGCTCATCACCTACATATATATAGAGAGGGTGAGCTTGGATACTCAGTGAATGGCATAAGTAATAAAGGGTTTACATGAATGATACCCGAGATCTTTTAAACAAGCAATACAAGGAATAAATCAAGTCTATCTATCAAATCTTTCAAAGCTTCAAGGGATGCTTACTAACATCAATATAATACAAGAGATGACATTCCGGACAAACAAACCCACGCGGTAAAACCGTCAGTGGCAAGGCAAGACAAGACAAGCGAGATCTCAAAACAATGGTGTCGTTGCATTATAGTCCCCGGACACTAAGGACTTGTGCTACAAATGCTTATAGTCCCCTAGCACGTACGGACTTCCAAACTTTGTGCTACAAATGCTTATAGTCCCCTAGCACATACGGACTTCCAAACTTTGTGCTACAAATGCTTATAGTCCCCTAGCACATACGGACTTCCAAGAATGTCATCAAAACAAGATACAATATTTGATACGCAAAATAGGAATAATCATTCATGCTTGTAAATAATTTCCGAACAAAGCAAAACAAGGTTTTGTCAAAGCTTTATAACATATCTTTATTAAAATACCACTCACATAGTTCGTCGAACGTCGGGGTCAGAGCGAGTCCAAGTCCTACAAACACATGGCAAGTCTATTGAATGCACTTTTAAACAAGCTTCACATGCATACAAAATGACCTCGGCATCCGCCAAAACTAAGTCAAACCAAAACAAACACTGTTTCTCATCTCGGGGAAACATGCTGGGCACCAACCAGGTCTCGGCCGAGGTCCCACACCTTCTCGCCGAGGTGTGGTCCCGAGGGCCACTTTCAAGGATACATGAAGTCGGGAAAAATTTGGGTTTTCCCTCTGCTCAAGAACATGAAGAACATGAACATGAAAAATATGAAGGAAATGAATGCAAAGATCATAACTTATTATTATAAAACCTGAGATTTCATGCTATGAGTTTGAAAACATGGACCTGGATACCCATACTTGAGGATCTTACGAAAACAAACACAAAAGCATGTAACTTGTTGCAAACTTTCGGATCAAACGAGGCTTTTCTTCAAGAACTCATGAACACTAACTTTCTCTTTGTAAAACCAACTTTGAATCAATGCATGGCATGCAGAACAGGTTCCATCGTGCAATCCAGCTAGATGATCAATAAGAACAACAAGAGTAGATCAAGATTCTAACCTCAAATCAAGAATCTAACGGTTTGAACTCTAAGAATCAAGCTTGCAATCCACTTCCTCACTCTAAAACTCCTCCTTCTTCTCCTAGAGCTTCTCTCTCCTCAAGAACAAAGATATGATACAAAATGATACATCTCTCTCTCTGCCGGCTGACTTAACACTCAGCTCGGACACGTGGCAATGGTTGGTTGGCTCAACTTGAAAAGGTGACTGATTGAAAAGACAAGACTATGACAAGGTGTGTTCAACAAGCTAGGTGGCAAGGGACTCCGGCGAGTAATGACATCGGCTAACAACAAGACTTCGGCAAGCAAGGGAACAATGACCTCGGCCAGAAACGACAACACTTGGCCTAGCTGTGCCACACCTCGGCCTAGATGTGCCACACCTCGGTCTAGGTCGTACCAGTCTAGGGCAAGATCACTTGGGTTCAAGGGTAACATCTCGGCCCAGATAGTACACATCTCGGCCTTGGTGATGAACACCTCGGCCTAGATAATGATATCTCGGCCAACATGTCAGGGTGCGGGTGAAGGCCAACCAGAGAAATCCCAAGATGGTCCTAAGTGTAAGAGGATCAAAGGGGCAACCTAGGCTCAAGATGACCTCGGCTGAAACACACCCACACACACCAATAAGGAACATAGCAGTCAAGTAATACTCATGCAAGACAAGTAGAGGTTTGAAATGCAAGTTTAACAGAGCAAAATCATATAAAATGCATATGAGTACGGTTAGGACAGTGTGAGGGTCACTACAACCACCATCAATGCTACCATGCCACTATTACCACCACCACTATTACTATGCCATGCCACCACTACCACTGCCACTATCACCATCACTACCACCAATTAAATCGTACTTACTATTTAATGGGTTTCACTTACTACTTCATTAATCTTTACTTACTACTCAATTAAATTCCACTTATTACTCAAATTTCACTTACTACTTCATTACACTTCATTTACTACTTCATGAGCTTCTAGGTACCACTTCATTAGCTTTTACCTACTACTCAATTAAACCCAACTTATTAATCAATGATATTCGACTTTCTACTTCATCAAACTTGACTTACTATCAAATAAAACCTCATTTAGAGAGTATCATACTAAGTGATAAGTCGTTTCAAAACAAATGGTAAGATAATTCATAACGAGTGATAAACAAGTTTAGAAATCTAACAAACTTTAGAGAGGGTCGTAGTATGATTTCATTTATTACTGAATGCGATTCAACTTACTATTTCATTAAATTTGACTAACTAACCTAATACAATACACACTGAAATTTATGAACTCATAATGCTTGAGGAGAGAAAGTAATCAATTCGTGATATTTTATGAATGTTTAACTAAAATCTCCAAAAAAAAAAAAACAAAATCAAAATCAATGCAGCATTGGCCTCCAACAGTGCCTATAAATTAGCAGGGAATCAAGCTAGAATTCTCTACTTCTCAACTTTCATACAAATAACCAACCTTTGTGTGAACTATATATAAGTGAACAAATCTTAAACGGAATTATAGTTTGTTTTTTCTGACAGAGCAAAAATTATACAATCAATGGGTATGAATTTTCTTTGTTGTCCTCTACTTACTCAACAATCAAACAAACTAATTCCCAAACAAATCTCAATCCAAACATAACTACGATAAAAAATAAAAAAAATAAAAAAACCCAAATTAGATTAACAAATTAAACAAAAAATGCAAGTACCTGCAGAGCTTGCTGCTTTCAGTGATAGATTAGAGAAGCTCTCTAGGCAAATCCAATGCGATTGGCCGTTGCACATCTTCGATGCGTTTTGGCACTGCAGAAGAGAAGACCGAGTAGAGAGAGAAAAAACTAGGGCTAGGGAACTGGGGAAGTAAGAAGAACCAGGGAGGTCGTTGACCGTGGGAAACACAGGAACGGCCGATTGCCGGAAACACTGAATCAAAGGGATGGAGATTGCGCCATGAAAATGAAGAAAACATGGGGTAGAGATGAACTGTGTAACAAGAGAATGAAAGAGAGAGGAAAAGGTACGCAAATACCACCCATAGTTTTTTTTTTTTTTTGGTGTGGGGGGGGGGGCTCAAAATCGTTATTATGTAGGGGACACAAATACCGGCTCAAAATCGTTATTATGTAGGGGACGCAAATACCACCCATAGTTTTTTTTTGGGCGCGGGTATCACGCTTTTAACGTTTTTGTGACTGTTGCGTGGAAATTTTGTAAAATTGCAAAGGTATGTCTTCAAATCACATTTTTAATTAAAATGAATTTGTCTAAAAGCGTGATTGTGAATCACGCTTTTAACTGAAAATTATTTTTTTCTAACAATATGGTTGTGAACTGCGCTTTTAATTAAAAAGAATTTTCTTCTCAAAACGTGGTTGTGAACCACGCTTTTAACCTTTTTTTTTTTGTTTTGAAAACGTGGTTGTGAACCACGCTTTTACTGTTCGCCATAAAAACCGTGGATGATAACCACGCTTTTAACCAAAATCCGTTTTTAAACTTATATAAAAACTCTAACAACGTGGTTGTGAACTACGCTTTTAACTGAAAATTATTTTTTTCTAACAATATGGTTGTGAACCACGCTTTTTACTAAAAAGAATTTTCTTCTGAAAACGTGGTTGTGAACCACGCTTTTAACTTTTTTTTTTTTTTTTTTTTTTTTTTTTACTGTTCACTATAGAAACCGTGGATGATAACCACGCTTTTAATCAAAATCCGTTTTTAAAACTTATATAAAAACTCTAACAACGTGGTTATGAACCACGCTTTTAACTAAAAAAAAATTTCTTCTGAAAACGTGGTTGTGAACCACGCTTTTACTGTTCACCATAGAAACCGTGGATGATAACCATGCTTTTAACCAAAATCCGTTTTTAAAACTTATATAAAAACTCTCCCAGCCTCGTCATTTGCCAAACCCGTTTTCTTTAAAACGGCTTTTCCAATGCCGTTTTTGATAAATAAAAAAATAATAAAATTTTACTTCGTAAAACCATTTTTTAGTAATTTTTTTCCGAATTTATATTTTTCAACATAAATATAAATTGCCACAAAAGAATGCAATTCAGAAAATGGGTTTAGTAAAACCGTTTTCTAATACGGCTTTCGTAAAGCCATTTTCATGTAAATTTTTTTTTTTCTGTTGTCTTTGTTCTGGTGTAATTCAGAAAACGGGTTTGCTAAAACCGTTTTCTAATACAGCTTTCCTAAAGCCGTTTTAATGTAATTTTTTTTTAAATGTAATTCAGAAAACGGGTTTACTAAAACCGTTTTCTAATACAGCTTTCCTAAAGCCGTTTTCATGTAAATTTTTTTTTTTTTTGTCTTTGTTTTAGTGATAATGTAATTCAAAAAATTTTTTTGGCTTTACTAAAGCTGTTCTCATGTTAATTTTTTTTTTCTTTGTTTTGTGTTAGAAGGTGTAATTCGGAAATTTTTTTTGGCTTTATTAAAGCCGTTTTCATGTAAATTTTTTTTGTTTTTTCTTTTGTCTTTGTTTTGGGTTAGAAGATGATAATGTAATTCAGAAATTTTTTTTGGCTTTACTAAAGCCGTTTTCAAGTAAATTTTTTTTTTCTTTTGTCTTTGTTTTGGGTTAGAAGGTGTAATTCAGAAAATTTTTTTGGCTTTACTAAAGCCGTTTTCATTTAAATTTTTTTTTTCTTTTGTCTTTGTTTTGGGTTAGAATGTGATAATGTAATGCAGAAAACCGGTTTAGTAAAACCGTTTTCTAGCCGTTTTCATTAATTTTATTTTTTTTTCCGTCTTTGTTTTGGGTTAGAAGGTGATATACATGCTCTACAGTCCGAAGCACACCCACACACTCTGCAGTTCGACAAACAACGACGAAGGGTGAGACGCGAAGAGCACCGCGAAGGAGGCCAAGAAGACGATGGCCACCGCGAGAGCTGCAGCAAGAAGGAAGAAGAGAAAGACCTCAAATTTTGGTGATGTATTTTTTACATACGAATGGTACTTTTTCCGTTTTTTGCTATGTAATGTAACTTGTATGTAATTTGGTGTCTGATTACGAACAATAACTTATGTAATGTAAATATTGGGTTGGAGTTGATGTTATTGTGATTCAATTGGTTTCGCTTATTTCATAAGACTGATGTTGTGCAATGAATGAATGAATGGAAAGGTTATTTGTTTTATTCAATTGGTAGTGTATTTTTTGTAAGAATGAGAACGTTATTTGTTATATTCACTGAATAATGGTTACATTTTTGGGTTGTCACAATTGAGAAGATGAACAAGTTAAGAGAATGTGTATTTCCCCTAAAATAAATTTTGTCAACATTTTTGTAATAAAACTTAATACATAATATACGAAGTCACTAATTTACTAAATACTCATACGGGCGTGAAAACAACATAACTGAAGTTGCAAATGTAACAGTTTTTAGTTACATAGGTAGTACAGACATAAGTCTCCCACAAAAATACATTTTGGACACCATGAACTGAACACACAATACATACATCCTGGACACCCTGAACTGAACACACAATACATAAACATAACAGTTACATAGACAAATATTAGGCAGACAATCTGACAAACTCATTACGGAAACACTTAGTCTAACACACACATTACATATTAATGTATGACCTAATATTGCCGAAGTATAGACATAAACACCTAATTCGCGCATAAATCGGCAATCTCAGAGTCTGAATAATCCGAAAGCTCAGGGTCAGAGACAAGTTCAGGATCCTCCATGATACCCTTGATAGCCGCAACATTTGGTTCTATTCTGTTCTTCTGGGCATCCTTCTTAACTATGTATAGTTGCATATCGCGGGCTAACCTACGGCGCATTTAAGAAATCTCACATTGTACTCTTTCACATAGTCGATCAACATTATCAGGATCTTCCTTTTGGATCTCAACAGAACGTGTTTTTGGCACCTTAAATTGATTTTCCCGACTTAAGGTTTCCAGCTGTACCCGCTCTATAAATAGTGTGGGCCATTTGAGACGAGCAGCATCAGATAAACCATATCCTGTTTGATTGTCAGATGGCCCCATACATGAACCTCCTTGAACTCGATAATACTTGGGCATCAAAAAATGTTGCTTCCCAAACCTATCACGATAACCACAAGCATAATCTAAAACATGTATTGTTGTTTCGTCTTCAACATCGCCACGTCCCCTTCTCCCTCCTCGTTGTGAACTGTCACCCCTTTGCAAGTTCCTACCACCTCTGCGATTCGCACTCCCTCCCATGAATCGTGTAGCCATGCTAATTTTTTTAAACAAATGAATGATAATTTCGTAGGGCAAAATGAGTTGTAAGGTTGTGTCTTTACCTTTAGTCGTTTATATAGTTGGTTATGAACGGCTTTAGAAAGACACTGAAGGAAAAACCATAGAAAATAAATGCCTCTGCATTACAATCCCACATATACGAACAAGGTATGAGTTGTCAGTAGAATGAAAAAACAGAGAAAAGCAAATACTGTATACCAAGTCACGTGACTTGACAATCCATCTACATATACTGACAAAATAAGGGCATGTTTACTGTAAGGTAAATTAGTGAATTCACCGTTGCCATGTGCCTTTCTGAATTGACAATCCCACATATATCAATAAGAGATGAGTTGTCACTGTAATCAGAAAACAGAGAAAAGCAATGCCTGTGCACCAAGTCACATAACTTGGCAATCCATCTGCATATACCGACAAAATAAAGACATACTCACTGTAAGATAAATCAGTGAATTCACTGTTGCCATGTGACTTTTTGAATTGACAATCCCACATATATCAATAAGAGATGAGTTGTCACTGTAATAAAAAAATCGAGAAAACCAAAGCCTGTGCACCAAGTCACATGGCTTGACAATCTATCTGCATATACCGACAAGTCTCTCTACGATTTAACCACTCAATGTGTGAAAAAAGTAAGCTTATGTAGGCAATATTGTGTTTCACTTAGCTATGCTACATTCGTTGTTACGACCAACTATTTGTATTTCATTGAAAAGTATGACTATTTGAATTTTTTTTGTCATTTGGAATTATTTTAAAATCAACTTTTGAATATTCAATTTGTCATATTTTGGAAAACATTACAACATCACTCGTAATAAATTTGCAAATCTCACGCACAACCACTTAACCCAATAGTATTGGAAGACTAGTGTATGAAAATATTGTTGGAATGAAAATGTATATATTAAAATAATTTTTATAAATTTTCAATCCAAAACTTACTTGGTTTTCGAATTTCCAAGAACAGGTATGCTCTTTTCAGGTCTCAAGTTGAACTCTCAGTATGTGTCATGTTTATAGGTATTATTTCAGATTTGTTCGATCTACGTGGAAGGGACGTTTGGTGTGGATTCTAAGATTAGTTGAGAAATACGTAAACTGATTCAGACATCCGACTATCATAAAAATATATAACTTAATTGAATAAACATAATCCAGACACATAGGGAATAAGTCAATTGGATAGTTCAAGTGGGTAAAAATTATCGAGAATGAGTCATTTTATAAATCAAAAATTTTAATTTTTTCAAACATAATTTTTAAACAAAATTTTTTTATTTATATAAAATGTTTTGGTAATAGCATTTTTCAGGACGACTTCAAAGGCCTCTTTTGGCAAAGAGGTTAAAAGTCATTTTTTGACTTCTAATTTTTTTTTGGGTCACATCATTTCTCTACTTTTTTACACGTTTTTCCCAAAAAAAGTTAAAAAAAAAAAAACGAAAAATTAGCTTTTAACATATTTTCTAAAATAACCCCAAAAAATTGTTTGTACTAGTTATAGTGGCCTAATGATGTAGCTTAAGAGATAAGCGAAAGAATAAGAAGATTTAACCATATAGACAGGATTAACAAGCAAAAAATAAAATTTTCAACTCAAAAAATATAGACATGATTCACAATTCACAATGCAAAAAATATAGACAGGATTCACAATTCAAAACCTTAATTTCTGAAACCATAACCCTAATTTCTGATTTCACAATTCAAAACCCTAACCCTAATTCATGATTTCACATTCAATTGAAAATCCTAGAAAATTTTCACATTTCAAAACCACAACATTTTACAAATTTAAAACCACAATTTCAATTCACAAAACCTATTATACCCACATTGATATCAATTTCAATTCACAACATTTTCACAGTCATAAACCCTATTCTACCAACATTTCCATCAATTCACAACATTTTCACATTCATGAACCCTATTCTACCCACATTGTACCCACATTCACATTTTCACAAACACAATAAACACATAAAATTCAAATGAGACAGAGAGAGACAGACGTCATACCAATGAGAGAGAGCAACCCACGGACGAAGAGAGAGCAGAGAGAGAGACTGAAAGTAGAGAGAGAGTGTGAGAGCAGAGGGAGCGAGAGCAGAGAAAGAGCGAGAGCAGAGAGAGACCAAGAGCAAGAGCAGAGAGTGAGAGAGAGCCTGAAGTCGAAAAAACCTAAGTGTGAAAAGCGTGGTTGCAAATGACGGGGCTGGGGGAGTTTTTATGTAAGTTTTAAAAGCGTGGTTACAAACTGCGCTTTCACTTAAAAACGGATTTTGGTTAAAAGCGTGATTATCATCCACGCTTTCTATGGTGAACAGTAAAAGCGTGGTTCACAACCACGTTTTCAGAAGAAAATTTTTGTTAGTTAAAAGCGTGGTTCACAACCACGTTTTCAGAAAAAAATAATTTTCAGTTAAAAGAGTGGTTCACAACCATGCTTTCAGAAAAAAAAATAAATAAATAAATAAAAATAAATAAATAAAAGCGTGGTTACAAATCACGCTTTCTTAATTAAAAGCGTGGTTTGAAAACACGCTTTTACGATTTCACAAAATTTCTGCGCGAGAGCCACAAAAACGTTGAAAGCGTGGTTCACAACCACGTTTTAGCCTAGTTTGGGAATTCCGTCCAAATTAGGCCTAGTTTGGGAATTAAGTTGCTAATTTGGCTTAATTTGGGAAAAGGCCCCATAGTCGGCCCTACTCCCTCCATTTCAAAATAATGATTCTTTTTTAGAATTTAATTTTTTTTTGATAATATAATTATTGCACTTAAAAAAAAATAATTTTTTAAAATTATTCTTTAATAATATATTTTTTGAGAAATATCAATGTCATAATTGTACTTTTTATGTTATTAATGAATTTAAAAGAATGGTAAAATAAGAAATTTATGTTATTTTTGTACTTGATTTCTGAAAAGAGACAATATTTTGGGACAATAAAAAATAGAATAAAAGACTAATATTTTGAGATGGAGAGAGTATGTTTGATTTGAGTTTTGAAATTATGATTGTAAATCAATTTAAATATACATTTTGAAAATATGTTTGACAAACAAGATAATTTTTGAAATTTTCGTCTACTCGGTCGTCTGTCCGGACATTTTCCAAGATATCCATCCGATTGATCGAAACAGTACAATTTTTATTTTATTTTTTTGCAATTTCCAGTCACCACCTGTTATTTGGAAAAAAAAAATATTTAGTTTTGGTATTTTTTAAATATAGAAATTATTTTTTTAGACCAAAATGACAAATTATTTTTTTGAATTGAGTTTTAAAAAGAGTTTGGTTATGAGTTTTGAATAGAATTTTTAATAGGGTTTTGAATTGTGTGTTTGGTTATGAGTTATAAGTTTTGAAATTAAGTTTTGAAAATTCTTTTCAAAACTCATCATCAAACAACTTTTTTCATTTTATATGTCACATTAAAAATTCAAAACTCAATTCAAAACTCTTTTCAAAATTCATAACCAAATAAATTTTTTTTCTGTTAAAATCATAATTCCAAAACTCACAAACTCAAAATACAACTCTGTTATCAAATCATAATTCTAAAACTCTACCAAACACTATATTTGTTTTTCACTCTTCGTCTCAACTCTGCCAGCATGGCTATGGAGTTGTTTGGGATGTTCTAAATAAGTACACTTTTTAACTTTTTATGAAATATAGGTTGGATTTGAAGTGATGTGATAATGAGGTGATGTGACTTAAATAAGATGATGTGACTTAAATAGGATAGTTACTTTTTGACTTTTTTTAAAGATGCCAAACCTAACCTCATTCTCAACTTGTGTTTTTATTTCTCTTTCCTCTTTCTTCAAACAAAACTAGAGTCTCTTATCTCGATGATGACATGATATTACTGTTACATTAATTTTTGGGGGTAATTATAAATACATCCCGGAGATTTGATTAAAATACGAATCGCCTCATGTGGTTTTAGAAATTACATCCACCCCTTGAGATTTCTAATTTCATAACAAATCGTCCATTTTATTGATAAATCATCAAGCCAATTAACAGTTTTTAATAATATTAGAAATATATTTTACTTAATAATTTTGGTAATTTTATTATTTTATAGGAGAGCAATTATGAATTTCATTTTTTTAGTTAATTCTGTTAAATAAAAAATACTAACAATGATGTATTTATAATTTTTCAAATAACAGGGAATAATCTATATTTTAAGCAAATTTCAAGGAGTGTATTTGTAATTTTTTTCTGTACAAGTGAAAAGTATATGTAATACTATAAATGTTAATTAATGTACCAATTAAATACAATATAAGTAGGATCACGATAAGTAATAGAACTCATATGTATGTCTTGTGTCTTAATTAACGTATTACTTAATATATTAATTAATGTTTCTAGCATTACTCAGAAAGTAGGGGTGGTATGCTCTCACTAGAGTACATTCTGCATCCACTTCAATGTTTTGTATTACATATTTTGTGAGTTCTTCAAGTTAATAATTCATTTAAAAATTTAAATTAATTAGATATCGATAATTATATGATATATCGTATTTTTTTTTATAATAAAACAGTAAATATGATTTTTGAATACGGTAGCCTATTTTTTAAAAATAAATATAGTTTGATATTTAATCAATTTAATATATATTTTTCTATTAATAATCTTTTCAATCGATGTTACAAAATTACCAATTTGAAGTATTACATTACAAATGTAAAATATGTATATATATATATTACATTAGATCGTGAATAGGCCCTTCAAGGGGGTTTACCAACCCTTCTGTGCCTTCTTAAGGCACAATATCTGAATTGTACCATATTAACTCTTTTCTTATGAATATTGATGAATAGTAAAATCATGTGATTCTCCGATTTTACATTCTCTTGATGGAGGTAGATTTCCGCGCCAGTTCGTAATTTATATTGGGGGAGTTGTTTGGGTACGTAAGCCGCACAACGAGTCTCGTTTTGCTAATTTAAATATTTTATTTTATAGATATTTTATATATTTTATATACATAAAAAGTAAAATTGATTTGATAATTATAATTTATTTAATTTATCTCATTTGTTACTAAAGAAATTGATGATTTATTTTTAAAAATAAAATTGTTATTTATTTTTTTAGTGACAAATTAGATAAATTAAATAAGTTATAATTATCCGATCGATCTAATTTTTGTGTGGATGAAATATACAAATTTGTATCGAAAATGACCGTCCAACTGGATGATGCCACGTGGCAATGGTCATGCAAATAATTGGATCGACATGGTAGCTTTATTGAATTTTTTATATTTGAAAAGTTTGATAAAGCTACACCTAAGGTGTTTTTTCAAAAGACACAGCCAAATCAGAAGGTGGCACGTGGTGGGGTAACACATGAAAGTGGAGGTTCTTGGTAATTTTATCAAATATGTCTATCATTAGATAATGGGGTGGTTGTTTCCTAATATATAGGAATTAGTTTAAAGATGTTATTCTATCAATATTTCTAGTAGAAGATTTTCCTACATTATAGGAGATTGTTGTTGACCATTATCCCCATTTGAACCACCATATAATTACAATATTGGGATTTGGCATAGTGGTTACAACATGTGTCAATCATTCATTACACTTGGAGGCCAACTACCTATGATCCAATAGCCAGAAAAATGTGACAACAACTGAATCTCCTACAAATTAACAAATTCAAAACATGTAAGAGATTATTCAACATATTTTTGAGATATTTGGGCATCAAGACTTGGTCATGGGACACATGGAAATCATCTGAAGTAGAAGGTTTCCACTCTCTATATCATCCAACAGCTAGACTTTGAAGGCCTTAACAACTTCTAAAATGAAGGCTTCTCTTTGACCAAGCATGGACACTTGTCATCCATCCAATACTCCTACTTACCATCCAATGGCTCATGTTTTCAGAAGGATTTGGTCAGCCCTATCTTTGAGGAACAAACCAACTGCTTGCATGGAAGAAAGAGACTATTGGGACAAGTATCAGCTCAGGAGGTTGTCTAAGAAACAACTTTCAAGATTTTATAGAAATTTTCAAGAGGCTGTTGCTGATTTTCAGGAGGTAGCCACGATTTTCAAGAGGCTCTAGCATCTATAAATACAAGAAATCAAGATAGAGCAAATCCCAATCAATCCAACATTCAACACAATGTAGTACATAGCCCAGTGTTATTTATCTTTAGTTTAGCCCTAGTTCAACTTAGGAGTAGACTTGAAAGGCATCTTTGCCATAGATTTAGCCTTAGTTTCTTAGTTTTCATGACATCCGTGTTAGATTAATGGTTTTTTTTGGCCTTCACGTGCATTGTTGTTAGACTTAAATTGTGCTTACACTGATTTTGTAACTCAATTTCATGTTTTCAAAATTGTTTTTTATATTTTTATATGTTCAATCCTATGAATTTATAAAAATACGTGTTTTGGTGTTCATTTCCCTTTACATAACCCTCTTTTTGACATTAAAATTTCATTCAGATTTTAAGTCCTCTTAATTGAGGCAAAACAAGAATCAGGAGGTCTTTATCCCTTTGAGGCTGGCACAACCTCCTGTTTTCCAAAGTCAGATTTTTTCAAAAGTATTTTCACAACTTAGGCACTGTTGCCTTGACACGCCCACAAATCACCCAAAACCTTCTTTGTTTTAGCCAAAACTTATGTTTTAGTCAAAAAGTATATTTTTGTATTTTTTGCACAAACACTAACAAAATGAACAATTTAAATCATCAAAACAATACTCGTGATGAAACCCATAGCCTAAACAACACCCTTCTATAAATAATTTTATGGTGTTATGCATATAACAACCTTCATAATCCGAAATCGTGAACTATCATGATTTTCACAAATAATAACATAATGTGGAAAATATATGGCATACCTATAGCCGGTTTCTCACGCTTCTCGAAGGGATTTAGTCTTCTTGGATACGATAGCCCTACAGCTCGGACTCCCGTGGTTCTGAATCTGGTTTCACAAGTGCAATGTGAAATAGATTAAACAAATGAGAGTCCAAATCCGGCAAATCTTAGAAAAATCCATTAATCATCAGAGATGCCAGAAATGGATTGCATTGCGAGATTTCAAAGTCGCCACCTAAATAGTTTTGAAAAATTTAGGAAACCTGTGACTCGTGCCAAATGTCACTTATTCGTCATAACCAAAGTGTCTCGGCTCGAGAACTTAGGTATACGAGGGAAGGTCATTAATTGAGCATCCAACTCACCCGATCAAAGATCGGCATCTACTAATCATGATGTGATTTTTATGTACACTATATGCTCATGTTCTGATTATTAATATGCTAACATTACTATGTGAGGCACACAAGTATAGACTACACCACTCACTTTGGAATGCTTCTATTTCATGTTTGTTTGAAAAGAGTTTTGAATATGTGCTAATTGAAAAAGCGAGCTCATATGTACATTAATCAAAATCATCCCAACTTAAACGAAATAGCCTTCATCCACTAGCATTCAAGAGATATTTCACATGAGCACTTATCCTCATGGTAGTATGCTTGACATGGCAACATAAACACCCATGCAATATGCTAAAGCAAAAATGCTCACCTAGTACACAACCGTGGCAAGCCAAAGAGAAGCAAATAATTAGAAAAATACATGCTCTACCATGCAAATGGCTAATGCAACACATACAAAATGCAACTATTAGGTTCAGTTTTTAACATGTCATACAGATCAACTCAAATCATGCGGTAACGCTCATATGCAAGTAAGTAGGAAATGACAACAATGTTTAGAATGATGAACCGAACCCGATGCATGCAAAATATGGATACGAAGCATGGCAATGATATGAGAATGGAAAACATGATGCTACCACAATAAGCATATAAATAAAAGGGAGAAAGAAATGGGGGTTGAAAGACATACAAATATTACAAGTGTTACCAATTTGCCCTTGCACAAGAGGGCACGAATGAATGTCCTAATTAAACAAATTATTACAACACCAAATGAATTAACTACATTAACTAGCTATTACAAATTCGAATGAAGCCAACTAATTAATTGCACATACTAATAAGCGCTAATTTAATGGACTTGAACGGGGAGGTGAGGAGCCACATGCGCGCAATTGAGAACATCCTCCTAGAAACCTCTTTGTTTGTTGCCAGAATTTGCTCTATTTGCAATCAGAAAATTATTCTGTTTTGCCCTCAGGTTCTGCTCTGTTCCGTTGTAAAAATGCCACTGCCTATGCAAAATTGGTGGGTGGGTGGCCGGCCGGCCTTGAAAAGTGGTCAGCCGTACAGAGTGTTGACTGGTGGGCCACTACTTTTAAGGGATACCCAGCTGCCACAAAATTGAAACGGAGCAAAAATAGAGCGTTTCCCAGAGATGTTTATCATCTATGTCCTTTCCTATCATGAAGATAATCAAGGGAGAGGCAGATTTGACTCGCAAATCATCAATTGTCGTAAATTTGTTACATGATCTATGAACCAATAGGACAAAAGCTCAATAAAATGAAACAAAAGACGAACAACACCTCCTCCCTATTATGGAGTTACCTCAAGGAAAGGGGTGGACCTTGCTTTATAAATCATTGAACAAGTATGCAATGGTCCACGACATAATGGGTTCAATATAACGTCCGATTGAACCCAACTCAATTTTATTACCTTTTTACCTTATTACCTTTTGGCACTTGGAAAATTTTTCTAACCCCAAACCATGAGAGAAGGGCTTGTATTTATAGACAAAAGGCTTCTCACGTTGGAAATATCTGTATTAAGATAGCTGGTGCAAGGCATGCACATGGGGATAGCTGGCTATCAAAAATATCTATTTGTTAGGAAACATGGCCGGCCGGCCATGAAGGGGGACGGTTGGCTAACAAAAAATGGCCTGCCGGCTACTTACTGGCCAACAGGTCTCTGATTGGTTAGGCTAGAAAAAAATTAGGTTTTGGTCCAAAAGGGGTGCAAGGTTTAGGTTCTGAAACTCAAAACCGAAGCGTTTCGTTGAAGAAATTGAACGATTTGTACAACGTAACATTTCTTCATCAAGTGTTCATCGTGAGGCATCCAAGTCTTAAGGACGGTCAAAATGGGGTGTCTACAGTTGCCCCTCTTTGACAGAGCATGTAGTCATGAAATGACATGAGTGAATGTCAAAGCCCGAAGATGACCCATTTTGACGCGGCTGTAAGACTTGGGCAGACAAACAAAATGCATATGTAGTTGGTTGAACCCAAGAGTTGCCTACGTATCCCTTTGCAAGGAATCAAACCGACGTAGTTCAAGGGCAGGATACAAATGATACACAATGTAATGAAATAATAAAATCACAAGCAGTGCCTACCACAGGAATATCATAAAGGAATGGAGATGCAAATCAAACTACGTTTAACACAGAAAAGGTGCTGACACCCTCAAACCACAATTCTTGTAGAATAGGTGCGTACGCATGCAGAACTATGCCTTTTGCAAGAAAGAGTACAAGTAATTGGGTGGTATGATATAAGTGAGGAATGATCTGCTGGGGAATAGATAATGATCCCAAATGCTGAATGCAACACGACAAAGTATGATGTAATGGATGAAGTGAATAAGGGGCGTAGGCCGAACTACATCTTACCTAGAAAAGGCATGGACACAAAACAAACCACATCTAACACAGAAAAGGTGCTGAAACCCTCATACCACAATTCTTGCAGAATAGGTACGTACACATATAAAGCTATGCTTTAATACGGGAAAGATATGAGCACATACCAAACTAGGCTTAACATGGAAATGATGCAAGCAATGAAATGGTATGATAAAATGGATGTAATGGATAATATGGATAGATGAATGTGATAAATGCTATATGCGATGTGATAGAGGTACTAGATAATAAATGTGATGTAGTAGTTGGGCAGTGGTGCCTTTAGAAAGAACCTTACAAGGGTAATTGGCGATGACTCACCTTATGCTGCTGGGGATCTTCCTCTTCTTCTTGGTTTTAAGACTTCTTCCTGCATTTTGCGCTTCCAAACCACATGTACTACTTTTCTCCCTGGCTATGTTTGTAACTTTCCCTATTCCCCAATAGGATGATAGACTAAGTTGGTTCAGTATCCAGAATTGAGGCGCATACAAGCTACCTCTACCTATGGGGTAGCTATACAAATTTCAAGCTGAGGATACACCCCTGGGTATTCAAACCAGACTTTAGTCTCGAAAATTCTGAACCTTTGCATTCTAGGCCTCGGCAATTCGAACTCTAGTTTTTACTGTCTCAGTTGATCTCCTAAGAACTCACTACAAACACAGTCAGGTGGCTATACCGAACCGCCTAAAGTCGTTCGGGCCTGACAAACACAAAAGGAATTTGCACCTTTAGAGGATTTAAGGTCTCCTAGACCTAGTGAGTGCACAAGATAGTACGGGTGAGGTGCACAAGACAGTGTGATACAGGTGCACAGAATAGTGTCGTGCAGGTGTCCAAAATAGTGTGATGTGGGTGCACAAAACAATGTGATGTGAGTTACACAAGACAGTGCGATGTAGGGTGCACAAGACAATGCGATGTAAGTGAATGCATAAGACAGTGCGATGCAGGTGCACAAGTCAGTGCTATACAGGTGAATGAACAAAACAGTGCGATGTAGGGTGCACAAAACAGTGTAGTGCAAGGGTAATGAGCAGTACGTAAAGTAGTGTATCATGTACCTTATGAAATGAGTGTAGGGAAACTCGACACAACTTATTGAAATGTAACTGAAAAACACTGTGGAAGGTAACTCAATGAAACTCTACCATTATAAGTACAGAACAAAGTCAAGAACAGGAGTAACCAATCATGCAATTCAAATCAATCAGAGTGTATGAGCATGCATGGATAATCCAAAGCACATGTATTAATCAGAGGGAATAGGACAACCCTAAGAGAGTTTTGAAATGGTCGGAGACAACTTTCGAAAGTTGAATCATATCAGAATCATCATGGGGGTGAGCTCACCCTAACCTAGGGGAAAGTGCCCAACAAATGGCTTTGAGCGGACTGAGAGAAAGGTTGGGTTCAGGTCCCTTGTTCAATTGATGGTCCGATCAGATGTACTAAAAATTTCCCTTAGTGTCTAGTCACTGGCCACCATTTTTTAACATTATGCAAGCACGTGTGATGGGGATCATCAGATCCTGGAACAGTTGCCAACCAATTCGACTTATGCTTCTCTTCTATCCTAGCATGTTGAGAACTTACTCCAGTCCCCTCCAAAGTAGTGACGAATTTCATGCAAATACTTTGCAATGATCATGAACGCGATGGCCCTTGTATAGGCACTCTCAGTTTGTTTATGAATTCTACACATGGACTTGTTTTTGAGTTTGGAGCGGACATTCATGTATAGAATTTTGACCCTGCCACTCTGTTGAACTTTTGAGCGACAGACTCGCTATGGTGACTCGATGAAGAGCGCTTTTGAGTGACAGACACGCTATGCTGACTCGATGAAGAGTGCTTTTGAGCGACAGACACGCTATGGTGACTCGATAAAGAGCGCAAACTGATTAATACTTGGCATGACACAACAGACCTTACAACTAACCCAAAATTAGAAAATGGCTCAAAATGACTAATGATTCATAGTATTACTTATGCTCCCTTTAAAACTCCATTTCGTAAAACCTAAGTTTCGATTCTTTTTTTTTTGGGCTCAAGATAGAGATTCTACTGATAAGTTCAAGTATTGAAAATTTCTCCACTTGTTGATTCAAGCTAGTTCCTTCTTACCCAACGCAAGTATGTGATATGCGTAACAGTCGGCATGGATTGATGCGAAGCTGACGATGTGAATTGGGTAAGATGATTGGATCGAGATGGATGAGATGGATGGTTGAGACTGAACTTCAAGATGAAGTTGCCTACGTATTCCAAGAATGGGAATCAGGTCAACATAGTTCATGGATGAGGTTCACTCAAGTGTTGACACTCTCCTTTTGTGCTCTAACTTTTGCCAAAGTCGCTCGTTCGAGTTTTCAACCTTGCGAGCTCTATTTATTTGATTTCTCATTTTTTATGCTCTAACTTTTGCCTAGGTCGCCCTATCTGGTTTTCGGCCTAGCGAGCATCTCAAGGATAGCGTTATAACTTTTGTGGTGAATTCGATCAATAGTCATCCTTGCCCTAACACTGAAACTAGCTTCACCTTGATTTGAGCTTGGTTCTCCATTCTTTTTTGCATGTCTTCTTCCTTTCTTTCGCTCTATTTTCAAAGTTGGTTCTCCTCGCAATGTGGTACCTCCTCGCATTAGCTTCCCCAAATTTAGACAAAAGTTCTTTTCTTCATGGTTGATCGGATTTCATTCCAATGAATAACCCTGGCTTGATGGTTGACTTCTTTATTTCCTTTTCTTTTTATTTTTCCTTCTTTTTTTTTTCCTCTTTCTTTTTTCCCTTTTTGGCTTCTTTTATCCATTTCTTTTAAAGTAATGAAAACACCAGAGTGAGAAATTCTATGTTTGTGAGGTCTGAAAGCCATCTTGTGCTTGCCAAAATGATCGCCTAAAGGTTAAGAGAATCCCAAGGACAGTGTAGAATACCACGCACAATTATGAACTTATCTTCGCAAGTTTGCAAAAGAAATAGTTCACAATTTTGAAATCATGAAGGACTTTGCACCGATAAGTCAGAATCCACTTAAACCATTTGGGGGATCCTTCTCAACACTCGAGCTTATTAATGGAATCCCATTTAAAAAACAAATTTGAAGCTTTTCTATTTTTAAAAGGTCACACATGAATTACTATAGGCACAATAAAATGATCAAAAACTTGAGTCCCACTTTCTTATTGAAAAAAATGAAGACCTGAGGGTATACGAGAGTGACTCAAAGGAAGAGACTCAACTGACGCGACAACACAAAAAAAGACAGAAAAATCGAAACTTGATACATAACTCAACTATTTATAGGACACGACTTAAAACAAAATCAGCATCCGTGAGACAAAAGGTTTTCACTCTCCAAGTCCATCTGTAGAATTCATGAAAAACTTCAAGTAGCCTCCGGGGAGGGTCCAAACCTGCCTTTAATTCAGCAACATTAATATCCACACCTAGTAGGATTGATTTCCAACTTTCAAATTGGGTCTCACAGATTGAGCGTCACAATCACCCTAGTTGTCCCTATACATCTCCTTGACCGTGTTGGCTGGGGTCAAGGTTAATTGTTAGCAAGTCGTGGATGGGATTTATGTTATGGAGTGGCAATCTATTGCGGTCAGGAAGAGAGTTGTTAACAACCTTGGGTTTTTCATGTGGGGTGATGACCTTATTGACAATCTAGTTTTGAATTTCGTGGTATAACGATCCCGGTTTTGATCCGTCACTTGTTGTATTCTGGACTCGGGTTCGTATGGTTTTGAATGGTGATTCATATCTTATTCCCCTTGTCTCCCCTCTATTTTGGTTATTGGATTGTAGTTGTGCGTTTGGAACAAGTTGGTTCCTTGTTTTTCCAAACCTTTGTTGCCTAGATTTTTGCTCCCCCGCTCAAGCGGCCATTCTTGCGCTCGAGCGGGCTTTACAGTCTTTGCTCTTCCGCTTGAGCGGCACTTCTCGCGCTCGAGCAAGATTTGAGAACTTTCAGTACTTTGCAGGTTTGCAAAACTACTGGGAGAGTGTTTTCTACACTCGAGTGACGTTTCCTACACTCGAGCAGGTGGACGCTCGAGCAACCTTTCTTGCGCCCGAGCATTGGCTTGTTGTCTGCAAAACTTCTGGATTTGTGTTTCTACGCTCGAGCGACGAATTCTTGCGCTCAAGTGGTGAGCGTTTGTCGTGTCTTAGCGCTCGAGCGGCCTTTCTTGTACTCGAGCGTAACAACTTTTTTGTGTCTAATGCTCGAGCGTCAAATCCGACGCTCAAGTGGACTATGCGTATATCAGAACGCGAAAATGACATTTTACATCACTTTTTTAGATTTTCATTCTAAAACCTAAAGTTGAGACCCTCTCTCTCTAAAACTCTCTCCCTCTCTCTCTCTACATTTTCACCTAGTTCTAGTGGTTTCTCCACCCATTCACCTTTGTTAAAAAGTTAGAGCATCTCAAGATCTACACTTTGATCCGAATAGAGTTGGGTTTGGACATTTTTGAAGTTCCAGCCTTGCTTGGTTCATCTTCTCTTTTTGAGGTAGGGGTTCTTCTACACTTTAATATGGTTTTTAACTTAGTCATTTGTCATTGTCTAACAATGGTGGGATTTCGGGATAATGTGAACAAACCTAGGGTTTGGGTGTAAAATGGAAAGATAGGTTTTTGACAAATGAGAAATAAATGATTGTGGGGTTTGAAAATGATGTTGTATGGGACCAAAATTGTTGATTTTGATACTTGGTTGATACTTGGGAAAAAGAGGGTTTGCCCTAGAATGACTATGATATTTATTTTGTATAAATAAATGAAATTAGTGTTGTAAACATGAAATTGAACCAGTATTGGAATAAATGGTGAAATTGAGTAGATGATATGTCTCATCTTTGGAAATTTGGAATAAATTATATGTCTTAAGATTATATATCTGTTTAGAAATATCTGTATTAGGCTATCGGTGGAGGATAGCTTTGATTGTTGTAAAAATTGCATGAGGATTAGGTGAATTAAAACTAATCCATGGTTGGTTATCATTGAATATGATCATGTTGTAAATACATTGTCTATGTATGATTGTTTAGGAAGAAAAAGGGATGTGCTCCACGTATGATTATGTGTTTAAATACATTGTATATGTATGATTGTTTGGAAGGAGAAAAGGGATGGAATCCATTATAATTAACTTGGCCGGAGTATCCTGGGTGAAAGTTCCGAAATTTGTACATGGATGCCGATCCTGTGGACGAAATTTTCATAAAATGGCAGATTGAAGTGTTTGTGTGCTACTGGCGTGATTGTAGAACCATTAAGTTGCAGTTTTATTTGGGTTATTAAAAGAATAATGAAATTGGCTCATGTATTGAAATGAATTGAAGGAAAATGAAACGAAACGTGGATTTGGTATTCTATGGTATATAAAAAAGGGAATGTTTTGTCACAGGCATTGTTTATGCATATTGTACTTATATCTTTGTTAAATCTCATATATTGTGTTAGATTATTCCTACTGGACTGTGGCTCACCCTATTTGGGAAAAACATTTTCAAGTATTGATGGCATGTCTCCACAAAGGCAATAGTATTGAAGGGATTTTTGGGAAGCAAGAGCTTCTTTGTTTTGTCTCACTTTTTGTATAGCCTAGAGCTTAGATTGTATGAGCTAGTCTCAACTTTGTTGTAACCAGGCCAAGGCTTGGAAAGGTGTAAGCCTATAGGGCATTTATTTATGTTAAAATCTTTTGTACTATTAACTCTATGAAATAAAAGAACGTTATACTCTGATTCGTGCAGTTATTTATATATATTTCGGTTGAATTCGTGGTTATATTTTGGGAGCGTTATAACTTGGTATCAGAGCGTACCAGGTTTGAATACTTTGGGTACGTGGGATGTGGTTAGCACCACAATGGGTTTGTCTCGCTTGACGGAGATGCTTGTTTGCTAGTAATGTTGTGTGATAACATGCTTATATGATTATATAGGTATGAGATTTAGTTCCTAAGATGTTGATTTGGTCTACGGGTTTCTGGAAGTCTTATTAGAAGAGCACTTGATCACTGCTGTTTCTATTGGAACTCTAGTAATGCCGTGGGATGGTCATTATCTAGGAAGGAAATTCATATGTGTTTATGTGATTACGTGCTTATATGGAGTGATTTACTGTTGTCCATCGCACTAGAACGTGAGTGAGTTAGTTTCGGTACATTTGTGAATTTGCTAATCTTTTTGTTACCTTTATTA
Source organism: Camellia granthamiana (assembly GCA_036172215.1). Taxonomy (NCBI): domain Eukaryota; kingdom Viridiplantae; phylum Streptophyta; class Magnoliopsida; order Ericales; family Theaceae; genus Camellia; species Camellia granthamiana. The sequence continues at coordinate 48,043,774 of CM069904.1, forward strand.
GGATGTCAGGACGTGGTCGTAGTGGTAGGCGTGGTAGGCCTAGGAGGCACGAGATGCCTATACCAGATGAAATTTTGGCACGGGAAGAAGGAGTTGGTCATGCCAACGTGGCCGAGCCAGTAGGACAACAGGCCATGGGCGCCTTAGCCCATGAAATGGCCAGAGCTTTGCAGGAATCTATGGACTTTCTCAGAGCTGAGAATCAAAACCAGGCCCAGGTTGCTGAGGCAGGGCCATCTTTTTTGAAGAGGGAGTTTTTCCGGTCGAATTCGGATGAGTTCTTGGGCGACCCTAAGGAACCACTAAAAGCGGATGAGTAGTTAGAGCAGATGGTGAAGACTTTTGAGATGCTCGACATCGAACGTGGGGGTTTGAGAGTGACCTTGGCATCCTTCCAATTAAAGGGAGACGTAGGTCAATGGTGGAAGTATGCGCAGGGACGCATTAGAGGGATTTGGAAGGCTTTTGTCAATGCCTTCCAGGATAAGTTTTTGCCTCCCACTGTTAGGGAGAAGTTGAGGGACCAGTTCTCTAAGTTGGTGTAGTTGAATACACCAGTGGCTGAGTTTGAAGCCACATTCACTAGCCTCTCTAGGTTTGCACTTGAGTTGGTGGCGACTGAGGAGCGCCGTTGTTTAGAGTTTGAGAAGTGGCTGAGGACCGGGCTCATGTTTAGAGTACCCGGATCCATGATTAGAGACTATGGGTGTCTTGTGGAGGCGGCAGCCCATATTGTGACCATTATACAGGCAGAGGAGGAGAGGATGAGGGGCTCCAGGAGGAATCAGGATAGTCAAGGGGACGGTAAGAGGCAAAGGGGTTCTAACCTTCAGTCATCCGAGAGAGCTTAGTCGAGGTCCACCTTTCCAGTACCGAGTTCGAGTTCTGGGAGGGGTGGTCAAGGAGATTTTTCCTATTACAAATGTGGTTAGTTGGGCCACAAGTCTCCAGCTTGCCCGCAGAGGGGAAGAGGGCAACGGTCTACATCGTCTTCGGCTTATCCTCAGGGCTAGAGTCAAGGGAGAGGGTAGCCGCCCACGTGTTATCAGTGTGGGCAAGTGGGGCACCTGAAGAGATTTTGCCCACAGTTAGATGGCACATCTAGTGCGTCTGGTTCGAGGCAAACACAGAGTCACCAGCCTGCACAGTTAGCGCAAGCCTCGAGGGCCAATCAGGGAGCCTCTTCGGCTTAGTCAGTGCATCAGGTATATGCTCCGAGGGGTGAGCAGGTTGAGCAGAGACCTACAAGGCGTGTGTATGTTGTTACTGCCCCAAATCTTGTACCAGCACCTTCTATAGTGAGAAGTACCTTCTTGTTTTGCAATTTAGTTGCTAATGTATTGATTGATATGGGTGCATCCCATTCATTTATCTCGTCTGCATTTGCATCAATTTTGGGGTTGGAGTTGGCATAATTAGCATCTCCTATTTGTGTAGAGTCACCTATTGGTGGTGAGGTTATCTTGAAACAGGGATGTCGGGGTTATGACATTGAGGTTGTCGATCGTCGATTACCTTTTGCATTCGTATTGCTTGATATGACTAGTTTTGATGTTATTTTGGGTATGGATTGGTTATTGTCATATGGGGCTGTTATAGATTGCTACCATCAGAGGGTTACTGTATGTACCTTGAGCGGTGATTACTTTTATTTCTTGGGGGACCAAGTGGATAGAGTCTTATCACCGGTGTATGATCCGCGTGGGCGGAGTGAACTTAGTTGTCCCCTTGCTAGCTTTTTGAGTAGTGAGTGTGATGAAGGCCGAGTTGAGTTGCCAAGGGTGGTTTGTGAATATCAAGATGTATTTCCCGAAGATCTTACTAGTCTACCACCCCATCGAGAGATCGAGTTCTCTGTTGATTTAGTGCCTGGTACGACACTGATTTCTATGGCACCGTATAGATTTGCACTTGCTGAATTGAGTGAGTTGAAGATTCAACTCCATAAATTGTTAGATAAGGGTTTTATCCACCCTAGTACTTCACCTTGGAAAGCATTGGATCTCTTTGCTAAAAAGAAAGATGGAGCATTGTGACTTTGTATTGATTACCGGAAGTTGAACCAGATAACTGTTAAGAACAAGTACCCAATGCCTCGTATAAATGATATGTTTGATCAGTTGAAAGGGTCTTGTTGTTTTTCTAAGATAGACTTGAGATCGGGTTATCACTAGTTGAGGGTAAGGGAGGAGGATATCCCGAAGACGGCATTCCGTATGCAGTATGGCCATTATGAGTTCCTAGTGATGCGTTTTAGGCTAACTAATGCTCCAGCGGTGTTTATGGATTTGATGAATCAGATCTTCCATGAGTTTCTAGACTGCTTTGTGGTTGTCTTTGTGGATGACATCTTGATTTATTCACTCTTCAATGAGGAACATGAGGAACACTTACGAGTAGTGCTTGAGTTGCTTAGATTCCATAAACTGTATGCTAAGTTTGGGAAATGTGAATTCTGGTTAAGGGAAGTTAAGTTCCTAGGCCATGTGGTATCTGGGGAAGGGGTGACTGTAGATTTATCCAAGATAGAGGTAGTGCAGAATTGGGCACAACCTAAGAATGCTTTTGAGATCTGTAGTTTCCTGGGGTTGGTAAGGTATTATCAGAGATTTGTGAAGAATTTCTGTAGATTAGCTTCACCGTTGACTAGGTTGACGAGGAAATGAATCAAATTTCTATGGAGTGAGACTTATGAGAAGTCGTTCCAAGAGCTTAAAGTTAGAGTTACCACTACTCCAGTCTTGATTATTCCGGAGAGGGGTTTGGGTTATTCAGTCTATTGTGATGCTTCACGAGAAGGTTTGGGTTGTGTTTTGCTGCAAGAGGGGAATGTAGTAGCCCATGGCTCATGGCTGTTGAAAACACATGAGAGGAACTACCCTACCCATGATCTAGAGTTAGCAGCGGTGATATTTGCCTTTGGAGGCACTATCTGTATGGTGAGAATTTTGAGGTATTTTCTGATCACAAGAGTCTGAAGTATCTGTTTACTCAAAAATACTTGAATTTGAGGTAGATAAGGTGGATGGAGTTCATAGAGGGCTATGACTTTGAGTTGCATTATCATCCTGGGAAGGCCAATGTAGTGGCCGATGCCTTGAGTAGGAAGTCTATTAGTAGTGTGGCTTGTGTTGCCATCCGAGAATGGGAGATGATGGGTACTCTTGGTGAGTTTGACTTATGTCTGGGCGAGTCTGTCGAGTCAGCAGCCTTATTTTCAGTAGTTGCACAACCAACACTTGTGAGCCGAGTGTTAGAAGTGCAGAAGGATGAATTGGATGTGGAATCCTTCCGAGAGAAGATTTCCAATAGAAAGGTAGAAAAAGGCTTGACCGTATATCCCGACCAGAGTGTGAGATACCGTGACCGTTTGTTTGTGCCGGAGTCTTGCCGAGAGGAAGTACTCTGAGAGTTTCATCATTCACACCTTGCGGTGTATTCGGGAGGTACAAAGATGTATTACGACCTTAGTCGCCAGTTTTGGTGGAGAGGTATGAAGAAGGATATAGCTATGTTTGTATTGAAATGCCTTACTTGTCAGCAAGTGAAGGCTGAGTATCAGAGGCCAATGGTTTTGTTACAACCCTTGCCTATAGTCGAATGGAAGTGGGAACATGTCATGATGGATTTTGTTGTGGGCCTTCCAAGGACACAACGGGGTAGTGATGCCATTTGGGTGGTAGTTGACTGGTTGACCAAGTCGGTACACTTTATAGCTATGCGCGTGAGCGATTCGGTAGACTATCTTACCGACCTTTTCATTAGAGACATAGTGAGGTTGCACGGGGTCCCTGTAACGATTGTTTCGGATAGAGATCCACGTTTTATAGCTTGATTGTGGCAAAGCTTGTAGAGTGCCTTGGGCACTAGACTGACTTTTAGCACAGCGTATCACCCTCAGATTGACAGGCAGTCCGAGTGTACCATTCAGATCCTTGAGGATATGCTTTGAGGTTATGTCCTTGACTTCAAGGGCTCGTGGGAGAGGCACTTGCCCTTAGTAGAGTTTGCCTATAACAATAGCTTCTAATCGAGTATTGGCATGGCACCATTTGAGGCCTTTGTATGGCCTACCGTGTAGATCTCCAGTGTGTTGGGCCGAGGTGGGTGATGCACCTTTGTTGGGCCCAGAGTTAGTTCAGGAAACTACATAGAAGGTAGCACTTATTTGTAAGAGACTGGTTACAGCTCAGAGTCACCAGAAAAGTTATGCCGACCGTAGGAAGAGATCCTTGTCTTTTAAGGTAGGAGATCATGTCTTTTTGAAAATATCACCTAGACGGGGTTTGATGAGATTCGGGAACAGTGGGAAGTTGTCCCCTTGGTTTATTGGCCCTTTTGAGATCCTTGAGCGGATTGGAGACGTTGCTTATCGTTTGCCATTACCACTACAACTTTCTGGAGTTCATGACGTATTTCATATTAGTATTCTTCGGAAGTATGAGCTAGATCCATCGCACGTGTTGGATTGGACCGACTTAGAGATAGATAAGGATGCCTCGTATGAGGAGAGACCAGTGCGGGTCTTGGATACTTGAGACCAAGTCTTATGAGGTAAGACGATTCCCTTGGTTAAAGTATTGTGGAAACATCACGGAGTTAAGGAAACAACTTGGGAACGTGAAATGGAAGTCCGAAAGAAATATTCAGACTTATTTGTTGATGCATAATTTTATATTGGGATTTTCATTATGTAAATGAAATGTAATGACATTGTATATGTTATGGGCATTTTGGGAACATGGATTCAATATAAGCATTGCATATGTTTTGAGAATATGGAAGATTGTGGGTGTTGTATCACCTTTGGAAGCATGGTATATATGGTAAAAAAAAAATATATATTTGAAAACTCGAATTCTAATTAAACATTGTAAATGTTTTGGGAAATTGTAAATTTTATTTTAATATAGGACTTGTGTATTGAGTCGATGAGAATGGATGACCAGAGAATGGGTCATGGTATTGAATTTACAGGAATAACATTGTTATGAATGGTTTAATGTTGATTTTGAACTTGACTTATAATTTTGGGGACAAAATTCTTTAAGGGGGGAGGTTATAGTGATCCCGGTTTTGACCCGTCACTTATTGTACTTTGGACTTGGGTTCGTGTTGTTTTGAATGGTGATTCATATCTTGTTTCCCTTGTCTCCCCTCTATTTTGGTTATTGGATTGTAGTTGTGTGTTTGGAACAAGTTGGTTGCTTGTTTCCAAACCTTTGTTGCCCAGATTTTTGCTCCTCCGCTCGAGCGGCCATTCATGCACTTGAGCGGGCTTTACAGTCTTTGCTCCTCCGCTTGAGCGGCACTTCTCGTGCTCGAGCGGGCTTTGAGAACTCTCAGTACTTTGCAGGTCTGCAAACTACTGGGAGAGTGTTTTCTACGCTCGAGCGGCGTTTTCTACGCTCGAGTGGGTGGGTGCTTGAGCGGCCTTTCCTGCGCTCGAGCGTTGGTTTGTTGTCTGCAAAACTTCTGGATGTGTGTTTTCTACGCTCATGCAGTGAATTCTTGCGCTCAAGCGGTGAGCGTTCATTGTGTCTTGGCGCTCGAATGGCCTTTATTGCGCTCGAGCGGAACAACTTTTTTGTGTCTGACGCTTGAGTGTCAAATCCTCCGCTCGAGCGGACTATGCATATATCAGATCGCGAAAATGACATTTTTCATCACTTTTTCAGATCTTTTCATTCTAAAACCTAAAGTTGAGACCCTCTCTCTCTAAAACTCTCTCTCTCTCTCTCTCTCTCTCTCTACATTTTCACCTAGTTCTAGTGGTTTCTCCACCCATTCACCATTCACCTTTGTTAAAAAGTTAAAGCATCTCAAGATCTACACTTTGATCCGAATAGAGTTGGGTTTGGACATTTTTGAAGTTCCACCCTTGCTTGGCTCATCTTCTCTTTTTGAGGTAGGGATTCTTCTACACTTTAATATGGTTTTTAACTTAATCATTTGTCATTGTCTAACAATGGCGGGATTTGGGGATAATGTGAACAAACCTAGGGTTTGGGTGTAAAATGGAAAGAGGGGTTTTTGACAAATGAGAAATAAATGATTGTGGGGTTTGAAAATGATGTTGTATGGGATCATAATTGTTGATTTTGATACTTGGTTGATACTTGGGAAAAAGAGGGTTTACCCTAGAATGACTATGATATTTACTTTGTATAAATAAATGAAATTAGTGTTGTAAACATGAAATTGAACGAGTATTGGAATAAATGGTGAAACTGAGTAGATGATATGTCTCATCTTTGGAAATTTGGAATAAATTATATGTCTTGAGATTATATATCTGTTTAGAAATATCTGTATTAGGCTATCGGTGGAGGATAGCTTTGATTGTTGTAAAAATTGCATGAGGATTAGGTGAATTAAAATTAATCCATGGTTGGTTATCATTGAATATGATCATGTTGTAAATACATTGTCTATGTATGATTGTTTAGGAAGAAAAAGGGATGTGCTCCACGTATGATTATGTGTTTAAATACATTGTATATGTATGATTGTTTGGGAGGAGAAAGGGGATGGAATCCATTATAATTAAGTTGGCCGGAGTATCCTGGGTGAAAGTCCCGAAATTTATACATGGGTGCCGATCCGGCGGACGAAATTTTCATAAAATGGCAGATTGAAGTGTTTGTGTGCTAATGGCGTGATTGTAGAACCATTGAGTTGCAGTTTTATTTAGGTTATTAAAAGAATAATGAGATTGGCTCATGTATTGAAATGAATTGAAGGAAAATGAAACGAAACGTGGATTTGGTATTCTATGGTACATAAAAACGGGAATGTTTTGTCGCAGGCATTGTTTATGCATATTGTACTTATATCTTTGTTAAATCTCATACATTGTGTTAGATTATTGCTACTGGCTGTGGCTCACCATATTTGGGAAAAACATTTTCAGGTATTGATGGCATGCCTCCACCAAGGCAATAGTATTGAAGGGATTTTTGGGAAGCAAGAGCTTCTTTATTTTGTCTCACTTTTTGTATAGCCTAGAGCTTAGATTGTATGAGCTAGTCTCAATTTTGTTGTAACCAAGCCAAGGCTTGGAAAGGTGTAAGCCTATAGGTCATTTATTTATGTTAAAATCTTTTGTACTATTAACTCTATGAAATGAAAGAACGTTATACGTTGATTCGTGAAGTTATTTATATATATTTCGGTTGAATTCATGGTTATATTTTGGGGGCATTACACGTGGCGATTGCGAAAGCAACCGTCAGTATGATGACCGTACTGCTGATGGAATGTGCAATATTGGGTAGGGTTATGTCTATGTGGGAGAGGGTTAGGGTGAGGTTGAGGATCGAGAGGTTTGAGATACCTTTTCTCCGTTAGTACCTTCAATGCACAGGTTGGGCTCATGTGGAGATGGGGGAAGGTTCGTTTTTAGAAGGAGGAAGCATTAGTGTTAGAAATATTAGAAAATGGGTTGGCGCGTATTGGCTAAGTATTTATGGGTTTGGGACTGGAATCAAGATGGGTGTTTCTGGTAAAGCATTTCTTTTCATTGCTTACCCCCTGATTCAAAATGCTCCTCACCTGAGCGATAAAAGTGTCATTCACAGTCTTTGCAACAACTGCAAGCACTTGCTGCTTGTTCAACCCTTTAACCTTCAAAGTCTCAATAGCCCACCAAAGATGTGCATAGGGATCAATACTTGCCCCGGCTTTGTTCTTGCCACTTGCTTCAGCTTGGCTAAGGGATTGGGTGGCTACATCAAAGCGAGGCCCATTTGTTGTTGATATATCATCACCCAGACTTGAGATAGCTTCGGGTTGGCCCTTTCCAATTGCAGCTCGCCCCAAGATTGGGGAGCTTTTTGACATGAACTTTTTGGTATATGATGTGGTTGATGATGGAGCTAATACCCCAAAGGCTAAATCTGCCATAGTTTTGTGAAGATGTTTAATCATGCTCAACTACTTAGGAGTAGTGGGTTCGGCCATTGGTGCTCGCAGTGTATTTGAATCGACTTGGTCTTGATGAATTGGTTGGGTTGGACTAGAACTGGGCTATTGTGGAGTTTGAGTTCAAGTTTTGGGGTGTGAGATGATTGGGGTTCAAGCGCATCCATCATGCACAAGTCCGTGCTTTCTGGAATGAACACCTCAGGCTTGGGTAAATGGGCCAGGGTGATATATATATTGGGGTCGAAGGTAAGAGGAAGTGTATGGATGAGGTTAAGGTGAGGCGGAGGTACTTGGTCATGGATGGGAAATGGGCTGGTGGTAACATTGGGTTCTTGAGGTGGAGCTATCGTTTGGTTGTCGATGAGATTCTGAACCTCATGACAAAGGCGGTAGCAACAATCAGTGCCATGACCACGCTGCTGATGGTACGCACAGTATTTGGTGGGGTTACATCTAGCAGGGAGTGGGTTAGGAAGAGGTTGGGGATCAAGGGGTTTAAGATACCCTCTTTTCATAAGGACTTTTAGCATGTGGGTTAGGCTCATATGGAGAGGGTGAAAGTTCTTCCTTGAGCTCGGGCTGGGCCGGCTGTTTATGGGTTGGTATTAGCAAAGGGGTCGGTAGTTTTGGGATCGGCGGCAACGGTATTGATTTCAGTTGGGTTTAGGAATAGTGTTACTGCTAGCATTGGTACTCCTGGAAAACACCCTCCTTGTCGGTTCGCTTGTTCTCTGAATAATTCCCTTCTTGAAAGCACTCTCAATCTGAATCCCCAATTCATATAAAGCAGTGAAGGTAGATAGTGGCACGACTATCATCCTCTGTAACATGTCTGGTTCAAGGTTCTGAACTACCAAGCGAACTTGTTCCCTCTCTGAAGGCCTGTTGGTCATTCGCGCGGCCTTCGCCTTCTGTCTTGTAACAAAGTCTATGAAGGGTTCTTAGGGATTTTGAGAGGTTGCCTCCAGATCGCTGATTGTTACCTCCATCTGAGTATTGTAGGAATACTGATTGACAAATTCCTTTGATAGTTCTTCCCAGTTTTGCTTGGTCGAGTCTTCCAGTTTGGCATACCAGATGGCTGCCACCTCTGATAAGGTCCTTTCGAATAATGACAATTTTTGAGCCCATGTCAAGCCTATTGGTTTCAAGACATTCGAGAAGAGACAGATGTGGATTATATGACCTATGCTTCCATGAAATCTGTCAATGTGTGGCATTTTGAACTTCTCTGGCAATCTTACAGAAGCCTCAGTATAATCGTCTTTAATGTCAGGGATGAAATTGAAGCCTTGAGATTTCTTAAACATCTTCTCCAGCTTGCAATTTTTATCATGGCAGGATCGATGTCATTGATGTTGAAAGAAAGAAGCCCTCCGTGAGGTTGTCTCGGAGGCTTGAAAGCTTGAGCTTGAGCTAACACCTTTTAAAATTGTAATGGCTCGGGTTCTAATATGTATCGAATTGGTGTAAATTGGTGCCCGTCATCTTAAAATTTGTATGGTTGTCGGACTCTTGACATTGATGGGTTGGCAAGTGAACCTTAAATGTTATAATTAAGGATCCTTGGGTGATGTTTGGAACCTTGATTAAAGCCTTAACAAGGTATTTGGACAAGATTAGATCAAAAGCCCCAAATTTGAGTTTTTGTTTTTGACCAGCCTTCACTCTTTTGCCCTTTTCTCTTTATATACTTTGAATTTGGATGTGAGGCTAGAACCATTGAAAAGCTTGTTTCCAGGGCTTCGATTTGGACACAAGAACCACCTAAAACGGAGTTCGAACGAGAGAGTTATGCCTATTTGAGTTTCTGTGCTGGAAACATGCTCGCTCGAACGAGCTTTTCTTTGCTCGAGCGAACAGTGCGTTTTTCAGAAATTCTAAGAGCTTCTTTTCTCCGCTTGAGCCAAGCTTCCTTCACTCGAGCGAAGTGTATGAACTCAGCAGGTTTAAAAATCATTTTTGGTCCACTTTTTCATTATTCTCTCTTGCTCCTTCTCTGTCTCTTCTTCCTCTTTTCTATCATTGTTGTGGGTTTCAAGCTTTCAAGCTTGAGTTTCATCCCCTTCATTTCACTTTTCACCCCATGTTCCTTATATCAAAACAAAGAGCACACCTAGGGGTTTCAATCTATCCAAGCGGATCGTGTTTTCGTTGAAGTAGAAATCTCAAGTTTCTCTCCCTCCTTGTTTAAGGTAGGGATTTTCCTTGCTTCTCTTCAATAATATCTTGTGGATAGATGTGTGGTAATTTCTATTGTATAAAACCCTCATTTTGAGGAGATTTTTAAAAAGACATGTGAAAGAAGCTAGTGTTTTTAATTTATGGAAATTGAATTGATGATTTAAGTGGAATATAAAATGTTTAGGTCATGAGAATGTGATTTTGTGTCAAATAGTAAAAAGCCCTAATTTATGTTTAACCCTAGTTATGAAATCTATATTGGGAATGAAGAAAGCTTCAATTGGCATTTGATTTATGAAATTAAGTTTATGTTTTGTAGAGATGAGAATAAATAATGATGAATAATGGTTGGTTGGAGAAATTAAGATGAGTAATTAAATTAATTAATTGGGGATAATTTATGATGATTATTGTGTTATGAAATTGAGTATGAAGACTTAATAATAATGTGGAAAAGTTAAGAGACCATTGGAATATAAGAATTGAGAATGCTTCTAAAAATGTGCTATATGCTCTTAGTGGATGTGTTATTGGATGAATTTTGTAATAAAAATAATGAATGTTGTTATTGGTTTTGTCGGGATGGTAACAACGAATGACTTGATGAATATTAAAGAATGTTGTGGAACATAATGAGTATGTGTTATTGAGCTAATAAATAATGGAAATGATGAATGTATGTGTTGGCTTTGCCCACAAATCATAATGAGCAATGACTTAAGAAATTGATGGATTGTGAGGTTGCCTTGTGGTCTGTTTCCCGCCGTAGTTGAGCCGGCAAAGCGTGGCGCTTAATAAAGGTTCTACTTTCCTTCCGGAGTAGCGCCCGGTAAAGCGTGTGGGTTGATGAAACGTGTAAAGGTTTCGCGTTCCTTCCGGCTTGTGACCGGTAAAGCATGAGGTTCCGCGTTCCTTCCGGCTTGTGACTGGTAAAGCATGAGGTTCCACATTCCTTCCGGCTAGTGACCAGTAAAGCATGTGGCATGATGTTAAGGCTTGGTAATGGAGCCGGTGTCCAGTTTGGATTGTGTGGAATGATTATAATGAGATTTATACATGTGTTTGAGATAATGGAAAGTGAATAATCTTGATTGGGTAAAGTCGAATATATGAATTGTATGGGTTCTTTTTATGTGGATTATAATGGGTTATGATGTGTTGTGACATGTAGGAGAATGACTCATTATTATGTTTATACTTCTATGTAAAGTTAGCAAGGGATTCTTGAAAAGACTCTTTTTTGAAAAATATATTCGACTGATACAGAAACAAAAGAAAGAGTTTTTCCTGAAAAGTTTTCAATGAATTTTTTTTTATGAAAATGGTACTACCTATACATATTGTAATGTGAGTATGAAAAGAGCACAATGAATTTATGTTTATATCACTCTTTAGCATTTCATGACCACTTGTATCTAGGGACCTTATTGTTTAGAATCAGGGAAGATTCCTACTGGACTTCATGTTCATCCCAATTATTTTAACCATTTTTCAGGAACAAAGTTTGGGATGCCGGATTGAGGATTGAAGAGTTTATTTTCTATTACATGCCATAGTGTAAATTAGAGATGTTTGTTGTAATGAGAGATTCATATGTAATTCAATGTGAACCTTGACATGCATTATTGTTGTATTTGTTCGAGAGAGAATAGTATTATTGTTACTCCATGTAATGAGTATTTGTAATTATAATTGTAGTTAATAAAATGGACTTGTATGGAGGGTTTTGGTTATATTTCCGAGTAATAAAATCTGGGGTGTGACATGCCGGAGGCCTAAAAGCTTGAGCTTGAGCTAACACCTCTTGGGAATTCGGAACTTGAAGGTTTTCAACTAGCGGATGTGGACCAAGATTTGGCTGGGCAACCGGGATTGGATGTGTGGTAGATGCTAATGCCCCAGATAGGCGTTGCATTTCAGCAATGGTCTCATCTTGCACAGCTATCCTTTAATTTAGTGGATCCATGGTTTTTTGAAAGGCCGTCATCATGAACACAACTTCTTTCAGACTCTGTGCCATCATGGGTCTGCTGAGTTGGCAATTGGGGAAATGGATGGGTGTAACCTGAGAGATGACTAACAAGGATTTTGACCTAGTTACACTTGATGTACCTGAACTGGATTAGTCTAGACGAGTTTGATTAGATTGGGCTTTTTAGAGTGGGTCTTTTGGCATTGGAATAGATCTTTTCTGAGTTGGCCTTTGAAGATTACATGGACTGGAGCTTTGCTGACTGGGTTTTTCTGTGATTGGATGGACTGTGATGGGTTAAGGCTTTCCGGGTTGGATTGGGTTAGATGTTTGCTGAGTTGGGTACTGCTCTTTCTTTGGCTCCGACAAGCCTAGCATTAAAAACAAATACCCCATCAGATCAGGGTACTGGGTATGCTGGTCAAAACAAAGCAAAATACAATTTTGGCCCTAGTTCTGGTTTTGATATTTTTTCACCATATCAAACACAAACCCATAGATTTTGACCTAAATTCTGATTCTGATATGACCCACAAGTTTGAAAGGAACCGCCTCAAGATTAAGAATATCCAATGATTGCATCACACATTTCTAAAGATTTCACATTTTGCACAAAAGCATTCAAAACACCCCTATGAGAGGTTAGGGTTTCCCTGTCCTAGCTTTGGAGTGATCTAGAGTTCCACTATTCAAACAAGTGGTTTCACAACATCCTGAATCGGGGTGAGCCTCTTGTCCTAGTTTGGAACAGTCACTAGAGCTTACTACATGCACTAGGTCAATTGGTCAAAATGGGTACCTCAACAAGATTACCTAATATACCTCTCACACCTAACACTGAGAAGTGAAAGGAGGATTAAGCGGTACAACAATAATCTAGATCCAAAGGTTGTGTTTCCAACATGGCAGATCCCACGATCGGCCAGCCCTTTTGGCAAGCTTTTTAGGCAAGCCTTCGGCAAGTCATCCAGGAACAGTAAATGGAAAACACAGTGACTTAAGAGCACCATGAAAATGGAATGCAAAGAACATATATATGTAAATAAAATATCACATCATGAAGTTCAAGTCAAGTTCTCTAGGTCCCCTGTAGAGTCACTAGAAACTGTAGCCTATTTCTCGTGCTCCTCAGAGGAGTTTAGTCTCCTCGGATACGATAGCCCTACAATTCAGACTCCTATGGTTCTGAAACTGGTTTCACAAGTGCAATGTGAAACAGAAAAGACACAAATGAGAGTCCAAATCCAGCAAATCTTTAGAAAATCCATTTACAATCAGAAATACCAAAAATGGACTGCATTGCCAGATTTCAGAGTCACCACCTAAATATTTTTGGAAAGTTTAGGAAACTCGTGACTCGTGCTAAAGGCCACTTGTCCATCATAACCAAAGTGTCTCGGCTCGAGAACTTAGGTATAAGAGGGGAAGGTCATGAATTGAGCACCCCACTCACCCGATCAATCGACCTCTACTAATTATGATGTGATTTTTATGTACACTATATGCTTATGTTCTGATTATTAATATGCAAGCATTACTATGTGAGGCACAAAAGTATAGACTACGCCACTCACTTTGGAATGCTTTGATTTCATGTTTGTTTAAAAAGAGTTTTGAATATGTGCTAATTGAAAAGGCGAGCTCATATGTACATTACTCAAAATAATCCTAACTTAAGCGAAATAGCCTTCATCCACCGGCATTCAAAGAGATATTTCAAATAAGCACTTAGCCTCATGGTAGTATGCTTGACATGTCAACATAAACACACATGCAATATGTTAAAACAAAAATGCTCACCTAGTACTCAACCATGGCAAGCTAAAAAGAAGAAAATAATTAGAAAAATACATGCTCTACTATGCAAGTGACTAATGTAACACATACAAAATGCAACTACTAGGTTCAGTTTTTAACATGTCAGACAGATCAACTCAAAGCATGTGACAGCGCACATATACAAGTAAGTAGAAAATGAAAACAAGGTTAGAATGATGAACCAAACTCGATGCTTGCAAAACATAGATACTAAGCATGAAAATGATATGAGAATGGAAAACATGATGCTACCACGATAAGCATATAAATAAAAGGGAGAAAGAAATGGGGGTTGGAAGACATACAAATATTACAAGTGTTACCAATTTGCCCTCGCACAAGAGGGCTCAAATGAATGTCCTAATTAAACTAATTATTACAACATCAAATGAATTAATGACATTAACTAACTATTACAAATTCGAATGAAGCCAACTAATAAATTTCACATACTAATAAGTGCTAATTTAATGGACTTGAACGGGAGGCGAGGAGCCACATGCGCGCAACCGAGAACATCCTCTCAGAAATCTCTCTATTTGCTACCAGAATCTACTCTGTTTGCAGTCAGAAAATTATTCTATTTTGGCATTAGGTTCTACTCTGTTCCGCTGTAAAAATGCCACTGCTTGTGCAAAATTGGTGGCAAGTCGGCTTTGAAAAGTGGTCGGCCGTACAGAGTGTTGGCTGGCCGGCCACTGCTTTTAAGGGATATCCTGCTGCCACAGAACTGAAACAGAGTAAAAACAGAGTGTTTCCAGGAGATGTTTATCCTCTCTGTCCTTCTCTATCATGAAGATGATCAAGGGAGGGGTATATTTGATTCACAAATCATCACTTGTCACAAATTTGTTGCATGATGATCTATGAACCGATAGGACAAAAGCTCAATAAAATGAAACAAAAGAGGAACAACACCTCATTTATGTCATGGAGTTACCTCAAGGAAAGGGGTGGACATTGCTTCATGAATCTTTGAGCATCATTAAAAAGTACGCAATGGTCCACGACGCAATGGGTTCAATATAACGTCCGATTGAACCCAACTCAATTTTATTATCTTTTTACCTATTTTACTCTAATTTTATTAGCCTCTTGTACATTACCTTTCCATTTCTTATCTTTTCTTCCTTTTGTCCAAAAGTGTAGATTACATCCACTAAGTCCAAAAGCAATAAAGATAGCAAGCACGACTTGGCCCGAGAAATGAGCTTGTCATGCCCTTTTCTAAGGGGGAGATTACAAAGGAAGAATCAAACTCATTTACAAGCGATTAAGGATTCGGAGTCAAACCCAAAATGAGCGATAATAACTAGTTAGACTCAAAAGAGCGATAATGACATAGCTAAACCCAAAATGAGCTATAATGACTCCAAATCCAAACTTGATAATAAGCTATAATGAACCTTTCCTTTGTGATTTCCAAGGGTCTAACTAGAAAGTTAGTCCCTTAGAAGTGATGCACCGGTGATAAAGAGAAGTGTCAAACAAGAGGTTGTGCTTAGCATGAGAGAGATGTAATGCCTTGGTAATGAACCTCCGAAGAGATTAAATCATTAAGCATGTAAAGTCTCTTTTTTATGCCTTGAGCAACAATCTAGTGTTGGATACAACTCTTAATCAAAGAAAGCAAAGAGATGAGGGAGATTGCAGAGGTGATTATGCAAAAGTGATTATTACAAAAGTGTGAGTACTTACATGAAAACTATGTAAAGAAAGCTATCAACTCAAATGGATTCGTGGCTATGGCCTAAACACCTAAATCCATGAAGACTTACAACAACACAAGCATAGTATTCGAAGCATAAACTAAATAAACACACTAAATAGCCCCTAAATAGCACAAAACAGTGCTAAAAATCATTTTGAAAATGGTAGAAAACTTGAACAAAAATGGAAGGAAAGAAACCAAGTAAGCAAGCCAAAGAAGGGTGGCTAGCCCCTCCTCTTTTTTGTGACTTAAAATCATATTTTTAGGCTTAAAAACACTCTAAAAAATAGTGTGAAAGGGCAAAGAAAAGAGATAGAAAAAGATGGTACAAAAGCTCAAAGATTACCCTTTAAAGAGAGGATACTCTTCTAGTTCACAACCACAAGTTGAACACTCTCAAGAGCTGAAATTTGTGCTCAAGAATCTCAGCAAGAGGCCTCAATTTTATGCTTAGGAAGTGTATGTGTGACGACCCCGACTTTTGTACTATTATATTATATTGTTTTAATAAGCTTAATTGCATGATTGTGAGTTTAATTGCGTGATTACATGCTCAATTTTGTAGTTATCTGTTCTTACATGGAATATCTATTCACTTAACAACTTAGAATCAGAAATTGAAAGCCTGCACGACTTCAGAAGCCAAAATTAACTAGCCCGATAAACTAATTAGAATATTTAAAATTTTATGGCAACTTTCGTCAAAATTTGATTCGGACCAAAATAATTAGGATAAAATAATTAATATCAATCAAAATTGAGTACGATTAATTAATCATAAGCAAGCTTAATTAGACTAAGCTAATTACACCATATAAAAGCCTAATTCATCTCTTAAACTCACAATATACAACTTTGAGCTGAGGTTTTAAGAAAGAAGGAAGAAGAATTCAATATTTAGAGAGGGAACAAGGAGTATTGTAAAGGATTGTGGAACATTTGAAGATTTGAGTCATGTATAAACTAAATTCATAGAGTTATAGGATAATTTGTTTGAATTTGAGTAGGTTGAGCATGAATTACCATGAATATGATGAATTTGAGTTGAATTATGCACATGCATGCTTGATGTTTCATTTTGAGTTAAGATTTCTTGAAATTCATACATGCATGAAGCTTAGGAGGCATGAACTTGAAGATCATCCGTGGATTCATGCATTTCATATCACTTTGTGGTGTTTTAAAAAGAAGAGGACTCAATCTGTAACATGCATGGTTTTAACTTGACAATATAAGCTTGAATTTGGACAATTGGAGCATGAATTTGAATAAATGGTTTCAAATTGGGAGTGTTTTCATGTTATACAATGTTTTCCTAAGTTTTTGTACCAAAAACACAAGTTTTGGACCTTTGAATATCAAGTTTGAACTTCAAACACAATTTTGGAAATTCCAGAATTCGACCAGTTCGCTCGAGTGAGGAAAGCTTCGCTCGAACATAAAATTCATGCTCCCAGCATTTTTGCAGACGTGCACGGTAGCTCGAGCAACAAAGTGCACGCTCGAGCGAACCCACTTTTATTCAGTCTTTGGCTCGAGCCACCATCGAGCGACCGTCGAGCATAAAATTCAAGAAACCAGTACTTTTGCAGAGTTTACAGACCGCTCGAATGACCACCCTTATTTTTGAACCCCTGCTCGAGTGAAGGAAGTTTCTATTGAGCGAGGACCCTATTTTCAGCAAAATTTGGCTAACTCTTCCTAGTGCATAATTGCATTCTCATGTCATTTCTAACATTCTTAAGCACCAAATGGACTCATATAATCATAGAATGAGTTAGAGACACATGTGAAGAATTGAATTAAAATGAAATGGTGCTTCAATTATGCTTTTGTCATGTGTTTTGCTTAGGTGGACGTCCGAGGCTTAGTGGCAACACAAACCGCTGTGAGTAGTAACTTTATAAAGATATGTTCAAGTAACATTTATTTTTGAAATTGGTATTACTGCCGAAATCGATATATGATTGATTGACTGGTTTATTAAAATGTTACTTTCTGTCGATGAATGAAATTCACTTTTGAAACTATATTGTAGCATCCATTGATTATGGGCCCTTGCATGGGGGTAACAATACCATGGCTATTAGATTAATTGAAACATGAAGATCTTTGGTTTGACCCTTCGTGGCCCATTGGTTTAACCTTTCGCGGTCCATTGGTTTGACCTTTCGTGGTCCATTGGATTGATCTTTCGTGGTCTATTGGTTTGACCCTTCGTGGTCTATCGAATTGACCCTTCATGGTCCATTGGATTGACCTTTCGTGATCCATTGGATTAACCTTTCGTGGTCCATTGGTTTGACCCTTTGTGGTCCATTGGCTTGACCTTTATGGTCCATTGTTATTGGAATCTTATCGCTTCATGGATGTGCCACTTAATTTAATATTGAAAGATATTGATGATGAAATTTATTGGTTAACGAGAATTGATTATTGAGATCTAGTTTGGCTATGTTATCAAACTTCATTTATATAACCTCTTTATTCTATTATTTGTCACTGGGCCCTGACTCACTATTTATTTATATTTATATATGTAGGCGGGCAAGCTGAACATCAGGGTTAAGAAAGCCTGGAGTCTACCCGAGTTAGCCTTTTGAGAAGCTTCCAAGCAAAATGAACCAAGCTCTGTTGGAGCCATGCTAGTTAAACCTCCCATTTTTTGTTTGTTCAATGGTTTGGTATTGGTGTATAACTGGGGTTTGTATAACTATAAGACATGAATGTTTGTACAAATGTAATGAACGTACTTTTGAAAGAAATCTTTGCTTATAATACAAAGCTCTTTTCATATACGCACGGCTTCATGGATAAATTTTATGTTATATTATACTTCCGCTAAGCCCCGTACTTTAGAATAAATGGATTATTGGTATGAAGGTCGTTGGTAATCTATGATTACTGGCTGGTCATGACGCTAAACCTGTAGGGGCTGGTTTGGGTTGTGATAGAGTGGTATCAGAGCACGAGTTATATCTCACTCACTTTTTTATGAGCTATAGAGAGTCTAGAGGAGACTTTAGGATTGTATTCATGTGTATTTAAATGCTAGACTAAGATAATTTGCACGATTACATATTTGAATTTGTACATGCATATATGCTGTGGTGTTGTGTTTGTTATAATACAAAGTTTCCTATAGAAAATGGTGAGGAGAAGAGGTGACGAGCTAGAGGAGGCAACCTCCTCAAGACTGGATAGGGTGGAAAGGATGATGCAGGACATGGCTGAAGCCATAAGACAACAATAGCAGTGGCAAAAACAACAATAATGACTGCCACCCCCGCCTCCAATGGCTGTACCACCTCCAACTCAAGGGTGTCAGACAGGGGACTGTACTATTGCTTTGACTAGAGAATTCAAAAAGATGAAGCCAACCTTGTTTCATGATGGAATCGAACCATTGGAGGCGGAAGCTTGGGTCTTAGGGATTGAGAAATTCTTTGAAGTGTTTCCATGTACCAAAGCTCAAAAAGTACAACTAGTTGCATTCACCTTGGAAGATGATGCTAGGCGTTGGTGGATGTTAGTTCGCGATGAGAATAAGGATATTACTTGGGCTCGGTTTTTTAGAGATCTTTTATGAGAAGTACTTCCCGCAATTCGTGCGGGACAGGAAAGTGTTTGAATTCATGAAACTCAAGCAGGAAAACAAATTAGTTGCTGAATATAAGGCTTAGTTTATAGAGTTAGCCCAATTTGCACCCCATATGGTAGATACAAACTACAAGAAAGTTAGACAATTTGAGGGAGGTTTGCATGACACAATCCCAGACAGAGTCAATGTACTCAAATTACCGACATATGTGGATGTGCTTGGTAAGGCACTAATAGCAGGGGGTAATGTGGCTAATTGTAAACAGAACTTTGAATGGAAGGGTAGGAGACAGAATTTTAATAAGGGGGCAATGTCAACGAACAAGAAGTTAAAATCTGGGAGTTCTAGTAATACTGGTTCAAACCAAAGTGGTAACTCAGCACCAACTTATGCTACTTGTGGAAAGAAACATTGGGGTGTTTGTTACCGCACATCAGGGGGCTATTATCACTATGGAAAGGCGAGACTGTAGACACCCCATTTTTGACCGACCTTAAGACTCAGACGTCACCGGTTGAGCGCTCGGTGATGTTGCATACTGTGCTCGTTCAGAAGTCTCAGAGTCGCGGCCGCGTGCCCTGCCTCCGGACCTCCGAACTATCTTCCCTACCTTGTCTCGGTTTGCGAACCAGGCTCGGTTTTCTCTGTTTTCTTCCCTAAGGGAAGGGAGTGGTCCCGCAGATTATCTCCCGGTGGCCGTGAGCTACTTTTCGTGGCCGTAGGCCATTTTGCCCATTTCGGAGCCCGGTTCCCGGTTTTCGGGGCCGTTAGGCCGTGTGCCTCGGCTCGGGACCGCCCAACCATCTCCGCTTTCTCCGATTTTTGGCGGAGACCTCTGTTTTAATGTTCCGAGGAACACTGGGGCCCCTGATGCCCACTTCGCAGCCGAACACCACTTCCGGTGCCCGGCGACCCATTTTCGGGACCCCGAACCGCGTGATTTGGGCCCCGAGCATTCATTTTGCATCAGCCTTCTCTGGTTTTTGGCGGAGACCTCTGTTTTAATGTTCCGAGGAACACTGGGGCCCCTGATGCCCACTTCGCAGCCGAACACCACTTCTGGTGCCCGGTGACCCATTTTCGGGACCCCGAACCGCGTGATTTGGGCCCCGAGCATTCATTTTGCATCAGCCTTCTCCGGTTTTTGGCGGAGACCTCTGTTTTAATATTCCGAGGAACCCTGGGGCCCCTGATGCCCACTTCATGGTCGTGCACCGCTTCCGGTACCTGTAGCCGGTTTTCGAGACCCCAAACTGCGTGTCTTGGTCCCGAGCATTCATTTCACATCCATTTTCTCCGGTTTTTGGCAGGTATCTCTATTTCGTCATTCCAGAGGACACTGGGGTCGCAGATACCCACTTCGCTGCTGAACACCACTTCCGGCACCCGCAGCTCATTTTCGGGATCCCGATTTGCTCGGTTTTGGCCCCGAACATTCGTTTCTCCTTAGTT
This sequence comes from Camellia granthamiana, assembly GCA_036172215.1. Taxonomy (NCBI): domain Eukaryota; kingdom Viridiplantae; phylum Streptophyta; class Magnoliopsida; order Ericales; family Theaceae; genus Camellia; species Camellia granthamiana. The sequence continues at coordinate 48,064,438 of CM069904.1, forward strand.
TTTGTTCAAACTTGGCAGGTACATCTGTTTCAACATCAGGAAGATCACTGGGGGGGTGAGAAGCCAGCAATTATCCCAGATAACCAGTTTCGCTCCTCCGGAGCCCGTTTTGCTCACTTCCGGGCCAATGTTGAACACCCTAGGGGCATTCTCTTCCAACCAAAGCTACATATCTGTGATGAGGGCATCCAGGAGGACACTTTGGCATAGTGGTCGGCCAGAAATTCATGGTTTCATTTTTGGGCCTCTCCTTCAAGCTCTATGTTGTGACTCTTGGTTCAATGTTGTCAAATTCAAACCTTGGATTCTTGTTCTACACATCTTGGAGGACACTTTGGCATAGTGGTCGGCCAGAAATTCATGGTTTCATTTTTGGGCCTCTCCTTCAAGCTCTATGTTGTGGCTCCTGCTTCAGAGTTGCCAGATTTCAACCATGGGGCCTTGTTCTACACACCTTGGAGGACACCTTTCTATACTGGTCGGCCAGAAAATCTTCTGTTCATTTTCTTGGGGTGGCCGGCCGGCCATGTAGGGTGGCTGGCCGGCCATGGAGGGTGGCTGGCCGGCCACCTTGCAAAAAAATACCTGGCCGGCCAGATTCTTGCTTTCCAGCCTGTCCCAGCTATCCGGATATCTTTCAGCATATCCCGGGGCATCCGGGGATATTTCGGGAGGGAAAGATTGGGTGCTTTCCCTCCCCTTTTACACCCCATTTCTTGCCTATTTGAAGGGCCCTCCCTCTCCTTCTTCAAGGTTGGAAAAATTGGTCTCAAGGAATCATCTTCAAAAACCTCCATGTCCTTGGCTTAAAACCTCAAAAAAGCTTCAAGTGTCAAGGTCTTCTCTTCATCAACACCTAGCCTCACCATCCCTACCACCACTCCAGCAGCTAGGAAGTGAATTTCAGAGGTTGAGAAGCTACAAATCAAGGCCAAGAATCAAGGAAAGACAAGTCTTCAAAGGTAAGCCTTCAAAACCAACTTTTAGGGCTTTTTCTTGGTTCATTTTTATACTCTAATTGGTTGAGAATTGGGGCTCCGACCCCTACTGCTTTTGTGTTTAAAATGAGCCCCTCTACAACTTTGTAGAAGGGCTCAACCTCATTTGGTGTTTGTATACACTAGTTCCTTCAATATTCTTCAAGTTGGTAACATTTTTGCATGCTAAAATTGACCTATTTGTGTTGGTTTTTGGGGGTCCGACCCCTACTTCTTTTGTGCTTAAAATGAGCCCCTCTACAACATTGTAGATAGGCTCAGCTTCATTTGGCCTTTGTATATGCCACTTCCTTCAATGTTCATCAAGTGTGCCACTTTTTGCATGCAATTTTGACCTATCTCTATTTGTTTTTGGGGCTTCGACCCCTACTGACTTTGGTCTTATTTTGACCCCCTTTACATATTCTATGAAGAAAGTTTTGTCATTTGGTGTGTGCATTGCATGTCTCATGATATAGCCTATTTGGAGCCTATTTTGCATGGATCTTTTAGCATGATTGTGTTCTGATTTTGAGAATGTCATCTTCTGCAATTGTGCTTATTTTTAGCTCATCTTCAATGTTGTAGAAGAAAGTTTGTCCATTTGGGGTTTGTATATATCACTTGTCTCAATACCCCTCTTTTGGCCACTAACTTTGCATGCTTTGTTTGATCTATCTATGCTTGCATTTAGGCCATGTTTACTACTGAAAAAATGCCATTTTTGGGACTGTCTTGCTACTGTTCTTGCTGCCATGATCATATTTTGCACGTGTAGCATGGCTATAGGCCATTTCGGGGCTTAATTTCGCATTTTCGGGATGAATGCATATTTCGAGTATCTTTTCGAATTGTTTCGGGGCTGTTTTCCCCTTTGTTTAAGTGCTGAAATTCCATTTCCATGCTTGCATATCATTTCCCATGCCATTTGTGTCATTTTTGCACTGCCTCGGTTTGCGTGCCAATGGGCACGCACTTCGAGGCACCTCATTTCTATCATTCCGGCAGCCTATGTGAGCGAGCTGAGGCCCTCCCATGTTGGCGTAAGCCCAATTTGCATTTTCATGCTTGTATGCCATCGCCTCGGTTTGTGTGCCCGTGTGCACGCATTTCGAGGCACTTTGTTTTTTATCCGACGGCAACCTATGTGAGTGAGCTGAGGCTCTCCCATGTTGGTGTAAGTCCATCGTTGCATTCCGTATGCCATCTCATTGCATTCCATCATCGCCTCGGTTTGCGCGCCTGTGGGCACGCATTTCGAGGCACTTCGATTTTATCCGATTTTGCATCGCATATCATCGCCTCGGTTTGCGTGCCTGTGGGCGCGCATTTCGAGGCACTTTGGTTTATCTGATTTTCTCATTCCATCATCGCCTCGGTTTGCGCGCCTGTGGGCACGCATTTCGAGGCACTTCGGTTTTATCCGATTTTGCATCACATATCATCGCCTCGGTTTGCGTGCCTAGGGGCGCGCATTTCGAGGCACTTCGGTTTATTCGATTTTCTCATTTCATCTTCGCCTCGGTTTGCGTGCCCGTGTGCACGCATTTCGAGGCACTCTGTTTTATCCGGTTCGCATTGCGTATGCCTCTGCCTCGGTTTGCGTGCCCGCGTGCACGCATTTCGAGGCACTCTGTTTTATTCGGTTTGCATTTCATCATTGCCTCGGTTTGCGTGCCAGTGGGCACGCATTTCGAGGCATCTCATTTTCATAGCATTGCGCATGCTAGGATTGTATGTTAGTTGCACTTCATGCATATCATGCATATTGCACGGGAAACGAGGCACGTTTCGTACTCCGACTGACGGAACGGGTCTCAATTCCCAAGTCACCGACACTCCGGATTACCCATGATGGAGCTAGGTTTTGTTGTAGCATTCATCTGCATTCATCCCATATTGAGTTGTGCATTTCGGCTCCTCGGCCATCATGCATCGAGATGCGTGATTGGTGGCACGAGGATCGAGGCATGCATACATTTGTGAAATACACTGCTGTGCCCTTTTCCTGCTCTCTGTTGCAGCAAAATCAACAATCAACAACTTTTCGGAGGCTGGCACGCATTTCGAGAAAATTGCAAACAGAGGCTAATCAGGGCATCCCAGTGGATTTCTGCGTCAAGCAGCCCAGCATATACCATTCATCAGGAGCAAGGCAGTCCCTGGCTTGCATGCCAGTTTTACTTCTTTTGTAATTAATTTGTTAATTAATTAGAATTTTGTAATATTCGGACTGTATATATTTCGGACTGTACTATTCTTTCATTTGGGACTGTATTATTATTTATTCGGACCCTCTGCGCGAGGGCAAAATTGTAATAAGGGTGTGTGAGTGTGATGTATGTCTTCCAACCCCCATTTCTTTCTCCCTTTTATTTATCCGCTTTGGATGGTTAGATATAGGGCATATTTCAATTAGCATGGCAGTATGACAGTATGTTTGCATCATTCATCTGTTTTGCATGCACCGGGCTTGGCGCATCATACAAACTGCATCTGTATTTCAATTCCAAATTGAATACTTGATAGCTGTAGCATTTCATATGCCATATTTAGAATAGCCGAGCCTGCCATTAGTTTGCATTTTTGCATGTGTTGCATTAGGCATTCTGTATATATTAGGATCATGCATGATTTCTAATTAGCTTCTTGTTTTGGCTTGGAGTACTCGGTGAGTTTTATGCTTTAGCATCCTTGCATGCGTGTGAGTGTTGCCATGAAAGCATGTTTACCATGAGGCTAAATGCTTATGTGATATAACTGCCTGTATGCCTGTGGGTGGAGGTTGAGTTATTTGAAGTGGAACAAATCATTGATTGTTTGTTTTAAGCCCACTAGATTGTGGCAACACCATGTTTTCCTAAGCCCACCAGAGGGTGGCAAAATCTGCATTTTAAGCCTATCTGCGGGTAGCAAACCATTTTTCAAACAAACAAACATGAAATGTTTTCGTTCCAATTCAGACGGCCCAGTCTATACTTGTTTGCTGCGAGCATCACATAGTAACCTAGGCTAATAACCGGAATAAGAACTCACAATGTCTTCAAAAACAGATATCATGGTTAGTAGAGGCCGGTCTTTGACCGGGCGAGCGGGGGTGCTCACGATGTGACCTTCCCTAATCGTACCCAAGTTCCCGAGCCAACTTTGGTGATGACGGACACGTGGCCTTTTGGCACCGAGTCAGGGTTTCCTAAATTTCCCATTTTAAAATATTTAGGTGGCGACTCTGTTATCTGGCAAAGCAGTCCATGTTTGGCACTTCTTTCAAAAAAAATCTGTTTTTCTCAAAACGATTTGCCGGATTTGGACTCTTTGGTTCGAGATTTAGAACCGCAACAAAATCGAGTCCGAACTGTAGCGAGGCCCCCCGCGGGCGTTGTTACAGAGACACATCGCAAAGGATTGTACACAACCACGTCGAAGTGGAAATAACGGTACTGCAAGTTCAACTAGATCTACTCCAACATTGGGAACAAACGCAACACCTACTACAACAAGAAATAAACAGAGACAATGAAGGGTTTTTGCATTGATTCCAGGGGATACTCAAAATACTGAGGCTGTGGTTTTAGGTACTCTCCTTATTTTTAATCAAGATGCATATGTGTTAATTGATTCGGGTCTGATACATTCTTTTATCTCTTATGTGTTTGAACATAGATTAAATAGACCAATGGAATCATTGCCTATATGTTGTGTGTGTCCACCCCATCTGGGAAACCTGCTTTATGTTCATCTGTTTATCGTGCTTATGAAACACGTATTGATAATGTGATATTGTTTGTGGATCTACTGCCTCTTAATATTAGACACTTTGATGTAATTTTGGGAATGGACTGGCTGTCTAAATATTGTGCAACTAATGATTGTGTAACAGAACAAGTTTTATTTAGGCCTCCAGAACACGATGAAATTATGTTTGTGGGTAATGGAGTAGTACCTCCACCTTATTTGATTTCTGCAATGAAAGCTTGTAAATTACTCAAGAAGGGATGTCAAGGGTACTTGTGTTGTGTGATGACCGAACAAACCATGAATGTCACCCTAGATAGTATACCAGTAGTGAGGGACTTTTTTGATGTGTTTCCAGATGAATTACTTGGACAACTGGTAGATAGAGAAATTGAATTTACAATTGATATGATACCGGGTACACAACTAATTTCTAAAACTCCCTACCGTATGTCTACTACTGAAATAAAAGAACTGAAAATTCAGTTACGGGAATTGTTTGATAAAGGGTTTGTTAGACCGAGTACATCACTACGGTGCGCACTGGTAATTTTTGTAAAAAAGAAAGATGGCACTCTCCAACTATGCATTGATTACCGAGAACTCAACAAGGTAACAGTGAAAAATAAATATCCTTTGCCACGTATTGATGACCTGTTTGATTAGTTGCAAGGAGCATAGATATTCTCAAAAATTGACTTGAGATCGGGGTATCATCAACTGAAGGTTAAGGCTGAACACGTTGAAAAGACTACCTTTCGAATCAGATATGGACATTACGAGTTTTGGTCATGCCTTTCGGAGTGACAAATGCACATGCGGCATTCATGCATCTGATGAATAGAATTTTTAAACCCTTCTTGGATGAATTTATTGTCATGTTTACTGATGATAGTCTCATATATTTTAAAAATAGAGATGATCATGAACAACACTTAAGAATGACTCTCCAAACACTTAGAGAAAAATAGTTGTAAGGGAAATTCAAAAAATGTGAATTTTGGCTTGATGAAATCACGTTTTTGGGATTAATAAGGATGTTATATCTATTGATCCTCATAAAATAGAAGCAATTATCAATTGGCCTACCCCGACTAATGTGTCAGAAGTTCGTAGTTTTACGGGATTGGCAGGTTATTATCGAAGATTTGTTAGAGACTTCTCGAAAATTGCTATGCCATTGACTCAGTTGACTTGAAAAGGGGAACCATTTGAGTGGACAGATCAAAGAGAAACAGCCTTTCAAGAGTTAAAGACAAGAATGACGACGACTCCAATTCTTACTATTCCCTCAGGTACCGAAGGTTTTGTAATCTTTAGTGATGTATCTTATAAGGGTTTGGGTTGTGTCTTAATGCAGAACAACAAGATGATTGCATATGCCTCTCGACAATTGAGGCCACATGAGAAGAACTACCCTACACATGACCTAGAGCTTGCTGCAGTTGTGTTTGCATTAAAAATATGGCGTTACTATTTGTATAGGGCCAAATGTGAAGTGCATACAGATCATAAAAGCTTGAAATGCTTTTTCCCACAGAAAGAGTTGAACATGTGTCAAAGGCGATAGCTTGAATTAATCAAAGACTATGATTTGCAAATCCACTATCATCCGGGCAAAGCCAATACTGTGGTAGATGCACTCAGCAAAAAGAATATGGGGAATCTTGCCTGTTTACTCACAAATCAGAGAGAGTTGCTACTAGAGCTTGAAAAACTCGAAATTGAGGTGGTGCCTTTTGAACAAGATAGCTTGATAGCTATAATGTCTACACAGCCTGCCATTATTGAAGAAATTAAGCAAAAACAAATAAATGATGAGCTTTTGAAGAAGATTTGTGATGAGCTTGACACTAAGCCTAAACCGGGATTCATGATTAAAGATTCCGTGTTGAAATTTCAAGGGAGATTGTGTATTCAAAATGATGCAGATTTGAAAAGAAAATTTTGGAGGAAGCCCATAAGTCAGTGTTTGCTATGCACCCAAGAAACACCAAAACGTACCAAGATTTGAAGTTAGTGTATTGGTGGCCCAACATGAAAAGAGAGATTGTCGACTTCAACTCTAAACGTTTACAGTGCCAACAAGTGAAAGCGGAGCATTAGAAACCGGCAGGGTTGCTTCAGTCTCTTCCTATCCCAGAATGGACATGGGAACATATCACCATGGACTTCGTTGTTGGCCTACCTCGAACACCTAGAGGGATGGACTCTGTTTGGGTTATAGTTGATAGACTAACTAAGTCTGTTTATTTTTTTGCTATAAAGACTTCATTTACTACATATAGACTTGCTACTATCTACATTGATGAAATTATTCGATTCATGGGGTTCCAGTGTCTATTGTATCAGATATGGATCCTAAATTTGTCTCTAGATTTTGGCATAGTCTACAGGATGCAATGGGGACAGAATTGAGGTTTAGTACAATGTTTCATCCACAGACCGATGGGCAATCCAAGAGGACTATTCAGACCTTAGAAGACATGCTTTGTATGTGTGTTCTGGACTTTCATGGTAGCTGGGAAACATATTTGCCATTAGTTGAGCTTGCTTATAACAATAGTTTTCATGCTAGCATCGGTATGGCATCATATAAGGCATTATATGGCGGGAAATGTAGATCGCCAATTTGTTAGACAGAGGTTGGTTATAGGGCTATTTATGGAACTAAACTTGTGCAAGAAACGACCGAGAAGATCAAATCATTCAGCAAAGGCTCAAAATTGCACAGAGCCAACATAAAAGTTATGCGGATCAGTGAAGAAGAGACTTAGAGTATGAAGCGAGAGATCATGTATATATCAAAGTGACACCGATGAAAGGGTAGACAAGATTTGGTAAAAATGGAAAATTGACTCCTCGCTACGTTAGGCCGTTTCAGATTCTTGAGAGGTTGGGTCATGTTGCTTATCGTATTGCTTTGCCACCGGGAATGGAACCAATGCATAATTTTTTCCATGTATCCATGCTTTGTGGGTATCTTAGAGATCTGTTCCATGTGATTGATCACCACTGGATTGCTTTAGACGAGAATATGATATATGAAGAATGGCCCGTGCAAATCATTGATAGGCAAATGAAGCAATTGAGAAACAAAATTATCTCTATGGTGAAAGTCGAGTGGAAAGAACATTACGGGAAAGAGGCTACTTGGGAAAAAGACGATGAGATGCGGCAACGATATCCGCATTTGTTTCCGTTTGAAGGTTACTTAAGTTTGGAGGACCAAACTTTCTAAGGGGGAGAGACTGTAACGACACCAACTTCTGTACTATTATATTATATTGTTTCAATAAGCTTAATTACATGATATTGAGTTTAATTGTGTGATTACATGCTCAATTTTGTAGTTATCTGTTCTTACATGGAATATCTATTCACTTAACGACTTAGAATCAGAAATTGAAAGCCTGAATGACTTTAGAAGCCAAAATTGACTAGCGCGATAGACTGATTAGAATATTTAGAATTTTATGGCAACTTTAGTCAAAATTTGATTCGGACCAAAATAATTAGGATAAAATAATTAATATCAATCAAAATTGAGTATGATTAATTAATCATAAGCAAGCTTAATTAGGCTAATCTAATTACACCCTATAAAAGCCTAATTCATCTCTTAAACTCACAATATACAACTTTGAGCTGAGATTTTGAGAGAGAAGGAAAGAGAACTCAATATTTAGAGAGGGAACAAGGAGTATTGTAAAGGATTGTGGAACATTTGAAGATTTGAGTCATATATAAACTAAATTCATGGAGTTATAGGACAATTTGTTTGAATTTGAGTAGGTTGAGCATGAATTACCATGAATATGATCAATTTGAGTTGAATTATGCACATGCATGCTTGATATTTCATTTTGAGTTAAGATTTCTTGAAATTTGTAACAACCCTCCCTTCATCCTAGTCATGCTCTCATGCATTATACAACTTTGTCTTGTTAAGTTTGCCTTTGTAAGTCTTGTCTCGTTTTGCTTAAGTATTTCTTGCATATTTTGTACTTTGCTTGGTGTGAGTTTAGCTGAGGTCATCCTGAGGCTAGGTCACCTTTGAACCTCTTACGACTAAGACCATCTTGGGGATTTCTTTGGATGACCTCCACCTTCACCTGGCATGTTGGCCGAGATGTCACTATCTAGGCCAAGGTGTTCACCATCAAGGCCGAGATGTGTATTATCTAGGCCGAGATGTTACCCTTGAACCGAAGTAATCTTGCTCCTGGACTGGTACGACCTAGACTGAGGTGTGGCACATCTAGGCCGAGGTGTGGCACAGCTAGGCCAAGTGTTGTCCTTTCTGGCCGAGGTCATTGTTCCTTTGCTTGCCGAAGTCTCGTTATTAGCCGATGTCATTACTTGCCGGAGTGCCCTTGCCGCCTAGCTTGTTGAACACACTTTGTCATAGTCTTGTCTTTTCAATCAGTCACCTTTTTGAGTTGAACCAACCAACCATTGCCACGTGTCCGGGTTGAGTGTTAAGTCAACCGGCAAGCCCAGAAATGTATCATTTTGCATCATATCTTTGTTCTTGAGGAGAGAGAAGCTCTAGGAAGAAGGAGAAGTTTTAGAGTGAGAGAGTAGATTTTCGAGCTTGATTCCTAGAGATCAAACCGTTAGATTCAAGTTTTGAGGTTAGAATCTTAATCTACTCTTGTTGTTCTCATTGATCATCTAGCTGCATTGCATGATCGAACCCATTCTACATGCCATGCATTGATTTAAAGTTTGTCTTTAGAAAGAGAAAGTGTTATTCATGTGTTCTTGAATGAAAGCCTCGTTTGATCCGAAAGATTGTAACAAGTTCCATGTTTTTGAGTTTGTTTCCATAAGATCTTCAAGTATGGGTACCCAGGTCCATGTTTTCAAACTCATAGCATGAAAATCCCATGTTTTGAAATAACAAGTTGTGATTGAGCATTCATGTTTTTCATGTTCTTCATGTTCATGTTCCTCATGTTCTTCAGCAGAGGGAAACCTAGTTTTTCCCGACTTCATATCCTTGAATGTGGCCCTCGGGACCACACCTCAGCGAGGAGGTGTGGAACCTCGGCCTAGACCTGGTTGGTGCCCAGCATGTTTTCCCGAGATGAGAAACAGTGTTTGTTTCGATTTGACTTAGTTTTGAAGGATGCCGAAATCATCTGCATGCATGTGAAACTTGTTTGAAAGTGCATTCAACAAACTTTGCCATGTGTTTGTAGGACTTGGACTTGCCTTGACCCCAACGTTTGAAGAACTAAGTGAGTGGTATTTTTAATAAAGCTATGTTACAATGTTTTGGTAAAAGCCTTGTTTTGCTTTGTTTTGGAAAGTATTTGTAAGCATGAATGATTATTCCTATTTTGTATATCAAGTATTATATCTTGTTTGGATGACATTCTTGGAAGTCCGTACGTGCTAGGGGACTATAAGCATTTGTAGCACAAAAGTTTGGAAGTCCGTACGTGCTAGGGGACTATAAGCATTTGTAGCACAAAAGTTTGGAAGTCCGTACGTGCTAGGGGACTATAAACATTTGTAGCACAAGTCCTTAGTGTCCGGGGACTATAATGCAACGACACCATTGATTTGAGATATCTCCCTTGTCTTGCCTTGTCTTGCCTTGCCACCGACGATTTTACCGCGTGGGTTGTTTGTCCAAGATGTCATCACTTGTATTATATTGATGCTAGTAAGCATCCCTTGAAGCTTTGAAAGTTTTGATAGATGGACTCGGTTCATCCTTTGACTTTGTACTGAATGTATGCTATGTATTGTTTTGTCAAAATCCAGAATATCTGTCATGCAACCCCTTTATTATTTATACCATTCACTGAGTATCCAAGCTCACCCCTTTCTATATATATATGTAGGTGATGAGCAGGATGGCGGCGACGCCTAGATGTGTTTTGCCGATGTGTTTTTGGATTCGTGTTTTGCAACATCTTGAAGATCATGCTTCTTAGTTATATTTCATTGTATTTTGTATTTGATGGTTGAGAAGCCTTTTGGTCAAGATGTATTTTTGTACCTCATTTTGTTGTATTAATGCTATGTAATGATGTATGACGTCTCATTTAACTTATGCACTGCTCTTGTGGACTACTTAGCTTTAATTTATTTCTTCCGCATTTGTAAGCCCCATATGCATACTCCGATCTATGTGTGAATCCCTGTAAGTGGCCTTTGGTAATCTCGAATTACTGGCCATCATGGAACCATTCTACTAGGGGCGGAATGGGGTCGTGACAGATTGGTATCAGAGCACGAGTTTCTCATAGTACGATATTCACACACTTTGAGTCCTAAAGAGCATAGGATTTCCCTTAGAATTGACGATAGGATTGCATCATAATGCTTGCTACTTGACGATGTGTGCATGATCTCGGTGTGACTATTTGTTATTTGCATACATATTGTTTGATTGTTTTGTTTTAAAGTTGCATTTTGCATACTCATAGCATCATGAGGAGAGGTAGACCACCAGTTGGCCGAGATCAATCAGAGGATAGACTGGACAGATTAGAAAGACTAGTTGAAGGTTTAACCCGTGAGTTGAGACAAATGAGGCAACAGAATGCTAGTGCTACATCTACCCAGGCCGAACCGACGAATGGCCGACATGCAGTTCTGCCTCCACCTCCTCCAGTGCCTCAAGTGCCTCCGCAGCCAGCTTTGTATGGGGACGGCACGATCGCTTTGATTAGGGAGTTTAAGAAGATGAAACCGCCGAGATTCTCTGGCGGTATAGAGCCGATGAAGGCCGAGGCGTGGGTTTTGGAAATGGAGAAGCTGTTCGAGATCTTCCCCAGCACCGACGTTCAGAAGGTGACATTGGCTGCATTCACTTTAGACGACGATGCTCAAAGATGGTGGATGATGATCAGAGAAGCTAATCCTGGTTTAACTTGGGCAAGATTTTTGGAGCTGTTTTACAACAAACATTTTCCCCTTAGCGTCCGAGACCGCAAGACCACGGAGTTTCAGGCTCTGACACAAGGCAACAAGATAGTGGCAGAATATGACCGTGCTTTCACCGAATTGGCGAGGTACGCGCCTCATATGGTCAGTGATGAATATAGGAGAGCTAGGAAGTTTGAAAGTGGACTGCGTGGACCGATACAGGATAGAGTCAACATGCTCAATATGCCGACTTACGCCGAAGTGTTAGACAAGGCCATTCTGGCAGAAGCTAACCTCAGCCGATATCAGAATTCAGGAGAAAATCAGAGGAAGAGGCGGAACTATGATAATCGCCGAGTTCTGTTTAACACCAAGAAGAAAGCGAATGCGGGCAGTTCCAGCAACTCAAATCGCGATGTTAATGCTAAGCCGACGTGTGCAAGTTGTGGGAAGCCGCATCTCGGGGCTTGTCGTTGGGCGACTGGAGCCTGCTTTGAATGTGGCGAGATGGGTCACCGTGTGAAGGACTGTCCGAAGACAAAGACTGATGATGGTAAGAAAAATGGGAGCACCTCAGGCTCTGCACACGGAAGCAACGTCGGAAGGACACAGATGAGACAGGGCAGAGTTTTTGCTCTAGTGCCAGGAGACACCCAGAATGCGGAGACAGTAGTATCAGGTATACTCTCAATTTGCTCTCAAGATGCATACATATTAATTGATTCGGGCTCTATACATTCATTTGTATCCATTGGATTTGCCGAGAAGTTGAATAGACCGCTAGAACCTCTTGATTATGTGCTATCTGTATCTACTCCATCTGGGAGAACTATGATTGTTGCATCCATGTATAGGACGTGTGTTGTGGTGATTGAGGGTGTAGAATTATTAGTTGATTTGATGCCATTAAACATGACTCATTTTGATGTCATATTGGGAATGGATTGGTTAGTAGCGAATCGTGCATCTATTAATTGTGTATCGAAGAAGGTCACACTGAAACCCCCAAACCAAGTCGAGGTTATTTTCCAGGGCAAAGGGGTAGTACCCCCACCTTACTTGATCTCCTCCATGAAAGCCTATAGACTGATCCAAAAAGGGTGTCAAGGTTATTTGTGTAGCATACTAAGTGATTTGAATGGAAGTGTTGAGTTACCCGACATACCGGTTGTTAATGAATTCCCCGACGTCTTTCCAAATGAATTGCCTGGCCACTTAGTAGATAGAGAGATAGAGTTTACTGTGGACATCATGTCAGGAACGCAACCTATCTCCAAAACACCCTATAGAATGGCCCCAGCTGAACTTAGGGAATTGAAACTGCAATTGCAAGAATTGTTGGATAAGGGATTCATTAGGCCGAGCACTTCACCATGGGGAGCACCTGTTTTATTTGTTAAGAAAAAGGATGGCACACTCCGTCTTTGCATTGATTACAGAGAACTTAATAAGGTGACCATTAAGAACAAGTACCCATTGCCTAGGATTGATGATTTGCTTGATCAACTACAAGGAGCACGAGTATTTTCAAAAATTGATCTTAGGTCGGGCTACCATTAGCTCAAGGTTAAAGCCGAGGATATGGAGAAGACTGCTTTTCGGACAAGATATGGCCACTATGAATTTTTGGTGATGCCTTTTGGGGTGACTAATGCGCCTGCAGCATTCATGGATTTGATGAACAGAGTCTTTAAGCCGTATCTGGATGAGTTTGTGGTTATTTTTATTGACGACATATTGATCTACTCCAAGAGTACAATTGAGCATGAGAATCATCTGAGACTTGCCCTGCAAACATTGAGGGACAGGAAGCTGTATGCTAAGTTGAGTAAGTGTGAGTTTTGGCTTTCCAGCATTTCATTTTTGGGACATGTGATTAATGAAGAGGGTATCTCAGTTGATCCCAGTAAGATTGAAGCTGTCGTAAATTGGCCGACGTCGACCAACGTGTCCGAGGTTTGTAGTTTTCTAGGTTTGGCAGGTTATTACAGAAAGTTTGTGAAGGACTTCTCAAGGATTGTAGTACCATTGACACAGCTAACTCAGAAGGGAGTGACGTATGAATGGACCGAGGATAGAGAATCAGCCTTCCAGGAGTTGAAGACAATGTTAGTTACAGCACCAGTTCTCATACTTCCATTAGGTAATGAGGAATTTCAGATTTACAGTGATGCTTCACATAAGGGTTTGGGTTGTGTATTAATGCAAGGGGGTAAAGTCATAGCATATGCATCTCATCAGTTGAAACCTCATGAAAAGAACTATCCTACCCATGACATAGAACTTGCAGCAGTGGTGTTCGCTTTGAAGATTTGGCGTTATTACTTTTATGGAGCCTCTTGCCAAATTTTTACAGATCACAAGCTTGAAGTACTTGTTCCCTCAAAAGGAACTAAATTTGAGGCAGAGAAGATGGCTTGAATTGTTGAAGGACTATGACATGCAGATCCAGTATCACCCAGGTAAAGCAAACTCGGTAGCAGATGCATTGAGTAGGAAGTCAGTGGGAAGTCTGGCATGCTTGACCACGATTTTAGTAGAGCCGACTATCATTGGGGAAGTAAAAGCAAGGCAAATGGAGGATGAATTCCTGAAGAAGGTAGCCGACGAGATTATCACCAGGCTGAGGTCAGGTTACACCTTTGAAAATGGAGTGCTTAAGTTTGAAGGAAGATTGTGCGTGGCCGACGTCCCAGAGTTGAAAGGGAAGATTTTGCAAGACTCTTATAGCGATCCCGAGTTTTAACCCTTGTTGTACAGTGATCCGGACTTGGTTCCGTAGATGTTAGCAATTGTTCATTTCCAGTTTACATCCTTTCATACCCTGTATTTGGAGTGTGGGATGCATTGGGCAGGTTTGTTTCAAGTTGGTTGTGTTTGGGTGCCTTAGGTTGCTGCCCAGAATTTTGGGCCTTCGCTCGAGCGAGTAGTTTGTCGCTCGAGCGAGCTCTTTGTTTTGGTCCTTCGCTCGAGCCAGGGTTTGGTCGCTCGAGCGAGATGTATGTTTTGTGTCTAGTGGGTCGAGCCAGAGTGGCTTCGCTCGAGCAAGCGATTGCGTCTGGTTCTGGACCTGAAAGTTGCATTTCTTGGCTCGAGCGAGCTTTTTCTTCGCTCGAGCGGTCTGGTTTTTCTTCGCTCGAGTGAGCGTTCCGTCGCTCGAGCGCGCGTCTGGTTGCAGACCTGATAGGTTGAGTTCTTGGCTTGAGCGAGCTTTTCTTCGCTCGAGCGAGCTTCTAAGTTTTTGGCTCGAGCGAGACTTTCTTGGCTCGAGCGATAGTTTATGTGTCTGGTCGCTCGAGCGACCAAGTCTTCGCTCGAGCGAGCCTGTTGTATATCAGTAGGCAGCAGCGGGGAGAACTTCATTTTTTCTTCTCCTCTCATTTTGAAACCCTAGCAGCCGACTCTCTCTCTCTCTAAACTTATATTCTCTCTAAGATTTGATCTCTCTAGAGTGTGAATCTATCCTAAGTCCTTTGTTAAAAAGATAGAGGGTGTTGAGATCTTTGTTTTAATCGGAAAAAGTTGGGATTTGGAGCACTTTGGGTTTTGGTCTTCATCTCCGCTTGGGCTCAAGCTTCGAGGTAGGGATAACCTACTCCATCTTATGAGTTTTGTCTTTGAATTTTGGCATTTTGATATGTTGGGGGTTGTTGGGTAATTTTGAGAAAGTTTGGGTCTTTTGTGTAATTTTACAAAAGTTGGGGTTTTATTTATAATAAACCTATATGCAAGTTAGGCATAGAGAAATGAGATTAATGTTGGAACATTGATAGAAATGGAACCTTAGGGTTGTTTTGTGAATTATGGTAATTTGCCCTAATTGGTTTAATTAATTAATGTATATAATTAATTAAAGAAATTGAGGAATTGAGTTGAGAATGTTGAAGTTGGGAATGTATGGGACTAAAGGGTGTAGTGGAATCATTCATTGTTCACCTAGTTGAAATGTTGATATATTATCCATTTGTGCATTTATTTCCTGTTTAGAGATAATTGCTTTGGACTACCGGTGGAGGGTAGTATTGATTGTTGTAGACAATACATGATGATTAGGCAAACTAAAACTAATCAATTGGATGTGTCATAGAGTATGCCGGTCGGTAGAATACATTAACTTTATGTATTGATTGATTGTGCATGCGACCAATGTGTTTATATGCATTATGTGTGGGCGGTTGTTGGAATACATTGACTTTGTGTATTGATTGATTGCGTATATGATTCTGTGCTTATATGCATTACTTGTGTATGGGAGGAGATGTGGGATGTACTCCACGGTTTAGGGGAGGATGGGGGATGTACCTCTAAACCGGTTAATGGTTATGGGAAGATGGGGGATGGACCTGGGGATGCAGCTCATATGCTCTCCCATTGTAGTTATGATACAGCTCTTATGCTTATCTATTGAAGTGTTGATACGGCTCATATGCTTATCAATTGAAGTGTTGTTTGTTTGATTTGATATAGCACTAACATGTATATCATCATCATTTTGTGAAGTACGGAAGTGTTTGGTTTGATTTGATATAGCACTAAAATGTATATCGTTATCAATTGTGAAGTATAGAAATGTTTCTATGTTAAGTTGGTACAGCACCAACATGTGTATCATAAGTAAAGTATGGAAGTGGTTTATGTGTTATTGATACAACACCAAAATGTGTATCCACCTTGAATTTCGAAAGTGTTCTAGTGGTGAACTAAAATCTCATCAAATGTTTTGGCCAGAGTGCTGAGCCTTCTTTTCAAACTCAAAGTTGAATAAGAAATGGAAAGTGAAATGTAGCATAGACTTGATTGTCATGGAATTGTAGTAAGATGTAAATGAATGTATCAGTGTTGACCATCTATCAGTTGCTAATCTTTTAGTCATTGTTCATAGTTGGTTTAGTGTATTGCTACTGGGCTGTGGCTCACCCTATATGGGAACATCATTTTCAGGTACAGGTAGCATGCCACCTCCATGGACATCGCCTGGGAGGCTAGAAGCAAGCAGACGTTTGTGGTTTTGTTACCTTTTGTTGTACTACATGTAAATTTCAAGCCAAGGGCTTAAATGTGTATTTGAGTTAGTACTCTCCTCTTTGTAACCAAGTGTTAGCTTGGAAAACTGTAAGCCCATAAGGCATTTGCTTCTGTTGTTAATATGTAATGCTTCTTGTAAAGAATTACTCTGTGGAATAGAATGATGTTTGTCTCTCATGTCAATGCATGTCTAAATTGATGGGTTTAATGTTATTTTTTTGAGGGCGTGACAACTCTCATGGATCCAGGTTTACTGTTCACCCAGGGAACACTAAGATGTATCAAGATGTGAAACAGACCTTTTGGTGGCCGAACATGAAGAGAGAAATAGCTGAGTTCGTATCCCAGTGCTTACATTGTCAACAAGTGAAAGCAGAACATCAGAGACCAGCAGGACTCCATCAACCTTTGTCAATTCCTGAGTGGAAATGGGAACACGTCTCCATGGACTTTGTGATTGGTTTGTCGAAGACATAGAAAGGGATGGATTTGATTTGGGTTATAATTGACAGATTAACTAAGTCAGCACACTTTTTGCCTGCTAAGGCTTCGTTTAATGCTGATCGACTTGCTGTATTGTACATGAACGAGATTGTTAGACTTCATGGTGTGCCGATGTCCATTGTGTCAGACCGAGATCCAAAGTTTGTTTCTAGATTTTGGCAGAGTTTACAAAAGGCTCTGGGGAACGAGTTGAGGTTTAGCACAACTTTTCATCCCCAGACCGATGGCCAAACAGAGAGAACAATTCAGACACTTGAAGATATGCTTAGACTATATATATTGGACTTCAAGGGAAGCTGGGAAGTGCATTTGCCATTAGTAGAATTCGCTTACAACAACAGTTATCAAGCTAGCATTGGCATGGCGCCGTATGAGGCTTTGTATGGAAGGAAGTGCAGATCGCTGATATGTTGGACCGAGGTAGGAGATAAAGCTTTGATCGGCCCCGATCTAGTTCAAAGGACAACTGAAAAGATCAAGCTTATCCAGCAGAGAATCAGGACTGCTCAGAGCCGACAAAAGAGTTACACCGACCAAAGAAGAAAGGAGTTAGAGTTTGAAGTTGGGGATCATGTATTCCTGAAAGTTTCGCCAATGAAAGGATTTTCCAGATTTGGGAAGAAAGGTAAGTTAGCACCTCGTTACATTGGGCCGTTTGAAATCCTTGAGAAGGTTAACCCGGTTGCCTACAGACTTGCTTTGCCGCCGAGATTAAGTCAGGTCCACAATGTGTTTCATGTTTCGATGTTGAGGAAGTACATTCAGGATCCACTAAACGTGATTGATCATTTTGGGATTGTGGTTGATGAAGACTTAAGCTATGAAGAAAAGCCGATCTATATAGTTGGTAGGCAAGTTAAGCAATTGAGGAACAAAGTGATATCGATGGTGAAAGTTGAATGGAAGCAACATTGTGGTAAGGATGCCACATGGGAATTGGAAGAGGAGATGAAAGCCCGACATCCGGAGTTATTTTCGGATCAAGGTAACTCAAGTTTGGGGACCAAACTTCTTTAAGGGGGGTAGGATGTAACAACCCTCCCTTCATCCTAGTCATGCTCTCATGCATTATACAACTTTGTCTTGTTAAGTTTGCCTTTGTAAGTCTTGTCTCGTTTTGCTTAAGTATTTCTTGCATATTTGTACTTTGTTTGGTGTGAGTTTAGCCAAGGTCATCCTGAGCCTAGGTCACCTTTGAACCTCTTACGACTAAGACCATCTTGGGGATTTCTTTGGATGACCTCCACCTTCACCTGGCATGTTGGCCGAGATGTCACTATCTAGGCCAAGGTGTTCACCACCAAGGCCGAGATGTGTATTATCTAGGCCGAGATGTTACCCTTGAACCGAAGTACTCTTGCACCTGGACTGGTACGACCTAGACCGAGGTGTGGCACATCTAGGCCGAGGTGTGGCACAGCTAGGCCAAGTGTTGTCCTTTCTGGCCGAGGTCATTGTTCCTTTGCTTGCCGAAGTCTCGTTATTAGCTGATGTCATTACTTGCCGGAGTGCCCTTGCCGCCTAGCTTGTTGAACACACTTTGTCATAGTCTTGTCTTTTCAATCAGTCACCTTTTTGAGTTGAACCAACCAACCATTGCCACGTGTCCGGGCTGAGTGTTAAGTCAACCGGCAAGCCCAGAAATGTATCATTTTGCATCATATCTTTGTTCTTGAGGAGAGAGAAGCTCTAGGAAGAAGGAGAAGTTTTAGAGTGAGAGAGTAGATTTTCGAGCTTGATTCCTAGAGATCAAACCGTTAGATTCAAGTTTTGAGGTTAGAATCTTAATCTACTCTTGTTGTTCTCATTGATCATCTAGCTGCATTGCATGATCGAACCCATTCTACATGCCATGCATTGATTTAAAGTTTGTCTTTAGAAAGAGAAAGTGTTATTCATGTGTTCTTGAATGAAAGCCTCGTTTGATCCCAAAGTTTGTAACAAGTTCCATGTTTTTGAGTTTGTTTCCATAAGATCTTCAAGTATGGGTACCCAGGTCCATGTTTTCAAACTCATAGCATGAAAATCCCATGTTTTGAAATAACAAGTTGTGATTGAGCATTCATGTTTTTCATGTTCTTCATGTTCATGTTCCTCATGTTCTTCAGCAGAGGGAAACCCAGTTTTTCCCGACTTCATATCCTTGAATGTGGCCCTCGGGACCACACCTCAGCGAGGAGGTGTGGAACCTCGGCCTAGACCTGGTTGGTGCCCAGCATGTTTTCCCGAGATGAGAAACAGTGTTTGTTTCGATTTGACTTAGTTTTGAAGGATGCCGAAATCATCTGCATGCATGTGAAACTTGTTTGAAAGTGCATTCAACAGACTTTGCCATGTGTTTGTAGGACTTGGACTTGCCTTGACCCCAACGTTTGAAGAACTAAGTGAGTGGTATTTTTAATAAAGCTATGTTACAATGTTTTGGTAAAAGCCTTGTTTTGCTTTGTTTTGGAAAGTATTTGTAAGCATGAATGATTATTCCTATTTTGTATATCAAGTATTATATCTTGTTTGGATGACATTCTTGGAAGTCCGTACGTGCTAGGGGACTATAAGCATTTGTAGCACAAAAGTTTGGAAGTCCGTACGTGCTAGGGGACTATAAGCATTTGTAGCACAAGTCCTTAGTGTCCGGGGACTATAATGCAACGACACCATTGATTTGAGATATCTCCCTTGTCTTGCCTTGTCTTGCCTTGCCACCGACGGTTTTACCGCGTGGGTTGTTTGTCCGAGATGTCATCACTTGTATTATATTGATGCTAGTAAGCATCCCTTGAAGCTTTGAAAGTTTTGATAGATGGACTCGGTTCATCCCTTGACTTTGTACTGAATGTATGCTATGTATTGTTTTGTCAAAATCCGAAATATCTGTCATGCAACCCCTTTATTATTTATATCATTCACTGAGTATCCAAGCTCACCCCTCTCTATATATATATGTAGGTGATGAGCAGGACGGCGGCGACGCCTAGATGTGTTTTTGGATTCGTGTTTTGTAACATCTTGAAGATCATGCTTCTTAGTTATATTTCATTGTATTTTGTATTTGATGGCTGAGAAGCCTTTTGGTCAAGATGTATTTTTGTACCTCATTTTGTTGTATTAATGCTATGTAATGATGTATGACGTCTCATTTAACTTATGCACTGCTCTTGTGGACTACTTAGCTTTAATTTATTTCGTCCGCATTTGTAAGCCCCATATGCATACTCTGATCTGTGTGTGAATCCCTGTAAGTGGCCTTTGGTAATCTCGAATTACTGGCCATCATGGCACCATTCTACTAGGGGTAGAATGGGGTCGTGACAAAATTCATACATGCATGAAGCGAGGCATGAACTTGAAGATCATCCTTGGATTATGCATTTCATATCACTTTGTGGTGTTTTAAAAAGAAGAGGACTCAATCCGTAACATGCATGGTTTTAACTTGACAATATAAGCTTGAATTTGGACAATTGGAGCATGAATTTGAATAAATGGTTTCAAATTGGGAGTGTTTTCATGTTATACAATGTTTTTCCAAGTTTTTGTACCAAAAACACAAGTTTTGGACCTTTGAATATCAAGTTCGAACTTCAAACACAATTCTGGAAATTCCAGAATTCGACCAGTTCGCTCGAGCGAGGAAAGCATGCTTGTAGCATTTTTGCAGACATTTGCACGATAGCTCGAGCGACAAAGTGCACGCTCGAGCAAACCCACTTTTATTTAGTCTTTGGCTTAAGTGATCATCGAGCATAAAATTCAAGGAACCAGTACTTTTGCAGAGTTTACAGACTGCTCGAGTGATTGAAGTTGCGCTTGGGCGACCACCCTTATTTTTGAACCCTCGCTCGAGCGAAGGAAGTTGCGCTTGAGCGAGGACCCTGTTTTCAACAAATTTTGACTAACTTTTCTAAGTGCATAATTGCATTCTCATGTCATTTCTTGCATTCTTAAGCACCAAATAGAACGAGTTAGAAACACATGTGAAGAATTGAATTAAAATGAAATGGTGCTTCAATTGTGCTTTTGTTATGTATTTTGTTTAGGTGGACGTCCGAGGCTTAGTGGCAACACAAACCACTGTGAGTAGTAACTTTATAAAAATATTTTCATGCAACATTTATTTTTGAAATTGATATTACTCCCGAAATCGATATGTGATTGATTTACTGGTTTATTAAAATGTTACTTTCTATCGATAAATGAAGTTCACTTTTGAAACTATATTGTGGCATCCATTGATTATAGACCCTTGCCTGGGGGTAACAATACCACGTCTATTGGATTAATTAAAACATGGAGATCTTTGGTTTGACCCTTCGTGGTCCATTGTATTGACCTTTTGTGGTCTATTGGTTTGACCCATTCGTGGTCCATTGAATTGACCCATTCGTGGTCCATTGAATTGACCCTTCGTGGTCTGCCTTCGTGGTCCATTGGTTTGACCCTTCGTGGTCCATTGGCTTGACCTTTATAGTCCATTGTTATTGGAATATTATCGCTTCATGGATGTACCATTTAATTTAATATTGAAATATATTGATGATGAAATTTATTGGTTAATGAGAATTGATTATTGAGATCTGGTTTGGCTATGTTATCGAACTTCATTCATATAACCTCTTTATTCTGTTATTGCTCACTGGGCCCTGGCTCACTATATATATGTGTGTATGTAGGCTGGCAAGTTGAACATCAGAGTTAAGAAAGCCTCGAGTCTACCTGAGTCAGCCCTTTGAGGGTCTTCCAAGCGAAGTGAACCAAGCTCTTTTGGAGCCATGCTAGTTAAACCCCCTCTTTGTTTGTTCAGTGGTTTTGTATTTTTGTATAATTGGGGTTTGTATAACGATAAGACGTGAATGTTTGTACAAATGTAATTAATGTACTTTTGAAGCAAATCTTTGCTTGTAATATGAAGCTCTTTTCATATACGCACGGCTCAATGGATAAATTTTATGTTATATTATACTTCTGCTAAGCCCTGTACTTTAGAATAAATGGATTATTGGTATGGATGCCGTAGGTAATCTATCATTACTGGCCGGTCATGACGGTAAACTTATAGGGGCTGGTTTGGGTTGTGACAGTATGTATAGTGTACGTATATTGCAAGAGAGAGAGGTAGTGTGTTGGATAAGTTTTGGTACTTGGAGAATTTTTCTAACCCCAAACCAAGAGGGAAGGGCTTGTATTTATAGACAAACGACTTCTCATGTCGTAAATATCTGTATTGAGATAGCCGGTGCAAGGCACACACATGGGGGCAGCAGGCTGTGGAAAATATTTATTTGTCGGGAAACATGGCCGGTCGGTCAGCCATGAAAGGGGACGGCTAGCCAACCAAAAATTGCCTACCAGCAACTTGTTGGCCAGTAGGTCTCTGAGTGGTCAGGCTAGAAAAAATTAGGTTTTGGTCCAAATGAGGTGCAAAGTTTAGGTTCTGAAGCTCAAAACCAAAGCCTTTTGCTGAAGAAATTGAACGATTTGCACAACGTAACATTTCATCATTGAGTGTTCAACGTGAGGCACCCAAGTCTTAAGGGCGGTCAAAATGGGGTGTCTACAATATCCGGATCAGTTATGTGAAACCTTCGAGTGATCCAAAATTGATTGAACATAAACCTAATATTAATATTAGTGGAAAAATGTTTCTCTCTCTTGACCATCTTTAGAATACATTATATTTAGAATAATTGACCGGTGATCTAAATATACTTTTATAGGTAGAGAGATGACCAGTTTCCTAATACAACTATAACTTCACTTGTCCATCATAGTAGGAGACTTGAAAAATACTCCATCTACTGACCAATCAGATAATAACTTGTGGTTCAAAATATTGAACTATAATCTTATTAAATCTATAATTCATATTGCCATATCATGTGGGTCAAAATAATGACCAAATAATTAAATTTGGTATTACATTCTCCTACTTGGCCCATATGATAACATATATCAAGATTTAATAAGGTAAACACTAGGCGTGCAAAAAATCATATCCAACCTTACTTTAATTTGGTCATCATCATAATACTATAATTAAATAGTTCGCTAATGTGAGTCATGGCGGTTCTACACTAATAGTGCGACATAGTTCATTCCATGTACCACAACATTAGCAACTAGTTTAATATAGTCTCTAAGTGAGGAGTGTATTTAAAAGGTCCAATAATATCTTTTTATCAAAGAATTTTCCTAATATCATTTATTCATTCTCATATATATATATATACTTACACCATTCATAACATGAACCATATCAGAAACACAGTTAATGAAATCTCAATGTGTCAAATAACATAATCCATCATAAAGCAGTCTACAAAACATAAACAACTGTTATGGATTACATTCAAGACCCATTCAATTGACAGTTTCTTAATTATTTTTAATAGTAATCCCTTCATCAATAGATCTGCACTTAAAAGTTGTATACTTATATGTTTCATTGACATTTTTTTTTTGTTTCTGAAACTCTTATTTAATGACAAAGTATTTCAATTCTATGTGTTTAGCTTCATTAGAATACTTGTCATTCTAACAAAATAAAACAATTGCAATTATCACAATAAATTCTCAACGACTTGACAACAAAGTCAACAATTCCAAGTCCTGAGATAAAGTTTTGCAATAACAATTCATGAATTGTAGTCTCCAAGCACACCACAAATTCAATTTTCATAGAAGATATTTATTATAGTTCATTTCATACTTTTCATGATATTTCTTCTTCACATAATAAGAACAAATAATCAAAAGTGAACTTTCTATTGTCAATGCATCCTCCAAAGTCTGAATCTATGTAGCCAATCAATTCAAGATTATCAGACCTCATAAATGTGAACAAATAATCTTTTATTCCTTGTGATTACCTTATCAATTCTTTATCTATGCATTACATTTCTTATAATAAATGTATAAAGCATTGTTTCCATTCCAATTGATTTTATAAAAATTTGTATAAGACTAGGTTTATTTCCTTTCAAAATATGGATAACTTTATGTAAATATTCTTTCATATAGAATATCTATAGAACTTTTAATATATACATTCTCAGACAATCCCAACAATTTATGTGATTCATATTAAAATATTTCAATTTGTATCACATAGGTGTCTCAACAATATAATTTATTTTAAAATTCTTAAAGAGAAATTTCTTAATTCGTCCAATAAATAAAGTACAATATTGAGAAACAAAATATTACCAAAATACAAAATCATAAATATAAACTTACTCCCATCGATCTTTGGATATGTACGCTAATAAAAGATGTTTTCTTTAATCCAAAGGAAAAATAGTATCATAAAACTTAAGATACAATTTTTAGAAAGCTTGTTTAAGTCCATAAATTGATTTCTTAAGTTTGCAAGTCACATGTTCATTTTCCTCATTAGAGAAACCTTTGAGCTGATCTACACAAAATTCTTCATCTAAACTCTCTTTCAAAAAATTAATCTTCACATACATTTAATGCAACTCAATATCATAATGTGCAACTCAATATCATAATGAGTTACTGATGCCATAATGATTCTAAATCAGCCCTTTAAGATACAAGTGAAAAAAAAAAACTCTTTGTAATCAATGCCTACTTTCTGAGTAAAATCTTTGGGCACATATCTAGCATTATATCATTTTATATCGCCTTTAGAATAATAAATATATTTGTATCCTTAGGCAATTCAATGAGATCCCAAATTTCATTCTGGTCCATTGATTTCAACTCATCATTCATGATATCAATTCATTTAGTAAAATCAACACTTTCTATGACTTGTGACAACAAAAACAAGTCTTTACTTATCATAATAAGATTGTTATAGATATACCATATAATCATTCGAAAAGACAAATCTCTTTACCTCATGAGATCTTCTTAATGTTATTTCTTATGGTTCTTCTACAACTTTTTCATTAGTGATAATTATATTATAGAGTAATTGATTATTCTATTCCATGACGTTAAGTTGTTCAACAACTATAGGAACTACAATTTCCTTCAAAATTATGGGTAATGATACTTGTATCCAAACTTATTGAATAATCACATTTCATGATTTGTCACTCCCACTGATTTCACCATTCTTGTTAAATTTAATGATATCGATTTTTGCAATTCTTGTACTATGGCTAAGATAGTAAAACTAATACCCTTTGAACTTTTCTTAACAAAATAACCACTGATTATTCTAAAATCCAATTTCTTTTCAAGTGGATCAATAACCACTGATTATTCTAAAATCCAATTTCTTTTCATGCAGGTGTCTTAAATCGGTTTCCTTCCTGTTCATAGTTCAAAATAGGTGTTTAGAATTGCCTTACTAGGAACACGATTCTATATGAAAACAACATATCATAGCGACATACATCCATGATAATGTTGTGGGTATTTAGAAATTATTTAACATACTCTTAGTCATATTCATTAAAGTACAATAATACTTCTCAGCTACATCATTATGCTGAGGCATTCACAAATGTTATGCATTTCATAGAGTTTAGCAAATGGACTTATACTTTGTACTATCATTATGATTATCATATTTTTATTTAATTGCCTTTCTTCCTTGATAATGTACATGTAACGCCCCCAAAATAATACAATAAACCTATCTATCATGCGGAAGAATATAATAGAAATACAATACTTTCATTTATCAGAGTTTACTGTTTAACAACCAGTTAAATGCCATGTAGGCTTACGTCTTCCCAAGTCATTGCTTGGTTGCACAAAGTGAGTCTCGCTCATTATGTCTTAAGCCCTTGGCTTTACAAATAACAAACATATACACAACAAGACATAATTAAGAAGCTCTTGCTTCCTGACAGTCCATCCCCGCTATTGCCTTGGAGGAAACATCTCACCTGCACCTGAAAATGGTATTCCCGTATAGGGTGAGCCAACAGTCCAGTAGAAATAATCTAACACAATATATGAGGTTTAGCAAAGGTATAAATACTATGTGCATAAACAATACCAATACTAAAACATCCACAAGGCCTACATATTCATATGCCACTAAGACCAAACCTCATTTCCATTTCCCTTCAATTCATTTCAAATTCATATATGCTACTCAATTCATAAGTTAAATTTATTATCTTTCAACAACCAAAATGAGACTACAACTCAATGGTTTCTAATTATGCAAAACACACATAAAAACTTCAAATCTGCCATTTTACGGATATTTCGTCCGAAGGAATCGGCACCCATGTATATTTTCTCAAACATGTCATTTTACAATTATTTTGTCCGCGGGAATCGGCACCCATGTATGTTTTCTCAAATATGCCATTTCACGGATATTTCATCCGAAGGGATTGGCACCCATGTATGTTTTCTCAAATATGCCATTTTACGGATATTTTGTCCGAAGGAATCGGCACCCATGTATGTTTTCTCAAATATGCCATTTTACGGATATTTCGTCCGTGGGAATCGACACCCATGTATATATATGATTTCGGGTCTTTCACCCAAGACAATCCGGCCAACTTGCTTTCAGCGGAGTCCATCCCCTTTCTCTTTCCAAATAAACATACAATTACAATGTATTTATAAACATAGTTATATGCAATGACAACCAACATTTGATTAGCATTAAATCGCCTAATCCTCATGCAATTTCTATAACAATCATGGCTATCCTCCACCGATAGCCCAATACATTTATCTCTAAACAGATATTCAATCTCAAGATAAATAGCTTATTCACAACTTCCAAAAGTGTAAAATAATACATATCTAATTTCACCATCTATACCCATAACCTTCCAATTTCACATTTTCAATGTAAATCCCAATTATTTATGCAAATAATTATTTAAAATCAAAATTGGGGCAAAATCCCTCTTTCACTAAATATCAACCCAAACACCAAAATCAACTATTTTGGCACAACATGACCTTCTATTCAAGCCTCATACTCATTTACCTCATATTCATCAAATACCCCTCTTTTCATTTCACACCCAAATCTTAGATTTGTCCAAACCACAACCAAATCTCATCATCTATACACAATAGCAAATAACTAAGCTAAAAACCATATTAGAGTGCAGAAAATCCCTACCTCAAGCTTAGAAGAGGAGATGAGCAAAACAAAGTTGAAAATCCAAAGATGTCGAAACCAACTTCTACTTGGATCAAAACGAAACTCTTGACAAACTCTACACTTAATCTCAAAGGAGCAAGGCAAGGAGATGTTTCCAAGAGAGTAGATCTAAAGATCTTTGAGCAAAACGTGATTTTGGAAAGGGAGAGAGTGACTCACGGCTTGGAGAAGGAGAAAGAGAAGAAAAAGTAAAGAAAAAGTTAAGTGAGGGACCTATTTATAGTGGTAAGTCATAATAAAATAAAGTCCCAAAGTCAACCCAAAAGATCAAGTCAAAATCCCCAAAAAGCAGGCCCAAAACCGAATTGAAATCTGGGAAAAATGTCTGTAGGGGTCGACCCTTTCAGCACAGGGGTCGACCCTATGAAGAAACTTATGTTTGACAGCATGCAAGAGGGTCGACCCTTAGACAGGAGGGGGTCGACCCTATTTTCCAGCAACCGACACACAGACATAAGAGGGTCGACCCTCTCCTAGTCTGGTGTCTACCCTATTTTCCAGCAACTTCCCAGAAACTTCACCAACAGGTAAGGGTCGACCCTTAGGAAGGTTGGTGTCGACCCTAGAATAGAATTTCTATGTTTCCAAGGACCTTTTGACAAGAACAAGTGCGAACAACAAAACCCAACAAGTTTAAATTGGATTATGCTCCTCTAAAACCAATCCATAACAACACCAAAGATTTCAAAAAAAATAAAATAAAGGATTCAAATACACTTCCCAAAAGCTTTAAAGGACACAAGTGTTACAACCTCCCCACCTTAGGAAATTTCGTCCCCGAAATTACAAATTAGGATCTAAAACATAATTGAACTATTCACAACCATGTTATTCCCACAAGTTCAACACCATGACCCATTCTCCGGTCATCTATTCACACTGTCTCGATTCACAAGTCCCAAATTAAAATGAAAATTTTCAATTTCTCAAAACATTTACAATGTTTAACCAAAGTCCAAATTTTCAAAAATCGTACATAGCATATACAATGCTTCCAAAAATGATACAACATCATCAATATTCCATATTCTCAAAACATAAGCAATGTTTATATTGAATCCATGTTCTTCCCAAACAACTATACCATATACAATGTTTTCATAAGTTAAAACATATACAATGCTTAGACTTTTCATTAATACAATAAATTGTCAATACATGCTCATGCACCAACAAACAAATTTGGATATTTCTCTCGGACTTCTAATTCACGTTTCCAAGTCGCTTCCTCGACTCTGTGATGTTTCCACAATACTTTTACCCAGAGAATTGTCTTGCCTCGCAAAACTTGATCCCGTCTATCCAAGACTTCCACCTGTCTCTCCTCATACGAGGCATCATCATCTACCTCTAAGTCGGTCCAATCCAACACGTGCGATGGATTTGGCTCATATTTCCGAAGCATACAAATATGAAACACGTCATGAACCCCAGAAATTTGTGGCGGTAACGCCAAACGGTAAGCAACCTCCCCAATCCGCTCAAGGATCTCAAAAGGGCCAATAAACTGAGGGGACAACTTCCCACTCTTCCCAAACCTCATCAAACCCCGTCTAGGTGATATCTTCAAAAAGACATGATCTCCCACCTCAAAAGACAAAGGTCTCCTCCTACGGTCGACATAACTTTTCTAGCGACTCTGAGCCGTAGCTAGCCTCTTATGAATAAGTGCCACTTTCTCCGTCGTTTCTCGAACCAACTCTGGACCTAACAAAGGTGCATCACCCACCTCGGCCCAACACACAAGGGATCTACACGGTCGACCATACAAGGCCTCAAACGGTGCCATGCCAATACTCGATTGAAAACTATTGTTATAGGAAAATTCCACTAAGAGAAAATGCCTCTCCCATGAACCCCTAAAGTCAAGGACACAGCCTCGAAGCATATCATCAAGGATCTGAATAGTATGTTCGGACTGCCCGTCAATCTGAGGATAATACGCAGTACTAAAAGTCAATCTAGTGCCCAAGGCACTCTGCAAACTCTGCCACAACCGAGCAGTGAAACGCGGGTCTCTACCCGAAACAATCGTCACAGGGACCCCGTGCAACCTCACTATGTCCCTAATGTACAAGTTGGCCAGGTAATCTATTGAGTCACTTACGCGCATAGAAATAAAATGCGCCGACTTAGTCAATCGGTCAATGACCACCCAAATGGCATCACTACCCCGTTGAGTCCTCGGAAGGCCCACAACGAAGTCCATCGTAACATGCTCCCACTTCTACTCAGCTATAGGCAAGGGTTGCAACAAACCCGCTGGCCTCTGATGCTCGACCTTCACTTATTGACAAGTAAGGCACTTTGATACAAATACAACCACATTCTTTTTCATACCTCTCCACCAAAACTGGCGACTAAGATTATGACACATCTTTGTGCCTCCTGGATGCACCGCAAGGCGCAAATGATGAAACTCTCAGAGTACTTCCTCTCGGCAAGACTCCGGTACAAACAAACGGTCACGGTATCTCACACTTTGGTCAGGATACACAGTCAAACCTCTTTCTACTCTCTCATTGGAAATCTTCTTTCGAAAGGATTGCACGTCAAGGTCACCCCTCTGCGCTTCCAACACTCGGTTCACAAGTGTAGGTTGTGCAACTACTGAAAACAAAGCTGCGAATTCAACAGACTCACCCAGTTTCAAGTCAAACTCATTAAGAGTACCCAACATTTCCCATTCTCGGATGGCGATAGAAGCTACACTGCTAACTGGCTTTCTACTCAAAGCATCGGCCACAACATTGACCTTTCCGGGATGATAATGCAACTCAAAATCATAATCTTCTATGAATTCCATCCACCTACTCTATCTCAAATTTAAGTCTTTCTGTGTAAACAGATATTTCAGACTTTTGTGATTAGAGAACATTTCAAATTTCTCACCATACAGATAGTGCCTCCAAATCTTCAAGGCAAATATCACTGCTGCTAACTCTAGGTCATGGGTGGAATAATTTCTCTCATGTGTTTTCAACTGCCGTGAGCCATAGGCTACCACTTTACCCTCTTGCATCAATACGCAACCTAAACCTTCTCGTGAAGCATCACAATAAACTGAATAACTCAAACCCCTCTCTGGTATAATCAATACTGGAGCAGTGGTGAGTCTAATCTTGAGCTCTTGGAACGACCTTTCACAAGTCTCACTCCACACAAACTTGATTTCCTTTCTAGTCAACTTAGTCAAAGGTGAAGCTAGTCTAGAGAAATCCTTCACAAACCGACGGTAATACCCGGCCAACCCCAAGAAACTATGAATCTCGAAAGCATTCTTAGGTTGTGCCCAATCTTGCACTGCTTCTACCTTGGATGAATCTACAGTCACCCCTTCCTTTGACACTACATGCCCTAGGAATTTAACCTCTTCCAGCCAAAAGTCACATTTCCCAAACTTAGCATACAGCTTATGGGCTCTAAGTAACTCAAGTACTACTCGTAAATGTTCCTCCTTAGAAGGTAAATAAATCAAAATGTCATCCACAGTGACAACCACAAAACGATCTAAGAATTTATGGAAGATCCGATTCATTAAATCCATAAACATAGCTGGAGCATTAGTTAGCCCAAAAGGCATCACAAGAAACTCATAATGGCCATACCGTGTACGGAATGCCGTCTTCGGGATATCCTCCTCCCTTACCCTCAAATGATGATAACCCGATCTCAGGTTTATCTTAGAGAAACAACAAGACCCCTTCAACTGATCAAACATATCATCTATACGAGGTATTGGGTACTTATTCTTAATAGTAACCCGGTTCAACTTTTTGTAATCAATACAAAGCCGTAATGCTCCATCTTTCTTTTTAGCAAAGAGAGCTGGCGCTCCCCAAAGTGAAGTACTAGGGCGAATAAAACCCTTATCTAACAATTCCTGGAGTTGAATCTTCAACTCACTCAATTCAGCAGGTGCAAATCTATATGGAGCCATAGAAATCGGTGCCGTTCCAGGCACTAAATCAATAGAGAACTCGATCTCTCGGTGAGACGGTAAAATAACAAGATCCTCGGGAAAAACATCCGAGTATTCACAAACTACCCTCGGCAATTCAACCCGAAAGCTCGACAGACTAGTAAAGGTTCCCTCAAACTCAACCACTGGCATGTTCAACTGCAACAATTTAGAGAATTGATCTCTCAACTTCTCCCTAACCGTGGGAGGTAGAAATTTATCTTGGAAAGCCTCAACAAAAGCCTTCCAAGTTCCTCCAATGCGCCCACGCGCATACTTCCACCATTGACCCGCATCCCTCTTTAACTGGAAAGGCGCCAAGTTCACTTTCAACTAATCATCCTCGATGCCAAGCATCTCGAATGTCTTCACTAACTATTCTAGTCACTCATCTGCCTTCAATGGCTCCCTGGGATCACCCACAAACTCATCCGGATTCAACCGGAAGAACTCCCTCTTTAGAAAAAATGGCCCTGTTTCAGCTACTTGGGCTTGGACCTGATTCTCAGCCCTAAAAATGTCCATAGATTCCCTCAATGCTCTGGCCATTTCACAGGCTAAGACGCCCATGGCCTGATGACCAACTGGTTCAGCCATATTGGCTTGACCAATTCCTTCCTCCTGTGCCGGAATGTCATCCGGTATCGACATTTCATGCCCCATAAGTCTACCACGTCTACCACCACCACGTCCACGTCCAGACATCCTAATAAAGGTAACAACAGAAGATTAGCACATTCACAAATGTGACGACTCTAACTCACTTGTGTCCTAATACATTGGACAACAATAAATCACTCCATGTAAGCACATAGTCACAGAAACACATATGAATTTTATTCCCAGACAATGGCCGTCCCATGGCGTTGCGAGAGTTCTAATTAGAAATAGCAGTGATCAAGTGCTCTTCTAATAGGACTTCCAGAAAATCGTTGACTCAATCAACATCTTAGGAACCAAATCCCATACTCAGATAAGCACATAAGCATGTTATCACATAAGCATACAATACATGCTAACGTCTCAATCAAACGAGACAAGCCCATTATGGTACTAACCACTTCCCACATACCCAAAGTATTCAAACCCAGTAGGCTTTGATACCAAGTTGTAACGCCCCCAAAATAATACAATAAACCTATCTATCATGTGAAGGAATATAACAGAAATACAATGCTTTCATTCATCAGAGTTTACTGTTTAACAACCAGTTAAATGCCATGTAGGCTTACATCTTCCCAAGTCATTGCTTGGTTGCACAAAGTGAGTCTCGCTCATTACCTTTTAAGCCCTTAGCTTTACAAATAACAAACATACACACAACAAGACATAATTAAGAAGCTCTTACTTCCCGACAGTCCATCCTCGCTGTTGCCTTGGAGGAAACATCTCACCTACACCTGAAAATGGTATTCCCGTATAGGGTGAGCCAACAGCCCAGTAGAAATAATCTAACACAATATATGAGGCTTAGCAAAGGTATAAATACTACGTGCATAAAAAATACAAATACTAAAACATCCACAAGGCCTACATATTCATATGCCACTAAGACCAAACCTCATTTCCATTTCCCTTCAATTCATTTCAAATTCATATATGCTACTCAATTCATGAGTTAAATTCATTATATTTCAACAGCCAAAATGAGACTACAACTCAATGGTTTCCAATTATGCAAAACACACATAAAAACTTTAAATCTGCCATTTTACGGATATTCCGTCCGAAGGAATCAACACCCATGTATATTTTCTCAAATATGCCATTTTACAGATATTTCGTCCGCGAGAATCGGCACCCATGTATGTTTTCTCAAATATGCCATTTTACGGATATTTTGTCCGAAGGAATTGGCACCCATACATGTTTTCTAAAATATGTCATTTTATGGATATTTCGTCCACGGGAATCGGCACCCATGTATATATATGATTTCGGGTCTTTCACCCACGACAATCCGGCCAACTTGCTTTTAGCGGAGTCCATCCCCTTTCTCCTCCCAAATAAACATACATATACAATGTATTTATAAACATAGTCATATGCAATGACAACCAACATTTGATTAGCATTAAATCGCTTAATCCTCATGCAATTTCTACAACAATCATGGCTATCCTCCACCAATAGCCCAATACATTTATCTCTAAACAAATATTCAATCTCAAGATAAATAGCTTATTCACAACTTCCAAAAGTGTAAGATAATACATAGCTAATTTCACCACCTATACTCATAACTTTCCAATTTCACATTTTCAATGTTAATCTCAATTATTTATGCAAATAATTATTTAAAATCAAAACTGGGGCAAAATCCCCCTTTCACTAAATATCAACGCAAACACCAAAATTAACTATTTTGGCACAACATGACCTTCTATTCAAGCCTCATACTCATTTACCTCATATTCATCAAATACCCCTCTTTTCATTTCACACCCAAATCCTAGATTTGTCCAAACCACAACCAAATCTCAAAATCTATACACAATAGCAAATAACTAAGCTAAAAATCATATTAGAGTGTAGAAAATCCCTACCTCAAGCTTAAGAGAGAAGATGAGCAAAACAAAGTTGAAAATCCAAAGATGTCGAAACCAACTTCTACTTGGATCAAAACGAAGCTCTTGAAAAGCTCTACACTTAATCTCAAAGGAGCAAGGCAAGGATATGCTTCCAAGAGAGTAGATCTAAAGATCTTTGAGCAAAAAACGATTTTGGAGAGGGAGAGAGTGACTCACGGCTTGGAGAAGGAGAAAGAGAAGAAAAAGTAAATAAAAGGTTAAGTGAGGGACCTATTTATAGTGCTAGGTCATAATGAAATAAAGTCCCAAAGTCAACCCAAAAGATCAAGTCAAAATCCTCAAAAAGTAGGCTCAAAACCAGACTGAAATCTGGGAAAAATGTCTGCAGGGGTCGATCCTTTCAACACAAGGGTCGACCCTATGAAGAAACTTATGTTTGACAGCATGTAAGAGGGTCGACCCTTAGACAGGAGGGGGTCGACCCTATTTTCCAGCAACCAACACACAGACATAAGAGGGTCGACCCTCTCCCAGTCTGGTGTCTACCCTATTTTCCAGTAACTTCCCATAAACTTCACCAACAGGTAAGGGTCGACCCTTAGGAAGGCTGGTGTCGACCCTAGAATAGAATTTCTATGTTTCCAAGGAACTTTTGACAAGAACAAGTGCAAACAACCAAACCCAACAAGTTTAAATTGGATTATACTCCTCCAAAACCAACCCATAACAACACCAAAGATTTCAAAAAAAATAAAGGATTCAAATACACTTCCCAAAAGCTTTGAAGGACACAAGTGTTACAGTACACCTCAATGGTGTCTATTTACTAGAGATCTTTTATGCAATAAATAAACAAAATTGTAAAGTGAAAATTCATCCATAAAAGTGATAAAATAACTTTATTTACCAAACATGAAGTGTCAAAAGGACACATTAATGTCTATTTGGGTAATATGCAGACACCCTGTATATCTTGTGGCACTTTACAATGTGATTAAATTGCTTTTCCTTAATGCAGCCCATACTCCCACTAAAAGTAATAAAATCTAACTTCAAAAGAATCTCACATTTACTAGCCTTTATAACTTTTTTTTTATATTATTATTTATAGTACAATCTTTTATACCACAAGTGTAACACCCCAAAGAAATAACACAATAAAGACTAAATAACTTCCAATTACATTATCTTCCTTTCCAATCAATAATTTCTATTACTTAGTATATAAACGGAAAATAAAGCCTCAACATTGACATTATCATCAAATCTCCAACATTTGTATTCGTTAAACTCAAGCGATTTACAAAAAATATTCCACATGCAATTATGCATTCAACATTCTTAGAATATGAATCTATAGCATGTGGCACAATATGTCAAGCATAATTCAATGCCCTCAAGGGCTACAATTTCCATGGCTTATGCTCGGTTACATAAAATAAAGGCTTCCAAACCCAGACATGTAAAGCCTTTGTCTTGTTAAAATAATTACAACAAAAGAAAAGGAGTCTCGTGCTCTCAAAATACATTCCACGCCTCTAACTCGGTAGAATCACCACATCCTTTCCTGCACAAAATCCCATAGGGTGAGTACAAAGCTCAGTAGGAAGATCTTAACAAAATATATAATTTTCATACAGTCTCCTGAGATGAATGCATATGCCATGTCATGTTCAAAAACATATATCTCTATCTTTTGAAACTTTTGTGCACAATGCGATTTGAAGATACAACAAATCAACAACTTCAATGTAATTCAAGGGGTGGTAAATACGACTCAGGTAATCCCTAGGTTGGTGTCTGCAAGTAGGCATAACAAGCACTATGAATCCCCACTTTATTGGTTGTTAACCGGAAGACACGTGGTACCTCCTCCGCGTGTGTTTTGGGTCTTTCACCATGGACACTCATGCCAATTTAATTAATACCAACTACACCCCCTATCCGGACTTACCAACGTATTTATCCCAAAACAATTCAAATTATCTTATTTCATATAACAATTCCTTTATCAAAGCAATAACTTCCCAATATAAGATTCAAAAATCAATTATAATGGCAATGCAAAATATGACAATGCATCAATATAGTTCCATTTTTTTTAATTCCACCACACAATCCTCCATTGTGATCAAATTTCCACATCTCTTATCAATATAACATCATAATATATTTCCAAGAGATAATATAACCATATCAACACACATAAATTCTCTACATACTAATCATCATGTTCTAAATTTGGTTTTCCAAAACAAACAAACAATAAGCTATTCCTCAAGCTTCCCAAATCAACAATTCTCATTTTTCTCATGAAATTTCCTTATTTGATACAACCGTAGAAATTTCCTCTATCATTTACTCACATAACAATTTATCAAACATAAATTTTTATAACATCTCAACTTTTCCCAAAATCCCCAAATTCTAGGGTTTTCACCAAAACTAGGTTTTTACCAAAACTAGGTTTTTGTTACATTTTTTTAAAAGATTTTTCCAAAACAACACTCACACTTTAGAACATAGCTCATATTCTCAAAAGCTTTGGGGGGAAATAAAAAAAGAAAGAAAATCCACTCTTAATATCATCTAGGGTTCATCAATCCAACATCATAGCTACAAAAATTTATATATAACTCAAAGATTATCCCTACCTCAAGCTTGAAAGAGGAAGGAGATGAAAATCCTAAAGCTCAACATTGATGAAAACTTGATTCAACAGATGTAAACGTAGCCCTCATCACCCTTTTTGATTTAGTGTAGAAAGCCCTTTTAAACTCTTGAAGATTTGAGCTAAATCTTAGAGAGAAGTTTGGATTTGGGTGTATTGGTAGAGAGAAATTCCCAATCCGCACGAGTGGATTCAAATGCCCCCATGGGTAGTTTTCTCCAGAGAAGGCCTAGAAAATTTCACAAAATCCGCTCGAGCGGAATCCAAATCCGCACTAGCAAATTTCAAATCCGCACTAGTGAATTTCTGCCCAGAAAACCAGAAGCCCCTGTGTGATTTCGCTTGGGCAGTAATCCGCACGAGCCGTTTGACCAGCCGAAGCCGAAAATTGATTTCGCATCCCAAAACAGATTCCAACGCCGAAAACCCAAAATTTTAACTCAGAAAAGTTAAGAGAGGTTAAGTAAGATAAGAAAAGAATTCTCAACAACTCAATACGATAAACAAAACACCAAAAGTAAAGCATACTAACTTACTACTCAAAACTAGTCAAGTCCAAGACCAGGGACATCACAACAGGTTTGAGGAGTTTTCATTTATCAAGTTATATTTAGGACCAACATAATGATGGAAGATAAATTAATTTTTTTGGAGAAATCATTAAATTTTAATTTATACAAACCATCATAAATAATACCAAAATTAAAAAAAGAAGTATTTTCAATAAATTAAACTTTTATTCTAAATTTTGAAAATAACCATCAAGGCTAATTAAGTTTGGACAAATCAATAAATAATTTTCAAAATTAGAATGAACATCAATTTTTGAAATACAGTCTAAATAATGATCAATGTTCAAAAACAAACAATAAGTCCAGATAATTTCAATTGAGATTTTAACATAATCGGTTTGAAAATAATTTTACATCTTATTAAAAACATGAGTAGCCGTTTTTTTTTTCTTCTCATGAGACAAAATCTTGAGCATACTCGTTTTTTTTAGGTGGTTATTTCTTTATGTCATTTTTTAAGCTTTCTCCCTTTCTTTTTGGCTTCTTGAATTACGAGATTAATAAATGATATCTCAATTATTTAAGTTTTGTCTCTTCTTAAATAAATATACTAATAAATTTATTAACTTTCTACTTACTATTCATAGAATTATAGTTAATATGAATGACCCATACTGAAGAGACAAATTGCTCAAAATAAATTGCACGAAAATAAATTCATTCATAAAAATTCTTAAATTCTTTAATTGAGCAGTTAAGTTAGACAATTCAATGATATACTCATACATCTCATGCATAACATTGAACTTTATGATGGTAAGTTTAATCATAAGTGTCCTAGCAAAAAAACTTGTTAGTAGCTCAGAAACATTCTTTCACATTATTTAGCATTATCAGTTTAAGGAAATTAAAACTTAATATTTTCTACAATCAAACAAAAAAAAAAAAAAAAAGAACACTTGATTTATTCGATCACTTCATACTTTATGAAAAGTTTTTTGTTTCTTTTACATTGCTTGAATCATAATAGCAATCAATTTCTCAAATAGTAACACTAAGTCAAAATTCAGAACATCGAGATGAAATTGAACTTGTTCTATTCATTTTGAGAAATCTTTTTTATTTAAAATTGAAACAAACAAAGTATACAAATATAGCAAAATAAAACTTTAATCGATAATTCTTGCTCACTACATTAACGCTAAAAGTAATCAATAATTGACAATTAGTCAAGATAAACACATGTTTAAACAATCACAAATAGTATTACCGTGATCTACCTTTGGGATAATCTAATGGCATACTATTTAATAATTATGATGATTCCCTTTCACCAATAGGACTAGTTGATAAAATATTCATAATTAAGTAGGTCTGTTACCTTTGGGTATTCATTCCAATATCAATTACAAATATCCATCATGTCACGACCCGAACCCACCCCTTAAGGTTTAGGCCGTGACCAGCCAGTAATCTTAGATTACCTCCGGCCTCACATACAAATCTTATAATTAATATAAGTAAAGGGGAACTGCAGAAGCAATATTAAAATACAAGCATGTCCATTGGGCGGTGCATACATGAAAGTTATTCAGAATTAAGACTCAAACTCTTTCATAGATATGGATACAAAAATACATCATAGCATCTTAACATGATACAGCTTGTCCATCCATTTCAAGTTCCCAAACAAAAGGAAGTAAACAAAGAAACAAAAGAAATAAAACACATTCCAAGGTTCACGAAGTTGACACACTTGGCTCCGCATGAGACCAAGTTCGCCCCCATCATGGAGGCACTCCAAAACAGCTAACAAGAGGGTGGACTCCCAAGGTTGCCTTATGCTTGATGCTCCATTTGCCCACCTACATATATATATATATATATGGGAGAAAGGGGTGAGCTAAAGCCTAGTGAGTAATACAAGTATAAAGAGGTTAAATGAATAATGTCTATCATTGTACTAAATCATATCACATGAGTTTGAGTCATATCATAAACAATTACTTGTCATATCGAAATTTACAAAGCATAATCATATGTGGTACATCCAATAGTGCACGATAGGACCATATAGGTCTAAACATGAATAGGGACCCCTTGGGTCTACATCATAGATCTCTGTAAAGATGGGCTACAATATTATTTCCCTCGGGCAATGGCCATATAGCATAGGCCATGGTATTATTTTTCTTGGGCGAGGGCGGTAGGCCATGGTATTGGTACCCACATGCAAGGGCTACACTTAGGATGCCACAATTACATTTTGAAAAAGACAATCATTCATTTGTATCAAAATAGCATTTCAGAATAAAATCTTGCGGTAAACCAAAACACACTTTAATAACATATCTTTACAAAAGTACTACTCACAGTGGGTGGTAATAACGATGGACCTCAGTTGACCACCTACACAAACACATAACACAAGTACACATTGAAGCACATATCCGAAACATGTAACATATGTTTCTAGCTTCTTCCATGATTATGGATGTTTAAATGAGGGTTAAGAATGCCTAAATGGGCATGAGGATGCAAATATGAACTTAGGAGTCTTAGTCAAATTTTGTTCAAAAGAAGGCCTTCGCTAGAGCGCACCCTTGGTCGCTCGAGCGGTGTGGCCTGACTGTGCGTTCGCTCAAAATGTACGCTCGATGGTTGTTCGAGCCAAGTGCTGAACAAAAGTAAGTTTGCTCGAGCGCACACTTGGTCACTCGAGCCAATTACCAAAGTCTACAAAAATACTGAATGCCTTTAATGTTCACTCAAGCCATGGTTCCTTCACTCGAGCGAACTGTGTGAATTCTGGGTTTTCCAAATTTGTGTTTGAAGCTCAAAACTAAACCTTTCATGTTCAAAACTTGTTTGGTCGGTCCCAAAAGCTTGGAAACTCATTACAAAACATGAATTGTTGGAAATTATGGAACCATGATCTCAAATACTCTTGCAATTCTTCAAAACAAAGCTCAAAACATCTTGTTCTTGACATGCATGTAACAAAATCAACTATTGTCTTTCTAGAACAAGCATAAATGAAATGTTGAGTGCAAAAACATGAAGAACTCTAAGAAATAACTTGAGTAAGTCTCATGCATGTGTGAATTTGACAAAACCATGTTCAAAAGATGAAGAA
Organism: Camellia granthamiana; assembly: GCA_036172215.1. Classification (NCBI taxonomy): domain Eukaryota; kingdom Viridiplantae; phylum Streptophyta; class Magnoliopsida; order Ericales; family Theaceae; genus Camellia; species Camellia granthamiana. Next base: position 48,104,495 of record CM069904.1, read on the forward strand.
TTATGCATGCATGTACACAATTCACTTGAATTCACCAAATTCTTGTTGGTTCTAACTCATTTCTTTCAATTACATGCAAATGATCCTACAAATTAGTGAATTCATCTTCCTACATGGATTAACTTCCTAAATTATAGGTGAAGATCATACTTAGAGCTTGAATTAGGCCTTTGTTGAACTAAATCTCTTCAATCACCCCTTAATCCTCTTGAATTCTTCTTATTTCTCTCTAAGATTGTTGAGTTCTCACTTTAGCTTTCAATTTTTAGTGCAAAAATGTTGTAGAGAATGAGTCTTAAGCATAACTAGCATATATATTTAGATACATTAAGCTTAGCTAATTAATTGTGATTAAGGCTAATCATTTGGCTTAAGTCTAAACAATTATACTTAATTTATTCTAATTTTTTTGATCCAAATCAAATTTTAATTAAGCCATATGGTCCTAAATATTCCAACTAGCCTACTGGCTTAATCAATTTCTATTTTGAACCTGTTCAAGCTTTCAATTTCGCATTCTACATTAACATTTAAACAAAGATTTCACCAAAAAACAATTAATCATTAAATAAACACATAATTATGCAAATTATGCCCAACAAAATACTATATAAAAATAATATGAAGGTCGCGTCGTCACAGTTTTCCTCCCTTAGGAAGTTTGGTCCTCCAAACTTGAGTGACCTCCATTCGGAAACAATTTTGGATAGCGTTGCCTCATTTCATCCTCCTTTTCCCATGTTTTTTTTTTTCCATTGTGTTCTTTCCACTTAACTTTCACTATAGAAATGGACTTGTTTCTCAATTGCTTAACTTGTCGATCAATAATCTGTATTGACTTTTCCTCGTAGATCATATCATCGTCAAGTGCTATTCTGTGGTAGTCTATGACATGGAATGGGTCTCTAAGGTATCCATGGAGCATTGATACATGGAAGACATTATGCATTTGCTCCATCTCCGGTGGTAGAGCGATATAGTAAACAACATGGCCAAGTTTTTCTAAAATCTGAAACGACCCGATGTAGCGCTGTGTCAACTTCCCTTTTCTGCCAAAACGTGTATGCCCTTTCGTTGGCGTCACTCGAATGAACACATGGTCTCCTACTTCATATTTCAAATCTCTCATTCTTTGATCAGCGTAACTTTTTTGTCGGTTCTGAGCAGTCTTGAGCCTTTGTTGAATAACTTTTATCTTCTCAGTCCTCTTTGCACAAGTTCATATCCATACAAAGCCCTATCACCAACCTTGGTCCAGCAAATCGGAGATCTACACTTTCTTCCGTACAATGCCTCATATGGCGCCATACCGATGCTTGAGTGGAAACTGTTATTGTAAGCAAACTTAGCTAATGGTAGGTAAGTTTCCCAACTGCTCTGAAATTCTAGGATGCACATACGAAGAATATCTTCTAAGGTTTGGATAGTTCTCTTCATTTGTCCATCGACTTATGGATGAAAAGTCGTTCTGAATCTCAACTCTGTACCCATTGCCTATTGGTAACTTTGCCAAAATCTATAAACAAATTTAGGATCCCTATCTGATACAATAGATACTGGAACCCCATGTAATCGAATGATCTCATCAATATAAATAGTTACAAGTCTATAGGCATTAAATGAAGTTTTCACAGCAAGAAAATGAGCAGATTTCGTTAATCTATCAACAATAACCCAAATAGCAGTCATATCTCTAGATATCCGAGGTAGACCAACAATGAAGTCCATGGTTATATGTTCCTACTTCCATTCTGGAATGGGAAGTGATTGAAGCAAACCTGCAGGTTTCTAATGCTTAGCTTTTATTTGTTAACATTTGAGGCATTTAGAATTGTAGTCTGCAATTTCTCTATTCATATTTGGCCACCAGTACATTTGCTTCAAGTCTTGGTACATTTTGGTATTCCCCGGATGCATAGAAAACATTGATTTGTGAGCCTCTTCTAAAATTCTTCTTTTCAACTCTAAGTCATTAGGAACACAAAGCCTCCCTTGGAATTTCAAAACTTGTTCTTCAATAGTGAATCCTGGTCTGGGCTTAGTCTTAAACTCATCACACACTTTCTTTAAAAACTTATCATCTTTCTATTTCTGTTCGGTCTCTTCAATAATTCCCGGTTATGCAAACATGGTGGCCAAAACACTGTCTTGCCCGTGATGAACAGCTTCAATTTCAAGTCTGTCTAGATCTTACAGAATTTCCTTCTGGTCTATCAATAAGCATGCCATGATTCCTACACTCTTTATTCTAAAAGCATCAACCACTGTATTAGCTTTACACGGATGGTAGTGAATTTGCAAGTCATAATCTTTAATCAATTCAAGCCAACGTCTCTGCCGCATATTTAGTTCTTTCTGGGTGCAGAGATATTTCAAACTTCTGTGATTTGTGTACACTTCATATTTAGCCCTATACAAATAGTGGTGCCAAATTTTCAATGCAAATACTACTGCAACAAGCTCTAGATCATGTGTTGGGTAGTTCTTTTTATGTGGTTTTAATTGTCGGGATGCGTACGCAATCACTTTCCAATTCTGCATTAAAACACAACCCAAACCTCTATGAGTTGCATTACTAAAAATCACAAACCCTTCTGTACCTGATGGTAAGGTGAGGATTGGAGCCGTAGTTAGTCTCGTCTTCAATTCTTGGAATGCAGATTCCCTTTGATCGGTCCACACAAATGGTTCACCCTTTTGAGTCATTTGTGTCAATGGTACAACTATTTTAGAGAAGTCTTTAACAAATCTCCGATAGTAACCTGCCAAACCCATAAAACTACGAATTTCTGTTATGTTAGTCAGAGTAGGCCAATTAACAATCGCCTCAATTTTCTATGGGTCAACAGATACCCCTTCTTTATTGATAACATGTCCCAAAAATGTAACTTCATTCAACCAGAATTCACATTTCTTAAATTTCCCATATAATTGTTTTTCCCTGAGTGTTTGCAAAATTATTCTAAGATGTTGTTCATGTTCTTCTTTACTCTTTGAGTATATCAAGATATCATCAATAAAGACTACAACAAACTTATCTAAAACTGGTTTAAAAATTCAGTTCATTAAGTCCATAAAGGCTGTTGGTGCATTAGTGACTTCGAAAGGCATGACTGAAAATTCATAGTGTCCATACTTGGTCCAAAAGGTAGTCTTTTCTATGTGTCATGACCCGAACCCGCCCCTATGGGTTAAGGACATAACCGGCCAGTAATCCTGAGATTACCTACGGCCTCAAACCTTAACAGACTTAACTCATCAGAGTAAAGGGGCCAAACGGAACCAAAAATTTAAAGCTTTGTCCATAGAGCCATGCTTATATGCACTCAAGACAAACCATGCACATATACGTTAATAACCCACAACAAGTACAGTATCACAAAATCCTTTACAGACAGGATCATCCAAACTGAGTCAACCCATATCAAACTATATATAGATGTACACAAAGTCCTTGCCAACAAGACAAAATATAAATACATAACAAATGGCAAGGATGGGTCTCGTACGTGAGACACACGGCTGACCCTCCAAAACTCATGTTGTTCCTGGTAGACTTCACTAGGGCTGGGTTTGGACTTCCCTCGGCTCACCTACAAACACATGAATGAGCGTGAGCGATAGCCCAATGAATAATATCGAATACATAAGTTACATAAGCAATATGAAGAACAACATGCTCCGAACGGCCTTGGGCCCAATGCATATTTCTGCTTAACATATATACACTTATACAAAATTCAGATCAAATGACTGTAGTTCCAAACATACTGGCCTTTGGCCCAATCAGATTTCCATTCGTGTCAAAACGACCTTCGGCCCATTCATTTATGTCAAAACGGCCTTCGGCCCATTCATTTTTGTCAAAACGGCCTCCGGCCCATACATTCGTGTCAAAACGACCTTAGGTCCATTCATTTATGTCAAAACGGCCTTCGGCCCACTCATTCATGTCAAAATGACCTTCGGTCCATTTATTTATATGAAGACGGCCTTCGGCCCGTTCATTTATATCAAAACGGCCTTCGGTCCACTCATTCATGTCAAAACGACCTTCGGTCCATTTACTTATATCAAAACGACCTTCGGTCCATTCATTTCTATCAAAATGACCTTTGGTCCGTTCATTTCTATCATGTCAAACTTTTGTCCACGATCCCAATTAGTAACTCATGAAGCTTATAAGGGAAATAAACAATTGGACATTGACAAGCTTTCAAATATCGATATTACTCACAGTGATCGGCTTGTGGATTTGCCCTGGAGCTTGACCCTACACAATTCATGAACACAAAACGGGTCACTAACAGTTCAATCCGTTCTTTGATTCACATATTCCTCTTTAGGCTTTATTCTTATCTCATTAACTCATTTACAATGTTTAACATATGCCTAAGAGTGCTTACAAGTGAAAGAGAACGGAAAACAAAACACAGAACGAGCATACAAAATTTCAAAGAACAGGGTCCCCGCTCGAGCGTCAACTTCCCTGCTCGAGCGGACCCTTAAGGCCTGCAAAAGTACTGGTTGCATGAAAAATACGCTCGAGCGTGAAATATAGCGCTCGAGCGGAAGGCCTGTTTACAAAAGCTCCTCGCTCGAGCGTGAAACATACCGCTCAAGCAAAGGTCCAACTCTGCAAAAAGTGCTGGGAGCATGATTTTCCCGCTCGAGCGTCGTGTTACCCCGCTCGAGCGGACCTCAAAATTCTGGAAAACCCAAAATTGTGTTCTTGAGCTTCATTTCGACTTCCCAGCCACAATACTTGCATGCAATGGCTCAAATCCCAAATATAATCATACTAACATGGCACCAATGCAAGATTATAACATTATGGAGCTCAATTTCTTGATTTATCTACATGCATGTCCCAAAATATGTCAAGTTCAACACCAACATAACAAACTCATGCATTCAAGCTCATATCTTCTCAAATTGTACATGCATGTGATGAATTAGCCACATTCTCAACTTAGATAACACAAATGGTGATCAAGACATGAGTTTCCTTTAACATTTCACATGGATTATACACATTTGTGCTCAAACATGCAAAATCAAGGTGATTTCCTACATGCATGCACATATTAAGCTTCAATTCAACAAATACAACCCAATGTCATTTCAATCTTGCTCTTGATCACCAAAGTAGCTTAAGCACACAAAATTACAATCTATAATCCAAGGTTTACTCACCTAGAAGCTTTGATCTTCTAAGCTCTAGTCAATTCTTGAGCTAAGGCTCCAAGATTTCCAAGCTTGAGTCACAAATTACACAATTCTCTCCCTCTCTCTCTCTCTCTCTCTCTCTCTCTCTCTCTTTCTCAAGGTTTGATCATCCAAAATGAATACATAGGAGAGAATGGGAAGTGTAGTGCCCTTACCCAACAATTCCCACTAACTCATAATAATAATAATAACAAATAATTGGGCACCAATTTACCCATTATCAACTTAATCTGGTCCGAATCAATTTTTCAATTAAATTTCACCGTAGGTTCTAAAAATTATGCCAATCACAATGGCGTAATCGATTTCGGGTTCTGTGACCGAAAAGGCCTTCAATTTAATTTCCAAAGTAGATTATTCAGACAGATATTCCTACGGTGAACAGATAGAAACTCAAAGTCACATACATTCACATAATGGCATACAAAATCATATCAAAACATATAATCACATACGTATTAGGGACCAATTAACATAATATAGAACAGGGGTATCACACTATGTCTTTAGCCTTAACTTTCAACTGATGGTATCCTGAACGCAAATCAGTCTTTGAAAATACCTGAGATCCCTATAACTGGTCAAATAAATTATCAATTCGAGGCAAAGGATATTTGTTTTTAATAGTTACCTTGTTGAGTTCCCTGTAATCAATACACAAGCGGAGTGTTCCATTCTTCTTTTTCACAAACAACATAGGTGCACCCTACGGTGATGTGCTCGATCAGATAAACCCCTTATCAAGCAGTTCTTGTAACTGTACTTTCGATTCTTTCATTTTAGCAGTTGATATACGATAGGGAATTTTAGATATAGGTTAAGTACCAGGCATCACATCAATTACAAATTCAATTTCCCTATCAACTAACTGTCCAGGCAACTCTTTTGGAGACACATCAGGAAAATCCCTCACGATAGGTATATCATCTAAAGCAACATTTGAAGATTAAGTACCCATTATACTACATAAATACCCCTTACACCGTTTGTTAATCAGTTTACGTGCTTTCAAAAATTAGGTATGGTGGGGGAACTACACCTCTCCCCTCAAATTAAAACTTAGTTTGTCCCGGTGGTCAGAATATTACATGTTTAGATGCACAATCAATAGTCGCATAATATTTGGACAACCAATCCATACCCAAAATAATATCAGAGTGAGTCATGTCTAAGGGCAACAAATCAACATATAATGTAGCATTCTCAAGTAAAGTTTCACAAGCAGGGTAAAAGGTTAAACATAACATTGATCCCCCTGATGGTAATGACACACATAATATATATTTCAAGGTTTCTAGCTGTCTATTCAAGCTAGAAGCAAATTGCATAAAGACAAAAGAGTAAGTAGACCTTGAATCAATCAAAACATATGCATACTGCCTACAAATAGAGAGTGTACCTGAGACTACAGTTTCTACATTCTGAGTGTCCCCCAGTACAAGAGCAAAGATCCTCCTTTGTTTTTGACTATCTTGTGTTGCAGCCGGAGTTGCATTGGCCCTTATATTTGGCGCCAATATGGTTGAGCTTGTAGCACCCCGATTGTCTCGTTGTTGTGATTGCGGACATTCCTTTGCAATGTGCCGCTTCTTTCCACACTGACAACAAGCCTCGGTGATTCGGTAACACACCCCGATGCTTCCTTCTACAGTCTAGACAAATAGGTGTTGAATCGCTACTCTGATTGGAGTTACTAGAATTTATTGACTTTGCCTTCTTGGTCGTTGCTGAAGTTGATCCTTTGTTCACATTCATATTCTACCTCTTACCTCTTCATTCAAAGTTTCAGTTATGGGTTACCAAGTTTGTCTCTGCCATAAGAGCCTTGTCTAATACATTAACACATTTAGGCTATTTCAAAACATTAATTCTATCAAGAATTGCATCTTGGAGACCTCCCTCAAATGTTTTTGGCCTTTTTATAGTCCGTATCAACCATATGTGGTGTGAACCGTGCTAGTTTAGTGAACTAAGCCTCATACCCTACCACTGATTTGTTCTCCTGTTTCAACTGCTCAAACTCTGTTACTTTTATGTCCCATACACACTGCGGGAAGTACTTCTCATGGAAGATCTCTAGAAATTAAGCCCCATTGATTCCCCTGTTAGTGTCTTGTACACTACAACAAAAAAGGGTTTTTACTGTGCGCAATGCACGCCATAAAAACCCTTTTACGACATGCAGCGGGCGTCATATTATGATCAGTCATGGAAAGTCATTCACTTTTAACGACATACTTCATACGCCGTTAAAAACTATTTAACGTCAGATTTTGTGTGTCGTTGTTACTTTTTCTACAACATGCTATAGTATACCGTTAAAAACTATTTAACGGCATATTTTATACATCGTTGTTACTTTTTCTATGACTACTTTTGTACACTGTTAATTGGTGAGACAAATAACGACGTTGATTGGGCGTCGTAAAATATGTAATACAACGACTTCTTATACCTGCCGTAGAATACGCAGTTTTTTTTTTTTTTAAATTCAGCAGGTTTTATTTGACCAATTTTGTACAATCTAACAAATATTACAAACAAGCATCACAAAACATCAATCAACCACCAAAATATTGTTTGAAACATCAAAAAGAAACTATATCCATAAATTATAAACATTCAACAATTGTCTATACATTCCAAACATTTGAAAACTATATCCTTAAATTCTAAACTGTACAAAAAGTTCAAACCATCCAAAACTATGCATATCTAACTTTTAAACATATCGACAACTATTAAGAGATTATCTAAAATTACCGACAACAGTTTCTATAGCAGTTGCAGCTGCAACTGTAGCAAATCCACTTGCTCCTATCACAGGGACGAGGGTGTCCAATGTATGTGTTAAGGCACCTAAACCTGCAGCAATAGCTGGAGCAACTAACCCTATTGCATTTCTTGTCTGCATAACAAAGGAAACTTCACATCGTATAACTTTAAACCATTCTAATAAAATAAAAAACACAATATTTATCAAACTGCATTTAAAAATTGAAGGATTTTACCTCCAGATTCCTGCTGCAACACGCAAAGTCATAAACAGAAACAACCCTATCCAAATTCCAGCAAGACCAAATATCGGGGCAGTAACAAGTAAGAACACCGAAGAGACAATTCCAACCAATACCTGCTTACCCCACATAATAAGCCGCGGAAGAAATAGATAAAGTGAAATAATGAAAGTATCTTACACATAGGCAGAAAGAAATACCATTGAGTACGCTGCATATCCAAAGTTTAAAACCCCATAGCAGAGCCCATCAAGAACAACAAAAAGAGCATTAATTGGCTCAGATCCAGTAACAATCTGCCAACAATAACAATCCCATATTTCATTACTAGTAGCATGTCTAACTTGCAACAAGCTACAGGTATGGAAAATAGTGATGCAAATCCCAAAAAATAATTACAGAAATTAATGCATTCCATAACAAGAGCACACAAAGAAGGAAAACACTAAATTTTCAATTTTTATTATTGGTGAATTATGGAAAATAAATGTTTTTATTTTCTAGGCCTTTGACCAAAAAATTACTTCTAAATAGACCTTTGGATAAAGTTCTTTATTACTATTTTTTTTTTAACAGGCCAACAAAGACAAAAAAAAATTATTTAAAGCATTAAGGCCTCTGAAAAAATAAAAAAAATTAGGCAAGCATCTAACTCACTTACATTATGTTTGGTTGGGAGATTTGGAAAGGAATTTAGAAAGAGAAAGAGAAAAAGTAAGTGAAATGAGAATAAAATATACCTATACTTCACCTAATTTCATACATTTTTCTTTTCCATCTCCAAATCCCTCCCTAAATCTCCCAACTAAACCAAACACAGCATTAAAGAAAAGCTAGCCCCTTCCAACCCATATTTCAAAAAATAAAACTAAAAAATTTATTAATTTGTAAATAGATGAGTATTAGAATTCGAGTGGAAGTTCTTGTATACCTTACCTTCCACCCCTGGTACATTTTATACTCTGCTAGGCCTAACTTTCTATTGTTGCAACTCTATATTACAAAAGCTATTCTGACTCTTACCATTTCATTCTTACCATTTCATTCCATTTGATTGATTTGTCTTCATCATAAATTGGTCGGGGGAGTTGACTTTCTTTCATAAATTTGATTGACCTAATTTCAATGTTTTATGCTCATGCAATTATAGGTAGGTTAGTGTGATTTGCTCTAGTTTTCCAAATATTTGTCATGCCAGGAACTCCACAACTAGACTCACTTTTCATTTTTAAGTTCCAAAAAAAAATTAACTATAAAAACAATGAAGCTCCACAAACAAAATTCACACCAACCAATTAGTTGGAGCATATATTTGAAAGCAATTCAAGATTTAGTTAATTCTCTGACATGGAAAATCCCCATTAGCATTCTTGGAAGAAGCTTAAACCACAATCATTCACCTGTGTGTACACAAGTTCAATTGTTCCTTCATTTCCAGCAGGAAACATTGTGAAAACTTCGAGGCTCCGACAGTCCCGGAACCAAAAAATGGACGATCTTTATGGATCTCTGCAATCTAATCAAAAAATATCAAAACAAAATATTGAGTTGAAACTTGCTTACATTAGCACATGCCAAAAAATGATAGGAACCATATTGCAAATTATAAACTGATATGACATCAAAACCACCAACCATACTACATATAAACTGAAAATCCTACCATGGGATTTACTTCCAAACAAGAAGTACTGAGCCATATCTAAAATTGTTGCTAAATCACAAACAATAAATAATTCTTCTTTTCAATATTATTTTTGTTTAGAATATGTATAGGGAAAATTGCAAATCCAATTATGGACTTTGTTTCAGGATTACTGGTGTAATACGTATGTAACATCCATGTTAATCCATCAGCACTATTTCTGTTTGGATTTTAAGTGTGAGGACACGCAATAGGGAAAATCAACTCACATTGACGAAATTTAAGACAACAGCATTTTTATTTATTGGGCCAAATCAGAAGCTTTAGTTTTGTATATGTAAATGTGCTATGTGAATTATGCGGCCTAAATGCATGTTCTGAGTGCTTCCATCAGTTAATTGTCTACATATAACACATTGTTCCCTATTTAGACTGTACAAAAATATCAGACTTCGACTTACCTTTACAGAAAATGTTCTGGGAATATAGAGTAGTCATCATTAGATGAATACCACAAAATCCTCTCATCCAAAACTGAAAACTAATAAGACATGTTTCTTTGCTGCCAATAAACAAGATGGCTGAACCTTCAATTTGACATTTAGCCAACAATATGGCAGCTTTAGGCATCATAGCATCCGGCCCTAGAAAATAGATAGAGATTTTTAGGTAATCAATTGACTAAGATGCCAGTGTTGTACCAGCAAAATACCTCACTAGTGCTTCATCATTTGGATGCCCCATTTCATAGGGAAACCAAGTCTAGTTTTCATTATTCATTTTAGAAGCCAAACTACAACAATTAACACCCTCTAAAGGTAGACTAGATTCAAATTGGATATGTGCAATATTATTTCTAAATTTCAAAAAATAAAGAAAAAAATGAATCATCAAATAATTTCAGAAGGTAAATCCATCTAGTCTAGTAAACCATAAAAGCACCTCAAAGGAGCATAAGAATAGGCTAACCTCACCAATCCCTATAAAGGCACGCATGACAAGCAAGAAAGGAAGCCCAACTCGGGCAGCAATAGGTGTCAAAACTATTGTAGCTAACCACCAGATCACTCCAAAACCCAATACTAGTTTCCCACCAATTTTATCTGCCCAGATACCTCCAACAATCTATTTGCCAAAGAAATATAAACAAAATCCAGTTAGTAAAGAAGGGTGGCAAGAATTAAGTTTTGACCTTCAATAAAAAAATTACATGGAAGGACAATATCTCATCAAGAGCAATGAAGAGTTGATCACTATTTCAAATGTACAATCACCAGAGTATGTGGATTACTTTTCCCGGGCGAGGGCGGTAGGCCATGGTATTGGTACCCACAGGCAAGGGCTACACTAAGGATGCCACAGTTACATTTCGAAAAAGACAATCATTCATTTGTATCAAAATAGCATTTCAGAATAAAGATCTTGCGGTAAACCAAAACACACTTTAATAACATATCTTTACAAAAGTACTACTCACAATGAGTGGTATTGATGATGGACCTCGGTTGACCACCTACACAAGCACATAACACAAGTACACATTGAAGCACGTATCTGAAACATGTAACGTATCTTAATTCATTTCCTTTACATGTGTTTCTAGCTTGGTCCATGATTATGGATGTTTAAATGAGGCCTAAGAATGCCTAAATGGACATGAGGATGCAAATACGAACTTAGGGGACTTAGTCATATTTTGTTAAAAGTACATCCTTCGCTCGAGCGCACACTTGGGCGCTTGAGTGGTGTGGCCTGACTATAAAAGTACTGGATGCTCAAAATGTGCACTCGATGGTCACTCGAGCCAAGTGATGAGCAAAGGTGAGTTCACTAGAGCGTACACTTGGTCGCTCGAGCCAACTACCAAAGTCTGCAAAAATACTGGATGCCTTCAATGTTTGCTCGAGCCATGGTTCCTTCACTCGAGCGAACTGTGTGAATTCTGGGTTTTCCAAATTTGTGTTTGAAGCTCAAAACTAAACCTTTCATGTTCAAAACTTGTTTGGTCGGTCCCAAAAGCTTGGAAACTCATTACAAAACATGAATTGTTGGAAATTATGGAACCATGATCTCAAATACTCTTGCAATTCTTCAAAACAAAGCTCAAAACATCTTGTTCTTGACATGCATGTAACAAAATCAACTATTGTCTTTCTAGAACAAGCATAAATGAAATGTTGAGTGCAAAAACATGAAGAACTCTAAGAAATAACTTGAGTAAGTCTCATGCATGTGTGAATTTGACAAAACCATGTTCAAAAGATGAAGAATTATGCATGCATGTACACAATTCACTTGAATTCACCAAATTCTTGTTGGTTCTAACTCATTTCTTTCAATTACATGCAAATGATCCTACAAATTAGTGAATTCATCTTCCTACATGGATTAACTTCCTAAATTATAGGTGAAGATCATACTTAGAGCTTGAATTAGGCCTTTGTTGAACTAAATCTCTTCAATCACCCCTTAATCCTCTTGAATTCTTCTTATTTCTCTCTAAGATTGTTGAGTTCTCACTTTAGCTTTCAATTTTTAGTGCAAAAATGTTGTAGAGAATGAGTCTTAAGCATAACTAGCATATATATTTAGATACATTAAGCTTAGCTAATTAATTGTGATTAAGGCTAATCATTTGGCTTAAGTCTAAACAATTATACTTAATTTATTCTAATTCTTTGATCCAAATCAAATTTTAATTAAACTTACCATATGGTAGAAAATCTTCCAACTAGCCTATTGGCTTAATCAATTTATGTTTTTGAACCCGTTCGAGCTTTCAATTTCGCATTCTGCGTTGACATTTAAATAGATATTTCACCAGCAAACATATAATCATCAAATAAACATATAATTATGCAAATTATGCCTAACAAAATACTATATAAAAATAATACGACAGTTAGGGTCGTCACACATCAACTATCCTATTCTAATTCTACAATTACTTAGAAGTGGAGCACCTTTGGGCGAACCTAATATCTTTGTAATTAAAGAACTGCAATTTGCAAAGTCATTATTTTTTATTACTTGGGAAGGGTATTAAATCTCAATTATTGGATTTGATATTTATGTATCATTCTGATTGGGTCACTTTGGCAACTACTAATCATATCATAATTTTGATTTCAAATCAAAAGAAAAAACTTATACATAATTATTTATTTACAATTATTCATCACCGTTATCATCATAAGACATATTACTAAATTATAAAAATGATATTAAGACATAAAAAATATTAACACAATTCATATTTCATGTCACATAAAAATACATACTTTTATACCTCATCAAACTACCAATAAAAATCAAGCTTCTACATAATGATGGTCATAATATCATACTAAAATAATTTTTAGACGTTACAGTTAGATCAACAAATAGCAATATGCTTCGTACTATAAGGATCACAATAACACTTTAATGTGTCTCACAGTAAAATTTGATAATATAAAATTCAGTAAAACATGAATAATAATTATTCATTATGTAAAACAGATATCTTTGGGCATTACTAAATCAAACAATACAGTCATAATTATCGACCAAATTTTTTTTCATAATAAAGACAATTAAATCATGCAAAGTATTCAATTATTCAGATATTAATTTATTCGATTTATCTGAAAATAATAATTCAACATAATCTTTACCACCAATATAGATGATCATGGATGGGTCATCAATCAAAGGTGTTCCACAAACCACTGGAGGGTATAACTTTATCAAAATAACAGGTGTCATCATAAAGTGTGCATTGTAGATTAATAAATATTATTCATGGAAGATATATAACAGCTTGGGTTAGACCCAACCCTTTCATGTTCTTGGATTCGGGATCTGATAACTCTTTATCGTTGTCTATACTTCTTCTTGGCTTGTTGTTGTTGAGTTTGGAGTTGTTGGTTGTGTTGTGAACATGTTGGTAGTTTGTTTTTCAAAGGAAATCATGTCTATTTTCTTCAGGTTTTCTCCAATGATATTTCCTGTGCTCAAACGGTCTTTTACAGTCTGCAAAACTTCTGGGAGGGGGTCATTGTGCGCTCGAGCCCTGTTTTGGTTGCTCGAGCGGTCTCACTTATTGTGTTTGACGCTCAAGCAGTGTTTTGGTTGCTCGAACGGTCTGTGTGAATATCAAATCGAAAAAAAGGAAGTATCATCACTTTTTCACCCCCTTGCTCTCTCTAAAACATTCTAAACCTAATTTCTTCTCTCTCTCTCTCTCTCTCTAGTTCTTGCTAAAAACCCTCTCATACACCCTAATCCTTTGATTTCACCACCATAGTGCTTTGGAGTAAAACATAGAGCTCGGCAAGGGCTTCCTTTTAATCTAAGTGGACCATTGTTTCATCGTTGGTGATTTTTGGGTTGTCTTCTCTTCGCTTTAGCAAGTAGGGATTTCTTTGCTCCTTTTCAATACCTCGTTATAGATATACATGTGATAGTTTTTATAGCATTTAAAAACTAGTTTGTCAAGAAATTTTACAAAAGCATGATAGGGATTTGGGGGTTTGAATTTTGGGTGTATGATTCGGATGAGTTACGGGTGTTTCGGTTAAGTGGAAGGTGGTTGGGTATGTTAGCGTTGAAAGTGGGGAAAAACCCTAATTTATCATTATGGACTTAATTAATCCTAAAGGGGTGAAGATGTGTAATAACTGAGTTATGTGTTGAAGAATTGGAATAGTGGGTTTTAATTAACTATGTATTGTAATTGGACTTTATGAATTGGATTGGTTTAAGGGGAAAGATGAAGTTTTGGCCAAGAGTGGACGTAATTGATTATTTTGAAACAATAGATTTGTTTTTGGAAATAAATGATGTGTGTAACTCTTTTATGAAATGAAATGAGAAATGGTTGGTTTGAAAATGTGGAATTAGTTATGGATTTATAGGGTATGAGTTTGGTGTCTATTTATCTGTATGGAGGTTTTGTCCTTGGTCATCGGTGGAGGATGGCATTGGGGTTGTTGAGTAGATGATGTGTATATATTACACGTGTACGATATTATGTCATTTGGCATGTTGTGCTATTATTGTGTTATGGTTTTGGGGGTCCATTTCCCTCAAAGTGAGGCCAGTAAAGCGTGGCGCCTTGACAAAGGTTCCTCGTCCCTTTTAGTTTGTGCTCGGTAAAGTGTGAAAGGAGTTTCGTTTCTCTCCGGGTGAGGCTAGTAAAGCGTGGCACCTTGTGATAGGTTCCTCTTCCTTCCAGTTTGCGCTTGGTAAAGTGTGACCTTGGGGTTATTCCCCTTTGGGTGAGGCCGACAAAGCGTTATGTGTTATGTGGGTTGTATCATTTGCCATCTGTGTTGTAGGCTAATGGAAATGGAAGTGTGTATTACGTTCAGTTATTTATATTTAGAAATATATGTTTCTCGATAACTTGTTGTGGGTCTTCCTTGCCCTTAGGACTATGGCCAAGGAAGATAGTAGATGTGCTATCGCATAAGTGTGTGTAGTGGGTGAGTTGTGAGATTGGGTTATGATTCATATATGGTAATGCACTTTCAAAACAAATATGGAGACAAAATTCTGTTGTATTAACGTGAATATTATAGACACCCTATTTTGATCGCCCCTAAGACTTGGGCGCTTTGTTCCGAACACTCGATGATGAAATGTTATACTCTGTAATTTTTTGAATCTTCAGTAACAGAATTCAATTTTGAGCTTCGAACCCAAACCTTGCACCCCATTTCAGACCTAAACCTTATTTTTCTAGCTCGACCACTCAAAAAACAACAAGACCAAAAAATGTACGGCATGCCATATTATGTTGACAAGTCGTCCGTCCCCTTGGTCAACCAGCTATGTTTGCTAACAACAGACCATCTGCAGCACAGGCTACTCCCATGCACGAGCCTTGGCCAGCTGTCCTCTTTTGAAGATATTTTCGACGTGAGACGCTGAAATTCTATAAATACCACACCTACTTTCAGAGTTTAGGGTTAGAAAACTTTGTGAGAAAGCTTTTCCAAAGGCGTACAAAACACCCTCCACCCTTTTGAATATAGATACACCATCGAAGCTTGAATTTGAAGCTTTCTTTTCCTGAAGTTTTGATATTGATTTCAGAGAGTTTAGAGTGTTTGGATTGAAGGTTGTAGATCAAAAGGCTCTTTCTCTTTTCAAGAGGTTAATCCTTGAACCCTTTTCATTACCTATCCCTTTATTCTCTTGTTCTTCATTCTCTATTTGAATACTAATTTTCAAAGTTATCTTAGGCTTAAAAATGTGATTTAAATCTCGTTGAAGGTGGAAGGGTTAGCCACCCTTCCATAGGCTTAGCCATTAGTGATGTTCCTGTGGTGTTCTTCATACTTTAGTTTCTTTTTCTTTAATTTCAGCACTATTTTAGGTGATTTTGTATGAATATGGATTGTATATAGTGTGTTTAAAGCTTAAATAGTTAGTTTGATTCTTGTTCCTATCTCTTTTCTTCAAAGTTGTTGTAAGCTCTCTTTTATTTCCGTTTGAATCATGGATATGGATGTCTTATCTATATTCCATCAATAGGAAGATGAGCGAAGAACAACTCTTTATAGCTTTCATTCATTTACTTAGTCTCATTTTGATTTTGCTTTGAAGCCATATGAGAGCTCTTTCATTAGAAATATTGGAGACTCTCTTCTAGTTCCTTGTGGAAGAAGAGCCTATGATTACTTTCCTCAATGATGGAATCTCTCCTTAGTAAGCTTGTTTTTCAAAAATGGCTTCCTATAAATCTACTCTCTCTAAATTTGAGTACTCACTCTTATTTTCCATGAGATGTAGTAGGTTTTAGTCGTCTCTTTGAATGTTTCTTTCTTAAGTAATCCTAGTTTTGCATTCATTGAATATTTCGTCCCGTTGCTTCATGAATCATCATCTAAATACCCTTGGGATGTTTGATGATTTGTAAAGCAAACTGGCTCTCTCCTTGAATATCATCATGACATGAGGGAGCATGAAGGATAAACATCCTTCGGAAACCTTTTGTTTTGCTCTGTTCCAGTTCTATTGCAGCAAGATCTTCTCCAGAATAAATAGCTAGCCGGCCAATCCCTTGTACGACCTACCAATTCCCTTGAATGGCCGACCACTTGATTTATACGATTGTGGTGTCTTTCCAGTGAAACAGAGCAGATCTTGAGGCCCAAAATAGAGCTATTTTCAGACTGTAAACAGTGCAACTTCTGGTAGTGAGCAGAGGCAGTCTTCGAAGAATGTTCTTGCCTGCATCCACGTGATTCCCCGCCTTTCGTTTAATTCCTTTAGATTAGCCTCTTTGATTCATACTTATAATTAATTAGTCATTTTGATTCGATTTGTAATAATTTATTAGTTCATTTGGGTTTGTAATAATTAGTTAATTAGGGTATTTTGACTCTCTTGTAAAGAGAGCAATACATAACACTTGATGTATGTCTTCCATCCCCCATTTTTTTCTCCCTTTTATTTAAATGCTTATCGTAATTGTATAACATCATGTTTTCTTTTATCATCTCCATGATCTGTATCCATGTTTGCATGCATTGAGGTTCGGCTCGTCATATTTGATATCATTATCACTTTTTAATTACTTCATTATGTGCACTACCACATGCGTTGAGTTGATTTATATATCACGTTAAATAGCCAAATCTATTAGTTGAATTTTGTATGTGTTGCATTAGTCATGTGCATTTTTTAGGATCATGCATTTTTCTAACTATCTTTTTTTCTTTGGCTCGCCCTGAATGAGTACTAGGTGAGCATTTTTTCTTTAGCATATCATATGTGTGTTTTGCTACTATGATGAGCATACTACCATGAGGCTACGTGTTTACTTGAAATAACTCATTGAAATGCTTGTGGGTGGAGCCTATCTTGCTTACGTTGGAAATAACTTTGATCATTGTATATACGAGCTCATTTTTCTTTGAGTTGTGCGTATTTAAAACTCCTTCGAAATTGCTTGTGATCAAGGCATTTCCAAAGTGAGCGATGTGGTCTATATTTGTGTGCATCATCACATAGTAATGTTAGTATATTAATAAATCAGAATATGAAAATATAATGTATATAAAATTCACATCATGATTTAGTAGAGGCCGATCTTTGATCGGGTGAGGGGGGTGCTCAATTCATGACCTTCCCCTCTCATACCTAAGTTCTCGAACTGAGACACTTTGGTTACAATGGACATGTGGCCTTTGGCGAGTCATGGGTTTCTTAAATCCCCAAAATTTTAGGTGGTGACTCTAAAATATGGCAATACAGTCCATTTTTGGCATTTCTTGTGATTAATAGATCTTTCTAAAGATTTACCGGATTTGACTCTCATTCTTTTTTCTGTTTCACATTGCACTTGTGGAACCAGATTCAGAACCACAAAAGTCTGAACTGTAGGGAAATTGCATCCGAGGAGACTACACCCCTTTGAGGAGCACTGGAAACCAGCTATAGTTTTTGGCGACTCTGTTGGGGATTTGGAGAACTTAACTCGAACTTCATGATGTGAACTTTTATCTACGTTCATATGTTCTTTGCATTGCATTTGCATAGTGATCTTAAGCCACTGTGTTTACCATTTGATATCCTGGATGACTTGTCGGAGGCTTGCCAAAAGGCTGGTCGAATGTTGGCAATGTCATGTTGGGAACACAACCCTTGGATCTGGGTTACCGCCGTACTGTTTGATCCTCCTTTCACTTTTCGGTGTTAGGTCTGAGGTATATTAGGTAATCTTGTTGAGGTATCCTTTTTGACCAATCGGCCTAGTTCATGTAGTAAGCTCTAGTGACCTTTCAAAATTAGGATATGATACTCTCCCACATTTAGGATGTTGTGATATCGCTTGTTTGAAGTAGTGAAACTCTAGATCATTCCAAAGCTAGGACAGGGTAACCCTACCCCTCTCATGGAGGTGTTTTTCCTCTCTTACCTGCTATGTGCTATACAAATCTACAGGGGTTCTTGAATTCATATCAGTGGTTCAATTATATCAGTTTGTAGGGTAGAATTCAGTAAGGAGTACAGTCATTCATCTATGATCATATCTGTTGTGAATTTGGGCCGAGGTGCTGTCTATTTTTTGATGTTTGCTTTTCTTTTATTTCTTTTGCTAGGTAGGTTTGAATCATAGCTTCAAAAAGACCTGATATCCCCCAAGTTTTGTGGACTCACACCGTTAAAGGCCAGCCAGTGTTAGTCTCTCTCCCACCAGTCTTTCGAATGAGAAGAACTAGGCAGTTATCACTAGTACAGTGCACTCATCAATCACCCGCTCATTCCCACCTGCTCAATTCACCAATATCTGACTCCCCTAAATATGTAATGGTGCAAAGTGCGGAAGAAATTACGGTTATGATGACAGCATTCCAACAGGCCAGGATACACTATACCAGAGGATAGCTGTGCAAGATCAAACCATTGGTAAAATGTGACGCCCATCTGGGCATCAGCATCTACCACACATCTAGTCCTGGCTGCCCAGCCAAACCTTGATCCATCTCTGCTAGCTAAAAACCTTCAAGTTTCGGATCCCCGAGAGGTGTTAGCTCAAGCTCAAGCTTTCAGGCCTTCGGTACAGCCTCACGGCAGGCTTCTTCCTTTTGACATCAATGATTTTGATCCTGCCATGATAAAAATCTCCAAGCTTGAGAAAATGCCCAAAAAATCTCAAGGCCTTAGCTTCATCCTGCACATTGAGGATGGTTACACTAAGACTTCTGTAAGGTTGCTAGAGAAGTTTAAGATGCCACATATCGACAGGTTTAATGGAAGTGGGGATCCGATTGTACACATTCGTCTCTTTTCAAATATCTTGAAACCAATAGGCTTGACACAGGCTCAGAAGTTGTCTTTGTTTGGAAGGACTCTATCGGAAGTGGCAGCCACCTGGTATGCCAAACTAGAGGATTCGACCAAGCAGAATTCAAAAGAATTAGCTGAGCAATTTATTGATCAATATTCCTATAACACTCAAATAGAGGTGACGATTAGCAAGCTAGAGGCAACTTCTCAGAACCCCAAAGAACCCTTCATTGACTTTGTTGCCAGATGGAGCGCAAAGGCCGCCTGAATGACGAACAGGACTTCAAAGAGGGAGCAAGTCCGGTTGGTGGTTCAAAATCTAGGACAAGACATGCTGCAAAGGATGATAGTCGCTCCATTGTCCACTTTCGCTGCTTTACATGAATTAGGGGTTTAGATTGAGAGTGCATTAAAAAAGGGGATCATTCAGAGGATAAGTGAACCCACAAAAGGTCGTTTACCAAGGGTACAAATGTTAGCAGTAGCACTATTCCTAGGCCTACTGAAATCAATGCCGTCATCACCACAACCCAGATAGCTAATCTCTTTGCTGGTGTAAACCCACAAACCACCAATTTAGCTCGAACCCAACTCAGAACCTTTACTCCTCTTCACATAAGTCTAATCCGTGTTCTAAAAGTCTTGATAGAAAAAGGGCATCTCAAGCCCCTTGACCCTCGACCTCTCCCTGACCCACTCCCGACCAGACATGACCCTACCCAATACTGTGTTTTCCATTAGTAGCACGGCCATCACACTGACTGTTGCTTCCATCTCCGTCATGAGATCCAGGATCTCATTGACAATAAAGTTATAGCTCCACCACCAAAACCAAATGTGACCACCAATCCACTCCCCATCCATAACCAAGTTCCCCCACCCAAAAATATCAACCTCCTACAAAACTGTCGCCCACCTTCAACCCCAGCATATATATCATCCCGTCCCATTTACCTAAACGGGAGGTGGTTATTCCTGAATGCACGAACTTATGCATGATGGATATAACACTCGAAACCCATTCAAAGCCTGTGGTGTCGGCAGTTGAAGAGAAGGGAAAGTCATTGAAAAAAGGGTTTTTTGATACCCATATTGCGGAGAAAGGACCATCATCCATGGAAGAGTATGATCCCAGTCAGTGTATTGTGGTTTCTGACCAACCAAAGCCAACAATCATACTACCAGACTCACTCTGCATAATGTTGTTAGAGAAAATGGGCCTAAACAAAGTCTTGATGACTTAGTAGAGGTGGGGGAAGACTTAGAGAACCTCTATTTCTTCAAGGAAGAGGATGTAGGAAATGTGCAGATCGGATGGTGGGATCTGAGCTAGCCTGAATCTAGTCATGGGTGGTGAAGTAGTGAAGAGGAATTTGACATAGAAGAACAGACGAGAAAGAAGACAGTCAAGATTGAAGGGAAGAAAACTGAAGGAAAGAGTCCAAAAGAAGGAGAAATTGACGGGAACAAGAAGTCTGAGGACATGACTATTGTCGAAAAGGAATGAGTACTATAACAGTTTCAAAAGGAGAGAGTGGAAAAAATACAAGGATCAAGATTAGTCTGGGAGCAAACAAATGGAGAGGGGATTTCTTCTGATGTCTAGCTCATTTCATCTTTTCAGCCGGGGGAAGGTTGTCACAGCATCAGCATGATTCGGGCAAAGTCAGACAAGTACTTAACATTGACTGAGGGAGAGTGGTGAAGAGATAATGATCTGAACTTCACTTATATTGATGAGGGGTGAGGAACCAATACCCTTGACAATACATGGTACACGAAAGAGATCAACCACATAACAAGAAATGGTCGCTATTTCAAACCCCCATCCCTAGATCAAGGGGAACCCTCTGGTAAAGATACCGAGAAGATGAAGGAGAAAGTGATAGAATAAGATCTGGTATTGAGGCAACTTAAGAAGATCTATGAAGACATTTCGATTTGGGGACTGCTGATGGCTTCCTAGGAACACAGGCAAGCATTGTTAGAGGTTCTAAACAAGGCCAAGCTTCCTATAGATACCATGCTCGACCAACTGGTATCTTTGGTCACATCTAGGGATGTTACTCCATTGTTGTCTTTCACAGACAAAGAGCTATCGCCTGAGGGGGCCAATCACAACAACCTTTGTATATGACCTTGGAAAGCCAGAAGAAGTGGATCCCAGTAGTATTGGTGGATATTGGCTTGGCAATCAATGTATGTCCGGCGAGGACTTCTTATGCCATAGGCTAGAAGCCAGCTGACTTCACGCCTACGACTCAAGTTGTCCGAGCTTACGACAATACCAGCCGTACTGTCAAGGGGACCTTTAAGAGTCGGACACTAGTTGGTCCATCCGAACATGAGGTTAAATTCCATGTGATGGATGTGCCAGCAACCTTTAATCTATTGTTGGGCAAACCTTGGCTACACCAGATGAAGGCGGTTTCCTCGATGGTACACCAACTGGTGAAGTATCCATTCAAGAGGGGGGATTGCAACTGTTTATCGAAATTCTTCAATCCACCCTCCCCCAAGAACCACCACACTCTTGTTAGAAATACTGCATGGAGAAGAGGATGTATACCTCTCTGGATTCACATTGGCAGAGACATGAGTGGTGTAGACTATTATGACAGAGAATGAGAGGGACTATGTAAGTGCCCAATCTATATATGTGATGAACAACCAAGGACATCTTCCCAGATTGGGATTGGGTAAAAGTGGAAGGCATGGAAATACTGTTACCAAAGAAGTGAGCCATAACCCCCATGCTTTCGAGTTAGGATATGAGCCAACTGGAGAGGATTGGAAGAGGAAAGGAGATGAAATGAAGGAGAGAATTAAAGCAAAGAGAGCCGGAAGGCGATTTGAGTTGGTCCACTAGCCGATCAGAGGGACCCTAAATGGACACTTTGTTTCCATCAAAGGAAAGACTTCCCTTTCCGTGGATTCCCAGAACTGAGGGTCAAACAAGAATAAAAGAAGAAGTACCCTAGGTTTGAGGTTTTCTTTAATCACTAGTCGTCAAATAGCGAGGAGGAATAGGTTGACCAAAGCATTGATGTGGGGCGGAAATGAGTGCCAGTTCAGAGAGCGGCGAGGAGGAACTTCTGGGGATGACACTGGCTAACCTCTTAGCGAATCCCAACACCGAGGCTGAGTCTACTAACTTGGGGGATAGTGTTACTATTTCTGTGATCGGAGATGAACCAGCAGTAGATTGCACCGATCTCATTCTGGATGCGGCCGAGGCTCCACATTTGGTTTGGCAGTTCAAAAGGGGTTCCATTGAGAGTTTTGATTCGGATAATGAGTTTGAGTATGATTTCACTGAGTCTATCAAGTCAAAGGCAGATTCAAGTCAGTCTAGCATGTCAGAGTCTGGCATTTCTGGGGGTGGTAACTCGAATGCCAAGTCTTGTCCAGGTCGTCTTTTTCATTTTTCTTTGAGTATGTTGTAATTGAGGACCCTGATCTTGTGAATGAAAATGCAGTAGAATTTGCTTACTTCTCTATGCCTTTAGTTTGTTGTACTGAAAATGATTTTCAAAATTTTGATGACAACGAAGAGGAAGAAATTCCTCGGGCTTTGAAAAACTTGATTGACCGAGAGGAGGAAAGGTGTGCTTGGATGAGATCATTTCAATTAACGTGGGTACTCAGAAGGATCCTTGCGTAGTCCAGATTGGTTCCACGTTGTCTTCTAAGGAATGCGAGCATTTAATCGCTTTGTTAAAAGATTTCAAAGATGTTTTTACGTGGTCCTACGAAGACATGCCTAGAATCGATCTTGAGATTGTACAACACAGAATCCCTCTCGACCCCGAGGCCTGGCCAGTTAAACAGAAACTCCGCAGGGTTCGTCCAAACTCGGCATTGAAAATCAAAGAGGAAGTCACCAAGAAGATCAATGCAGGGTTCTTGATAGTATCTAAATATCCGAACTGGTTGGCCAACATCATTCCGGTTCCGAAGAAAGATGACATAATTAGAGTTTGTGTCGTCTTCAAAGACTTGAACAAGGCCAGTCCCAAGGATGACTTCTCGTTGCCACACATTGATGAGTTAGTCGACTTCACTGCAGAGCATGCTTTGTTGTCATTCATGGATGGGTTTTCGAGGTACAATCAGATTATGATGGCACCAAAGGACAGGGAAAATACTGTGTTCACCACCCCGTGGGGTACCTACTGCTATAGAGTGATGTCGTTTGGGCTGAAGAATGCCAAGACATTTTATTAGAGGGCTGTAACCACAATATTGCATGACATGATCCATAAAGAAGTCGAGGTATATGTGGATGATATGATCATGAAATCTAAAGGGCGAGAAGGCCACTATGCCGCACTGGAGAAGTTCTTCAGGCTCATCAGGGAATACAGGTTGAGGCTGAATCCATAGAAGTGCACTTTTGGGGTGATTGCAGGGAAAGTGCTGGATTTTCTGATTACACAAAGAGGAATTGAAGTAGATCCATCCAAAATCAAGGCCATCTTAGAAATGCCACCACCAAAGACTGAAAAGTAGGCGTGTGGCTTTCTAGGAAAAGTGCAATTCATAATATGACTTATCTCTAAATTAACCTTGACTTGTGAAACACTATTTGGTCTCTTGAAAAAGGGGAAGAAATTCCAATGGGACGATCGATGTCAGTTTGCTTTCGAACAAGTTAAGCAATATCTTCAAAATCTACCTATTTTGTCACTGCCAGAGCAAGGTAAGCCACTGATCATGTACCTGTCAGTAATGGAGTCGACTATGGGATATATGCTAGAACAATAGTTGGAAGCAAAGGTTGAGAAGGCCATTTACTATCTGAGTAAAAAGATGTTGGATTATAAGACTCGTTACACTCCCTTAGAGAAGACATGTTTGGCTTTGGTTTGGGCCACAAGGAAGTTGAGACACTACCTATTAACCCACTCTGTAATTTTGGTTTCAAGAATGGATCCTATTAAATATCTCTTTGAGAAACCAACAGTTACGGGTAGGCTAGCTCGTTAGTTGCTCCTTCTCTCCAAATTCAATCTCAAGTACGCCATTTGCAAGTCAGTCAAAGGAAGGGTTGTGGCAGAATTCTTGGTAGATCATCTAGTAGAAGAAGAGGAAGACATGGAGTACTTGTTCCCAGATAACGAGATCCTTCAGATAGAAGAGGAGACATGGACAATGTACTTTGATGGAGCTGCTAATCAATACGGTTATAGAATACCCCTACCTTTCAAACTTCGTTTCAAAGTATCCGACAATGAAACAGAATATGAGGTGTGTATCGCTGGATTGGAAGCTGCCCTAGAACTAGGGGCAATAAGGTTTGACGTCATCGGAGATTTGAACCTGGTTGTCTCTCAAGCCAATGGAGATTGGAAGGTCAAAGAAGAAAAAATGAAAGTTTATCACTAGACCTTAGACATTCTGATTCCAAGGTTTGAAAAACTGAAATTTACACATTTGTTAAGAGAGAACAACCAGTTTGCTGACGCACTAGCAACTCTATCCTCTATAACAGACATACCGATTGGGGTTAAGATGCGTCCACACATGAAACAATAGTTGCAATAGAGGAGGTTCAGGACAAGAATCCTTGGTAACACGACATTTGGAATTTTCTGGAAAAGGCCTTATATCCACAAGGGGCAAATGCTAAAGATAAAAGAGGAATACAACGTCTAGCTATCCAGTTCATCATATGTGGAAGCAAGTTGTACAAAAGAGGGCATCTGGGAATGCACAAGTTGTGTGTAGAAGAGGAAGAGTCAAAGTGTCTCATGGAAGCCATTCACGGAGAAGAGTGTGGAGCATACACGAATGGGGTAGTGCTAGCTAGGAAGATCCTCAGGCAAGGTTACTTTTGGTTAACCATGGAGAATGATTGTGTCAACTTTGTTCGGCAATGTCACAAGTGCCAAATCCATGCTAATCGCATGAACATTTCGCCGTCAAAGCTCTACAACATGACTTTACCATGGCCCTTTCTAGACTGGGGCATAGACATTATCGGAGCAGTCTCACCAAAGGGTTCAAATGGACACGAGTTCATCTTAGTGGCAATCGATTACTTCACCAAATAGGTAGAAGCGCAGTTATACTCAGTATTGAAAGCTTCATATGTGGCCAACTTCATCAGGAACATCATCTGTAGGTATGGGGTACTGAATGAAGTAGTATTAGACAACGACTCACACTTCAAAAAGGAAGTGACAGATTTGTTTGAAAAATACAACATGGCCTTTCACAAGTCATCAACATATATGCCATAAACTAATGGAGTTGTTCAAGCCGTAAACAAAAACATCAAGAACATTCTACGAAAGATGGTGGAAACCTATAAGGACTAGCCAGATAAATTGCCTTTTGCACTCTGGGGTTATAGAACGTCAATTCGAACATCTACAGGGGCAACCCCCTACTCTTTGGTATGTGGGATGGAGCTGTTTTGCGATCGAAATCGAAGTACCGTCGTTGAGAATCATGGTTGAGTGTTAGATAGCAAAGGCGGATTGGCAACAGAACGGGTTCAAAGAATTGATGTTGTTTGATAAAAGGAGGTTGAAGGTGTTATATCACATCCAGGGATATCAGCGTAGAATTGCTAGGGCCTTCAACAAGAAAGTCAAGTCTAGAAAGCTCAAAGAAGGAGATATGGTGCTCAAAGACAACCGAGCTCCTATCTATGACCCTAGGGGCAAGTTCTGACCTAATTGGACTGGTCCCTAAATCACCAAATCTATCTGGTCAGGAGGAGCAATGATCCTCATGGATTTGGATGGCTTGGAGTTCTCACAACCGATCAACATGGACAATTTGAAGAAATATTATCCTTGAGAGGCTCGCTAGACCAAAAACCCAAAAGGGTGACCTAGGCAAAAGATAGAGCATGAAAAATTGGAAATAAAAAGAAAATTAGAGCTTGCAAGGTTGAAAACCTGAAAGGGCGGCTTTGGCAAAAGTTAGAGCACAAAAAGAGAGAGTTAATACCCGAGTGAACCCTAACCAGGAACTACGGAAGGCATGATTCCCATCTTTGGGATACGTAGGCAACTTCATCTCGAAGTTCAACCCTAATCATTTTCAACTCAACTGTCCTATCCATGGTTAATTAGTCCATCTCATCATCAGTTGATTTGAGTGTTTTTGTCACGACCCAAACCTACCCCCAAAAGTTTGGTCCATGACAGGCCTGTACTTAGGTCTCAAAACAAAATTTCACGAAGATTTATTCAAATACAGGGCCTTAAGCCGAAGCAAATACCAACATAGATAAAATGCCCATTGAGCTTGTGCATACATGAAGATTTAGATTAATTAAAGCATTTAAATACGCTTCCATATTTATATATATAATCACAGAACTTATATAGATCTCACACACAAATACATAAGACTCATGAATTACATAATTCTCAAAGACAAAATTAAAGCCTCGACGCGAAGCCGTAACCCGGGCGGCTTGACAAAGAGGTGGACCTTAATACAACTCTAGTGTGGATCTCCGATCGCTCACCTACATAAATATATATAAAAATAGAGTGAGCAAGGCTCAGTGAATAATAGCAATGTACGGAGGTTAGGTGAATGAGCATAGCCTTGGAGAATATAAATATACATATATCAAACCATAAACAGGTCTTATCCATAACCATATTTCAAAACGGCCTCAGGCCCATATGTAATACAGAACGGCCTCGGGCCCATGTATGATACGAAATGGCCTTAGGCCCAACATAACAACAGTTGTCCAGAGCAATATAAGGAAGATGGAACATCAGCATGTCTCCATCTCCCTTGGCGTTAGAGCCATTAGTCATATACAATTCGTATCATTATAGGGTAGATAGAACATCGGCCTGTCTCCATCTCCCTCAGCCTTAGGGCCATGAGTCATAAACAATCCATATCATAACGGCCTCGGGCCCATCTTTATTAATAGAAACAAAATGACCTTAGGTCTATATCAATGCTATCGTTCAATCATGTCAATTAATTCAATCAAAGCACAATGTCAATAATATATGCCACTCACAAGCGACGATATATAAATCATAATCACAGGAAGTAAGTAAAACATATCGCTACACTACTATTACTCACAGTGATGGGCTTCTAGCAGCAGCTGGACGACATCCTCGTTTTGACCTACAAACATAATGCACATAGCATAATATGAGAATATAACTGATCCCTTTCTTGTTCTTTAATCAATTCATCATGTTAGTTCTAAACTCATTAGTCCTCAATTGGTCATAATCCGTGCCTAGGAAAATAAGAGGAATCGATAGGAAAATGGTTTAGAAGAAGAAATGGTGTAAAATCGGTAGACAGAAAGTGAACAACCTTCATTAATTTGAGCATATCTATTTGTGTACTTAGAATTTGGGTGTGAGACTACCACCATTGGAAACTAGACTTCCGGGGCTTGAATTTAGGCTCAAAAATCACTTAAAATGGAGCCTGGATGCAAGAGATATGCTTATTTGAAGTTGGATGAAACAGGGTGTCCTGCACCTACGGGAAACAAAGCCGCACGTGCGGGAATTGAGCCGCACGTGCGGGACACTGTGCTTTTATTTCAGAATCATTTTTGGTGTTGGAAGGGGACTGTCGTACGTGCGGCTCTGGGCAAATCTTGTTGTCCGAAAATGTTTGTTGGCTCTGACACTTGTTTTTCCATTTTTTGAGCTTGGTTTCAACTCTAATCACCCAAAACATGTAAAATTACCCTACCACATGATAAACTGACATCATTCAAGGGCCATTTCATTTCAAACAAATCACTCTTCGCCCCAAGTTCAAGATCAATGCTTCATCTTTCATAATCTTGAAAGTTCCCAAAACTCAACCCACAAACACACTTGATCCTTGCATAATCTTATTCTATGGACAATCTAGAGTTCATTCATATGGTATTCATAAGGTTGAGCTCCAATCATAAACAAAATCATAGGACCCAAGTTCTAATTTCTTAAATTGAGCTCAATTAAATACATACATAAAACCCTAACCCAAATGGGTTTCAAATCTTCCAATATCATTGTGATTTCATGAAATTGATGCATTAAACATAAGGATTCAAGATTGACTTCCATACCTTAGTTCAATCTTTGCCTTTCTCTTAGCTCTCTTCAATTTCCCAAGCTTCCATGGTTGATCTGCTTCCTCTCTCTTCAATCTCTTCAATTTATCTTCAAACCCCCATGAATGCTGAGCTCTCTCTCTCTTAGAGAAGCTTTCTCTCTCCTTCTCTCTCTCTCTCTCTCTCTCTTACGGTTCTCTCCCTCTCGCTAAGATATTTTGGCTCAAAGTGATGAGTTCACTCATATCGTATATATATATAAGCTTATCACAATTAGAGAGAGCCAAACACACCCTTACGAATTGTACGAATTCAAATTTCAATTAAACTTCCTAGATGACTCTAAAAATTATGTTGATCATAACTATGTACTCCGTTCTGGTTTTTGAAGCCTCTAAGGCCTTCAATTCGCAGTGTAAAGTTAACCACCCAAACACACCTTAACGAATCAGACGAAATGAATTTCTAATTAACTTTCCCAAATAGCTCTAAAAATTCCCATTAGCACATCCATATACTCATTTTCGATTTCTGAACCCATGAAGGTCGTCAATTTCAGTTTCAAAGTTGTAACTCAACAGATAATTCTTCAATTCGAACAAATATCATTAAATTAAAGCACATTAACCCATAACTAAATAAAGGTAATTTCTGATACGCATTTTGGGGTTGTTATAGTTTTACCTCCATTTGGCAAAAGGTCCACTTATAAGATGAAGTAAGGGGTAGAACAATAGTGAAGGTGAATGCAATTATGGACAGTTATGAACTTCTTGATTCTGGGCTGTGCGTCTTGAGGATTGAATCCCTATGTGATAGGTAATGACCATTTGTGAAAATTTGTTTTGAAAGATTTTAATGAAATTGATTTTCTCAAAATTTTACCTTTTTGCAACACAAACCATTCTTTGGACCCAAAAAAGGGGAAAATTTTTAGTACTCACAACTTTAATTACATGATTTCAACACATGTACACCATCCAACTCTCAAGTTAAATCAAAGTTGCTTTTACATCATAAAAACTTGAAAAGAAAAATCAAAGCAATAAACTAGGGGCACAGTTAAGTCAGGTAGTCGTCCTCTACCTCTTCCCCACACTCTTAGAAGTCTCTGCCGCCAAGGATGGCCCAACCTGTGTCTCATTCTCAAGCCAAGCCAAGCACTTGCTAGAAAAGGCGCAACTAAAGCTAGTCACAGGGGCCAGAAGTTCTCTCATCCTCCAAGCAACGAGGTATCGAGTCAAGTGTGAAGCGCCAACTGGAAATGGAGCAGGATATTCCACCCCCTCATCTGGACGGGTCTGATCATTCCCAAACTGGTGTCTGAACTGGAATGAAAAGTAGAAAACATAGTGTGTAAGGCCAATCAACTGTATACCTGGTTGGCGAAACATGTTGTAGCTCATCTCGGTCAAGTTAAGCTAGGGGCAACACCCAACAATGTTAGTCGCAGATCTGTTACACATCCAGTTGCACCACAATCCCTCTGTGCGAAACCTCACTAGCTACGAGCGAAAGAAGTAGGATCTAGCCGAATACTAGAGGCAAGGGTCCACGACCTTCAGCTTATCCATCAACCACACCTGGGAAGGGATAGAAAATAATAAGAGAGATTAAAGAATATAGAGATGTATGTTGGAAGAAAAAGTAAGGACAGGGCTTTTTAGAGAAAATAAAGAGTGAGTGCCAAAGTGATGTGAGAAATCATAAATGAGAAAGGGTGGAAAACAATACCTGAAGAAGCAATGGACTCGTCACAAACCAAGAAGCCTCTCGCTGATGAAAAGCATCCAACCCTATTATGGTTTCGGCCAGTGCCAAGCCTATACAGCTTTGGCCCTTCTTAAGACGTTGGGCCACTTCAATCAGTCAAATGTTGACTCCGCTGCCACTAGGGGCAACAAGATAATGAGCGAGCAAGCATATGCAAAGGGCATGTTGGCGGTAACCTCGCCAAAGAAGATCACGCCTTTTTCTAATGTCGGCAAAACGATGAATCAGGCCAAGAATATTCAATTCTCCATCGTGAGCCAAAGATTTAGCCTCGTTGACAGAGAGGCCACACATCCGTTCAAGAGCTCGTGCATGGCCAAAAAGGGGTTGAGGCATAATCTTTTCATTATGCCGGGACTCTATTAACGCTTGAAACTCTTCAAGAGTAGGACATATCTCTCATGATCTGAAGCGAAACACATGAGTAATCGCGTCCCAATAGTGGGTAGCAGCGTGGAGGAATGGAAAGGAAAGCTGAGTATGGCTCAAGGAAAAAGGAGCGTTTATGCCGAAACCATTAAAATTCACCTTCTCTGTGCCATCCAAAGTGGTCATCCAATCTTTGAGCCTATCAACCAGGAAAATCTTCATCTCCGGAGGAAACTACCAGAAAAGCATTGTTCTGTCAAAGAAAGCCGTAAGAGGGGACTTTTATAGGGGTTAGGGTTGTGTGAGTGGCTACTAGTTGTTGCCAGCTATCTAGCCGCAGTTTTTGGTCGGCCGGCTACTTTCTCAGCTGGTTGTACATATCATTGGCTAGCCGCCGGCCAAGTATGCCAACCAGACAGTTTGGCAGCAATGTCATGTATGCCTTCTTTGTTTTTGAGTCTTGTTTTGAGTCTTTTGTTTCTGGAAAATATAAATAGGTGTGTTTAGGTTATTTTTACTTTGTTTTTCCTTCGTTGAGTCGTATTTTGTCTTTTGGTCGGTTGTAGGCTCAATATCCGATTGAGAACTCATTCAAATGTGATCATTCTTAGTTTCAATTTCAAAAAACAATCTTTTTTTTTTTGTGTGAGCGTTTAACCCCAATCATGATTTTTACAAAAGAGAAAATATAAGTTTTCAAAAGTAAGAAGTAAAGAACCTATCTGAAGCTATACAATTTATGTACTATCGCCATTGGCAACGTTACCCCTGGAAGAATATGACTCTGAGCTAGAATCATCATCTATATCCTCGGAATCTGTGTGCTCATTCACGATCTCCTCAGTGTCTTTGGTCTTAGTGTCCTCGCTGGTCAAGGTCCTCTCAACGGATGAAGAAGCCCCCTGCATTCAGGACTCATTATCTCCACTCTGACTCCGGACACCTTTTCCCCTGCCTCTACCTCTACCCTTACCCTCACCCCTGCTATATGCAGGGGCCCTTCTTTCTCTCCTCCCCGCAGCTAAAGGAGGTGCCACAGGTGCCGTTGGTGCAGGCGGAGGCTGAAAAAAGTTTGTAAGAAACAAAGAATCAATACAATTTGATGCAGAAACAATATGAGTATACTCAAAGGAAATTAGTGCATATTAGATGAGGAAAATGGGATACCTGAACCTGTTAAAGCCCTAGATCGAGGTCAGATCGAGGTATCTTTTTCGAATATGTTCTTCAATTTTCTTCTTTTCTTTGTTTTTCTTCTTCTTTCATCATTTCTTCTATTCATCTCTCTCTATTGCTGTGTATGTGTGTTCAAATCTATTATTTGATCTTCTTCTTTTCTTCATTTTTCCTCTTCTTTCATCCTTTCTTCTGTTCATCACTTTCCATCGTTGTGTCTGTTTGTTCGCCTCTCTCCCTCTCTATCACTGTGTTTCACTCCCCCTATCTCTCTCCTTCTATTCGTATTTGACTCTCTCTTTTCCATTTGTTTTTCTTTTCTCCCCCCCCCCTCTCCCACTCTCTCTAATGAAACCTTTTTTATAGTTTTTTTTATAACAAAATCTTTATTTCCCTTTTTTTTTTTTCCTTTTTTTCCTTTTTTTTCTTTTGGATATTCATGTTTGCTAAATATTAACATGCATAGAATAAATTATTTGTATTTGTAGAAAAAAAAATTAATTTGTGAATGATATTTGATATTAAATTAAATAAATAAATAAAAATAATATATATTTTTTAATTTTACATATAATAAATAAATATAAATATATATATTGAGTGTGTCCCTAGCATGTTGTGTCCCTCATTTTTGAAAATTTGCGTATCAGTGTATCTGTGTCGTGTTCGTGCCTCATAGGCCAATCTTTCTAATACTAAGGTTTCTAATACATCGATTGAGCTTCATATGAAGCTTAACACTACTAATAGTGTCCCTCTGGATTATCCAACTTTATATCAAGAGCTTGTGGATTGTTTAGTCTATTTGATTGTCACTCACCCCGATCTTGCCTATGTTGTTCATGTGATTAGTCTCATTCCACACATTGGGCTGCTTTGGTTCAGATTCTCTACTATCTCCGAGGTACTATTTTTTAAGGCTTGCTATTGTCTTCTACTTTCTCTTTGGGCTTTGTGGCCTATACTAATTCTGATTGGGCTAGTGATGTCAATGATCATAAGTCTATTTCTGATTCCTTTATGTTTCTTGGCGATTCCTTGATTTCCTGAAGAAAAAAAAAAAAAACTGTTGTTGCCCATTCTACTGCCGAAGTTGAGTACCGTTCTATGGCTCATGCCACTACTGAGATTGTTTGGCTTCATTGTCGATTGTCTGACTTAGGAGTTCCTTAATCCCTTTTGACCTCTCTCTACTGTGACAACCGAAGTGCTATTCAGATTGCCTGTAACACTATCTTTCATGAACGGAAAAAGCACATTGAAATTGATTGTCACTTTATCCATCAATATCTGCAATCTGGTTGTATCTTGTTTCCTTTCGTCCCTTTGACTCTGCAACTTGCTGACTTCGTTAGTAAGACTCACACTACTGCTCGATTTCGGTTTCGGTTTCAGTTTCAGTTTTAGTTTCTTCTTGACAAACTCTCAGTGTTTTCTGCTAAACACCGTGAGTTTGAGCAAGAGTGTGAGAATATTGGTGTATACGTGTGTAGACACCCCATTTTTGACTGTCCTCAAGACTTGGATGTCATCGCTTGTGCATTCAATGATTTTGATTGCATGTGTTCGTTTTGAGTGCCCAAAATCCTCGGCGGAACGCTTTGTCTTTGAGCCTTTAAACCTTGTCCATTCTATGCTTTGTTTTGGACCAAAACCTTATTGTTTCAAGCCTGGAACTTTTGGTGACCTGTCGGCCACCACCAGAGGCTGTCGGCCATGGACCTTGGTTGTCGGCCATTGGTGTGGCCGGTCAGTCACCAGTCTTTTTTTCAAGATATTTGTTGACAGGTGTGCCAGCTGTTAGCACAATTAGTTGCATCTCCCTACACGTGTATGGTGGGATGTTTCCAAGCTCAAGGCTTGTTTTTCTATATATAGGGGGTTCCTCCCCCATTTTTTAGGGTTAAAAATTTTGGAACAAAAAATCTCTCTCTCTCTCTTTTGCAATTTTGTGCTTAGTTGCTTGTTTTCTCTACACTTTTACATACACTACCTTAATCAAAGTTGTTTCTCTTTGGGCTGAGGTTATTTGAGACTCTTTGAGCTCTAGCAAGTGGTTTTAGCTTGATTTGGTGCCTAAACTTGAGCTTTACTTCAAAGGTATAACACTTGCCTTGTTTACTTTGTTTTAATATACTTGTTTTACCATCTTTTCTTTCTATTTTGGGGCTGGTTTTAAACTGTAAAAATTTCTATTTTTGTAGCTTGTAGCTTAAAAGTGGTGGTTTGAGCCCTTTTTTAGGTAGGGGGTGGTTCACCCTTCTTGCTTCTTAGTTTGTCAAGTTTTTGTGCCTTTGTTCATCACTTTCAAACCAAATTTTTTGGGCCTCTTAACCATTGAATTTCAGAGGTTTTTTAGTGGTAAAAAACTCATTTTGAAGTCCAATATTGGAGGGGTTAGCCTCCCCTCCTTGTGTCTTGTTTGCATGCCTAGTTAGCCTCACATGTTAGCATGTTTTTCTAACTTAACTTAGCTCAAGTCCAGTATGTTTTACACTCTGTTTTGAACTGTTTTGCCACTGTTTTGGCTATTTGGTGCCATTTGAGCCTTGTTTTGCATGGTTATAGTGTAAATCCTTTCACTAGCTTGGTGTTTTTAGGCTTTAACCATCATTGGTTTGAGTTGATTGCATGTTTTAGTGCTTTTTCTCACCTAATTTCAGCACTACAATCTTCGCAATCCCGCTCAATTCTTCACTCTTTTGTTTTGCTTTGAAAGTGATTTCAAACCACTTCTTTGCCTACGTGTGTGTAACAGGTCCGCGAGGGAACTCACGGGTTACAGTTCGGACTCAATTTGTCACGGTTCTTAATCTTGAACCAAAGAGTCCAAATCCGGCAAATCGTTTTGAGAAAAACAGATTTTTGAAAGAAGTGCCAAACATGGACTGCTTTGCCAGATACAGAGTCGCCACCTAAATATTTTTTAACGGGGAAATTTAGGAAACCCTGACTCGGTGCCAAAGGCCACGTGTCCGTCATCACCAAAGTTGCCTCGGCTCGGGAACTTAGGTACGATTGGGGAAGGTCAGCTATGAGCACCCCCTCTCGCCCAATCCGAAGATCGGCCTCTACTAACCGTGATATCTTATTTTGAAAACGTTATGTGTTCTTATTCCGATTATTAGCCTATAATTACTATGTAATGCGCACAGCAAACAAGTATAGACCAAATCGCCTGAATTGGAACAAAACATTTCATGTTTGTTTTGAAAATGGTTTGCTACTCGCAAGTAGGCTAAAATGCAAATTTTGCCACCCTCGAGTGGGCTTTAGAAAAGATGGTTTTGCCACTATTTAGTGGGCTTAAAACTCACAGTTTTAATGCATTACTCCAATTTAGGTAATTCAACCTCCATCCACAAGCATTCAAGCAGTTATATCACATAAGCAACTAGCCTCATGGTAATGCTGTCATGGCAACACTCACACACATGCAAGGATACTAAAGCATAAAAGCTCACCTAGTACTCCAAGCCAAAACAGAAACTAGTTAGTAATTATATGCATGATCCTAGTACATGTTAAGATGGCTAATGCAACACATGCAAAATGCAACTAAGATAGGCTCGGCTAATCTACAATGACATGTGAAATACTACAACTAACACGTATTCAATTTAGAATTGAAATACAAATGCAGTTAGAATGATGCGCCGAGCCCGGTGCATGCAAGACAAATGTATGAATGCACGCATGCATAGCATAAGGTATGCTAATTTAGATATGCCCTAAACTAACCATCGAAAGCTAGTGAATAAAAGGGAAGAAAGACGTGGGGTTGGAAGACATACACACACTCACGCACACTTATTACACAATTTCCCTCGCTCGGAGGGTACGAGTAAATATTACAGTCCGAGTAAATAATACTAAATTAATTATTACAAAACTTCTAATTAATTGATGAAATAAATGCAGAAAGAAGGTGGCCGTAGCCCTGCCTCGGGAGGCATGTGATGATGCATGCCCGATCCATCTCGCTTGGAAACTCGCTGCCATAGCACTGTTGCCTCTGTTTACACTGCCTTGCCCTTCTGGAAATGGCACAATTCTTAAGGAACACTCTCTGGATATTGGGGGACACCACCGGCCAAGTGGAATGGTCACCAACCAAAGGGAATGATCACCGGCCACTGTTTAATCTACCGGTCACTGATGGATGGCCGGTCGGCACTATATGTAGCCGATCGGCCAAAACTTCCTGCAGAACCTGCAATTGACAGCAGCAGAGAGCAAGCAGTGTATGGCATGAAATTTTCAAGCAAATGTGAGCATGGACGTACTCCCTATCATGCAATAGACTCAAGGGAGCATGGCCCTCGACCCTCGGGCCATCAATTGTGCATTTTGATGCATGATGGCCTAAGAGGCCAAGTTTGCAACTTGATGTAAGTGCATGCAACCAAAACACATGAATGCCAACACCCTATCATGTTGAGGTCAAGGGGATTGACGACCGAGGGTTGAGGCGTGTTACATCACTGGGAGTATGAACACTTCTCGATCCTCATACTTGGTTTGACACCCCAAACCAAGCAAAATGTAATGCAATGCATGCGAAGTGGCTCAAGTATGCAACATGAGACTAATAGGTGTAAAGCATGCCAAATGCGAAGCGACCTATCATGCAAAGTGCAATGTGATACATCCTATGGTACAAGCTAAACATGAAACCAAAGATAATGCAATACAATCATGCAATGATGGACCTAAAACACAAAGGGGCAGACCTCAGCCCACCCCCCCAAATCAGTAACGAAAGATGCCTAAAATGATGGATAAATACTCATGTAAGCATGCACTCCAATGGGCTCAAGACTAAGGCATAACAAAGGAGTATTCTACTACCACTACCCTAAGCAAACATGGCATGGACTCTCCAACCAAAAACAGAGTGTTAATGCACCAAAATACACCCTAAAAACCTACATGAATGGCAGCCCAAGGACTCAAACACATAGGCATGCATAAGGACTTAAACATGGGACATAAGACCACATCTCTTCAAGGCATTGAAAGGATAACAAATGCAAGCATGTAAGCATGGTATAGGGACTGAAATAGCATAAGAAATGACCCCAAATCATTTAAACAACCTAACCAAAGTATGCTAATGACTCGCTCACTCGAGGCCAACATGCTAGAATGCAAAGGGACCATACAAAACATATCAAATACAACCAAACCAGCACCCAACAGACCTCAAACATGATAAATCAAGACCAAAAGCTTCACAAAGCTAGGCAAAAATATGAAAGCATGATGGTCTAATGGCTAGATACATTTCTAGGCAAAATGGAGGATTACAAAGCAAGTGTATTGTACATGCAAAGGGCCATGAATCCGACCAAAAACAGAGGCAATATGTGACCAAACAACACCCAAAAATCTCTTAAATGCAGCCAATAACAACTACTCATGCATGCTACCATTATGAACCAAAAATGTGCACAAATGAGAGACCAAGGGAGAGGGGTGTCCCTCCCCTATGCAAGACCTCAAACCCTCTTCTTCACCACTGAAAATCCACTGGATTTCAGTGGTGAGAAGGCCAAACACAAGAGTAACCAAAGCTTAACAAAAGAGCACAAAAAGAGGCCAAAAGAGGCCTAAGAGGGGGAGGTCGGCCCCAAACAACAAAATGACCTTAATGAAAGATCTTAAACACAAAAAAACAAGACTTTTTTCAGTTATACACAAAGCCTAAATCAGCATGCAAGATAGGTAAAAAACTAGTGCAAGATTGGGGAAAATAAAGCAAGATTGTTACCCTTCAAGAACAGTCCAAGAACAGCAAGTCCAGCCACTCTCTTCTGATCAAAATCAGTCCAAAACCTCAAGAACCAACCCTCAAAGTCTCCCAAAGTCGAAGTAAGGTGTAATGCTATGTGTTCTAGTGCAAAACTAAGAACAAACACACACTTTAGACCACAAAACACGCACAAAAGAGGAGAGAGAGGGAAATATAGAGAGAGAGTATAATATATCAGAATATATATGTGTATAGCTCTGGTTTTTTTGCTCAACCACCAACCCTTTTCAAAGGAGGAGGAGGGGCTCTTTATATAGACAATATGAGAGCCCCAAGCTTCTTAAAGAAGCTAACATGAAAAAGGGCAAGGGGGCCAAGGCTTCTTGAGGAAGCTTTGACAAAGGGTCAAGCTTCCTCAAGAAGCTTGACCAAAGGGCTCAACCTTCTAGAAGGAAAAAGGGTTCAAAGGCTCAAAATAGCCACACCCGTGCATGGGGAGCAGGGCCTGTGCATCCCAGCTGGCACAGCTGGCATGCACCATGCCTGGAGGGTGCAAAAGGTGCAAACCGGCCAAGGAAGGAGGTCACTGGCCAAAACTATGGTCGGCCGGCCACACAAAGTGCCGACCGGCCATTGGTATCAAGAAACCATGGCCGGTGATGTAAAGGGAAGGCCGGTGGGGTGTGGGGATGGCCAAAAATCCATTCCCTGCCTCTCAAAGCAAAAGCACAAGTATTTGGTGCAAAACCAAACACAAAACAAACGAGTTGAGAGATCCTGAGGCAAGGCGCGCAGCTGAGGCCTCCGGGAACTCAAAACGAACACGAACATGGATGATCACCGAGTGTTCCAATGGTGACGTCCAAGTCTTGAGGACGGTCAAAAATGGGGTGTCTACAGTTGCCCCTCTTTGACAGAACTCGAAAGTCATAACAATGACGGGAGTGAATGTCAAAGCCCAGAGACGACCCATTTTTGACAAGGCCGAAGTCTTAGACAAAGCATGCAAGACAAACAAGATATGCGCCCGAAGGTAGGGGCAAAATGCAAGACAATGCACAAAGCTGAACATAACTTATGATCATGCAAAGAAAACTGTAACGAAGCACACACAATGCAACAGTTTTAAGCTAACAAACGCCAAACTACACTACAATGCAGAGAGGATGTAAGAGAATTATGCAATTCTCGGTACGTCTCGCTCGGAGAATACAATACCTGTCCGGTTCGTCGGGTTGCACTAGCCTCAAATGAACCGTACATACAATATCGTGCCTGCACAGAAAGCAAACTTAACATGTACAATATTGTTAGCAACATGCGTAATGATGCAATCGAAAGTGAGTGACAACGCAAGTCGAGTGGGACGCATAACAATGCTGTGAAGGCACAAACATATGTCAGTAAAGAACACGTGACAACGTGCACAATGTGTATGAAGAAATTTGAACACATGTAAGTGAAGCATAACGTGACAACGCATGCAATGTGTATAGAAACTTGAAATTGAACACATGTAAGTAAAGCGTGCGGTCTACGCAAGCAATGTGTATAAAAAGAAACTTGACCACATGTAAGTAAAGCGTGCGGTCTACGCAAGCAATGTGTATAAAAAGGAACTTGAACACATGTAAGTAAAGCATGCGGTCTATACAAGCAATGTGTATAAAAAGAAACTTGACCACATGTAAGTAAAGCGTGCGGTCTACGCAAGCAATGTGTATAAAAAGGAACTTGAACACATGTAAGTAAAGCATGCGGTCTATACAAGCAATGTGTATAAAAAGAAGCTTGAACACATGTAAGTAAAGCATGCGGTCTACGCAAGCAATGTGTATAAAAAGAAACTTGAACACATGTAAGTAAAGCATACGGTCTACGCAAGCAATGTGTATAAAAA
Source organism: Camellia granthamiana (assembly GCA_036172215.1). Classification (NCBI taxonomy): domain Eukaryota; kingdom Viridiplantae; phylum Streptophyta; class Magnoliopsida; order Ericales; family Theaceae; genus Camellia; species Camellia granthamiana. The sequence continues at coordinate 48,144,200 of CM069904.1, forward strand.
GGAACTTGAACACATGTAAGTAAAGCATGCGGTCTACACAAGCAATGTGTATAAAAAGAAACTTGAAATTGAACACATGTAAGTAAAGCATGCGGTCTACACAAGCAATGTGTATAAAAAGGAACTTGAACACATGTAAGTAAAGCATGCGGTCTACGCAAGCAATGTGTATAAAAAGAAACTTGAACACATGTAAAGGCAAGCTATTCAAGATGTCGAAATACAAAGTACTGTAATACATTATAATTGAAGTGATTTGTAGAGTTCACAAGATACACAAAGGATACGGGAGGGGATGCTCCTCGCACGTACGGAGCATTGCTTATAGCAGACACAACTTGAGGTCAACTCAGAGGTCTACGGATGTTTCAAAGGTATACTTCCTTGCACTGCCTTGAGAAACTTGAGGTGCCACACCCAACAACGGGTCCAAACAAGGGCGCAAGAGATGTATTGACCTCAAGGGATGGGTTACCGGTATCTACTCTGATACTTTGCTGCCCTACTCTCTTCTTGCTTTACTTTCCTTTTTATTGGTAGTTTAAGCACATTGCACTGCCTCAGGTAGGGTCTGTTATCATTTTTCAAAACTGTGTATTTTCGCAAAACACATGATGGAAATGAAACTGCTATGTTGCTCAAAGATGTTACATTTGCACGTCTCTTTTTTTTTTTGGCATCGCATCGCATGGAATCACATAACAATGTGAATGAAATTCGTTTGAAAATAGAGTGTTCGCATCGTAATAATCAGTGTAGTGAACCCATTTACAACTCGATAAGCAGAACATAGAGACTTGATACAACCAAACAAGTGCGAGTACAACTCAATAAGCAAATTAAAGACTTAAAGGGAGTGAAATACAACTCGATAAGCAAATAAACGACAACTCGATAAGCAAATAGGCGTGACTCCGCAAGAATCGATCATCGGAGGGCATTGGAAGTGGTAGAATTCCCCAATCCTCAACATAAACAGTTCATAGAACAAGGAGGAAGACCACCGGCCAGGGGGAGAGGCCACCGGCCATGAGAACTTGTCACCGGCCAAAAGTGGTGGCCGGTCGGCACTACATTTGGCCGGCCGGCCAAAAATTTCTGGGACCACCAGAACTTTGACATCTGTCCTCCACTCACACCTTATCTCCTACAAAAGGCCTCAGCTTCGTGGTTCTACTCAATTCAGCACTGATTTGCTCGAAATGGAGGGATTTCTTGCCCAGAATCTCTCATCCTGTATTAATAGCTTGGATGGCTCGGAAAAGCTGAATTTCTGGGGTTTCGGCATAAACGCACTATTTACTCTGGGTCGTACCCCGTTACATTTCCCGTTTCTCCATGCGGCGGCAAGGTTTTGGAATCCGGTGACACATGTCTTTAGCTTTAGCGGGCAAGAAGTGTGTCCTACCTTTGAAGATTTCTGAGTTTTACTGGAATCTGAGTGTGACGAGGAGATCCTGCCCCATCTTAATTTTGGCCATGCCCAAACCTTAGGGCGAATGTGTGGACTCACTATGCATGATGCTCGGTCTCTGATTTATGACGGAATGCTGGACATTCCCAGTTTGATCTATCGGTTCTCCGATGCCGGCGATCGCAATGACCATCATTGGCAAGGCTTCCGACGACACGCCCTCTGTTTGTGCAAGCTATCTCATTTTCTGTTTGTCTCAGGCTCCGGAGGATCTAACGTTCGATTGATCGAGGTTACCCAGGGCTTGAAAGAGGGCAAGAGTTGCGTTGTCATGACTCTGGCTGAGACGTTAATGGGGTTGGACGCCTTTTATCGTCAAGAGACGACCAGATTTGCGGGGAGTCCACTATTGCTGCAGGTAAATTTTCCCACCCGATCTCACATATGTACTACTCACGCCACTCGGCCCTCAAACTTGTTTTCTGACAAAACCCTTTTCTCACTTTTTCTCTCATCGTACATCTCTCTATTCTTTATTCTCTCATTTTTCATCCCTTCCCAGGTGTGATTGATGGACAAGTTGCAGGTTGTGGACTCTTGCCCAGCATACTCAGCTCGCGGTTACTTCTTCAGGCAACGTCTGGTCGACGCCCTTGATGAGGGTTGGTGGTTCGACTGGATGTGCAATTTATCTGCCGACGTCATTGCTTGGCAGTGCCCTTGGCTCAATCTACCGGCAATGGGCTACGGCATGTCCCGACAGATTGGGATTCAGTTGATTGGCTTTACTCACTGTGTGTTCTATTTCCCATTCCAGTTCCGACGCCAGTTCGGCCATGACCAGATTTGCCCACCGGAGGGGATAGAATATCCTGCTGCCTTTCCGTTTCGAGGTGCGCAGCTTGTTCGGCAGGCCACAGCGTGGAGAACAAGAGAACTCCTGGCCCCCGCTCCTACTTTCAGTTGTACTTTGTCTGATGAGGGCGTAGATTGGCTTAATGAGGAGGCACAGATCGGACCCAGTTTGGCACCGGAGGCTTCGACCAGCTCTGGGAGGGGGCGTGGGAACACCTGACTTGACTATGCCCCGAATTTATTGCTTTATTAGTACTTTCAAGTTTTCCTTATGAATGTAATAAAAAGCAACTTCAATTTGTATGCAAGAGCAGGAGAGCTCTGTACTGAAATCAATGAACTTGAAGGTTGTGGTACTGAAAATTTTCCATTTTGGTCCAGAAATGGTCTTAGTTGTAAAAAGATTAATTTGAACAAAGTCAACTTTTATCAAAACTTTTCAAAACTATTTTCGATATGGATCAAAACTGGACACGCCTGAGATCTGTCACTGAGATGCACAACCTCGGATCCCAGCAACTGGAAAGTTGCCCCTAGTCTGCCAAGCACCGCACCGGAGATCATAACTGAGCTCTTGGATGCTGAATAGACAAAGATGGCCCAAGGCGACCAAATGGACAAAGTTGATCGGGGAAAAGTTTATGGCTGAACTTCAGGAGGAAGCTGCCTACGTATCCCAAAGCTGGGAATCAAGCCTTACGTAGTTCAGGCTTGGGTTCACTTGAGTATTTTCACTCTCCTTTTGCGCTCTAACTTTTGCCAAAGCCGCCCTTTGCGGGTTTTCAACCTTGCGAGCTTAGTTTTTATATTTTCTAATTTTCTGTGCTCTAACTTTTGCCTAGGTCGCCCTTTCGGGTTTTCGGCCTAGCGAGCCTCTCAGGGGTAATATTTCTTCAACTTGTCCATGTTGATCGGTTGGAAGAACTCTAGGCCATCCAGGTCCATCAGAACGACAGCTCCACCCGACCAAATAGACTTAATGATGTAGGGACCAGTCCAATTGGGTCTGAACTTGCCCCTTGGGTCATGGATGGGAGCTCGGTTATCCTTGAGTATCAAATCTCCTTCTTTCAAATTCCTGGACTTAACCTTCTTGTTGAAAGCCCGAGCAATTCTGCGCTGATAACCTTGAACATGGTACAATGCTTTCAGTCTTCTCTCATCAAAGAGCATGAGTTCCTCAAATCTGCTCTGCTGCCAATCTGCTTCGGCTATTTGACACTCAGCCAATACTCGCAATGATGGAACCTCAATTTCGATAGGTAGAACGGCCTCCATCCCATAGACTAATGAATACGGAGTTGCCCCAGTAGAAGTTCTAATTGAAGTCTGGTAGCCCCACAGAGCAAACGGTAACTTATCTGGCCAGTCCCGGTAAGTTTCCACCATCTTCTACAGTATGTGCTTGATGTTCTTGTTGGCGGCCTCAACTGCTCCATTGGTCTGCGGCCGGTACGTGGATGACTTATGAAAAACCACATTGTATTTTTCCAACAAGTCAATCACTTCCTTCATGAAGTGGGACCCGTTATCTGAAATTATCTCATTTGGGACTCCATAGCGGCAGATGATGTCGTTTCTGATGAACTTCGCAACATGTGAAGCCTTCAACACCGCATAAGATTGGGCCTCGACCCACTTCATAAAGTAATCGATCGCGACCAGGATGAACTCATGCCCATTCGACCCCTTTGGAGTAACGGCCCCGATCACATCGATTCCCCAAACTGAAAATGGCCATGGCGAAGTCATATTGTACAGCTTCGACGGCGGAATGTTCATGCGATTTGCATGGATCTGGCATTTGTGGCATCGCCGAACAAAGTCGATACAATCCTCCTCCATGGTGGACCAGTAGTAACCCTGTCTGAGGATATTTCGCGCTAGCATTACCCCATTCATATGTGCCCCACATTCTCCTCCGTGGATGGCCTCCATCAGGCGCTTTGATTCCTCCGCTTCTACACACAGCTTGTGCATTCCCAGATGACCTCTCTTATACAGCTTACCCCCGCAGATGATGAACTGAACAGCCATTCTTCTGATTGCCCTTTTATCCTTGGCGTTTGCCCCTGTGGATACATTTCCTTCTCTAAGAAGTTCCAAATGTCGTAATACCAGGGGTTTTCGTCCTGGACCTCATCTATGGCGGCGATTGATTCATATGCTGGCACAAACTTCTGATCAATGATGATTGGACGCATCCGGACTCCGGACGGGATATCTATCATGGAAGATAGAGTTGCTAGTGAATCTGCGAACCTGTTATTTTCTCTCACTAGATGAGTGAAATTTAGCTTCTCAAACCGAGGAATTAACAAATCCAAGGTCTGGTGGTAAATTATCATCTTTTCTTCCTTGACCTTCCAGTCTCCTTTTGCTTGAGACACAACAAGGTTCGAGTCCCCAATGACGTCCAACCGTTTTGCCCCTAGTTCCAGGGCTGCTTCTAGACCGACAATGCATGCCTCATATTCCGCTTCGTTGTTCGAGACTTTGAACCGAAGTTTGAATGCTAGAGGAATACGGGAGTCGTCGGGTGCTATCAGCAACACTCCTATCCCATACCCGTACTGATTTGACGCTCCGTCAAAGTACATCGTCCAAGTTTCATCTTCGATGTGCAAAATGGCTTCATCCGGAAATAAGTACTCAACTACTTCACCCCCTTCCACTGGATGATCGGCTAAGAACTCTGCCACTGCTCTTCCCTTGACTGACTTGCGTGTCACATATTTCAGATCAAATTCGGAAAGCAACAGCAACCAGCGAGCTAGCCTACCCGTAAGTGCCGGTTTCTCAAAAAGATATTTGATGGGATCGAGTCGTGAAACCAACATTACGGAGTGAGCTAACAGGTAGTGCCGCAACTTCCTGGTAGCCCATACCAAAGCCAAACAAGCCTTCTCCAGCGGAGTGTAGCGGGTCTCGTAATCCAGCATCTTCTTGCTCAGATAGTAGATGGCCCTCTCCACCTTATCCTCCGATTCTTGTGCAAGCATACAGCCCATTGTAGTTTCGGTCACTGAAAGGTACAATATCAACGGTCTTCCCGGTTCTGGCGGTGACAACATGGGTGGGTTCTGTAAGTATTTCTTGATCTTTTCAAAAGCAACTTGGCATCGGCCGTCCCATTGGAATTTCTTTCCTTTCTTCAGGAGACCAAAAAGTGGTTCACAAGTCAAGGTTAATTTTGAGATAAACCATCTTATGAATTGCACTTTACGCAGAAAGCCTCGCACCACCTTTTCAGTCATTGGTGGTGGCATTTCTAAGATGGCCTTAATTTTGGTAGGGTCGACTTCGATCCCCCTTTGTGTAATCAGAAACCCTAGCATTTTTCCCGCTGTAACACCAAACGTACATTTTTGAGGATTCAGCTGCAACCGAAATTCTCTGATCCTTTGGAAAAACTTTTGCAAGGCGGTGTAGTGGCCCTCTCTCTCTTTGGACTTGACAATCATGTCGTCCACGTACACCTCAACCTCTTTATGGATCATGTCATGCAATATCGTGGTCGCGGCCCTTTGATAAGTAGCTCCAGCGTTCTTCAATCCAAACGGCATTACTCTGTAGCAGTAAGTCCCCCACGGGGTGGTGAAGGCAGTCTTTTCCCGGTCTTCAGATGCCATCACTATCTGATTGTAACCTGAGAAGCCATCCATAAACGAAAGCAAAGCATGCCCCGCTGTGAAATCCACCAACTCATCAATATGCGGCAAGGGAAAGTCGTCCTTTGGACTAGCTCTGTTCAAATCCATGAAATCCACGCATACTCGGATTCTGCCATCTTTCTTCGGCACTGGAACAATGTTGGCCAACCAAGTCGGGTATTCAGATACCAGCAGGAAGCCTGCGTCGATCTGTTTGGTGACCTCTTCCTTAATCTTGATGGCCCAGTCGAGGCGGATCCTTCTAAGTTTCTATTTGACAGGTCGGGCCTCGGGGTCAAGAGGGATCCGGTGCTGTACAATCTCAGGATCGATCCCAGGCATGTCTTCGTAGGACCACGCGAAAACATCTTTGAAATCTTTTAATAAAGCGACTAAGCGCCCACGTTCCTCCGAAGACAACGTGGACCCGATCTGGACCAGCCGTGGGTCATTCTCAGCACCAATATTCACAGTAGTGATTTCATCAACTAAGGGTTTAACAAATCTTTCCTGCTCTTGATCAATTAACCGTTGCAAAACTGGAGGAATTTCTTCCTCGTCGTTTTCGTCAAAATTTTGAAAGTCCTGATTCAAGCAATAAATCAAAGGCACAGAAAAATACTCAGAAACCACATCCATATTATTCTCATTATGTACTTCCAACCCGTCCGATTCTTCTGTTACAACAGACTCAAAAGAGAAAGAAAAAGACGACCTGGACAGGACTGTGGCATCTGGGTTATCACCCCCAGGAATACCGAACTCAGACTCAGTTAAGCTGGAACCTGATTCCGACTCACAAGACTCGGTGGAATCAGATTCCGGCTCACTACCTGACCCAGTGCTGTTTGACAAAAATCCCTCTTCGTACTGCCAAACGAGGGAGGGTGCGATGGATGCATCCAAAATAGTTGATGGTGGGCCCGCAGCCGTTTCATTCCCGATCATGGACACCGAGAAGTTATCCCCCAAGCACTTCTATTCGATCGAAGGATCTGAAAGTAGACATGCCAGTGCTACCCCCATTTCAAGTTTGGTGTTCTCAGACTCCATTTCCCTGCTATGCTCAGCCTCAACTGTCGAGTCTGTCTGCTCTTCGGCAACATCGTCCCCAGATAACTGTAAGTCAAAGAAAATCTCAAACCCCGGCACGCACTTCCTCTCCGCGTTCAGCCACGGCTCCGGAAAGCCACAGAATGGAAAATCCTCCCCCTCCCGGACGAAGCGTCCGTTTAGGGTACCCTGGATAGGCCGGTGCATTAACTCAAAAGGCTTCCCCATTTGTTTCGCTCTGGCCCTTCCAGCCATTTCCTTTCCCTTTCTTACCCAATCCTCTTTGGTGGGCAGATAACCCAAGCTGAAGGTGTGTGGGTTGTGTGGCACTTCGGCCAACGTTGCGACGCCCTTTCGGCCGCTCTTTCCTAATCCCATCCCGGGGATGTGTTGGAGCTTGTTCATGAGATACACTGCTTGAGCACTGACATATGTCCCCTCGTTAGCAGCCATGATGTTCTGTACGACCTGAGCCTCAGCCAGGGTGAAACCTGATATAAACACGTCCTCCATGCCGTGCTCAATTTCTAAGACTGGTGTAGATACCTCCGGAGGTGGGTGGATCGATGAATTTCCGAAAACAATGGCTACTCCCTTTCCATAGGGGTATTTCACCACTTGATGCAGAGTGGATGAGACGGCCTTCACCTGATGCAGCCACGACCTTCCCAAAAGCAGGTTGAAAGTTGCCGGAACTTCTAAGAGATGGAAATCTATCTCATGCTGTCCTGGCCCAACTTTAGTCTGAATTTTCACCGTTCCCATGACCTCTCTGCTTGTGTTGTCGTATGCCCAAATTACCTGGGCTGTTGGTAAAAAGTCCGCGGTTTTCAGATCGATCGCATACGCCGTCCTTGCCGGGCAGACGTTGATGGCAGATCCGGTATCAACAAGAACCACCGGTATCTATTTATTCCTACACTCCACAGAGATGTAGAGTGGTTTGTTATGGTTTGCCCCCTCAGGTGGCAGTTCCTTGTCGGAAAAAGTCAGCGTCGGGGCAGCCCCTCCCGGAAAGACTAATCCTACCAGCTGTTCTGGCATGGTTTCTATTGAAAGCTTCGCCTTATCCATGGCTGACAAGACAGCCTGTCTGTGCACTTGTGACGCCATAAGCAGCCCCCAGATAGAGATGTCTGCTTGTATCTTCTTTAACTGTTTGAGCACCGCCTCCTCTTCAAGTTGTTTCTCTTTCTGCTTCTCAACCTCCCTATCCTTCCCAGATGCCTCTAGTTGATCTAGGTGTGGGGGTTTGAAGTATCGCCCGCTCCGTGTCATATGGTCGACTTCTCTAAGGTACCAGGTGTTATCGGGTTGGTTGTTGCCCCAATCTTCGTCCGTATGGGCAAGACATAAATCCTCATCTTACCACCGCATCCCATCAGCAGCCGACAGACACCTGTCCGGCTCCGATATGACTGTTCTCGTACTCGCGGTACCTTCCATCCCTATGCTCGCAGCATTCTCTGTTCCTGTGTACACAGCAGTTTCAGTCCCCACATGGGCCTTTGCCTTTCTGATTCTCTCGGAATCTTCAAATCTTTCCTGTTCTAACCGTATCAACACAGCTGACTGCTCAATAATTTATGTATTCAGAATGCTCCAATCCTGAGCGAAATTCTTGACACCGGCATTCTCCAATGATGTATTCTGTTCTCTGACTCTCTTGACTACCACCGACATTCGTGCCCCTGCTGGGCCCTATCCCGGTTGGAATTCTTCCACCACATCCGGTTGATCATCCAACCACCCAGTAGCCTCTGCTGATTCCCCATAATCAAACCAGTTGACTACTGCGTCCCCTGGATCTTGGTCGCTATAAAATTGGAGATTGGCAAGGTCCTCTTCCACAGCCGTTAAATCATTTGTTCCCTGTCCTAGACTATCCCCTTGGATCACACATAGCTCCCCCCCTGTTGGCAATTCCACATCTGGCCCATCCTGGCCTATTGATGAAATGTAGTCACCCAGACTATATGTCTTCTCAACACAACTCCCAGATTCTGCGGACTCTGACTCAACAACCCTCTTCTCCTTTGGGATCTCCTCTCTCCTGTTCTCGATAGTCACCACCGTTGGCTTAGGTTGGGTTATGGAGACGTCCATCATGCACAAGTCGGTGCAGTCGGGAAGGAATACCTCCGGCTTAGGCAGGTGGGAAGGAGTGATATAGATGCTAGGATCGTAAGGCACGACCCCAGTTTGGATGAAGTTGATCCTTTTGGGCGGTGGAGCTTGGTTATGTGTAGGGAGAGGGTTTGTTGTAACATTGGGTTTCTCAGGAGGCAGAATCACCCCGTTATCGATGAGATCTTGAATCTCATGACGTAATCGGAAGCACAAATCGGTGTCATGACCGTGCTGTTGGTGAAATGCGCAATATTTGGCTGGGTTGTGGGTAGAGGGAAGTCTTTCTGGTAAGGGTCGCGGTTCTAGGGGCTTCAAATGTCCTTTTCTGATTAAAACCCCCAGAGCTTTGGATAGGGGCTTATACAGTGGAGCGAAGGTTCTTGTGTTTTTGGGTGGGTATTTGGCTGTTTGGGTATGGCTTCCGGATGCGCCGGAGAATGGCGCAGCTGCCATGGTTCTTGGAGGGGGGTTGGTGGTGACCATGCTCACTTCGGAGGCTCTTGTAGTTGTAGTGCCGCTCGGGCCTACATTAGTGTTGCGGTTGAAAGTTCTTCGGGGTTGCTCCCAGTCATTATCAATTAAGCCTTGCTTCAAGGCGTCCTCAATCTGCACCCTCATTTCATGTAGATCAGAAAAGGTAGGGAAGGGGAGTACAATCATCTTTTGCATCAACTTCGGCTGAAGATTGCGCACAATCATCTGAATCTGGTCTTTGTCTGTAGGCCTTAAGGTCATCATCGAAGCCTTGGCCCTCCATCTGGTCACGAATTCTAAGAAACTCTCTTTAGGCTCTTGCCTTGTTGTCTCGAGATCACAGGTTCTAATCTCGATTTGTGTATTGTATGAGTATTGGGTAATGAAGGCCTCGGCCATCTCGTCCCAGTTTCTCTTGACATCATCTTCTAATTTGGCATACCATATGGCCGCCACACCTGACAGGGTTCGGCCGAACAGAGATAGCTTCTGAAGTCTGCTGAGGCCCATTGGCCTTAAGATATCTGAAAACAGTCTCAGGTGCACCATGGGGTCCCCGGACCCGTCAAATCGATCAATGTGCGGCATTTTGAATCTGTCAGGCAACGTCACGGCTGCGTCGGTATATCCATCTTCAATGTCAGTGATGGTCTTGACTCCCTGAGATCTTTTGAATAGCTTTTCAAGCTTGCTCAACTTCAGTGCTGTGGGATCTGTCTCGAACTCAAAGGGAGAGTCCGGCAGGTTGGTGGGTGTTTTGGATAACTGGGGCGAGATTGGAGGGAGGATCGGGGGTGGAGGTGGTCCCATGGGAATGTCTGTATCATTCTGAACATTAGCTGTCTCCCCGAGGGGTGGAATTCCTGGCGGGGGAGGAACTTGCTACGAAGCAGATGCTCCGGTTTGCTGCTGTAACCTCACGATTAATTCTGCTTGTTCGTTCATAACCATGGCCTGCTGCTTGGCGAACTCTGCCTGTCGGACAGCATCCTGCTGCATCATTTTCATACTCTCTTGGAGCTGGCGCACCATCTCCTCTAAACTGGCCATACTGTTCTGCTCTGACTGAATTATCGGTATATGTTCCCTTTCTGTGGGAGAAGCAGAATCCTGATCCCTACTGTACACAGGTGGGGTAGACAAAGCCCTCTGTACCGACTGCTGAACTGATGCCCTCTGTCTGGCTGTCCTCCGTCTAGTAACCAGGGGTAGAGAGTGGTACACTGGTTGTCCGTCTACCAGATCCTCAGATCGATGGAGTCGACGACCTCTAGTCCAGAGTGCTTGGGGAATATCTACTGGGTCAGAAGCAATTGTGCTCGACTACCTAGTAAAAAGATAAATAAAGCGTATAAATAAACAGACAATTTGGACAACGCAACAACGTAAAATAAACACAACACACAGCTGGGTATCACAACAAATTGCCAACAAGCTGAATGTACTGTTCCTTAATCACTGATCACTGTTTCCGAATCGTTGCCCCTAAGTCTGAATCTGATACCCGCAGATAACTGATTCCCAAAAACACTGATGCCCGCAGGCCTGACACTCAAACTTGTGAACTGATATGTGTGTTCCCTGCATAGATACACTCTAAAAACACATAGCAAGTAAAAGAGAGCCAAAACACCCCTATGGAGGGGTAGGGTTTCCCTGTCCTATTTTGTCAGGAGTTAGGGTTTCACTACGCACACAGCGGTTTTCAAACAACCTAACATCGGGTAAGCAACCTGTCCTAGTTTGGAATAGTCACTATGGGTTTCGATATGCACTAGGTCGAATGGTCAAAAAGGGTGCCCCGGTGAAACCAGGGTTGGTGTTCCCATACTGTCAGAGCCCATAACCGGTCAGCCTTATGGTCATGCCTTGACAAGACAAGCCTCCGGCAAACCGTTCAGGAATGGCAGATGGCAAACACGGTATCCTAGGCGCACCAATGCACATGCAATGCAAAGAGACACATAAGTGAAATCAAAACAGGATATCACGAGTTCGGGTCAAGCTCTCTAAATTCTCCCCAGCGGAGTCGCCAAAAACTGTAACAGGTCCGCGAGGGAACTCACGGGTTACAGTTCGGACTCAATTTGTCACGGTTCTTAATCTTGAACCAAAGAGTCCAAATCCGGCAAATCGTTTTGAGAAAAACAGATTTTTGAAAGAAGTGTCAAACATGGACTGCTTTGCCAGATACAGAGTCGCCACCTAAATATTTTTTAACGGGGAAATTTAGGAAACCCTGAGTCGGTGCCAAAGGCCACGTGTCCGTCATCACCAAAGTTGCCTCGGCTCGGGAACTTGGGTACGATTGGGGAAGGTCAGCTATGAGCACCCCCTCTCGCCCGATCCGAAGATCGGCCTCTACTAACCGTGATATCTTATTTTGAAAACGTTATGTGTTCTTATTCCGGTTATTAGCCTAGAATTACTATGTAATGCACACAACAAACAAGTATAGACCAAATCGCCTGAATTGGAACAAAACATTTCATGTTTGTTTTGAAAATGGTTTGCTACTCGCAAGTAGGCTAAAATGCAAATTTTGCCACCCTCGAGTGGGCTTTAGAAAAGATGGTTTTGCCACTATTTAGTGGGCTTAAAACTCACAGTTTTAATGCATTACTCCAATTTAGGTAACTCAACCTCCATCCACAGGCATTCAAGCAGTTATATCACATAAGCAACTAGCCTCATGGTAATCATGCTGTCATGGCAACACTCACACACATGCAAGGATACTAAAGCATAAAAGCTCACCTAGTACTCCAAGCCAAAACAGAAACTAGTTAGTAATCATATGCATGATCCTAGTTCATGTTAAGATGGCTAATGCAACACATGCAAAATGCAACTAAGATAGGCTCGACTAATCTACAATGACATGTGAAATACTACAACTAACACGCATTCAATTTGGAATTGAAATACAAATGCAGTTAGAATGATGCGCCGAGCCCGGTGCATGCAAGACAAATGTATAAATGCACGCATGCATAGCATAAGGTATGCTAATTTAGATATGCCCTAAACTAACCATCAAAAGCTAGTGAATAAAAGGGAAGAAAGACGTGGGGTTGGAAGACATACACACACTCACGCACACTTATTACACAATTTCCCTCGGTCGGAGGGTATGAATAAATATTACAGTCTGAATAAATAATACTAAATTAATTATTACAAAACTTCTAATTAATTGACAAAATATATGCAGAAAGAAGGTGGCCGCAGCCCTGCCTCGGGAGGCGTGTGATGATGCATGTCCGATCCATCTCGCCCGGAAACTCGCTGCCATAGCACTATTGCCTCTGTTTACACTGCCTTGCCCCTCTGAAAATGGCACAATTCTCAAGGAACACTCTCTGGATATTGGGGGACACCACCGGCCAAGTGGAATGGTCACCGGCCAAAGGGGATGATCACCGGCCACTGTTTAATCTACCGGCCACTGATGGATGGCCGGTCGGCACTATATGTAGCCGACCGGCCAAAACTTCCTGCAGAACCTGCAATTGACAGCAGCAGAGGGCAAGCAGTGTATGGCATGGAATTTTCAAGCAAAGGTGAGCATGGCCGTACTCCCTATCATGCAATAGACTCAAGGGAGCATGGCCCTCGACCCTCGGGCCATCAATTGTGCATTTTGATGCATGATGGCCTAAGAGGCCAAGTTTGCAACTTGATGTAAGTGCATTCAACCAAAACACATGAATGCCAACACCCTATCATGTTGAGGTCAAGGGGATTGACGACCAAGGGTTGAGACATGTTACATCACTGGGAGTATGAACACTTCTCGATCCTCATACTTGGGTTGACACCCCAAACCAAGCAAAATGTAATGCAATGCATGCGAAGTGGCTCAAGTATGCAACATGAGACTAATAGGTGTAAAGCATGCCAAATGCGAAGCAACCTATCATGCAAAGTGCAATGTGATATATCCTATGGTACAAGTTAAACATGAAACCGAAGATAATGCAATACAATCATGCAATGATGGACCTAAAACACAAAGGGGCAGACCTCAGCCCACCCCCCCAAATCAGTAACGAAAGATGCCTAAAATGATGGATAAATACTCATGTAAACATGCACACCAATGGGCTCAAGACTAAGGCATAACAAAGGAGTATTCTACTACCACTACCCTAAGCAAACATGGCATGGACTCTCCAACCAAAAACAGAGTGTTAATGCACCAAAATACACCCTAAAAACCTACATGAATGGCAGCCCAAGGACTCAAACACATAGGCATGCATAAGGACTTAAACATGGGACATAAGACCACATCTCTTCAAGGCATTGAAAGGATAACAAATGCAAGCATGTAAGCATGGTATAGGGACTGAAATAGCATAAGAAATGACCCCAAATCATTTAAACAACCTAACCAAAGTATGCTAATGACTAGCTCACTCGAGGCCAACATGCTAGAATGCAAAGGGACCATACAAAACATATCAAATACAACCAAACCAGCACCCAACAGACCTCAAACATGATAAATCAAGACCAAAAGCTTCACAAAGCTAGGCAAAAATATGAAAGCAAGATGGTCTAATGGCTAGATACATTTCTAGGCAAAATGGAGGATTACAAAGCAAGTGTATTGTACATGCAAAGGGCCATGAATCCGACCAAAAACAGAGGCAATATGTGACCAAACAACACCCAAAAATCTCTTAAATGCAGCCAATAACAACTACTCATGCATGCTACCATTATGAACCAAAAATGTGCAAAAATGAGAGACCAAGGGAGAGGGGTGTCCCTCCCCTATGCAAGACCTCAAACCCTCTTCTTCACCACTGAAAATCCACTGGATTTCAGTGGTGAGAAGGCCAAACACAAGAGTAACCAAAGCTTAACAAAAGAGCACAAAAAGAGGCCAAAAGAGGCCTAAGAGGGGGAGGTCGGCCCCAAACAACAAAATGACCTTAATGAAAGATCTTAAACACAAAAAAACAAGACTTTTTTCAGTTATACACAAAGCCTAAATCAGCATGCAAGACAGGTAAAAAACTAGTGCAAGATTGGGGAAAATAAAGCAAGATTGTTACCCTTCAAGAACAGTCCAAGAACAGCAAGTCCAGCCACTCTCTTCTGATCAAAATCAGTCCAAAACCTCAAGAACCAACCCTCAAAGTCTCCCAAAGTCGAAGTAAGGTGTAATGCTATGTGTTCTAGTGCAAAATTAAGAACAAACACACACTTTAGACCACAAAACACGCACAAAAGAGGAGAGAGAGGGAAATATAGAGAGAGAGTATAATATATCAGAATATATATGTGTATAGCTCTGGGTTTTTTGCTCAACCACCAACCCTTTTCAAAGGAGGAGGAGGGGCTCTTTATATAGACAATATGAGAGCCCCAAGCTTCTTAAAGAAACTAACATGAAAAGGGGCAGGGGGGTCAAGGGGGGCAAGGCTTCTTGAGGAAGCTTTGACAAAGGGCCAAGCTTCCTCAAGAAGCTTGACCAAAGGGCTCAACCTTCTAGAAGGAAAAAGGGTTCAAAAGGGTGCAAAAGGTGCAAACCGGCCAAGAAAGGAGGTCACCGGCCAAAACTATGGTCGGCTGGCCACACAAAGTGCCGACGGGCCATTGGTATCAAGAAACCATGGCCGGTGGAATCAATGAATGGCCGGTGATGTAAAGGGAAGGCCGGTGGGGTGTGGAGATGGCCAAAAATGCATTCCCTGCCTCTCAAAGCAAAAGCACAAGTATTTGGTGCAAAACCAAACACAAAACAAACGAGTTGAGAGATCCTGAGGCAAGGCCCGCAGCCGAGGCCTCCGGGAACTCAAAACGAACACAAACATGGATGATCACCGAGTGTTCCAATGGCGACGTCCAAGTCTTGAGGACGGTCAAAAATGGGGTGTCTACAGTATGAAATGGAGGTGCTACACCCAATGGTTTAATCCCTTATGGGGTTCATTACCAACAGTGTAATGCCTCTTTCATGCCCAAAGAAACTTGTGGTTTGAGCCCTCATTCCATTAGAGGACACTCACCAATGGACTTAATGGATTAAAGGATGACTTGGTAATTAAAATGAGTAAAAAAAAATGGCAAGTAAAAGAGACAAGATAAGTATTCTTTGTGTTGCATGGTATGTGTTCAAATCAGACGTTAATTTGAACACAAGGAAAATGGGACATTTTATACTCAAAAGTGATGAAATGTGCCATTTTTCTAGGTCTCCATTGCCCTTGATCATGCATGATAGGGTGATGATCATTTGGGTCTGATTTTGCACTTATTGAACTTGCACAATTGGTTTCACAAGCCATCATGCAATGAATTTGCTTGATTAATGGTTTGTGAACCAAATTTTGTTCCTCCTTTGATTTCCCCATGAAAAGAAGAGGCAAAGTGTGCAAATAACCCTCGAGAAATACACTGTCTTGCTTTGTTTTACTCTCTGTTGCAGCAAAGAAGTTCGGGATAGCAGTGGCCGACAGCCACCACCAGTGGCTGATCGGCCACCAACAGTAGCCGACTGGCCACCATTGGTAGCCGACCGGCCACCATTGGTAGCCGACCGGCCCCTTGTCGGCCATCAGTGAAATTTGCACAGTGTGTTGGTAAGGTGGAGCAGAGGTGTTTTGGAAGTGGGCAGAATTTTCAGTGTTCAAATGTGCAAACAGAGGCTTGCAGCAGCGAAACAGTGGCTTTTCGGGTGAAAATTCAAGCATGCATACATCCCTCGCTTCCCGGGATTAGCTAATTAGTTTAATTAGCAATAGATCAAATACGTGTTGTAATTAATTAGTTGTAGCTAATTAAGTGTTGTAAATAATTAGTTAGTTTAACTAATTATTCGATTTCGGTTTGTAATAATTAGTTAACTAGAATAGTTAATTAGTTTCGAGTTTTGTAATAATTAATTAACTTAATTAGCGTAACTAGTTAGCTTTTATTCATTCAGACCCTCCTTCAATAGGGCATAATGTTGTAATAAGTTTAAGTGTGTGTGTGTGTGTGTGTGTGTGTCTTCCAACCCCTCGTCTTTCTCCATTTTATTTAATTGCTTTTGATGGTTAGATTAGGGACATGTTTTAATTAGCATATCGTATGCTTGCATCCATTCATTCGTATTGCATGCACCGAGGCTCGGCGCATCATTCAAACTGCATTGCAATTTCAAATAATTCTTTGAATACGTGTTTAACCACATGTTATCAAATTGATCCATATGCCATATTAGTAGCCGAGCCTATTAATTGCATTATTGCATGTGTTGCATTAGACATCTTGTATAGCTAGGAATCATACAGTATTTTCTAACTCATATCTTCCTAGCTTGGAGTACTAGGTGAGTTTTTAACACTTTAGCATAATTGCATGAATGTGAATGTTGCCATGATTTAGCATGCTTGCCATGAGGCTAAATGCTTATTCGATAAGCTGCATGAATGCCTGTGGATGAAGGCTTGTTGTTTGAATTAGAACGATTCAACAAATGTAAGTTTTAAGCCCACTTTGTTGAGTGGCAAACTTGTTTTAAGCCCACTATGTATAGTGGCAAATCTGCAAATTTTAAGCCCACTTGACGTGGCAAATTCAAACCATTTTCGCAAACAAACTTGAAATTGAATTCTTCCAAATTGAGCAAACTAGTCTATACTTGCTTGTGCACATCACACAGTAAAGCTAATTTAATAACCGGAATAAGAGCATATAATGTTTATGAAAAATCATATCATGATTAGTAGAGGCCGATCTTTGATCGGGCGGGTGGGGTGCTCAATTCATGACCTTCCCCCTTTGTACCTAAGTTCCCAAGCCGAGACAACTTTGGTGATGACGGACATGTGGCCTTTGGCATGAGTCAGGGTTCTTAAATTTTCCCAAAACAAAAAATATTTAGGTGGCGACTCTGTATTTGGCGAAACAGTCCAATTTTGGCATTATTTGATTTAAAACTGATTTTCCAAAACGATTTGCCGAATTTGGACTCTTTAGTGTTTATCAGTTTCACATTGCACTTGTGAGATTAGATTCAAAACCGCTGGAGTTCTAACTGTGGGCCTTTTCTTTTCAAACCTTTCGAAAGGGGGCACGAAAAAAGGCAAGCCACAACGTGTACATATGGTAGGGTATATTTTGTATATATTCTAAGAGATTGTGAGATATTCTATTTTCTTTTTAGTCTTGGAGTTATGATTGTTATATAAACAGATGTATTTTTTTGTATTATACACACAATTGAATTTACAAATTCATTCAGAAAACTAACAGTTCTAACTTATTTTGGAAAACCTTTGACAACATTTAAAAGCTCCTGCCTCCTGAAATATCATTATTATTTCTTCTTAATTTTGCTCTGCCAAAAGGATAAAGTTATCAATTTAGTAAAGTTACATCTTACTTCCAAATTAAAAGTTGTTAGAAGAATAAGGTTGTGGTTAGTATGCATGGATTTTATCTTACCATATAATGCTTTCTTTGTCCCAAATTGTTGGTCCATTTTCATTATTGTAGACATCTCAAAAAATATTTATAGTTTAATTTTTTTTTTTACCAACTATTTTGAAGAGTGTATCTACGAGAACTAACTGAGATATTTTAGTTTGTGTAAACAATTGATTTTTTTTATAATGAAAATACATTATTATTGATCCAATTAACAGACATGAATGCTGAAAATTGACCAACAATTTGGGATGCATTATGTTGTTTTGTAAAATGTCCTTGGTGCTGCCAACTTTTTCTTTTTTTGGGGCTGATGGGTAGTTGCAAGGCCTTTGCTTGGGATGATTGAGTGCAAAGATAGCTGACATTTTCTTGTGAATAAATGAATAAACTGTCTTTGTTTGAGTTAAAATTATGTTTCTCAACATAATTCCAGTGTACTTTTTTGTGTTTGGACTCACTTTGTTTCGTGCCCACAACTGACAGTTGTTTGTGGCGACTTGTTCACCTACTAGAGATAATGGTGCTGGTTATGTGGCTTGGGGACGCTCTACCCTTGTTGGACCAGTGAGTCTATAATTGTTATTATTTATATGTTATATACTGGTGGTGATATCTCTTTGTTGCCTTTCCAATCATGAGCTAAACAAGTTTTGAGCATCACAAAAGTCTTTTTATTCATGATTTATGAATGCAAACAATTACCAAAGCACTAAAAATGAAATGAACATGGCAATTTGGAGAAGTCATTGCAACAACAAAGAATGATGAGGCAATAATCATAGCAAAGACTGATTATTCCCTAATTGACCTCAGAAAGTGAGCATGCTTTCTATGGTGGCCCAGAAAATCTGTCGTTTTGATAATTCACATCAATACATACCCAGAATTTTACACAAATATCAAATGTGTGGTCTAGATTCATTCTATGCATGACCTCACAATACACCAATTGAATCTCAACCACACTTATTTCATTCTAGATAAAATTCTTGAGAAATTTTCTGGATAGTAGCTTTAATTTTTTTACTTCACTAGTTATTAGTTCTTAAAGAGAGTATCTGGAAAGATTCAGTAGCTGGAAAGAAGCAAATAACTGAATTTGCAATTTGTGGCAACATTATGTTCAATTTGATATTGGAAATGTATTTCCATTAAATAGAATGGAGGCTGTAAGAAGCCCGAGGGGATTTGTACCAGTTGGTAGATGTTCAAAGGCTGAATTCCAAAGTACGCAAGTGACAAAATTCAGAAACTGCCAAGGGTGTGAAGATGCTAAATTCTAATGGTAATAAGGCTCTGAATGGGCGTCCGTAACATTCTGCAGCTGGTAAGTATGAGATTTTTTGCCAAAAGAAAACATCTACTGAAAAAAACGAATTAGAGTGTGTCTCATTAGGATAGACTCTGAACCCGTTCAAAAACTAGGATTCAAAATAATTGGGTTCAACTATGCTCTTTCTTTGATTGAAAAGAGATTCATGGAAAATAAATGTAGACATTTTGTGGAAAGATGTTGCATTCTGCTTTGGTTGTGTTTGTATGCGTTCACATTCCTTTTATGAAAAAAAAATGGGAAAAAAAAATTTTGATTTCATCACTTTGATTGTATGGCGGGTAATTCTATTCGCACACCATACTTTCTCTCAATACGAATCATTTATATCGTTCGGATATCAACTTCCAAACAAAAACAAAATGTTCAATTATCAACTTCTGAACAAAAACCAATTGTTCGAACTAAAATCTAGTTCAATAATTGATATCCGCACATTTGTATTTTGTTCGGATGTAGATATCTAAACATTCATATTTTGTTTTGAAGTTGATATCCAAATGGTACAAATGGTGTGTACTAAGATAAAAAGTGGTGTGCAAATAGAATCACCCTTGTATAACAGTAAAAGTAAGGAAAAATTACAAATACATTACAGATTGTCTCATGTGGTTCTGGAAATTACATCCTGTCCCTTTAAGTTTCTAATTGCATAACAAATGAACCCTTTTATTAATAAATCATTAACTCAATTAACTAGTTTTTAATAATATCATAAAGGGAAAACTTCACTTTACCCCCTATGGTTTGGGCCATTTGCGGATTACCCCCTGACATTTGAATATCACCACATAACCCCTATGTGGTTGATGGAGTGATGTGCACAGTTAACACCATTAACATCAGAAGTAAAAAGACTATTTTGCCCTTGTATATATAACCTTTGTTTAACATATCTTATTCAACAATTGTGCATTTGAGAAGAGCAAGAGAGAGAACTTAGGGTTTTGACATATGAAATTAGGGTTTTGATTTAACAAATTAATTTAAATAACATAATTTCTATCAAATATTAATTTATTTAATGTTCAATTTGCCTTCAAGTTTAAAGTTCAACCCTTAATTTTTTTGATAAACAAATTAAACTGGGTTTGCATATGATTAGAAAAATGGGTTTGAATTTGTATATGTGAACTAGGTTTGGATTTGTCTACAACAAAAATGATCTCTCTCCATGGTAGAGACCCAGATTGGCCGAAGATCATGAACACTCCTGATCTAGAGTTGGAGCCCATTGATGGAGGTAGAGCATCTTGAATCAAAAAGCATCTTTAGCAGCTTGATGTCAACATTTTCTTTATTGTAAAGGTTAGTTCTAATCAGGAAAAAGGGAGGGCTACCTTACAAATTAAACAAAAAATTTGGGCCCTTTCTGTATTTGTTGTACTCCGGACTTTGGTTCCGTGGAGTTGGTGGTTGTATACCTTGTTATCATCCTTTAATTCCTTATGTTTGAGTTTTAGGATGTATTGGGCGTGTTTCGAACAGGTAGGTTGAGTTTTGGTCTCAAGTGTAGTTGCCCAGATTTTTGGTGTTACGCTCGAGCGGAGTTTGGTTTTTGGTTGTCCGCTCGAGCAGGCCTTATTGCGCTCGAGCGGGGTTTACACACTCCCAGTATTTCGTGCCTCTGCCAAACTTCTGCAGGTGTATTTTTCACGCTCGAGCAGGTTTCTTTACGCTCGAGCAGGTCGCGCTCGAGCGGGTATGTTGGCGCTCGAGTGGGTAGTGCTTTGTCTGTGAAAGTTCTGGGAGGGGGAAATCTACGCTTGAGCGGACTGGTTTTCACGCTCGAGCGGATGTACTTTATTCTTGTGTCTTGGCGCTCGAGCGGGAATTCTTACGCTCGAGCGGATCCAGTTTTTTGTTCTTGACGCTCGAGCGTCCTGTTCTCCGCTCGAGCGGACCTATCGTATATCAGATGGCAACTGGGCATTTTTTAATCACTTTTTACACTCACACTCTCTCTCTTACTTTCTAAAAACCGATTTTGAGAGCTCCTCTCTCTAGAAAATACCTTCTCTCTAGGGTTTGATCTAGTTAGAGTGTTCCACTCCCTTGGTGCCTTTGTAAAAAGTGTGTTGATCGTCGAGAGCTACGTTTTGATCCGAGAAATTATTGATTTGGAGCACATTGAATTTCTTCATCTTCTCCATTTGAGCTCTAACTTCGAGGTAGGGATATCTTACTCCATCTTATGAGCTTTGTCTTTGGATTTTAGTATTTCGACATGTTGGGGGTTGTTGGGTAATTTTGAGAAAGTTTGGGGCCTTTGTGTAATTTTCAAAAGATGGGCTTTCAAACATAAGAACTCTTATGTATGTAATACATTGGAAAATGGACTTGGTGTGGGATTGTTGATGAAAAAGGAACCTTAGGGTTGGTATTGTGAATTTGGGAAAAAGCCCTGATTGCATGATAAATTAATTAGTATAATTAATTTTGGAAAATGAGAAATTGTATAGGAAATATTCAAATTGGAATGGTATGGGATTAAAGGGTGTAGTTGGATTGATTTATCGCTCACCTAGGCAAATGTTGATATTTTATCCATTTGGTACATTGATTTCCTGTTTAGAAATAACTGTTTTGGGCTATCGGTGGAAGATAGTCTTGATTGTTGTAGACAATGCATGATGATTAGGCAAACTAAAACTAATCAGTGGAATGTGTCATCGAGTATGACGGTTGAAAAATACATTAACTTTATGTATTAATTGATTATGTATATGATCTGTGTTTATATACATTGTGTTGTGTGGGAGGAGATAGGGGATGTACTCCACGGTTTAGGTGGAGATAGGGGATGGACCTCTAAATCGAAATTTGTGTGACATTGATACAGCACTACAATGTGTATCATGGTGAAGTATGGAAGTGTTTGTTTGATTTGATATAGCACTAAAATGTGTATCATTATCAATTGTGAAGTATAAAAGTGTTTCTATGTTATATTGATACAGCACCAAAATGTGTATCACTTGTGAAGTAAGGAAGTGGTTTTTGTGTTATTGATACAACACCAAAATGTGTATCCGTCATGAATTTCGAAAGTGTTTTAGTAATGAGTTATAATCTCATTAAATTATTTGGCCAGGTTCTTGTAGACACCCCATTTTTGACCGTCCTCAAGACTTGGACGTCACCATTTGAACACTCGGTGGTCATCAATGTTCGTGTTCGTCTTGAGTTCCCGGAGGTGTCGGCCACGCGCCTTGCCTCAGGATCTCTCGACTCGACTGTTTTGTGTTTGGTTTTGCACCAAACACTTGTGTTTTGTTTTTGAGGGGCAGGGAATGTCTTATTGGCCATCCCCACACCTCACCGGTCATGGCTTGAGGCTACCGGCCATTGCTTTGCTTCCATCGGCCAAATGTTTGGCCGGCCGGCATTCTTTGTGGCCAGCCGACCATTGTTTTGGTCAATTTGGCATTTTTGGCTGGCCAACCACTATGCATCTGCTTTTGCAGATATTTTTATGCCAGTTGTGCTAGCTGGCATACACTTTGCCCCCCTTCCATACACGTGTATAGAGGGATTTCACTCTTACTTAGCTTGTTTTGTAAGCTTTGCAAGAGTGATCCTCTATGAAGGGAGGGCCTCTCCTCCCTCCTCCAAGGTTACAAAAAAGCTCCATAGAGGGTCTGAGATTAGGGTTAGCATATTATATCTATCTATCTCTATATCTTCCTCTCTTTGTGTCTAAGTGTGTGTTTGTTCACAGTTTTGCATAGAAACACCTAGTGTTACACTTTCCTTTAGCCACTGAGGTACTAAGGAGTGATTTTCAGAGTTTTGAGCTGGTTTTGAGCTAAGGAAAGCAGCTGGAGTGCTGTTCTTGAAGGGGTCTACGAGGGTAAGAACTTTACCTTTAAATACCCCATTTTTGCATAGTCCTTTTGCCTACCTTGCACCTATTTTTGAGCTTAGTGTATAACATATAAAAGTCTTGATTTTACTTGCTTAAAACAGTTGTTTAAGGTTGTTTTGGTGTTTGGGGTTGTTTGACCCCTCTTAGGCCTTGTTTGGCCCCCATTTTGTGCTATTTTGGTGAGCTCCGGGACCACCTTCTTTGGGCCTCCTCACCACTGAAATCTTGAGGGATTTCAGTGGTGAGGATGGTGGTTTAAGGTCCTAAGAAGGAGAGGGCCATCCCCTCTCCTTGTTGCCTTCAAAAAGTGCCATTTTTGCCTCATGTGTGAGCACCATTCTTGAGTGCATGTTGACCATGTCTTAAGTGTTATTTGTGCTTATTTTGCCATGATATAGCACTGTTTTTAGTTGGTTTAGACACACCATTCATGCCTTGCATACTTGTCTTGTAATGCTATATTTTGCCTTAACATGCTTTAGGCTTTGACCCCTGTTCTAGCATGATTTTGGCCTAGCTTTGTGAAGCTTTTATGCATGTTTTAGTGTGCTTGAGGTCTGTTTTTGGTTGCTTGGGTCACCCATGTTTTGCTTTGTATAGCTACCATGTAATCCCCCTTGTGAGCCTTGAGTGTTGACCCCTCTAGCATACTTTACTCGCTTTGTTTTAGTGGTTTGGAACCACTTACCATGTCATTTCAGTCCATATAGCATGCTTGTATACTTGCATTTATGGCTCCTTTGATGGTTCAAAAGGTTTGTGTGTTGTGCTTCATGATTGGTTCATTTTGCATGTCTTTAGATTTAGGCCATTTAGATGCCATCTAGATGCGTCTTTGGTCTTGTTTATACCCGCATTGGACATGTTTTAGGTCCTCATGGCCCTTTGGGGCTTGCTTCATATAGCTTTGGTTTAAGCCCCTTGGCTTGTCTTGAGTTTTAGGCATTGTTGCATGCTTGGCTTGTCTTGTTTACTTGGCTTGGCACCTCTTATAACATGATTTCAGAGCTTATTATGCATGCCATTTGTCCATGATTATCCCCTTTTAAGTGTGCTTAAAAGTTGCTCTTTGATGCTTAAGTTTTGAACCATGTGTGCATGCATGTTTGTGTGTATTTTGGCCCTCATTTCCTTAGCATTTGGCCACTGTTTTGGGCCTAATAGAGGGTTGTCCATCTGGGTGTAACTCCATTGTTAGTATGTTGTTGCATGCTCGCCTTGTGTGTTGTTGCATACTTGGCCTATCGCATGTGTTACATGCTTGAATCACGTCGCATTTGGCATGCATTTCCTTGATTAGGTTACCTAACATGTTGCATGTCTTGCACATTCACATGTTTACATTGCATATTGCATGCTTGATTAGCTTGCATACTTCATATGCTTGTTTGCTTAGGTTGTGCGCCTAGTACACATTGCATATTTGTATGCTTACCCTCATGCTCATGTTGCATGTTTAGCTCATATGCTTAGGTTGCGTTTGGCATGCATGCCTTACCTCTTGAATCACCATGATAGAGGTTGGGCCATTTGTTTGTTTGGTTTGCATTACATTTGAAATCAAGATGCACAACTTGACTTCTTGGGCCATCACGCATCGAAATGCGCCATTGGTGGTCCGAGAATCAAGGAATATCCTCCTTTGAGTCATAAACATGATAAGGGGTGTGTTGGTGCACACATTTGCTTGAAATGCATTGCCATACTTTGCTTGTCCTCTGTTGCTGTCAAAGCAGGACTCTACAGGCATAGATGGCCGACCGACCTCATTCAGTGCCGACTGGCCATCCATTTATAGCCGATGGCTTCATTTGTGGTCGATGGCCACTTACCCTTGGCCGGTGGTGTTCCACAGTGTTCAGAGAGTGTTCTTTGGGAATTGTGCCATTTTCAAAGGAGCAAAGCAAGGTAAACAGAGGCAGCTTGTGCATGGCGTTGGATTTCCGAGTGGAGTCCAGCATGCGTGCATTGGGCCCTCTTCCCGAGGCTGTTTTACCACTTTATTAGCTTAGTTAATTTGCTTAACTAGTTAATTGGTCTGTAATTATTTAATTAGCTTGTTAGTTAATTAAATTGTATTATTCTTTTGGTCCCTCTGAGCGAGAGCGAATTTGTAATAAGTGTGGGTGCGCGTGTGCATGTCTTCCAACCCCCACTTCTTTCTCCCTTTTACTTACCTGCTTTTGACGGTTAGTATTAGGGCATGTTTAATTTAGCATCCTTATGCTATGCATGCGTGCATCCATTCATTTGTATTGCATGCACCGGGCTTGGCGCATCATGCTAACTGCTTAGTATTTCAAATCTAAATTGAATACGTGTTAGTTGTTACATCCCACATGCCATACTAGGATTAGCCGAGCCTATGCTAGTTGCATTCTGTATGTGATGCATTAGCCATCTTAACATGAACTAGGATCATGCATTGATTACTAACTAATTTTTGTTTTGGCTCGGAGTAATTGGTGAGTCTTTATGCTTTAGCATCTCGCATGAGTGTGAATGTTAACATGACGGCATGCTTACCATGTGGCTATATGCTTATGTGATATAACTGCCTGATTGCCTGTGGGTGAAGGTTGGATTGTTTGAGTTGGAACAACTCGTTGAAATCCGTGTTTTAGCCTACTCGCGAGTAGCAAATTTCAAACCATTTTTTAAATGAACAGATATGCAATGCTTTGTTCCAAATTAGGCGATCTAGTCTATACTTGTGTTGTGCGCATCACATAGTAAATTCTAGCTAATTAACCGGAATAAGAACGCATAATATTTTCAAAACTAGATATCATGGTTAGTAGAGGCCGATCTTCGGATCGGGCGAG
This sequence comes from Camellia granthamiana, assembly GCA_036172215.1. Classification (NCBI taxonomy): domain Eukaryota; kingdom Viridiplantae; phylum Streptophyta; class Magnoliopsida; order Ericales; family Theaceae; genus Camellia; species Camellia granthamiana. The sequence continues at coordinate 48,170,235 of CM069904.1, forward strand.
CGGGGGTGTTCATAGCTGACCTTCCCCAATTGTACCCAAGTTCCTGAGCCGAGGCAACTTTGGTGATGACGAACACATGGCCTTAGGCAAACGAGTCAGGGTTTCCTAAATTTCCCCTTAAAAAAAATATTTAGGTGACGACTCTGTATCTGGCAAAGCAGTCCATGTTTGGCACTTCTTTCAAAAAAATCTGTTTTCCAAAATGATTTGCCAGATTTGGACTCTTTGGTGATTTATCAATCTTGCATTGCACCTTGCGAGATTAGATTAAGAACCGACACAAATCGAGTCTGAACTGTAGCAGTGAGGCCCACGCGGGCGCGTCTACAGTTCTGAGCCTTGTTTTCAAATTCAAAGTTGAATAAGAAATGGAAAGTGAAATGTAACATGGATATGATTGTCATGAAACTGTAATATGGCATGAGTTGGAATATAAGTATGGACCATCTGTTGAATGCTATTATTTTAGTCATTGTTCATAGTTGGTTTAGTATATTTCTACTGGGCTGTGGCTCACCCTATATGGGACATCATTTTCAGGTACAGGTAGCATGCCACTTCCAAGGACGTAGCTTGGGAGGCTTAGTGGCTGGGAGTCCTTTTGTTGTTTTGTTTTATTACATGTATATCAAGCCAATGGCTTTCTTTGTATAGAGTTAGCACTCTCTTTTTGTAACCAAGTGTTGACTTGGAAAGTTATAAGCCTATAGGGCATTTACTTTTGTTGTCAACATGTAATACATTTTGTAATGATTACTCTGATGGAATATATTTATGCTTCATTCTCTTATGTCTAAGCATGCTATTGTTGGATGATTTATGGGTTTATTTTGAGGGCGTTACAACTTGGTATCAGAGCGTACCGGGTTCGAATACTTTGGGTACGTGGGAAGTGATTAGTATCACAATGGGTTTGTCTCACTTGTTAGAGACCTATGTGTAATGTTATGTGCTTATGTGATAACATATTTATGTGACCACTTGGGTATGGGATTTAGTTTCTAGGATGTTGATTGGATCTTTGGGTTTCTGTGAGTCTTGTTGGAAAAAGCACTTGATCAATGTTGTTCCTAACCGGAACTCTAGGAATGCCTCGGGACAATCATTATCCCGAAATGAAATTCGTAAGTGCTTATGTGATTATGTGCTTACGTGGAATGAATTACAGTTGTCCATGCATTAAGACGCGAGTGTTGTAGCTTCGGCACATTTGTGAATGTGCTAACGTTCTTCGTTACTTTTATTAGGATGTCAGGACGAGGATGAGGTGGTAGACGTGGTAGGCATGGTAGGCAGGAGATGCCTTTACCGGATGATATTCCAGCACAGTAGGAGGGGGTTGGTCAGGCCAATGTGGTCGAGCCAGCAGGTCAGGAGGTTATGGGTTCTTTAGCCCGTGGGATAGCCGATGCTTTGAGGGAGTCTATGGGTATTCTCAGAGCTAAGAATCCAGTGCAGGCCCAGGTTGTTGATGCAGGGCCTTCCTTTCTAAAGAGGAAGTTCTTTCGGTCTAATCCGGACAAGTTTGTTGGGGATCCGAAAGAGCCACTTAAGGCTGACGAGTGGTTAGAGCAGATGAGTAAGACGTTCAAGATGCTAGGCCTCGAGGACGGAGCCTTGAAAGTGACCTTGGCATATTTCGAGCTGAAGGGGGATGCGAGTCAACGGTGGAAATTCGTGAAGGGCCGTTTGGATGGCACTTGGGAGGCTTTTGTGAATGCTTTCCAGGAGAAGTTCTTATCTCCAGCTATCAGGGAGAAGCTGAGAGACCAGTTTTGCTAGCTTTTGCAGCTGAGTTCTTCAGTGGCCGAGTTTGAGGTTGCATTTACTAGCTTGTCCAGGTTTGCTCCTGAGCTTGTGGCGTCCGAGGAACGCCGTTGCATTGAGTTTGAGCGGAAGTTGAAGCGCGATCTCAAAATGAGAATTGGCGGGTCTATGACTCGAGACTATGGGCGTTTGGTTGATGCTGCAGCCCATATGGAGATCATGATGCAGAAGGAAGAGGGGTAGAAAGGCTCCAAGAGGAGTCAGGATGGTCAGGGTGATGGCAGGAGACAGAGGGGTTCACACCCTCAGCAGTCTCAGGGAGGTTTTGCTAGATCTACCTTTCCAGTGCCGAGTGCAGGCTCTGGGAGAGGCAGTCAGGGAGACATGACTTGTTTTAAATGTGGCCAGCTGGATCACAAGTCTCCAGCTTGCCCACAGAGGGGAAGAGGTCAGAGAGCTGCTTCATCTTCAGCTAGACCGCAAAGCCAAAGTCAGGGCAAGGGTCAGCCACTGTCTTGTTATCAGTGTGGTCAGGCGGGGCACCTGAAGAGGTTTTGCCCGCAGTTGAGTGGCACATCTGGTGCATTTGGGCAGAGGCAGAGTTTTCAGTTAGCTCAGTCAGTGCAGGCCTCGAGGGCCTATCAGGGGGCTTCATCGTCCCAGTCTGTGCAGCAGTCTTTTGCTCCTAGAGGTGAGCAGGTTGATCAGGGGCCTACAGGGCGCGTGTATGCTGTTACCGCACAGGACCTAATACCGGCTCCATCAGTTGTGAGAGGTACCTTTCTGTTTTGCAACTCGGTTGCCAGTGTATTGATCGATACGGGTGCATCTCATCCCTTTGTATCTGCTGCATTTGCATCTGTTTTGGAATTGGAGTTGGCACAGTTAGCATCTCCTATATGTGTTGTATCACCTGTTGGGGGTGAATTGATTTTGAAACACGGATGTAGAGGTTGTGATATAGAGGTCGCTAATCGTCAGCTTCCGTTTCCTTTTGTGGTTATGCCCATGACGGGTTTTGATGTTATTTTGGGTATGGACTGGCTATCGTCATACCAGGCTGTTATCAATTGCTACCGCCAGAGGGTCACAGTATGTACCTTGAGCGGGGATTGTTTCCATTTCTTGGGGGACCGGGTTGGTAGTGTGTTGCCACCGGTATATGATCTGCGAGGGCGGAGTGAGCTTAGTGGTCTTCTTGCTAGCCTTTTGAGTAGTGAGTGTGATAAGACCCAGACTGTATTGCCGAGAGTGGTTTGTGAGTACTCAGACGTCTTTCCTGAGGATCTTGTCAGTTTGCCACCTCACCGAGAGATTGAGTTCTCCGTTGATCTAATGCCCAGCACAACGCCGATTTCTATGGCACCTTATCATTTTGCCCCAGCCGAGTTGAGTGAGTTGAAGATTCAGCTCCAGGAATTATTAGATAAGGGCTTCATTCGCCCTAGTGTTTCGCCGTGGGGAGCACCGGCCCTCTTTGCTAAAAAGAAAGATGGTGCCTTGAGACTCTGTATCAACTATCGGAAGTTGAATCGGGTTACGGTCAAGAATAAGTACCCTATGCCCCGTATAGATGATTTGTTTGACCAGTTGAAGGGGTCCCGTTGTTTCTCTAAGATAGACTTGAGATCGGGTTACCACCAGTTGAGGGTCAGGGAGAAGGATATTCCTAAGACGGCATTCCGCACGCGGTATGGCCATTATGAGTTTCTGGTGATGCCATTTGGGCTCACCAATGCACCAGCAGTCTTTATGGATTTGATGAACCGGATCTTCCGGGAATTCTTAGATCGCTTTGTGGTCGTTTTCGTGGATGACATTCTTATTTATTCACCTTCGGAGGAGGAGCACGAGGAACACTTGAGAGTGGTGCTTGAATTGCTTAGAGCCCATAGGCTATATGCCAAGTTTGGGAAATGTGAGTTCTGGCTAGGAGAAGTCAAGTTCTTAGGCCATGTGGTATCCGGAAAAGGGTTGTCTGTAGATACATCCAAGATAGAGGCAGTGCAAGACTGGGCATAGCCTAAGAGTGTTTTTGAGATCCACAGTTTTCTGGGATTAGCTAGGTATTATCCCCGGTTTGTGAAAGATTTCTCCAGACTAGCTTCCCCATTGACTAGATTGACGCGGAAAGGGGTCAAATTCGTATGGAGTGAGACTTGTGAAAAGTCGTTCCAAGAGCTGAAGGTTAGATTGACCACCGCTCCTGTTTTGATTATTCCGGAGAGAGGTTTGGGTTATGCGGTTTATTGTGATGTCTCACAAGAGGGTTTGGGTTGTGTGTTGATGCAAGAGGGGAAAGTGGTAGCCTATGGCTCACGTCAGTTGAAAATTCACGAGAAGAATTACCCTACACATGACCTAGAACTAGCAGCCGTGATTTTTGCCTTGAAGATTTGAAGGCACTACCTTTATGGTGAGAGGTTCAAGGTGTTCTCGGACCACAAGAGTTTGAAGTATCTATTTACGCAGAGAGACTTGAATTTGAGGCAGAGAAGGTGGGTGGAGTTCATTGAGGACTACGATTTTGAGTTGCACTATCACGCGGGAAAGGCCAACGTTGTGGCTGATGCCCTTAGTAGGAAATCCATTAGTGGTGTAGCTTGTATAGCCATCCGGGAGTGGGAGATGTTGGGGGCACTTGGAAAGTTTGATTTGCTTCTGGGCGAATCCGTTGAGGCTGCGGCCCTGTTTTCTGTTGTTGCGCAGCCTACACTAGTGAGTCGAGTGTTAGAGACATAGGGAGTGACCTTGAGGTAGAATCCCTCCAGGAGAAGATCTCCGATGGAAAGGTTGAGAAGGGTTTGTCTGTGTATCCCAACCAGAGTGTGAGATACCGAGACCGTTTGTTTGTGCCGGAGTCCTACTGAGAGGAGGTACTCCGAGAGTTTCACCATTCACGTCTTGCGGTGCACCCGGAAGGCACCAAGATGTATCGAGATTTGGGTCGCCAGTTTTGGTGGCGAGGTATGAAGAAGGATGTGGCAATTTTTGTGTCTAAGTGACTTACTTGTCAGCAAGTGAAGGCCGAGCATCAGAGGCCAGCGGGTTTGTTGCAACCCTTGCCTATTGCCGAGTGGAAGTGGGAGCATGTCACTATGGACTTCGTTGTAGGTCTTCCGAGGACTCAGCGGGGTAGTGATGCTATTTGTGTGGTTGTAGACCGGTTGACTAAGTCGGCGCACTTTATCCCTAAGCGTGAGAGATTCAGTAGATCATCTGGCCGATTTGTATATTCAGGACATAGTGAGGTTGCACAGGGTCCCAGTGACAATCGTCTCAGATAGAGACCCTCGTTTTACAGCTAGATTGTGGCAAAGTTTGCAGAGTGCCTTGGGCACCAAGTTGACCTTTAGTACGGCTTATCATCCTTAGACTGACGGGCAGTCCGAGCGTATTATCCAGATCCTTGAGGATATGCTTCGAGGTTGTGTCTTTGACTTTAGTGGGACGTGGGAGAGGCACTTGCCCTTGGTGGAGTTTGCCTACAACAACAGTTTTCAGTCGAGCATCGGTATGGCACCGTTTGAGGCCTTGTATGGCCGACCGTGTAGGTCTCCCGTTTGTTGGGCCGAGATGGGTGATGCACCTTTGTTGGGCCCGGAGTTAGTGAGGGAAACGACGGAGAAAGTTGAACTTATCCGTAGGAGGCTTGTTACAGCCCAGAGTCGCCAAAAGAGTTATGCCGACCGTAAGAGGAGGCCTTTGGCATTTGAAACGGGTGATCATGTTTTCTTGAAATATCACCGAGGCGAGGTTTGATGAGGTTTGGGAAGAGTGGGAAGTTATCCCCTCGGTTTATCGGTCCCTTTGAGATCCTTGAGAGGATTGGGGAGGTTGCTTATTGTTTGGCTTTGCCACCGCAGTTGTCCGGGGTTCATGTCGTCTTTCATGTTAGTATGCTTCGGAAGTACGAGCCGGATCCATCGCACGTGTTGGATTGGACCAACTTAGAGGTAGATGAGGATGCCTCATATGAGGAGAGACCGGTTCGGGTCTTGGATAGGCGGGATCAAGTCTTGCGAGGCAAGACCATTCCCTTGGTAAAAGTTTTGTAGAAGCATCACGGAGTGGAAGAAGCCACTTGCGAACGTGAGTTAGAAGTCCGTGAGAAATATCCGGACTTATTTGTTGATGTGTAACCATTCATTGGTAATTTTGTAATATTTTTGAACTTTAAGAGCATTATATATGTCTTAAGTTGTAAAACATTGTATACGTTTTGGTTTTTGGAAGTATGTTTTGAAACTTGCCTCAAAATGGAAATATATCATAAATACTGAATATGATATACAATTGTGGAATGTAGTATTGAAATTTGTGGAATTTCAGGGAATGCATATCTATAATGCATGTTGTGAGAAATGTTGTAATTTGCCTCTTGAAAAGAGATGAGATGACCGGTAATGGGTCGACTTGTTGAATTTCGCATTGTAATAATGTTGGGAATTGAGAAGATCTTGTTTTTGAAAAACTTGCATTTAATTTCGGGGACGAAATTCCTTAAGGGAGGAAGGTTATAGCAGTTCCCGTTTTCCCTTTCTGTATTTGTTGTACTCCGAACTTTGGTTCCGTGGAGTTGGTGGTTGTATACCTTGTTATCATCCTTTAATTCCTTATGTTTGAGTTTTAGGATGTATTGGGCGTGTTTCGAATAGGTAGGTTGAGTTTTGGTCTCAAGTGTAGTTGCCCAGATTTTTGGTGTTACGCTCGAGCGGGTAATTCTCCGCTCGAGCAGAGTTTGGTTTTTGGTTGTCTGCTCGAGCGGGCCTTATTGCGCTCGAGCGGGGTTTACACACTCTCAGTATTTCATGCCTCTGCAAAACTTCTGCATGTGTGTTTTTCACGCTCGAGCGGGTTTCTTTACGCTCGAGCAGGTCGCGCTCGAGCGGGTATGTTGGCGCTCGAGCGGGTTTCTTTACGCTCGAGCAGGTCGCGCTCGAGCGGGTATGTTGGCACTCGAGCAGGTAGTGCTTTGTCTGTGAAAGTTCTGAGAGGGGAAAATCTACGCTTGAGCGGACTGGTTTTCACGCTCGAGCGGATGTACTTTATTCTTGTGTCTTGGCACTCGAGCGGGAATTCTTGCGCTCGAGCGGATCCAGTTTTTTGTTCTTGACGCTCGAGCGTCCTGTTCTCCGCTCGAGCGGACCTGTCGTATATCAGATGGCAACTGGGCATTTTTTAATCACTTTTTACACTCACACTCTCTCTCTTACTTTCTAAAAATCGATTTTGAGAGCTCCTCTCTCTAGAAAATACCTTCTCTCTAGGGTTTGATCTAGTTAGAGTGTTCCACTCCCTTGGTGCCTTTGTAAAAAGTGTGTTGATCGTCGAGAGTTACGTTTTGATCCGAGAAATTGTTGATTTGGAGCACATTGAATTTCTTCATCTTCTCCATTTGAGCTCTAACTTCGAGGTAGGGATATCCTATTCCATCTTATGAGCTTTGTCTTTGGATTTTAGTATTTCGATAAGTTCGGGGTTGTTGGGTAATTTTGAGAAAGTTTGGGGCCTTTGTGTAATTTTCAAAAGATGGGCTTTCAAACATATGAACTCTTATGTATGTAATACATTGGAAAATAGACTTGGTGTGGGATTGTTGATGAAAAAGGAACCTTAGGGTTGGTATTGTGAATTTGGGAAAAAGCCCTGATTGCATGATAAATTAATTAGTATAATTAATTTTGGGAAATGAGAAATTGTATAGGAAATATCCAAATTGGAATGGTATGGGATTAAAGGGTGTAGTTGGATTGATTTATCGCTCACCTAGGCAAATGTTGATATTTTATCCATTTGGTACATTTATTTCATGTTTAGAAATAACTGTTTTGGGCTATCGGTGAAGGATAGTCTTGATTGTTGTAGACAATGCATGATGATTAGGCAAACTAAAACTAATCAGTGGAATGTGTCATCATCGAGTATGACGGTTGAAAAATACATTAACTTTATGTATTGATTGATTATGTATATGATCTGTGTTTATATACATTGTGTTGTGTGGGAGGAGATAGGGGATGTACTCTACGGTTTAGGGGGAGATAGGGGATGGACCTCTAAACCGAAATTTGTGTGACATTGATACAGCACTACAATGTGTATCATGGTGAAGTATGGAAGTGTTTGTTTGATTTGATATAGCACTAAAATGTATATCATTATCAATTGTGAAGTATAGAAGTGTTTCTATGTTATATTGATACAGCACCAAAATGTGTATCACTTGTGAAGTAAGGAAGTGGTTTATGTGTTATTGATACAACACCAAAATGTGTATTCGTCATGAATTTCGAAAGTGTTTTAGTAATGAGTTATAATCCCATTAAATTATTTGGCCAGGTTCTGAGCCTTGTTTTCAAATTCAAAGTTGAATAAGAAATGGAAAGTGAAATGTAACATGGACATGATTGTCATGAAACTGTAATATGGCATGAGTTGGAATATAAGTATGGACCATCTGTTGAATGCTATTATTTTAGTCATTATTCATAGTTGGTTTAGTATATTTCTACTGGGCTGTGGCTCACCCTATATGGGACATCATTTTCAGGTACAGGTAGCATGCCACCTCCAAGGACGTAGCTTGGGAGGCTTAGTAGCTGGGACTCCTATTGTTGTTTTGTTGTATTACATGTATATCAAGCCAAGGGCTTTCTTTGTATAGAGTTAGCACTCTCTTTTTGTAACCAAGTGTTGACTTGGAAAGTTGTAAGCCTATAGGGCATTTACTTTTGTTGTCAACATGTAATACATTTTGTAATGATTACTCTGATGGAATATATTTATGCTTCATTCTCTTATGTCTAAGCATGCTATTGTTGGATGATTTATGGGTTTATTTTGAGGGTGTTACAGGCTCAACTCGCGACAGTTCCTCAACGCATTGGATTATTGTCTGCACTAATTTCAACCATTTGGTAAGGAACCATAGGAAAAAGAATTATAAAAAAACATGGTAAACACGGCTTTATTGTTTGTGTGTTTTGTTTTTCTTCTTCTCTTTGTGTTTTTTATGGGACGACTAATAGTTGGAGTTGTGGTGAAACAAATTGTATGTTGTTGCATTTGTGGTGTTCGATAAAATGCTTGATTGAGCTCAAATTAGCTTCCAATCACTTTTCTATACCTCTCATTCGTTGATGCTTTTGGTGAGCATCATCATCAACGAAGATTATAGCTACATATTATAATTTGGAGATAAATCAAAGAAGATTATATATATACATATATATAGCTACAGATTATATACATATAAATAGCTACAGATTATATTCTTGTACCATATTCCCAACATATATATAGCTACAGATTATATATATACATATATATATATGTACATTAATTTTTGATAGAAATTATGTTGTTTAAATTAATTTAGGTTTTTGTTTTGGGTTTTTGGGGGGTTTTGATTTTCAGAAGTACTATAATTTTTATTCATTGTTCTAGGCCTTTAGTTGGAGAAAGAAGATGTGAAATTGAGAGAAAGAGATGTTTTGTGTTTTGAAAAATGAATATCTAGATATTGATGATAAAGATGATAAAGATGATGGTAGGTTTTGGAAATTGATGATGAAGATGAGGGCATTCTAGTCATTCAATTCAGAAAAAAAATCATATTTTCATGCCCATTTGCACATTAGGCGTGTGTCATGCACAGCCTGTTAGAATAGATGGAAAAGCTAACTGCGCACATCACTCCATCAGCCACAGGAGAGTTATGTGGTGATATTCGAACGTCATAGGGTAATCCGCACATGGCCCAAGCCATAGGGGAGTAAAGTGAAGTTTGCCCTATCATAAATATATTTTAATTAAAAATTCATATAATTTTATTTTTGTGTAGAAAATTAGTTATGAATTTTATTTTTCTATTAATTCTTTTAAATAAATATTTTTGATAAGTATTTGTGATTTTCAATATTATAAGGGGCAAACTTCAAGGAGTATTGTAATTTATCCTAAAAGAATTACCCATTACCATTCATTGGTGTGGTGACATGGCAATGCCATAAAATAATCTAATTCTCCATTTGTGTTGTGTTGGTACTGCATGAGACTTATACAGGGGAGGGGTGAGATTGATTTGTGGCATTAGTATTGAGTTTTACTGTTATGATGTGAATCTTTCTCTGGCATACTTCTATATAACAAAATTAAATCAAGCCTCGGGACCCAATATTTAGATTTCAATTAATGCTAGTAGGGATTTGGAAAAATATTTAAAAGGATTGGGTTTCTCTTCAGTCCTTAATCAGACTGGAGAGCTGTTGTTCGGTCTATGGGTTTATTTTTAAGTCTCATTTTGATAATTTGAATTATTCATATTCTAAGATTCGTTAAGTACATCATCCTTGCAAAATATCTAGTCGATCGGACAACGGAAATGACATGTTAGGATCAGTTTTGTATAAATCGCTTATTTTCTCTGTGATCATTTTTTTATACAAAACTGATCCGAACATGTAGTTTCTGTTATCCAAATGACTTGATTTTTTACAGAGATGATGTATTCGATTAATCCTAAAACATGAACGGTTCGGATTATTAAAATGGAGCTCAAAAGTAGACCCATTGGGCCAAACATCATCTCTCTAGTTTGATTAAGGGGACTGGAAAGAAGGCTAGTCCTAAAACAAAACCAATATGAAAATTGTTATGCTCTTATTTTCAAAAATTAATTAACCTTAAGTGTAAGATTGTCAATAAGTAAAACTCATCTTCTTACTTGATTTATTATCAAAATTACTTTCCTTAATTAATTTTAACTAAATTATTGGGTGCACCTCATAAAACATCCTCGCAAGCCCTTGGTTAGCTAACCTTGAAAATTGTGTTCAACTTCCTTTTTCTAAACGTGTTTGAACGTGGAGGGACAGAAGATGGGTTTCTAAGTGAAACTGGCTTACACTATAAAACATGTCAATTTCATTCTTTGTAAAGAAAACAATACGTAGGTCTTATTTGGAAACTTGGCCTAAAAAAAAGTTGAAAGAAGTTAAGAAGTCACTAAAAAGGGCAAAAGACCATTAAAAAAATAGAGTTAAACATCTTATTAATTCGCAGTTTTTGATACGTTTAAAAAAATTATTTTCAAATACATTAACTTCTTTCACCTCATAAAAAAAAAGTTAGAAAGTAAAAAAAAATACTAAAAAATTAATTTGCAAACGAGATTTTAATTCTTTACAAAAACATGTGATTCAATTTAGTACATAGTTGTAATCCTCTCAAGTGCACAGCGCCTAAGGTTCTAATTTGTAGATAGTTGTGCCATTATCTCTGTTAAGTTTATCGAACAACAATAATGTTTATAATACCTATAACCCTCGGTCAAGCTTGTCAAATCAATAGGGACACTTGAAAATTAACAAAATCATGCTTCAAAATCAGGACACCCGAAAATCAATAAAATATAGTAAATATCACAACTCGATTATTTAATACTTAGCTACATTGCCACTTTCCATACGTATATTGTTTCTAATATTAGGCTATTTTCTCAACAAATCATCTTTCTAACAAAATTTACCAAATTACCCCTATGATTGTAATAGTAATATATTCTAAGTATGCAATGACCAACTTGTCCCTAAGGACCAAATCACTAATTTACGCCTAAGGGTCCAATTACCAAAAGGCCCAATGGTTCACATTACCCAGATGCCCCCAACACACAAAATTACTAATTTATTCTTGATTAATCTCAAGTTAGTTTCTTACATGACAATTTTACCCAAATTACTCAAGTTATTTACGAGCATTTATCATATTTCATGTTTGAACAATCTACTTTTAATGATTTTCACATTTTTTTTTTTAATTTTATATATTGCTTCAGTGATGCCACTGACTCAATTCGACCACAGGAAAGAATGTAGATACTTAAATTCGTGAGAGATGTTTGGGAAAAAAAGGTTTTGTTTAAAGTTTCCCAACACGAGCAAAGCTCAATTTTTATTTTCTAGACCAATAATACAATAATACTAGGAACATGTAAAATTCTACACATTCAATTATACATTCTCTCACGATTTGTGGAAATCACACCCATATCAGATAACGTAATTATGTGTAAAATTTAGTGTGTAAATAACGAGAAGTTATACCTTGCTCTAGGGGCATGTCCATATGGTGCTCGAAATCGACTATGATTGATGTTTGATAGGTGTTTGATTTTATGATTTAAGTTGTCTAAATTAGTAAATTACCTTTTTGCCCATCAATGCAGGCTTCAACAGTAATTGATTCGTCTAATTGTCTTTAATTGGACTATACAATTTTTTTTTAAAAAAAATTAGGGATTAAATAGATGAAATGAATAGTTTAAGGATGAAATTTGAAAAACAAAAAAAAAATTGATAATAGTTTAGAGGGTAATGTTACAATACACCCTTCAAAAAGGAATGTATCATATGAATACCACAAAGTGTTATAATCAAATCATTTTATGCCATACCTTAATGTATCATAAACAAACATTTTTTTTTTAAGGTGAAAATAACCAAACACTTTTGAGGCATAGTCAAAGATTTCTTCAGTCATTACCAAAATTATTATCACAATAGATCATAAACGAGTCACAATCAATACCACAATGTGTCATATCAAGGGTCATAACCAAATATCGCTTGAGGTATAACCAAATACCTTTTCAGTCATAACTAAAACAATAACAACAACAAAGGGCCACTTACAATTCAGTCATGTTGACCATACTTATTTATCCATAAGTCTTATTCTATTTTTCACTTATCAATATTTCTAAAATGCCCTCTCCTCACCTTTTTCATCCCCATTATTCACATTGCCATGACTGCACCTTCTCCCATCGGAAACCACTTCCAGCCATCATCTCCAGTCACTAGCAACCACCTCTGACCATCATCTCCGACCACCGGTGACCATCGACAACCACCTCCTGCGATATGTTTTTGGTGGTAATTTTTGACAAATTTTCTGCCATTTTTAAGGAAAAAAAAAATAACATCCATCTCCACTATGTCACTCTTGTGTACCTCCTCAGATTTGGTGGTGACAAGAGAAATAGAAAAGAAGTTGAAGTATTTAACAATGATAAATTTATCATTGTATCAATATTTATCAAACCAGTTAATCACTTACTCTCTTTCATTATCACACTCACATTTACATAGATACACCATCCCTTCCTAATTCATTCAAAGAAAATACATTTACACACTTGCATATAAAAAAGGAGTAAGAATAATAAATTTATCACTGTTATATATTTATCCAAATTTATCCCTGATAACATATCAGTGATAAATTTATCATTGTATCAATATTTATCAAACTAGTTAATCACTTACTTTCTTTCACTATCACACTCACGCTTATATACATGCATACTCCTCACTTATTCATTCAAAAAAACACATTCACACACTTACATATAGAAAATAGTTTTCTTAATGATAAATTTATCACCGACACAAATTTCTCCAAACATTAGTTTACAAGCAATTGACAAAGAGAATAAGAAAGAGAGGTGTGATATGAAAAATATTTGTATATTTCATCATTATCATCATCATCTTACAAATTCAAAACAAAACCTAAAAAAAAATGCTAAGAACCAAACCCAAACAAAACCAAATTAAAAAAGAAAAAACACCTCTAACTGGGAAAAATTTTCAAATTCCGACGTGATTGTTGAAGTTTTTCCAAGGGATCTTGATGGTAGAGTATAAATTGGCGATGGTGGAGTGTAGATCAGAGAAGATAAAGTGTAGATCAGAGATATAAAGCATAGTCAGAGAAGATAGAGTGCAGATTGATGACAGTGGAGGTAGATCAATAATGGTGGTGGTAAATCGACAATGATAGAGTGTAGATTGGAGATAGTAGAGGTGGTTGGTGACCGGTGGCAGTGGTGGCCAACAGTAGATGGTGGTGGTGGTGGTAGCGACGGTGTAGACAACCCATTTTGCCTAACCCTAAGACTTAGGCGCTTTCTTTTGATTATCCGATGATGACAATCAGAATGTGTTTATCACAGAATCCTTAGAAAAGAGATGGAATTTGAGCTTTAATCACAACCTTCACACATTTTTGGCCAAATTATTTTTCATCCAAAATTCACCAATCTCCAATACCAAATTTCCTACACATCAATCTCCACTCGCCATCCACTTTCATAATTACACCCCCCCATCCCCACTCACCATCTACTTTCATAATCACATCCCACCATCTCCACTCATCATCCACTTTCATAATTATAACCCACCATCCTCACTCACCATCCACTTTCATAATCACATTCCACCATCCCCACTCACCATCTACTTTTATAATTGCACCCAACCATCCCCACTTATCATCCACTTTCATAATTATACCCCACCATTCCCACTCACCATCTACTTTCATAATCACATCCCACCATCCCCACTCCCCATCCACTTTCATAATTACACCCCACCATCTCCACTCACCATCTATTTTTCATAATCACATCCCACCATCTCAACTCATCATTCATTTTCCAAAATCACACACCACCATCACCATTCATCATTCACCTCCATTATTCATTGTCCCCTATTAGCTCCATTATCTTCCCCAAATGCTCCGCTTTATCTTCCGCTTTGTCCTCCGCTTTGTCTTCCACCATTGCCTACTTGCATTGGCTATATAATGAGAGCTCTAGTCTTGAATTCAAGGATGAATTTTAAGAAGAGAAGTGTAGAGAGGGAATGCTAAAATTGTGTTAGAATTTGAGAGAAAATAAAGTCTTAAAAACAAGAGAGTTGTCTTTCCAAACTAGTGAAGTTACATAGCCTCTTACATCTTATCATCCCTTGTCAAAACTACTCAAAGCCTTAATCAAAGAGAGAGTATTCTTGCCGAGAAAAAAGTGATCATACATTTGTTCAAAACCGTCATTCTAAACTCAAATTCGAAGCTCCTGAATTGAGGATTAAGATCATAATTCACAACCTTGAGCGTGATCAAGAGGAAGTTTGAAAAATCAAGAAATTCAATCTTTCTTTGGAAGTTGAATTTTCAATTCTTTCATTTTTCTTGCATGTTCTATCGTTTATTTGTTTTCTTGTGTTAGCTTCATATTAGTTTTGTTGTACTTTTACATGTTCTATCTTATATTTGTTTTCTTATTTTAGTTTCATATTAGTGTTGTTTAATCTTGCATGTTCTATCTTATATTTGTTTTCTTATTTTAGTTTCATATTAGTGTTGTTGTAATCTTGCATGTTCTATCTTATATTTATTTTCTTATTTTAGTTTCATATTAGTTTTGTTATAGTCTTACATGTTCTATCTTATATTTGTTTTCTTGTGTTAGCTTCATATTAGTTTTGTTGTACTCTTGCAAGTTCTATCTTATATTTGTTTTCTTGTTTTAGTTTTATATTACTGTTCTTGTAATCTTGCATGTTCTATCTTATATTTGTTTTTTGTTTTTTTTTTTTTTTGTTAGTTTCATATTAGTTTTGTTGTACTCTTGCATGTTCTATCTTATATTTGTTTTTTTATTTTAGTTTTATATTAGTATTGTTTTAATCTTGCATGTTCTATCTTATATTTGTTTTCTTATGTTAGCTTCATATTAGTTTTGTTGTACTCTTGCATGTTCTATCTTGTATTTGTTTTCTTATTTTAGTTTCATAATAATTATGTTGTAATCTTGCATTTCCTAGCTTATATTTGTCTTCTTGTATTAGTCTCATATTAGTTTTGTTGTAATCTTGCATGTTCCATCTTATATTTGTTTTCTTGTTTTAGGTTCATGTTAGTTTTGCTGTAAGTTTGCAGTTTATAATTGTTTTCTTGTTTTAATCTAACCGGTAGTGGTTAGTTGAGCCACCTACATGTTTTATTTGTTCCTTTTCTTGGTTTTGCAATAAAACAGGTTTGGCTAGGCCTAGTTGGAATAGGCCGGCTGGTTTGCTTCTTTTGGACAAGACTGTATTGTTTTCCGATGTTAATCAACTTCTAGTGGTTTCCAAGGCACATGAAGCTTTTTCTTTCTTTTATTTTATTTTGAGTGTTTTTTGAGGTTTTTATTTTGACGTAATATTCTCCTCATCCCTCTCTAATTTGGTTTGTAATTATTCTTTCAAGTGTTGTAATAATGCCCTGCCCTACTTCTTTCTATCCCGTTCTTTTACTTGCTTTCTTTATTTGTGAATATGCGTAATATTTTTTCTTTCATTATATCCATGCTTTGCATCCATGTTTCATACATCTTGATTCGGCTAAGTTTGCATTTGTGGATTTAATCAATTCCTATGTGATTATGTGCATTACCTCATGTTCTTGAGATGATTCACATGTCATATCTTAGAAGCCAACTCTTTAGTTGCATCTCATGAGTGAATTGCATTAAGATTTTGTATGTAAGATCATGCATGTTTTTACTAACTTTATTTTGTAGATGTTCGTGAGACATCAATAAATATGTAAGTTTTTATATTTTAGCATCATGCTTGTGTGTATTTTTCTTGTTATGTTTAAGCATCCTACCATGTGGCTACTTGCTTACATGATATAACTGTATGAATGCCAGTGGAAGGAGGTTATGTCGCTTAATTTGGAATGATATTTATTTTTCATGTTTGTAAACTCAATTTATTTGGGTTGTACATCTTCAAAACTCTTTCAAAATATATGAAATCAAATTGTTTCAAAATGAATGACATAGTCTATACTTGTATGCTTCAAATGGTAAATTTATGGATTTATTAAATAATCAGAACATGAACATATAAATAAAATAAAATTCATCTCATGGTTCAGTAGAGGTCGATATTTTGATTGGGTGAGCGGGGGTGCTCAATAATGACCTTCCCTTCTCATACCTAAGGTTCCGAGCCAAGCATCTTTGGTGACGACGAACAGTGGCCTTGGCACGAGTCACGGGTTTCCTTAATTTTTCAAAATATTAGGTGGCAACTCTAAGATCTGGTGATGCAGTCCATTTCTGGCAAAGGTTTTGCAATAAAATGAATTTTCTATAAAAGTTGTCAAATTTCGACTCTCATCTATGTTTCACATTGCACTCGTGAGACTAGATCAAAGAAGTTGAGGGTCCAAACTGTTTAATGCGCCCCGGTACCCCTAGGCACGTTACTGTTTCTGGCAACTCTACTGGGGATTTTATGAAACCTTGACTCGAACTCCATGATATGACTTTTATTTTCAATTACATGTTTATTGCATTGCATGTATTGGTGCACTTAAAGTCCCTGTGTTGCCCAGATACTAGTAGGAACACAGATACACTTTTTGTGACAGTACACCTATCTCTATGTTACTTTGGAGGCCTTGTGCTATAACCTTTTGAGATCTATAAAAAAGGTGGCTCTGCTATCTAAGGTTCTCAGACTTCGAAGAGAGGCTATATTGACTCTTTTGGTTTCCTGGGATCTTCATTGGTTATGACCCAAAGGACTCTTTGGTAATGTCATCTTGACTTCAACTTCTAAAGTAGAGCCAACTTTGTACAAATAGTGAGCTATAGTACCTTTCAAAATTAGGACAGGATGCTCTCCCATTTCTAGGATGTATGATGTCGCTTGTCTAAATAGTAAAGCCCTAGATCATTTCAAAATTAGGACAAGGTAACCCTAACCCCCATAGGGATGTTTGTTATCTTTCCTGCTATGTGTTATGTGCAATGAATGGGATCTATACAGGGCTTCTCAATATCAGTGGTTCAGGCATTTCAGTTTGTGGGTTTGAGTTCAGTTCTTTTTCAATATGATCAATTGAGCTAGTATGCTACCAAAATTTGATTGAAGGTTCCATTTTATGTTTTTGCAAGGTAGTTGGGCAACATAGCTTCAAAACAGTCGAATATCCCCCAAGTTCTATGGACTCGCGTTAGTAGACTCTGTAAAACTATAGATTTGGTTAAAGGACAGCCAATGTTAGTTTCTTTGCCGCTGAGCACACGAAGCAGAAGTACAAAAGCCGCATTAACTAGTCAAAATACCCTTTCTTCACCTGCTAGACCATCCCTACCTAGTTCACTAGCATCCGTGATGGCTTAAGTTCTGGAGAATATAGTGGACATGTTGTTGGCCCTTCAACGAAGTTTAGATGTTATAGCTAATACAGTGGCCACCCATGGTGATGCCCTTGCCGAATTGCGGCACCCATCTGGGACATCCACTACTCAAACACCTCTGGTGGCTAATCCGATTCCACCCCCACCAGCTAAGGAATTTCCTAAACCTAATGTACTAGAAGACTTGAGGGTTTCTGCATAATCATCAGGAGGTCCTTTTCCCCTTCCACAATCATCGGGAGGACCTTTTTCCCTTCCACAACCGAGAGGGCTCTTTTCCCTATAAATAAATGAGGTTGATTCGACTATGATGAAACTGGCCAGGTTGGAACAAATGTTTAAAAGGTTGTAGGGAATCAACTCTATCCCAGACATTGAAGATGGGTATACAGACACAGCTGTCAAATTGCCAAAACGGTTTAAAATGCCACATATTTATAGATTTGATGGAGCTAGTGACCCTATGGTCCATATTCTTCTCTTCTTGGATGTCCTGAAACTCATGGGCCTAACTCGACCTCAAAAAGTTTCCTTGTTCGAGAGGACTTTATCTGGTATAGCTGTCATCTAGTATGCTAAATTAGAAGACTCGGTTAAACAAAATTGGGAGGAGTTAGCTAGGGTTTTCATCACCCAATATTCTTACAACACCCCTGAGGTAACTACTTGGGATTTGGAGGCAACTCGCCAAAAGCCCAATGAAAGTTTTATGGCTTTTATCATTAGATGTGGGGCAAAAGCAGCAATGATAACCAACAGACCACTTGAAAAAGACCAAATCCGTATGATAGTCAGAAATCTACATGGAAAGATGTCATAAAAAATGATAGTCCTTCCGCTCTTCACTTTTAAAGACTTGCATGAAATAGGGGTCCAGATAGGGGATGTCATCCAATAGGGAATCATTATGGATGATAAGGAACCTATTCGGAAGGCTTTTGGTAGCAGTTCCAATGCTACTACTAGTAGTAGTACAGTTGTGATACCTTCTGAGGTCAATTCAGTCACTACCACCACCACCAAAATAGCCGACCCATTTGCCAAAGTCGGTCTACAAACAACCAACTCAACCCGAACCATGGCCAGAACCTTTAACCCTTTGCATATGTCCCCTACCAAAGCTATGAAAATCTTGACAAAAAGAGGATATCTCAAGCCTCTAGACCCCCAACCTCTTCTCGATCCTCTCCCAGCAAAACAAGACCCTACCAACTACTGTGCCTTTTACCAACAACCCGGACATGACACTGATCGTTGCTTTCATCTTCATCATGAGATTCAAGATCTTATTGACAACAAAATCATAGCTCCCCTACAACCACCAAAACCCAACGTCACTACCAACCCATTGCCACCCCATGACAAAACCCCACCACCACCTCGCCTTAATTGTATCCATACACTTTTGCCCACTTTTGACCCCAGTAGCTATATCACACCCACCCATTTACCAAAACCCAAGGTACATATTCCTGAAGACACTGAGTTGTGCATGATGGATGCACCTCCAACCCAGCCAAAACCTAAAAGCCCTATGGTGGTAGTGTTAAAGGAAACAACCAAAGTGCTTGAGGTTGGCAAACTATCAGAGAAAGAGTATGATCCTAGCTGGTATATTGTTCCCAGTGGTCAACTAAAACCTGAGGTTGATTTGTCTAACTCATTTTCTATCAATGTTATCAGAGAGGATGTATTTGAACAGGGGTTGGATGATTTGGCTGACCTAGAAGAGGACTTGGCCAATTTCCATTTCTTTGAAGAATTGGATCTTGGGAATGTGCAGATGGAATGGTGGGAACCAAAGAATTCCAGTTATGGTTGGTCAAATGATGACGAAGTTTCTGATAAGGAAATTGAGAGAAAAATAGATGAACTGAGACTTGATTCTGGAAAACCTATTGAAAATGGTGAAGGAAAGAGTTTTGGAGGAAAAGAAAAAGAACTAGAAAGCCATTCAGAGTCTATTATGCGAACGATTCGAGCAGAGCTTGATAATTGCCTTTCAGTCAACAAAGGCAAATGGTGGGATGATAGTGACCTGCAACTCGCCCATACTGATGATGAATGGATACGTAAGGTGCCTAACGAGACATAGTACTCAGAAGAAATTGATCATATGACTAGGAATGGGTGCTACTTCAAGCCTCCACACGTAGACCAAGGAGAATCCTCAGGCAAAGACAAATAAGTTAAGAAAGAGAAACAAAAAGAGAAGGAGGTAGAAGAAGACCTGGTTCTAAAATAGCTGAAGAAGATCCAGGCAAACATTTCCATCTGGGGATTTTCATAGCTTCCCGAGAACATCGACAGGCATTGCTATCAGCTTTAAGCAAGGCTAAGTTGTCGATTGATACAACTCCCAAGCAGTTAGTGTCACTAATCACCCCGAGAGAAACAGTCCCAGTAATAACTTTTGCCGACAAAGAGCTGCCACCAGAAGGGTCAGGACACAATAAGCCTCTATATGTGTCACTGGAGTGCAGAAAAAAATAGGTCCCGATCGTTCTGATTGACACCGGGTTAGCCATCAATGTCTGCCCGACGTGCACTACCTATGCGATAGGGCTAAAGCTAGCAGATTTCATGCCCACTACTCAATTGATCCGGGCCTATGATAATACTAGTTGAGAAGTGATGGGGACAGTCCAAGTACAAATAACAGTGGGTTCATCTAAGCACGAGGCTGAATTTCATGTCATGGATGTTCCCGCAACATTCAACTCGTAATTAGGAAGGCCCTGGCTTCATTAGATGAAAGTTGTATCATCCACGCTACATCAATTGCTAAAGTACCCGTATAACGGAGGAGTTGTCACTGTCTTCAGAAACTCATCCATTCATCCTCTCCAAAAGTCACAACACTACTGCTAGAAATACAACATGGAGAAGAGAATGTGTTCCTATTGGGTTTTACATTGGTAGAGGTCCTGCTAGTTCAAACACTCATGGCAGAAGACGAACGAATGTATGTTAGCATTCAATCAATCTACCTCATGAGCAAATTAGGGCATATTCCGGGGATGGAATTGGGAAAAAGTGGTAAAAAAGGCATTGCCATAACAAATGAAGTATCCCATAACCCACATGCATTTGGGTTAGGGTATACACCTATAGCAAAGGATTGGAAAAGGAAATGCGAATAGATCAAGGAGAAGAGAACCAGGAAACAATTTGAATTGATCCATAGGCCAATTCGTGGAACTTTAAATGGGCGCTTTGTTCGTGAGAGACAGGATTTTCCTTTCTGTGGATTTGCCGAACCATGGATTAACCAAAGGGATAAGAAAAGATATCTCGGATTCAAAATCTTCTTCAATCACCAACTTTCTGATAGTGACGAGGAACAAATAAATCTGAATGTCAACATCGGTCAAGAGAGTGATGGCAGTAGCGTAGATGAAATCATGGGTAACACTGGCCAATTTGCTGAAAGAGTCGGATACTAGTGTGGAAACAGTAAACTTGGGGGATATGATAGTTTCTATGATCGGGGAAGAACTACATGTGGACTGCTCAAGCTTCATTGTGGATGCGGTGAATGGCACACAAGTAAATTGGCATGTTGAAAAAAGTTTTATTGAGAATTCTGAATTGGTTATTGAGTCTGAATCTGTTGGCCTTGTTGAGTTAGAGTCAGATTCGAGTGTGTCAGAGTCTTCTTTTGCTTTTGCTTTTTCTTTTGAGTTTATTGCAATTGTTGAGCCTGAGATTCTAAATAAAGATGATGTGTGTTCTGCTTACTTCCCTGTGCCTATAGTTCATAGCATTGACCAGAATTGTCAGAATTTTGATGAAAACAAAGAGGATGAAATTCCTCAAGCTTTGAAAAACTTAATCAACTAGAAAGAAGAAAGGCGTGTTAAGCCTTTGGTCGATGAAATTGTTTCCGTAAATGTGGGTATTGAAAAAGATCCTTGCTTAGTCCAGATTGATTCCACTTTATGTTTGAAGGAACGCAAGCAATTAGTTGCTTTATTAAAGGAATTCAAAGATGTTTTTGCATGGTCCTACGAAGATATGTCTAGAATTGATCTTGAGATTGTATAACATCGGATCCCTCTTAATCCGGATGCCCGACCTATCAAACAGAAGCTTCACAGAATTCGTCCAAATTGGGCACTAAAAATCAAAGAAGAGGTTACTAAACAAATCAATGCTGGGTTTTTTCTTATATCCGAATATCTGACTTGGTTAGCCAACATTGTGCCAATCCCGAAGAAAGACGGCAGAATTAGGGTTTGTGTCGACTTCCGAGATTTGAACAAGGTTAGTCCAAAAGATGACTTTCCTTTGCCACATATTGATGAATTGGTAGATTTCACTACAGGGCATGTATTACTGTCATTCATGGATGGTTTTTGGGGTATAATTAGATCCTTATGGCTCTAGATAATAGAGAAAAGACTACATTTACTACACCAGGGGGGAGATATTGTTATAGGGTCATGCCATTTGGTTTGAAAAATGCCTGGGCCACTTATCAACAAGCTGCTACTACATTGTTGCATGATATGATCCATAAGGAAGTTGAGGTGTACGTGGATGACATGATTGTCAAGTCCAAAGATCGGGAAGGCCATTATACCGCGTTGAAGAAATTTTTTAAGAGAATTAGGGAATTCAGGCTAAGACTGAATCCACAAAAATGCACCTTTGGGGTCACTACGAGCAAGATGTTGAGATTTCTGATCACACAGCAGAGAATTGAAGTTGATCCATCTAAAATTAGGGCCATCTTAGAAATGCCACCACCAACAACTAAAAAGGATGTGCGAGGCTTTCTGGGAAAAGTGCAATTCATAAGAAGGTTTATTTCTAAATTAACTTTGACTTGTGAACCACTATTTGGTCTGTTAAAGAAAGGGAAGAAGTTCCAATGAGATGATCGATGTGAGTTCGCCTTCGAGTAAGTTAAGCAGTATTTGCAGAATCCACCTGTGCTAGGGAAACCGTTGATTTTGTATTTATCAGTGACTGAATCAACCATGGGATGTATGCTTGTGCGAGAGTCAGATGAGAAAGTGGAGAAAGCTATCTACTACTTGAGCAAGAAGATGCTTGACTATGAGACCCGCTATACTCGCTTGGAAAAGTCTTGCTTGGCTTTGGTTTGGGCCACCAGGAAGTTAAGACACTACTTGTTAGCTCACTCGGTAATTCTGGTTTCAAGATTAGATCCCATCAAATATCTCTTACCTATAGGCTAACTCGTTGGTTACTTTTGCTTTCTAAATTTGATCTCAAATATGTCGCTCACAAATCTGTTAAAGGAAGGGCAGTGGTAGAATTTCTGGCTAATCACCCAATTAAAGAAGAAGAAGCTATGGATTATTCATTCCCAGATGAGGAGGTCATGTGGATAGAAAAAGACACTTGGAAATTGTACTTTGATAGAGCGTCCAATCAAATTGGCTACGGGATAGGTGTGTTGCTCATAGCACCAGATGATTCTCATATCCCTTTAGCCTTCAAATTGCGATTAAGATTATCCAACAACCAAGTAGAGTATGAGGCCTGCATTGCCGAATTGGAAGTAGCTCTAGAACTAGAGGCAATAAGGTTGGATGTGATTGGAGATTCGAACCTGATTGTCTCTCAAGCCAATGGAGATTGGAAGGTTAAAGAGGAGACAATGAAAGTCTATCATTAGACCTTGAACATGTTAATCCTGAGATTCGAAAGACTGACCTTTACACATCTGGTGAGAGAGAACAAACGATTTGGGGATGTGTTGGCAACCCTCGCTTCCAAGATAAATATACCAGTTGGGGTTAAGATGTGCTCAATCCTGATAGAACAAAGATATATGCCCGTATATGAAATGGTAGCTACAACAGAAGAGGTTCGAGATGAAAACCCTTGGTACTTTGATATTTGGAACTTTTTGGAAAGCAGTATATACCCACAAAGGGCAAACGCCAAGGAAAAATACAACGTTTGGTTGCTCAGTTCATCATTTGCGAGGATAGGCTATATAGAAGGGGGCATCTGGGACTGCACAAGTTGTGTGTAAAGGAAGAGGAGGCAAGGCGTATTATGGAGGCCATCCATGGAGGAGAGTCTGGAGCCCATATGAACGGTATAATGTTGGCCCGAAAGATCCTTAGGCAAGGATACTACTGGTTAACCATAGAGAATGATTGTATTGACTTTGTTAGGAGAAGGCACAAATGCCAAATCCACGCCAATCACATAAATATCCCACCATCAAAACTCTATAACATGACTTCACCTTGGCCTTTCTCAGTCTGGGGCATAGATGTCATCAGGGCAGTCACACCAAAGGGTTCAAATGGGCATTAGTTTATCTTGGTTGCCATTGATTATTTTACTAAGTGGGTTGAAGCACAGTCATTTTCAGTGTTAAAAGTATCACATGTGGCCAAATTCATCAGGAAAAACATTATCTACAGATACGAGGTGCCAAACGAAGTAATTTCAGACAATGGCTCACATTTCAAAAGAAAAGTGACAGTTCTACTTGAGAAGTATAACATGGCTTTTCACAAGTCATCAACTTACAGGCCACAAACCAATGGAGTTGTTGAAGCTGCAAATAAGAACATCAAGACAATTCTGCGTAAGATGGTGGAAACTTATAGAGATTGGCTAGATAAGCTGCTTTTTGCACTTTGGGGATATAGGACATCAATTCGAACGTCTACAGGGGCAACCCCATACTCTTTGGTATATGGAATGGAGGCTGTTTTGCCAATCGAATTAGAAGTACCTTCATTGAGGATTATGGCTGAATGTTAGATAACAGAAGTTGATTGGCAACAAAACTGATTTGAGGAGCTGATGTTATTTGATGAGCGAAGATTGAAGGCGTTATACCATGTTCAGGGGTATCAACGCAGGATTGCCAGAGCATTCAGCAAAAAGGTTAGATCCAGGAATTTAAGGAAAGGAGACTTAGTGCTAAAAGACAACTGAGCTCCTACTCATGACCTTAGGGGCAAGTTCAGACCTAATTGGACGAGTCCCTACATCATTAAATCAATCTGGTCAGGAGGAGCAATCATTCTCATAGATTTGGATGGTTTAGAATTCTCACAACCAATCAATATGGACAAACTGAAGAAGTACTATCCTTGAGAGACTCGCTAGGCCGAAAACCCAGAAGGGCAACCTAGGCAAAAATTAGAGCATTAAAAAAATAGAAAAATGAAAAAATGAAAAGCTCGCAAGGTTGAAAACCTGAAAGGGCGACTTTGGTAAAAGTTAGAGCACAAAAGGAGAGTGTCAATACCCGAGTGAACCTTACCCCGAACTACATATGGCCTAATTCCTATCTTTAGGATACGTAGGCAACTTCATCTTGAAGTTCGGCCCTAATCATTTCTCAACTCACTCATCTCGTCCATGTTTGATTGGTGTATCTTTGTTTGACTCGGCTATCTAATCTATGTTTAAATTAACTTGTCCCGTTTGGTTTAGTTGTCCTTCATGATGGGTTCAGTTGCAAGGCGGATTTAGTTGTGCATTTAAAGGGCTGGTTTCACGTTGGTTAGGTAGTGGCCATTTACAAATACAGATTTTGTGCACTTTTAATGAAGTTAATTGATTGTCTTGAAAATTATTTCATATTTTGTAAAATCTAGACCATTCCTTATACCAAAAAGAGAAAATTTTCAGTGCTCATAATTTGGCTCATATGATTTCAAGACAGAAAATGGAACAAGTGTGCTAATTTACCTCTCATATTGATCAAAATCGCTTTAGTAGAAAGGGAAAACAAAAAAATGGGGCAAGGTGATGAACTATAGGCACAATCGAGTTAGGTTTTCTATCCTTTACCTGCACTATCGAGTTCTCATCACCTTAATCAAGAAATCGCCGAAAAATGCACAGTAATTATCGCTAGCAATGCTTTTCCGTCAGGCGATCGACCGGTGTTGCTTTGTTCTGTATCCATTTTATTCCGACAAGCATAAAGGGGTGCGTTTGGGATGGTCTTTGCTTTGTTTTCCTTTCATTGAATTGTATTTTGTGTTTTGGTCAGTCATAGGCTCGACATCCAACTCAAAATTCATTGAAATGCAACCATTCCCAAATTCAAAATTCAAAACAAATGGTTTTTTATGCTCAAGTATTATGTCATTCATGCCATTTGAATTTGCAAAACAAAACTCTTTTATTAAACTTCAAGGATCCCCGATCAAAGTTGTACAAAAGGGAGTTGATTCTATATGTGCCCATTCCAAAACAAAAACAAAAACAAAAACGAAAAAAAGGAAAAAGGAAAAACAGATGAGGTAATTATTTTCTTAGTTTCCGACAGCAGTCCGACGGCAAAGATTATAAAGACAGCTTCATCGCCCGACTCTACCATCAGCTGTCTCGCTCATCTTCACTCCTTCGAAGCTCTTGAAGACTCTGCCTCAGCCTTGGCAGAGCTTTCAAAAGAAATTATTCCCTGTTGGCCATCAAATGCAAAGTATGAGGGAACTCCAAATCGGGGCCATGGAGGTGGCTTGCCATTTCATCTCTTTGTTCTCTTTTTCAGTGCACTAATTTATACTCGAGCGTCTTTGTATATACGTTGAAACAGGGAGAGTTGCACTAACAGTTGATACACTGCAAACGTCCTATTCTACAATTGATAGGACAAGTTAAAGACCGCAGTCACGGTCTCCACACATGACCTTAGTGTATACGAGTTAGCCTCTATGTCAGACTATGCAGCCATTATTTGCTCAACTGACATCACTGGAAAGTAGAGAACAGTAGAAGGAGGATGGGCGCGCGATTGAGGTTCAGGGGAGTCAAAATAGGTTATCTCTATCGTGGATTCGTTGAGGTCAGGGAAAGAGAGTGAGAGAACCACGAGAAGAGGCCATGTCAAAGGAAAGTGATGCAAAAGAAAGGGGTTGTAGAGTGGTGACAAAGAGAGTTCACAGCTTTTTACTTTGTCTCTCTCACAAGCCTTGGTTTAGGCAGAGAACGAGCAAGGAGAATGAGACAAAGGGGGTTAAGGTGCCGAGGCAATCGTTGAAAAAATTGAGGGTCTAGCTCTGTCAGTTAGGTAACGTATTTGTTGAAATTGCGCTCCAAACATGACGCTCGAAGCAGATGAAGGAAGAGAGAGAGACAAAAATAAGAGAAGGAAGAGAGAGAGACAAAAATAAGAGAAGGAAGAGAGACATGTATGTATATGTATATCTTTGTATGTACATATATCTGTTTGTATATACTTTGTATTTGTATGTATATTGATGTATATGTATACTTCTGTTGCATATACTGATGCCTTTGTATATCGTTTAAACCTGGTTAAAACCTTCTTCCTTTCCATATGAGATACGGTTAGCTATACTTGTTGGTTCACCACATTTTCACCTTTCACGTGAAACGTATTAGGATTTGATGTTTACCTGGTTAAAATCTTCCCTCTTTCTGTATGAGATACGGTTAGGTATGCTTGTTGGTTACACCACATTTTTACCTTTCACATGAAACGTGTTAGAATTTGATGTTTACTTGGTTAAAACCTTCCCCCTCTCCATATGAGATACAGTTAGGTATGCCTGTTGGTTACACCACCTTTGCTCCTTTCACGTGAAATGTGTTAGGATTTTCACCTTTGCTTGTTGGTTACACCACACTTTCACCTTTCACGTGAAATGTGTTAAGATTTGTGTTTCCCCAATTAAAACCTTCCCCATTTCCATATGAGATACAGTTAGATATGTATATTGGTTACACCACATTTTCACCTTTTACGTTAAACGTGTTAGGATTTGTTTTTACCTGGTTAAAACCTTCCCCATTTCCGTATGAGATACGGTTAGGTATGCTTGTTGGTTACACCACATTTCACCTTTCACATGAAACGTGTTAGGATTTGTGTTTACCTGGTTAAAACTTTCCCCCTTTCCGTATGAGATGAGGTTAGGTATGCTTAGTGGTTACACCACATTTTCGCCTTCCACGTGAAACATGTTAGGATTTGATGTTTACCTGGTTAAAATCTTCTCCATTTTCGTATGAGATACAATTAGGTATGCTTGTTGGTTACACCACATTTTCATCTTTCACGTGAAACGTGTAAGGATTTGATGTTTACTTGGTTAAAACCTTCCCCCTCTCTGTATGAGATACGGTTAGGTATGTCTGTTGGTTACACCACTATACCTCCTCCCGCATGAAACACGTTTGGATTTCGAGTTCATTATTTTCTTCTTTCGCGTGAAACGTATTTGGATCTCAGGCTCACTATTTCTTCTCTCACGTGATACGTGTTTGGATTTTGAGTTCTCCTTTCTTTTATCAACTGAGTTGTGGCACATTTAATGCAATGATATGGCACATTTGTATGCGATGCACTCTCTCTATTATTTGTGTTGTGGCACATTTATATGCGTTATACCCTCTGTTATGCTTTATATCATTTGCATGAGGCTTGTCTCATATGTTACTATCTTCATATCTTTATCATCCCTCCATAACATTGCATCCTATTACATAATCATGAATTTTCAAAACAACCGGCTACGCAAGCGTATGAGTCCAACTTTCAAATTGTATGTCGAGCATGTCATTTTCATTCTACCCCTGAACTACACTGGTTTGATTCCTTACAATGGGATACGTAGGCAACCTTTAGGTTTAACCACTTGCATAGCATCTTGTTTGTTTGCCCAAGTCTTACGGTCTTGTCAAAAGAGTCGTTGTTGGGATTTGACATTCACTCATGTCATGAAATGACTTCAAGCTCTGTCAAAGAGGGGCAATTGTAGACACCTCATTTTGACCGGCCCTAAGACTTGGGCCTTTTTTTTTATTTTATTATCCGATGATGACAATCAGAATGTGTTTCTTACAGAATCCTCAAAAGAGAGATGGAATTTGAACTTTAATCCCAACCTTCACACGTTTTTGGCCAAATTATTTTTCATCCAAAATTCACCAATCTCCAATACCAAATTTCCTACACATCAATCTCCACTCACCATCCACTTTCATAATTACACCCCCCATCCCTACTCACCGTCTACTTTCATAATCACATCCCACCATCTCCACTCATCATCCACTTTCATAATTATAACCCACCATCCTCACTCACCATCCACTTTCATAATTATAGCCCACCATCTCCACTCACCATCTACTTTCATAATCACATCCCATCATCCCCACTCATCATCCACTTTCATAATTACACCCCACTATCCCCACTCACTATCTACTTTCATAATCACATCCCACCATCCCCACTCACCATCCACTTTCATAATTACACCCCACCATCTCCACTCACCATCTATTTTTCATAATCACGTCCCACCATCTCAACTCATCATTCATTTTCCTAAATCACACACCACCATCACCATTCATCATTCACCTCCATTACACATTGTCCCCATTAGCTGCATTATCTTCTCTAAATGCTCCACTTTATATTCGACTTTGTCCTCCACTTTGTCTTCCACCATTGCCCACTTGCATTGGCTATATAATGAGAGCTCTAGTCTTGAATTTAAGGATAAATTTTAAGAAAAGAAGTGTAGAGAGAGAATGCTAAAATTGTGTTAGAATTTGAGAGAAACGAAAGTCTTAAAAACAAGAGAGTTGTCTTGCCAAACTAGTGAAGTTACATAGCCTCTCACATCTTATCTTCCCTTGTCAAAACTACTCAAAGCCTTAATCAAAGAGAGAGTATTCTTGCCAAGAAAAGAGTGATCATACATTTGTTCAAAACCGTTATTCTAAGCTCAAATTCCAAGCTCTTGAATTGAGGATTAAGATCATAATTCACAATCTTGAAGGTGATCAAGAGGAAGTTTGAAAATCAAGAAATTCAATATTTCTTTGGAAGGTGAATTTTTAATTCTTTCATTTTTCTAGTATGTTCTATCTTATATTTGTTTTCTTGTGTTAGCTTCATATTAGTTTTCTTGTACTCTTGCATGTTCTATCTTATATTTGTTTTCTTATTTTAGTTCCATATTAGTGTTGTTGTAATCTTGCATGTTCTATCTTATATTTGTTTTCTTGTGTTAGTTTCATATTAGTTTTGTTGTACTCTTGCACGTTCTATCTTATTTTGTTTTCTTATTTTAGTTTTATAATAATTATGTTGTAATCTTGATTTCCTAGCTTATATTTGTCTTCTTGTATTAGTCTCATATTAGTTTTGTTATAATCTTGCATGTTCCATCTTATATTTGTTTTCTTATTTTAGGTTTATGTTAGTTTTGTTATAAGTTTGCACTTTATATTTGTTTTCTTGTTTTAATCTAACCGGTAGTGGTTAGTGAAGCCACCTACATATTTCTTGTTTGTTCATTTTCTTGGTTTTGCAATGAAACAGGTTTGGCTAGGCCTAGTTGGAATAGGCTGGCCGGTTAGCTTCTTTTGGACAAGACGGCATTGTTTTCCGTTGTTAATCAACTTCCAGTGGTTTCCAAGGCACATGAAGCTTTTTCTTTCTTTTATTTTATTTTGAGTGTTTTGTGAGGTTTTTATTTTAACGTAATATTCTCCTCATCCCTCTGTAATTTGGTTTGTAATTATTCTTTCAAGTATTGTAATAATTTCCCGCCCTGCTTCTTTCTATCCCGTTCTTTTACTTGTTTTCTTTATTTGTGAATATGCGTCATATTTTGTCTTTCATTATTGTCACGATCCATACCCGCCCCTAGAGGTTCAGGATGTAACTGGCCAATAATCATAAAATTACGTACGGCCTCAAACAGAATTATAAAAATATATTTAAATATACGGGGTCTATAGCGGAAGCAGTTATGAAATGTGTCCATTGCGCTGTGCATACATGCCATGATCAGAAACATACACATTATATCTCACGTCACACTTCATATCATATGTCATAACATTTACGCACATTCATTGTATATACATAATCCAGAAGCAAAACTTATATCATCATAGACTATACAAAACCCAAGCTTCTCAAGCTTGACCAAAACAACACTAGAGCCCCAACGTAGAGGTGCAACTTGGGTGGCTTTACAAAAAGGCTGACTCCGATGCAGTATCTAATGTGGAACTCCCTAATGCTCACCTATATACATATAAATAAACGAAGTGAGCTGGAAGCCCAATGAGTAATCTCCATGTAAGAGGTTAAATGAATGAGGCTCACGTCTTACAAAATCAATATAAAGATCTTGGCATATTTAAACTCGTTTTGACAGCACATAGTATCAAATACCGTTCATTGACCCTTTCATAGCTAACCAAATAGCGAAGTTCATACTTTTCTTTTAATCACATTTACAAAATGGTTTCAGGCCTAACATATAACAGAATGGCCTCAGGCCCAACATATAACACAACAGCCTCAAGCCCAACATATGTCCAAATGGCCTCGGGCCCAATCATATATCCAAACGGCCTCGGGGCCAATCATATATCCAAACTGCCTCAAGCCCAATCAAATATCAAAACGTCCAAGACGGATCATAGACAAATAATAGTTATTAAGGGTCAAAGTATATTTTTCCAATTTATCATAATCGTTACTCAAAAGGAAACCCATTTGTTCTTATCAAAACATTCTTTCAAAAACTTGCCATAGCATAATTACTCTAAAGATTTCAAGCATATTTTATCATTTCGGAAACACACGTCAAGACACATAATTTATACAAAGTATAAGTTTCACAATTCCAAAGTATTTCATATGAAAATACCGTTATAAACAAATTACTCACAGTGCTTGGTCGGATGATTACTCCTTAACGACTCAACTTGTAGAAATATAACCAAGCATAACATTTCAAAACACATTGCCTTCAATTCACTCAATCGATTTATTCGTTACATATTCGTTCAATCGCTCCCCATTCTTTAGTTTCTCTCAAGTGTTTAATGCTAATCTTCTCTATATGTGAATCACGCACAAAGCATGTGCCAAAGATGTACTTTAAACGGCCTTAAATGTTCATGACTTAAATTAATGTTTCCTACAACAATTTCATACGTTTTTCATTGAAAATATCATGTTTACATATTTAAGGTTTAAAGAAATAGCAAGAAGCGAAAGGAAACTAAGTTAGGATAGGAAATGGCATGAAACAGTTAAAAAAATAAATAACCTTCACTAATTTAAGCATATCTATTTGTGTACTTAGAATTTGGATGTGAGACTACCAACACTAGAAACTAGACTTCTAGGGATTGAATTTAGGCTCAAGAATCGCTTAAAATGGAGTCTGGATGAAGGTGATATGCCTTTTTGAAGTTGGGCTGAAACAGGGGTTCCGCACGTGCGAAAGTCTTCACCGCTCTTGCGGCCCAAATCCACTCGAGCGGAAAAACTAGTGTAGGCACCCCATTTTTGATGGCCCTTACGACTTGGAAGTATTTTCCAGTACACCCAATGATGAGTCTATTTGCTCGTCAAGTGCTCGAAGTCCTCAGCGGAACGCCACAACTTTGAGCCTTTCAAACCCTGTATCCTTTTTTGTCTCATTTTTGGACCATGCCTTGGTCTTTCCTACCTGCAACCTCTGGTGGCCTGCTGGCCATCCCTGGAGGCTGTCGGCCATCATTTTTGGTCTGCCGGCCATTGATGTGCCTTGCCGACCATCAATGATGCCTTATCGGCCACCACTGATGGCCGGCCGACCACCAGTGTTTTCTATAAATATTTTATACCAGTTGTGCCAGCTGTTTGCATAGATGCTTTCATCTGTCCACACGTGGAGGGCTGGATCTCCTTGTATAGATTTCATGTTTTCTATATATAGGGACCCCATCTCTCATGTTTGAGGGTTATAAAATTTTAGACTCAAAAATTTTGCTCTCTCTACAAATTCTCTACACTTTTGCCTACTTACACTACACTTTTGCCTATACTTCCTTAACCAAAGTTGATCATCTTTGAGCTGAGATTCCTTGAGACCTTCTTGGAGCTCTTGAAGTTGGTTTTGGCTTGAATTGTTGCCTAGAATCACTCTTCTCTTCAAGAGGTATAATACTTGCTTTACATATTTGTTTTCCTATCTTTTTCCACTGTTTTGGGCGGTTTTTGAACTGTTAGAAATTCTGTTTTTATGGGCTGAAATTGGTGTTTTTGGCCATTTAAGGTTAGGGGGTGGTTCACTCCTCTTTATAACTTGTTTGTAAGGCCATTTCACCTTTATTTTCCATTTTCAAACCATCTTTTTTAAGCCTTTAAACACTGATTTTTAGAGTATTTTCAATGGTAAAAATTAGGTTTTGAAGTCCAAATTTATAGGGGCTAGCCTTCCCTCCTTATGTCTTGTTTGTTAGCCTAGTTAGTGCCATGCTTTAGCTTATTTTTCTAGCTTGTTGTAGCTTTATTCCAGCATGCTTTAGGCTCTATTTTGGACTATTTTAACTCTGTTTTGGATTGGTTAAGTCATTTGAGTCTTATATTGCATAGTTGTAGTGTAATAGTCCTCATAAGCTTGGTGTTTTAGCCCTTTAGACACTACTTGTTTGAGTTGATTGCATGTTTTAGTGCTTATCACACTCAATTTCAACACTAATCATCTTTGCAACCTCCCTCCGTTCTTGGCTTTTAATTTTTCTTTGAAAGTGGTTTCAAGTCACTTGCTTGCCTAAGTGTGAAATTGAGGTTTCATACTTAATGGTTTAGTCCCTTATGGGGTTCATTACCAACAATATAAGACTTCTTTCATACCCAAAGTAACTTGTGTCTTGAGCTCTCTTTCCATTAGAGGACTTTAATTCATTATTGGACTTAATTGGATTAAAGGATGGTTGGTAAGTTAAAATGAGTAACTAAAACTTGGGACTAAAAGATGAGCAAGATAATAACTTGATGTGTTCAATCGGACGTTAATTGAACACATGGAACTTGGACCATTTCATACTTGCTAGTGATGAAATGATCCAAGTCTCCAAGGTCAACTTCTTTTATTGATCTTTCATGAAAGGGAGGAGGTTTGTGTCTCTTTTTGCATTTATTGAACTTGCACATCTTGAATCACAAGCCAACATGTGATGAAATTGCTTGAGTTTGTGGTTTGTGGCTCAAGTTCACCTTTCCTTGGATTTGCTCATGAAAATGAGAGGTGAGTTGTGCAAACAATCTATGAAAATACCCTCTTTTCGCTCTGTTTGTCCTTTGTTGCAGCAAGATGAACCAGTACATCAGTGGCCAGTAGGCCTCTTTCCATGGCCGGCAGGTGGCCGGTAGACCACCATCCACGGCCGACAAGCCACTTTCATGGCCGGCAGGTAGCCGGCAATCTTCACCAGTGGTCGATTGGCCACTGATGCAACCCTCAGCAGAATGTTGGTAAGGTGTAGCAAAATGGTTCTGGAAATGTTCAACTGTGCAAACAGAGGCTTTCGAAACGGAGGTCTTTTCGGGTGGAAACCGAGCATACGCGTGCACATCTTTCATTTCCCGAGGCAGAGTAGCTAATTAGCTTAGTTTAGTTACTTAGTTTAATTATTAGTTGCAATTGTTTTGTAAATTTTTAATTAGCTTAATTAGTTGTAGCTAATTAGTTTATGATGAAATAATTAGCTTAATTAGTTGTAGCTAATTAGTTTATGATGAAATAATTAGCTTAATTCATTCAGACTCTCCTTCGTGAGAGCGTAATGTAATAATGTGCATGTCTTCCAACCCCACGTCATTCTCCCTTTTATTTAACCACTTTCGATGGTTAGTTTAGGAACATCGCATTTCGATTAGCATATCTTATGTTTGCATACATTCATCTTGTCTTGCATGCACCGGGGCTCAGCGCATCATTCTAAATGTATTGTTGTTTAAATACTTCTTTGAATATGTGCTTAGACCGCATCCTATTTGATTGCTTCATATGCCATATTAGTTGCATATTGTATATGTTGCATTAGACATTTGGCATAGTTAGGAATCATGCATTTTTTCTAACTCTTTTGTTTTATCTTAGCTTGGAGTACTAGGTGAGTTTTTAATGCTTTAACATACTTGCATGTATGCGAGTAATTGTCATGACTAACATGCTTACCATGAGGCTAAATGCTCACTTAATAAACTGCTTGAATGCCTATGACTGAAGGCTTGTTGCTTGAATTGGAACAATTCAACGAATATACATTTAAGCCCACTATGTCTAGTGGCAAATTCACAAACTTTAAGCCCACTTGAGGTGGCAAAATCAAACCATTTTCACAAAACAAACATGAAATTGAGTTGTTCCAATTTTTGCAATTTTAGTCTATACTTGCTTGTGCGCATCACGTAGTAGTGCTAGCCTAATAAACCGGAACAAGAGCATATAATGTAAATAAAAATCATATCATGATTAGTAAAGGCCGATCTCTGATCGGGCGAGCAGGGGTGCTCAATTCATGACCTTCCTCTCTCGTACCTAAGTTCCCGAGCCAAGGCAACTTTGGCGATGATGAACACGTAGCCTTTGGCACGAGTCAAGGGTTTCCTAAATTTTCCCAAAACAAAAAAT
The DNA here is from genome assembly GCA_036172215.1 of Camellia granthamiana. Taxonomy (NCBI): domain Eukaryota; kingdom Viridiplantae; phylum Streptophyta; class Magnoliopsida; order Ericales; family Theaceae; genus Camellia; species Camellia granthamiana. Next base: position 48,205,488 of record CM069904.1, read on the forward strand.
ATTTAGGTAGCGACTCTGTATCTGACAAAGCAGTCTAATTTTGGCATTTTTAATTCAAAATCGATTTTCCAAAAGATTTGCCGGATTTGGACTCTTTAGCGTTTATCAATTTCACATTGCACTTGTGAGATTAGATTTAGAATGCGGGAGTCTGAACTGTAGGGCTTCTTTCGAGCTTCTGAAAGGGGGTGAGAAAAAGTTGAGCTATAACTGGCCGCTCGAGCGCCTAGAGAGCAAAATGAAAACCTCTGTCATGTTCTACTCGTGCGGAGCCTGTGGCCACTTGTGCGGTCTGGGCAAAATCAAACAGTCCAAAAATGGTTCAAAGATGCAAACTTCCCAAACTCATTTCCAATTCCAAACCAAAGCAAAACTCACTCAAAAACATGATATACTAGCATGATTTAGGTATAATTCTACATTACACACATCAAGCTTGCCTCACCATTAGATTCATGGTCTCATCTTTTCACAAATCCATGATTTACATATGCAAGCTCAAAATATACATATCTATGAATAATCTTCTAATAAATTTTGTTTGTATGAACCAACTAAAGTTTATTTCATGGATTAATCACAAGGATGAACTCAAATCAAACAAAAATTGAGAGATTAAGGTTCAATTTCATACATTTAGCTCAACTATTACATATCTCAAAACCCTAGTTCAAAATTCCAATTTCCTCTTGATTTCAAGCAAAAGATGAGATATACACATAGATTTCAAGTAGATTAACATACCTTAGTTCAAATTTAGGGTTTGCCCCTTGAATCCCTTGCAAAATCCTAGCTTCTCCTCTTCCTCTATCTCTAACTCACTCAAAGCTCACAACAAAAATGAAGAACTCAAGAGTTAGACACACATATAAGACTTAGGCTCATAAATCTTAATTTAATCATTACAAATCATAATTTTTCAAAATTTCACTGTAAGCTCTATAAATCATGCTAATCACAGATATGAAGTCGGCTTTTGTTTATCGCGCCTCTAAGGCTTTCAATTTTAGTTCAAAGTCTCAATTGCAACATATATTCCTACATTCAACTGATATTATTCCAAACTCACATAATTCATACACTTAAACTTGCAAATTCATATCAAACTCATAGTCACATGCATAATTAAGCATAGTACGAGTTGGGTTATCATAGTCTTCCCCTTTTTAGGAAGTTTGGTCCTCCAAACTTGTTTACCTTGCGTCGGACACAAAGCAAACATTTCAGTCTCATGTCATTCTCCTTTATCCAAGTGGTTTCTCCCCTCATTCAACTTTGCTACAGAAGTTCGATTCAAATCTCAATCTTTTAACGGTTCACAATTTAATGATCCATCACAATCATCCAAGGTTATTCAAAAGTCTTCAGAAATGGAATGCAAATTCATAGATCGATCCCATGATGACAGATGCAACGTTGAAGTAGTCAGCCACATGATGTTCATAATTCACATATCCCAATATCCCATAGAATTAATCGTATAGTACGATAATACTGAAGCAGTCATTCGTAAAACGTATTAAATCCATATACTTCCACGTAGTTAAGGTTTTTGATCCCAAATAGTGTTCATATTCAATATAATCCGTTGTTAACAATTCCCTCAGCATCAGATTTAAAATACGGTGACATAGATACAACCATTCTCTAAAACCATCAAACCCATGGTATCAAAATATGTTCCCAATCAATCGGAAGTATGGGTTTATATATTGTTCATATCGGATAGTCTATTATAGTAGCCCAAATTAAGTCTTCAAAACAGATTCAAGTTTTCGGTTTATCATTTCCTTTAGTAGACATAACCTGGTCATTCATTTATAAACAATTCATAGCCCTCCCATAACGAAATCAAATCAAATGCAATTCTATCCCATCATTCTCAAACAAAATTTTGTCCCAAAGGTCATAATCAAATCATCTAGATAGACAAATGGGTAGTCTCACAATTTATTTTAAGTTCATCAGTTCTCACAGTTATATCATAGTCATATCGTGATGGTTCATATCATCTCAAAGTCATATCAATGGGTATCCTATTGTATTCAATATAGCAATTCTCAGATAAGTCCACATGTAGGCGTGCAGGTTCACAATTATGTATACAGAGTTTACTATACGGGATATTCAACCAAGTCGCATAATCATCGTAGAATTATAGTTTCGATAGTCTAGTCAATAGGAACAAGTAACATAACAATCATTCCGAGCAAATGTATACATATATCAGTCCAAGATTAAGTAACACATAGGTAATCATTCACATCAATAAAGGTACCTTGATTAGTATTCACTCTTGTAGTAACAAGTCTCGTCATTGGTACTAATCTAGCTGAGCTAGTAGTAGGTCTATTCATAGTCTGTCCAGCCTGAGGACAATTTCTCACTGTATGGCCCATCTTACCACACCTATAACAAGCTCCAGAAATTCAATAACAGATTCCTCGGTGCTTTGTCCCACATTCAGAACAAATCGGTGCTAAACCATTTCTTTGGGCGAGTTCATCTTGGCTCGATATTCCTGACTTCGATTTCTTAGTCTTTGAAAATTCCTCATTCTCATCAATACTTTGTCTTTTTCCCTTCCATACAGATGATCGATTGATATTAACTTCAGACATCAATGCCCGGTCTAACACATCAACGTATTTTGTTAATTTCAGCACATTAGCTTTCTCTTGGATTGAGTTTCGGAGTCCTCCACAGAACAGTGGTGGTTTCATTTTCTTGACCTCTTTTATCAATACGATAATTTGGCCATCCGCTTGATGTTCTTGCATAGGCGACATTAGCATTGGGAGTAGAGGTGGCAATTGTTGCCATTGTTATTGCTATTCTTGTCGTCATTCCAAACTTTCCGCCATCTCATGTATCATTCTTTCTATTATGTCTAGTCTTGAGGAGGTTGACTCCTCTAGTTCATCCCCTCTTGTTCTCACTATTTTTTAATAGATACAGAAAGCTACACATACACATAGGCATATTTATACATAAGCACATACTCTCATATTCAGATTTCGCGTATTTTGGGTGCACAATTGATCATATACTTGATAGATGGTAACATACAGAACACGTATCAAATAAATGTATACGTAACAGATGATTGCATGCTTGTCAGCTATTGCACGCTGAATATTTATCAGATAAATGAGCATTTAACAGATGAATGCAATCCTCAATTCCGTTCTACAGCTCTTATTGCTCAAATGGACACGTGTATGAGATATAACTCATGCTCTGATACCACTCTGTCATGACCCAAACTCGCCCCTAGAGGTTTAGGATGTAACCGGCCAGTAATCATGAAATTACGTACGGCCTCAAACAGATTTATAAAAATATATTTAAATATATTGGGCCTGTAGCGGAAACAATTATGAAATGTGTTCATTGAACTGTGCATACATGCCATGATTAGAAATATACATATTATATCTCACATCACACTTCATATCATATGTCATAACATTTACATACATTTATTATATATACATAACCCAGAAGCAAACCTTACAACATCATAGACTATACAAAACCCAAGCATCTCAAGCTTGGCCAAAACAACACTAAAGCCCCGACGTAGAGGTGCAACTTGGGTGCCTTTACAAAAAAGCTGACTCCGATACGGTTTCTAATGTGAAACTCCCTGATGCTTACCTACATACGTATAAGTAAACAGAGCGAGCTAGAAGCCCAATGAGTAATCTCCATGTAAGGGGTTAAATGAATGAGCCTCGTGTCTTATTTAATCAATATAAAGATCTTGGAATACTTAAACTCGTTTCGAAAGCACATAGTATCAAATACCGTTCATTGACTATTTCATAGTTTACCAAATAGCGAAGTTCATACTTTTCTTTTAATCACATTTACAGAATGGCCACGGGCCCAACATATAACAAAATGGCCTCAGGCCCAACATATATCCAAATGGCCTCGGGCCCAATCATATATCAAAATGGCCTCAATCCCAATCATATATCCAAACGGCCTTGAGCCCAATCATATATCAAAACGGCCTCGGGCCGACATATAGTATAAATAGTTCACATTTCATATTCATATACCATATCACAATTCTTGAAACTCATTAATTTTGAATAAAACACAATGTCAAAAAAGTCACATCATTCATGTATCAAAATAAATACATAAGAACATATCTTTACAATACTATTACTCACCGTGATTTAGGCCTTAATTAACTTACTAAATTACCACACAGGCCAATCGTCAAAGATTGACATCATACAAAACGTTTATAGTGAATCATTAGCTTATTCAAAACATCCAAGACGGATCATAGACAAATAATAGTTACTGAGGGTCAAACTACATTTTCCCAATTTATCATAATCGTTGCTCAAAAGGAAACTCATTCGTTCTTATCAAAACATTCTTTTAAAAACTTGCCATAGCATAATTACTCCAAAGATTTCAAGCATATTTTATCATTTCGGAAACACTCGTCAAGGCACAAAATTTATACAAAGCATAAGTTTCATAATTCCAAAGTATTTCATATGAAAATACCGTTACAAAGAAATTACTCACAGTGCTTGGTCGGATGATACTCCTTAACGACTCAGCTTGTAGAAACATAACCAAGTATAACATTTCAAAACACATTGCCTTCAATTCACTTAATCGATTTATTCGTTGCATATATGTTCAATCATTCCCCATTCTTTAATTTCTCTCAAGTGTTTAATGATAATCTTCTCTACATGTGAATCGCGTACAAAACATGTGCCAAAGATATACTTTAAACGGCCCTAAATGTTCATGACTTAAATTAATGTTTCCTACAAAAATTTCATATGGTTTTCATTGAAAATATCATTTTTACATATTTAAGGTTTAAGGAAATAGCAAGAAGCGAAAGAAAACTAAGTTAGGGTAGGACATGGCATGAAACGGCTAAAAGAAAATAAACAGCCTTCACTAATTTGAGCATATCTATTTGTGTATTTAGAATTTGAATGTGAGACCACCACCATTAGAAACTAGACTTCCAGGGCTTGAATTTAGGCTCAAGAATCGCTTAAAATGGAGTCTGAATAAAGGTGATATGCCTTTTTGAAGTTGAGCTGAAATAGGAGTTCCGCACGTGTAGAAGTCTTCACCGCTCGTACAGCCCAAATCCGCTCAAGCAGAAACACTAGCCGCTCAAGCTCCCAGAGAGAAAAATGAAAACCTCTATCATGTTCCGCTCGTGCGAAGCCCGTGGCCGCTCGTGCGATCTGGGCAAAATCAAACAGTCCGAAAATGGTTCAAAGATGCAAACTTCCCAAACTCATTTCCAAGTCCAAACCAAAGCAAAACTCACTCAAAAACATGATATACTAGCATGATTTAGGTATTATTCTACATTACACACATCAATCTTGCCTCACCATTAGATTCATGGTCTCATCTTTTAACAAATCCATGATTTGCATATACAAGATCAAAATATACATATCTATGAATAATCTTGCAACAAATCTTGTTTGTATGAACCAACTAAAGTTTATTTCATGGATTAATCACAAGGATGAACTCAAATCAAACAAAAATGGAGAGATTAAGGTTCAATTTCATACATTTAGCTCAACCATTACATATCTTAAAACCCTAGTTCAAAATTCCCACATTCCTCTTGATTTCAAGTAAAAGATGAGATATGCACAAAGATTTCAAGTAGATTAACATACCTTAGTTCAAATTTAGGGTTTGCCCCTTGAATCCCTTGCAAAATCCTAGTTTCTCCTCTTCCTCTCTCTCTAACTCATTCAAAGCTCACAACTAAAATAAAGAACTTAAGAGCTAGATACACATATAAGACTTAGGCTCATAAATCTTAATTTAATCATTACGAATTGTAAGTTTTCAAAATTTCACCGTAAGCTCTATAAATCATGCTAATTATAGATATGAAGTCGGTTTTTGTTTATCGTGCCTCTAAGGCTTTCAATTCAGTTCAAAGTCTTAATTGCAACAGATATTCCTACTTTCAACAGATATTATTCCAAATTCACATAATTCATACACTTAAACTTACAAATTCATATCAAACACATAGTCACATGCATAATTAAGCATAGTACAAGTTGGATTATCACAATTTTATCCATGCTTTGCATCCATGTTTCATGCATCTTAATTGGACTAAGTTTGCATTTGTAGATTTAATCAATTCCTATGTGATTACGTGCGTTACCTTATGTTCTTGAGATGATTCACATGTCATATCTTAGAGGCCGAATCTTGAGTTGTATCACATGAGTAAATTGCATTAGGATTTTGTATATAAGATCATGCATGTTTTTATTAACTTTGTTTTGTAGCTATTCGTGGGACGTCAATAAATATGTAAGTTTTTATGCTTTAGCATCCTGCTTGTTTGTATTTTTCTTATCATGTTTAAACATCCTACCATGTGGCTACTTGCTAACTTGATAAACTGTATGAATGCCAGTGGATGGAGGTTGTATCGCTTAATTTGGAATGATGTTGATTTTTCATATTTGTAAACTCAATTTATTTTGATTGTGTACATCTTCAAAACTTTTTCAAAATATATGAAATCAAATTGTTTCAAAATGAGTAGCATAGTCTATACTTGTATGCTTCACATAGTAAATTTTAGGATTTATTAAATAATTAGAACATGAAAATATAAAGAAAATAAAATTCATATTATGGTTTAGTAGAGGCCGATCTTTTGATCGGGTGAGCGGGGATGCTCAATAATGACATTCTCCTCTCATACCTAAGGTTCCGAGTCAAGCATCTTTGGATACAACGAACAGTGACCTTGGCACGAGTCATGGATTTTTTAATTTTTCTAAAATATTAGGTGGCGACTCTAAGATCTGGTGATGCAGTCCATTTCTGGCAAAGGTTTTGCAATAAAATGAATTTTCTATAAAAGTTGCCAAATTTCTATTCTCGTCTATGTTTCACATTACACTTGCGAGACTAGATCAAAGAAGTCGAGGGTCCGAACTGTTTAATGCGCATGGGTACTTTCGGGCATGTTTTAGGCAGCCTACGGTCGATGGTGGTAGTAGGTATGGTAGCGATGTGTGGTGGTAGTGTGAAACTTTAGAAACTGTTAAGAGATGTTAGAGAGAGAGAGAGAGAGAGAGAGAGAGAGAGAGAAGAAGAAGAAGAAGAAGAAGAAGAAGAAGAAGAAGAAGATATTTAATGAGGGTAATATGGACGGTTGAGGAGTTATTGGTGCATTTAAAATGTTAACAAGACTTTATGATAATTAAATCCGCTTTGTGACTAGCCCCGTAAAAAACTCTAATAAATTTTAACTAAGTCATAATCAACACAATAATATTCAGTGTGTTTGGTTTGAGTTTTTTAGATTAAGTTTTTTGAAAATTGAGTTTTTTGGTTTTCGTATTCTTTTATTTTTAGTGAATATTTTTTAAATTTTAAACATTTTTTTTACTTTTTTAGATGCATCTTAGTTAGATGTATCTAAAAGGTAAAAAATTTGTGAAAAAATATTTTAAAAAATTAATAAATACATAAAAATACAAAAAATGTACTGAATTCTTGTATTTTTCTTGTATTTTTGGTATTTAGTGAATTTTTAAAAGATTTTTTTTACAATTTTTTTACTTTTTAGGTGTATTTATGTTAGGTGTGTCTAAAAAGTAAAAAAAATTGCTTAAAATATTAAAAAAATTCAGTAAAAACAAAAAAATACGGAAAATAAGAGTGTAGAATTTTCTGAAAAGTGTTTTCTGAAAACTCAAAACAAGCAAGCTGATTGGTGTTTGATAAAAATGAAAACTTAAAAGTGAAGACTAAAAATTAAATATTGAATATTGAATTTTTTAAGCTGAAAAATTGTTTGATAAAAAATTAAGTATTTAACTAAAAATAAATTGTTTAATATGTATAAGGTCAAGTCGAACTTTATTATTTTCAAATTATATATTTTAATTTTTATATTGTAATGGTGGTGGTGATGAAGGTATGATGGTGATGGTGATAGTAATAGTGATGGTGGCAGTAATGGTGTTAGTGGTGATGATAGTGGTAGTGGTGGCAGTGGCATAGCGGCAGTGGTATAGCGGCAAGCAGACAGTGGTGGTAGTAGTAGTGTTGATGGTGGTGGTGGTGGTGGTGGTGGTGATGGTGGTGGTGGTAGTGGTGGTGGTGGTGGTGGTGGTGGTGACGGTGACGATAGTAATGCTAGTAGTAGTAAAATGATGGTGGTGCTTCTAATAACAATAATAATGGTGATAAAGGTGGTGATAATAGTGGCGGTAGTGGTGACGGCGATGACGATGATAGTAATGGTGGTGATGATAGTAGTAGCTAGCGATCGTGATGGTGGTAGTAGCGAGTTTATAATAATATATATCGATACTTATATTTAATATTTATAAATTTAGTTAGAATTAATTAATTTTTATATAATTTAAAATTTTGTTACGTTTTAATATACATTTTAAGAAATACTTAAATTTTTAAATAATATTAATTGTGATTATTAAACAGACTTAATTGATTATCACTAAATATATTTAATTTTAAGTATTAAATCAAGTTATCAAACACTCCATAAATCATAATCAAATAATAATTAACACCACAATTTAATCATAAAAAAAAGCCCCACAAAGATCATAATATAATATGACACACACATTTTATTTTATTGTTTGTTGAGGTACGTAGTATAGAATTTCCTTGTTTAGTTTAGAGTTTAAGGATAAAAGTAAAATTAACCTATTTTTTGAGGAGAAATAAAAAAATTAGGTCAAGTTTGGGAAGATTAAATTAGTGTATTTTTTGACTTTTTATGAAATATGAGTTGGATTTTGGTTGGATTTGAAGTTATATGTTAGAGAGGTAATGTGACTTAAATAAGATAATGTGACTTAAATACGATAGTAACTTTTTGAGTTTTTAGATTTTTTTGAGGACGCCAAACATGACCTTAGTGTATGTTTAGAATTTTTTATTTTATTAAATTAATCAGAGCGGGACCCAAAAAATTGACGCGTAATTCCAAAGTGTATTTGGATTGTTTTCGGAACTTTCCTTTGGTGGATTTATTTTTCTTGACGATCGAAGGCCCCGAAGCAAACCCAAGGTTCACATTTCGATCGAGCGAGAGAGATTTGTCGGAATTCAGCGTGATCTTTATTGATCGATCAACATGAGTTTTCTATTCGGCAAGAGGAAGACACCTGCAGGTTCACATTTCGATCTTGTTTGAATTTTGTTGCTTGGGTTATCATTCGTTGAAAAATCTAATGATTTAATTCGCTTGAAATGTTCTGTATATCCTGGAATTGTAAACAAATAGGTCTCAAATTTTGGTTTTATTTGTTTTAAGATGGTCCTTCTGATCACGATCGTAGAGGGCGTATGTAATTTCGAGTTAGGGTTTTTATTGTTTATCATTTCACTGAATTCTTGCTTCTCAATTTTGCTAATTGCGCATCAAAATACTAAAATTGATATTACTTGCTGAGGTAGAGTTTACTTTTGTAATTCATACAAATGGAGTAATTCCTAAATTGGATCATGTTTTTTAATTCTATGTTTTACTTAATTTAGTTTGTAAAGCTGCGGTGCTGAATTGGCTTTCAGTTTCAATATGTGCCTCTGTGTAAAATCAAAACAATTGAGATGAAAATAGAAAAAGAGGGAAAGAAAACCGAGGGCTTGAAACATTTTCTAGGCTTAATTAGTAGAGATGGAGAACCCTTCTAAGCTCTTCACAAGTGAATTACAAGCTAAGAAGCACTGACACGGACACAACGCGGACACGCAGATACGTAAATTTTCAAAAGATGTAGGACACAACATGTTGGAGACATGAAAAAAATGTAATTTTATATATTTATTATGTGTTATATTTTTAAATATTTAATATGTATTTTATGTCAAATATTTAATTTTATCAAATTTATCAACTTTAGGTAAGTATGTTATTTTATTAAAAAAATTTAAAATTTTAATTTTTTTTGAGAAACATAGTCCTCAGCATGTCTCTGGCGTGTCCCCAACGTGTCCTTAGCGTGTACTTAATATGTCTGTAGCATGTCCCAAGTGTCCAACTCTTTCTAACGTGTCCAACATGTGTCCGGAGCTGTACGTGTCGGACTCTCGTACGTGACCTCCGGAGAGGTGTCCGTGCTTCATAGATTACAAGATATCTTTCATTGACAATTGACTCTACAAATCACTAGCAAAATAGTAGACTATCTGATAACGACTTAGGTACCATCTATTACTAGTACTACAGAAGTACAAGACTTCAACTACTAAATAACTGCTCAAAACTAAATTGAGAATTCTAATAAAATGCAAAAATTACTGCAATCTCAATTTCATAGTAGTTTGGATACATGACTATCCGAAAAGTATTTGATACTTCTCAAAATTAACATCAAGTATTAGATATTCTTAGAAAGTATTTGATACGTATCTGCGAGCATCCGATGAATGTCGGTATCTGATACAGGTAGGATACGGATACGGATTCGGGTACGACTCCTTTTTAGAAGTATTCATGCTTCATTGTTGAGTGTTCTGTTACATTGACGCTAGTGTTATTTAACTAAAGTTCATTTTTTACTCCTTATTACTTGACTGCAATCATTGTGTGATGCTTTTTTGTTTGCAAACATGAACTTTTTGTTACTAGTCATTGCATTTTACATGTAATGCCCTATTTGCATGGAAGACATTGACATGTGAAATTTAATCATCTTGTTCATATCAAAGCCTTATGACCTAGGTATGAATCAGCCTTTTGGGGTCATTTTTTGAGTTGCATACTTAGTGTTACTAGAAAACGCTGATACCTTAATGATTGCATTTTGGAACGCACTTTTTGAAATGTGGTATACTTTCATTCTAAAGCGGTAAATTCAGCAATTTGAAAAGTTTTGTTTTTTGTTTTTTTTCCAATATATTTTCTTTTATCAAATATAATGATACAAAATATAAAAAAATAGGTTATAATGCTCATAGAAATGTGTTGTTACAATATTAATTTAGGCCTCATTTGGGAACATCACAAAGTAGCCTAAAAGCTAAAAAGTCACAAAAAAATTCAAAAAGCCAACAAATACCAAAGAATTAAATATTTATTTCCATTCATTCTACTTTTTGCACATCTTTTCGTAAAAAAAATAAAAAATCTTCTTAAACATATTAGTTTTTTTCATATCATATTTTAGCCAAAAAATCAAAAAGTCACTAAAAAAAGTATGTTCCTAAACGAGGCCTTCAAAAAAATAAGCATGTTCCTAAATGAGGCCTTGGATATCAAATTGTTAAAAGTAAATAAATAAAAAAAAAAAACTCGACCAAAAATACTTTAAATTCTTATAGTATAAACTATACAAGTCTACCCATAGCGTACCACAATTTGGAGCAAATGGTGTACAGCGTTCTCATTCCATGTACCAAAACGATCCACATTCCAAGTAACATAGTTATATACCCGTGGAACGTGGCATGCACACGTCATTTAATTGGAATACTATTTGGAGTCTTACCTTGGGTTGTTGTTCAGGTTCCTATTTTTATTTATATGGACCAAGTAACAATGGTTATGCTATAAAGGTTGAAGTTATGATTACTCTAAAAGCTATAGTGTATAAGTTGAATATGTGGTTGTAATTTCAGAACTCCTACGGGAAAATAAGAGGATGTTGGACAAATCTATTAGAGAAATAGATCGGGAGAGGCAAGGCTTACAAGCACAAGAGAAGAAATTGATTGCAGAGATAAAGAAAAGTGCCAAGCAAGGACAGATGGTATGTACTTGTGAAAAATTGAATATACCTCTTTTTAATATGAACTACTATATATTATATCTTAAGAACTTAGTAAAAAGCACATCTTCCTTTTATGCTTTCCATAGGTGCAGGTGATCCTATTTTGAATGCAAGATTTTACCACCTTAATTAAGATGCAGATGCAAATATGTGGCATCTTTAATTCGAGTTATGTATTTTCAAGAGTTTCAAATCACCCGGTTGATTTTCCCAAGTATAGACTGATATTTTATATTTTTGGATATTCACTTACTTGTATGCTGTGAAATATATTGAAAAACTGTATTTGCAATCGAAGCATAAACTTGAATGTGGGTGAGCAAATAAACCGACACTCCTTCGAATGTGGGTGAACAAATAAACCAACATTTTGGATTGTAAGCATCAGTATCTTGTTGCTAATACATAGAAAGCTGCCATTGGCCTGATCACAAAATGTTGTTCTACCTGATTTGTTTAAATTAACATAGGTTTAAAGCATTATATTCATGGCACTGTGAAAATCAATTTATAAAACATTGTTCTCATCCTCCATTGCTGTACCTGGTTATACGGTGATGGAAACTTGGAGTTACTTAAAAAGATTGTTAGGGCTGCTGGTGCTCTATCATAGTGTTGGAGGGGCATCTATTTTTCTTTACTGATGTTACTTGTGAAAACATGATATGAGTTATTCAAGCACTTTATTCAGGATATTCTTCTTTTAATAAGTTTTCTGCATCAAATTCTTTTATTCAGGCTCTGTGATTATATAGATCACTACGCTGAGAATCACTCAAAAATCAGCTGACAAACAGTGCACTGGGCATTTTAATCTTCAATAAGTCTGAGGAGCTTGCCTTATTTCCATCCATTCTCTATCAGGAGTCAGGACTGCAATCCCCATACGCCATAACCTTATTCAGTTTTATACTTTTATTACATGTAGCCTTTTGTCTCATATGTAGTTCCTTCCATTTACATTTACTTGTGTAGTATGTACTAATGCTTATATATCTATGTGCACCCGCCATTATTTTGTTCTGTTTTGGAGTAAACTTTTCATGTGTTGATGTATGTTAATAGAGTTACCTGCTTTTGGAATCATGATTTTTAATATTATCAGCAGATTTCTCACCTCCTTCCCCTCTTTTTGGAAAATTAATTCAAAATTATAGTTTATTATTCTTCTAGATAGCCCCTGCTTGATAGAATTATTAAGTTTGTGGCATCGTTTATGAATACAAATGGAGTGAGCTATGTAACCACATTATCTTAAATATTAAATATTTGATTGTAAGTACCGTTGTTCCAGGGAGCTGTTAAGGTGATGGCAAAAGACCTTATTAGAACACGGCATCAGGTTGAAAAGTTTTATAAGCTGAAATCTCAACTCCAGGGTGTAGCTCTTAGAATTCAGGTATGCTTTGCTTTTGGTTAATTATTCATTATTTTCATTAATATTTTTAATGCCATGTAACATTATTTTGTCATTGTCGCCTTTGTATTAGGGCTGAGTCATGTTGTTTATGTGTCTTTCGAACATTTTGTTCAGTGAAACAATGGGAAAAAGTCATTGCTTTTGTTATTATCGAAGGAAATTCAATATCCTTGTGTGCTTCTCGTTACAGAGCCTCTGATAAATATATTAATTGAAATTTCTGTCTATAAATGTGCTGATCAGATATGGTGAAATGGGTTTTTGTTGTTCTTTGTTCTCTCTTTAGTTGAATCTACATCCTCTTTCCCTTTCTGCATCTTCAAATGGAATTTTGAGTTGGATTTTGATATGGCATTTTTTTTTTTGGGAACAAGTTCAGATTCATAAAGAGTTGACTTTCATATTTGGTTAAACATATAGTATGTTTATTTATATGCTCATCTATAGACTGTATATTTATTTATATGCTCATCTATAGACTGTATATACCATTATATAAAGTGAACATGCTAGTTTGGAGTGAACATGCTAGTTTGGTGTGAACACCAAATTGAAACTGTGTAACACTTTTTTTCAATTCCAAATTATCCAACAAAGATCAATCTTTTACTGTTTGAAAGTTTTATGTTTATCTTAACTGTGGGGGTAAGATAGTAAAATCCACTTGTTCAGAACCATTCAACCTCCCAATATATGTGACTGTTTCAGCTACTTTATGATGTATTATGAACACATGCAACATGTGTGCCACGATCTCTAGTATTAGCTAAAAAGAACTGGCGCTGACAAAAATATATGTACTGGCTGGCTAATAAAAGCCAAGACAAGCAGGAATTTGATCTGCGTTCGAATGCAAGTTCCAGTTTTTTTTTTTTTTTTTTTTTTTTTTTTTTTTTTTCAGCTATAAGATTGTGTACGCTGACAAACTTTTAGTAACTTTGCTAGTTATCTTCTTGTTGTACTAATATTTAGATTTATTTCTATTTAAAAAAATTAGACTTTGAAGTCAACACAAGCTATGGGAGAGGCAATGAAAGGTGTGACAAAGGCAATGGGTCAGATGAATAGGCAGATGAACTTGCCGTCGCTGCAGAAAATAATGCAAGAATTTGAGAGGCAGAACGAGAAGATGGAGATGGTTACTGAGGTCATGGGAGATGCCATTGATGATGCTTTGGAAGGGGACGAGGAAGAAGAAGAAACAGAAGAGCTAGTGAGTCAGGTTCTTGATGAGATCGGAATTGATATAAAATCAGAGGTACTTTTTCTTTTCACTTTGAGTCCCTCTATCAACTAGAATTTAGGTAAACAAGTCTTTGTTTCAATATTAACCATTTGAGTATTTGATGTACAGCTTTTGAATGCACCATCATCTTCTGTAGCTGCCCCAGCTGCAAATAATAAGGTTGCACAAGCTGAAGCAACAGGAAGTGATGACACTGGGATAGACAGTGATTTACAAGCAAGGTTAAACAATTTGAGAAAAATGTAGTATTTTACTTGAAATATGAAAAATTGGTATGCGCTTGTAATATGTGTGAAGACTTTGTCAATTCATGGTTTGGTACAGCTTATATATTACAATTAAAGTACTTTTTGATGCTTCGTATTACCTTTCAATGCTTTCATGAACTTAGCCAGCCTACTTGCGGTGCAGTTAGGCCTTTCTAGACATCGGTTATTTAGAGGTTGCATATGGGTGGCTTTGGACAGGTCAAAATAGTTATGCATTAAAACAACTCAATTGAAATATGCCCGTTTAACAAACAAGAATCGGATATAGGTTGGACAAAATGAACGTATTGGGTTTACTTTGTTGAACTCTTTTTCCAATGGATGGTAGTTGTGGCAATGGTGGAGGTGCAGGGGGAAGGGTTTCTTGCTTTGTTGTTTGTTTTATCCAAATTCAATGAGGATTCATGTCTAATTCATTTAAACTCAATTTTAAAAAGATGCAGCCCATTTATTGCTTGTTTATGAATTTAGATGATTTCAAATGGATGAAATTGAGCGAATTCACAATTTCGGGCAAAGTTTGTTGCCTCTTGTTAGATTCAAGACAATAGTCTCGTTTGGTAGAGTTATGGGAAAGTGATTATGACTTATAGTCTAACAGTTTATAACTTATAGCTGTGAATATAAGCTGATTTTTAACTTATAAATTAAGCTTATCCTCCCACACTCGAAGAATAAGTTGATTTTTGATTTACAAAAAGTTATAAGCTGTATTGTTAAGTTAAACCAAACACATCAAAATAACTTAAATTAAGCTAAAAGCTGAAATAAGTTGGAAATAAACCCTATCAAACAGCGTCAATTTCGGGCTAAGCTTGGCCAATCATTCCCAGCCATTTCCCAACTCTTCTGCAACTAGTGAACCCTCTCCCATTCCCTCTCCAACTTGTGAACCCTCTCCCATTCCCTCTCCAAGGAAATAAACCCTCTCCCATTCCCTCTCTAAGGTTTTCAACTATAGGGTTCAGCAGGAAGAAAGAGAAGAATAGAAGAGGAGGGGTGGTAGATGGTGGGGAGGGAAGAGGAGGCGAAGGTGGCCTGGAGGCACAAGAAGAGAAGCCAAGGGCAGGCTAGGGGGTGACGGCCGGAGGTGGCGAGGGCGTTGGGGAGAGGTGGGGAAGGGGTTGTGGTGCTACCGGTGATGGCGTCGACTATTGAAGCCAAGAGTGTGGGGGTTGGGGTTTTGAATTGTGTCATTTTTAGTAATTTTTTTTTTTTGGGTGAATAAATTTTTTTTTTTTTTTAGTAATTTAATTTAAGAACAAAATGGTATTACAAAATAAATAAAAGTGGGGTGTCCACCCAACTTCTTGAATGCATTTTTAGAGACACCTTAGTTTGTGTGCATGGCCAAACCGTCGATCTGGTTTGGCTCTCTTAAGAAAATTAAAAAGAGGAAGAATAATAAGTGATCCATTGCCAATCTGTCTTTGACTATTTGAGGTCGTGTTTCGAAAGTGGTTAAATTAACAAAAAAAAAATCTAATAAGTTAAAAAATTGTACAAAAAAGTTAGATTTTTTATTTTTTTATTTTTAATATAACAATGTTATGTATCATGAAAGAAATATTAAAAAAAGCCTTCATGAAGATTTTCTATCTTTGGATTAGTTTGTAATTTTATTATATGTTATACAATCACCTTTGAATTAGTTTCATAAAACTTTTTATGATTCGTAACATTACTCTTTTCATGTTATATTTTAGCTGAAAAATTAAAAAATTACTTTCCAAACAGATTCTCGATAGGATCCAGTATTTTAATCTCTAAAACTTTTTAAAATTTTTAATAAATTTCAATTTCATTCCTGTATATTTGAATTCGTATTTTAATTCCTTCCAAGTGTTAAAATTATACAAATACCCTTCTAAAGAGTGGATGAAAAATCTTTGAATCTTGACAAACTTTAGCATGAAAGTTCAAAATCTCTTTGTTGAAAAATCGAACTTAGAAAATATGAAGAGTAAATGCAAAGAGGAAGGAAAAAGAGCGGAAATCAATCGTCGAATTTGATGTCAAGATTGAAGTGAGGGGGATGGATTTTATATATTCATTCGTGACTCTTTGGAAAGGTTGCAACCATCCACTAAGAGAATATGAAAAGTAAACACATAGAGGGAGGAAGAACATGATAAAAATGATTTTATGTCAAAAGTGAAGTGAGGGCGCTGGATTTTATAAATTCTTCCGTGATTTTTTTGAAAGGTTGTAACCATCCACTAAGAGTAATGACTCTAAAAAAGGACACATCCTTTCAACTCTAGAGATACAATCATTGAAATAAATTTTCATTCAAAATTTTCTAGCAAACACAACATTAAATTCCTTTGCAAATTCAAGGTCACCTTTTATTTTTATTTTTTCTCTACAAATTTAAAATTTAAATACAACATTAAATTCTTGAACTGAAGACATTTGACAATTTGGATGGTCATTTTCATTCGCTTTCCAATTTTCTGCTATTGTTTGTTCTCATTAAGAGATCATTTTAATGCTCCATTAGTATCAATAGATAACAATTTTCTTAAAAAAATGTTTTATATAAAACATATTTTTGAGAAAATAGAAAACTTATTTTGTATTTGGTTGTGATATCATGGTAGAGGTGGTGGTCGTGGAGGCAACGATAAAGTAGGATATGTGTGGTAGTAGACATAATAGTAATGGTGATAATAGTTGTAGTGTAGTAAATATTTCACTCCATAAAATGTTTTTCACATTTAAAACAATGAAAAATATTTTCCACTAAAAATTCGATTTTCACAAAAAAAAAAAAAAAAAAAAAAACTGTGTTATTCAATTTCAAACTTATATATTTTGAACTAAGAAACTGCATTGTATTAAAAATCAGAGAGTACGTCCAACAAAACTTGCTGCTTCTTCTTGGCCATGGCATCCCCAATTCTCCAAACATTTAAAATAAAGAAATTGAGACAGCCTTAAAAATGGCCCCCCTCAAGTCAGACACTGTTATTTTTTTGGAAAATTCTATAATTGTGGCCTTTTGAAGTATGTAACATTCACACCGATTATGATATTTGTGATATTTGATTATGATTTTTTTTATTATTAGTTATGACTTATTGTGATATTGATTATAATTTATCATTATTATTATTACTTATAATTAAAAATGATTTAGTTATAAGCCTTTTTAGGTGTGTATAGAATGACCCTATATTTTTAGAAAGAAAACTTTATTAAAGTGCGTCTATACCCACTTTAAAATGGCATATCACATAATTAAAATTTGAACCACAATAACTCTAAGTTTCACCAATTTGGGTCATAACAAAACCAAATTGATTTATAACAAAGACACTAAAAATCTCATAACCAAAACCATTTTGATTTATTATAAAATATCACATTACTTCATAATTAAGGCCACTTCAATTCAGAACCATACACCACAAATCTCATAACTAAAACTAATTTGAGTCATAACAAAAAATACCACAAGTCTTATATCCAAATTCATAATTTCAACTATCACAAAACCTTGTGAGTAAGCACCAACCTGATTAATAACTAAAATCACAAATCTTCATAATTAGGGTGGTTCAACCTAACCTTGTAATTAGTTCTTTGGATCATGATTCAAGATTGCGTCCACATGTGGAATTATCATGTTAATCACCGTGGTAAAATTCAACAAGCTTCTATCAAAGCCAATCCATTTTAACTTGTACTTTCAATCTAACCATTCTTTTTTTTTTTTTTTTTTGATGAAGAAAACTTAGTATAATCTCAATGTAATTTTTATTTGTATTTTATTTAAGTTAGAAAATATGCCTATAGTTTGTTAGATATAGAATGATTTTATTAGTTAGTGAATTTTATTTTTTTTTCTTTTAAGTTTGGCCCCATCCAACTTAAAATCATGGTTCTGCTGATGACTGCACCACTTGTTGCGACACCTTACTTACATTAACATAAATAAAAAGGTTAACAAGGCCACTGACACTATCTAATAATTTTTCTAGAATGAATAAGGACTTGGCAGTTTGAAAAGATGGTATCGTAAGTTTCGGTCCTGACGCCACCACTTCAAAACCTCCCAACAAGCTCTTGCTTCCGCTTCTGTGATTGTAGTTGGAAAAGAATCAGATGGATTTCTATATAACCACCACTCCAAATGGACCATAGAACTTTGATAGATTCAATGATTTCAGTTTCATTAGGTGCTAGTTAAACCATTGCAAAAACCACTCCTCAACACTCAAAATGGGTTTCCATTATCAGAATTCAAACCTAAACTTGAACCCCTCCATACATAATTGGAATGTGGAACTGCCAAAAAAAAAAAAAATTTCCAATGCTTCCAAAAAACACAGAGGGCGTAAGATATCTGTTGAAGATTGGCTCTGATTTTTTTTTTTTTTTTTTGTCAACAATGGCTGTTGATTGAAGAAAAATGAAGAAGTTGAAGATTTGAGCTAAAGATTTAGCCGAGCTACTCTATGGTAAGGTGGCTGATCTTTAGATCCTGTTGGTGGCTGCCATAAATGTTATTGATGGCTTGATGAAGACTTTGGCTCTCCCATTGCATCTATAAATGGTTAGTGAATGGGAGGGGTTCGGTTTGGCAATCAGAAGAGAATGTAAACAGAGTACAAGCAACTAAGTGAGTGTGAGTGTGAGTAGAGTGAGAGTATTGTCTCCTCCTCCTCCATTATTGTAATCTTCGTATTTCTCTCTATATAGTGAAATCCGTTCCCCGTGAACGTAGGCGATTTGCCAAACCACGTAAATACTTGTGTGTTCTTGCTTGTGTATTTGTATGTGATTGTTTTCTGCCTCAAGGCACAACAATGTCAACCTCTCTACTCTTCTCTGCAGTAAAGATTTAACTGGCAGAATTTTATGAAATAATTTCCAGAGAAATAAAAGACCATTTAGGAGAAATGTGCAAAGCACCCGAAGTTTTGTTGACCGGTCATCACTCATCCTACCACACCTAACATGCAGAACTAAAGACGGGTGTTAAAAAATCTGGACATAACCGATTAAACCCCAACTAGACCACTCAGATTTCAAAACACAGGGAATATGAATGGCTAGAATATGAGAAGCTAAAATGGGTGGGAATAAGGTTTGAATCAAGGGTTCTCTCCATTCATGCTTCTCATAATCAATCAAATGAGATACCTGAAAATTTTGAAAGAGGTTACCTAAACCTTTGCCTTGTAAAATATCGTTCACAGTTGGTATCCATTGATCCTCAAAAGAGTCTATGCTTTTTCTATCTCCAACCACCCACAACAACCCCAATTTGTAATCACTCAGAAGAAACAATCACAGAAAAGGGAAGATCATCTCTCAGAAGATACAATAACAAAAAGGGAGGATCATATACTAAACAAGTTATTGTATATACCGCAATGACAAGCTCCTTCTATAGACAAGGAGGAGCTTCTTAGAATCAACCTTCTTAAGAAAGTCTCTATCCCACAAAATGCTTCGCTAACCTGAGGAGCAGCCAATACTTGGTTTTACAATAAGAATTTTTGTTGTTGTGACAATACTTAGCTAGAAGCACTTTGATAATTAATTATTTGGGTTTCAAAATCCTCCAAGAGACCTTAGCAAGCAACGCTTGATTGAGCTCACCTGGATCTTGAAAACCCAACCCGTCCAATGATTTATGCTGAGAGAGTGAGGTCCAATTTTTCCAATGCAAACCATTACTATCAATGTTTTTCCACAAAAACTTACAGACAAATTGTGAATCTGTTCGATAAAATAGTTTGGGGCCCCAAAACTGAAAGCAAGTAGATGGGTATGACTAATAGAGTGTGGTTAATCAAAACACATTTGCCTGCAAAGGATAAAGGAACACACTTCCAAGCCTGTAACTCAGGTTTGAGTGGCTGGAATACTTTCTTAAAGATGTCACCTTTTTTTTGCCAAAAAAATCCAAGGACGATCCCAAATAAACTCCTAGGTTTGGCATATTGGGGCTGACATATAGATTTGTGAAATTTGATACCTAGTTCCGATTGATGACAGAAAGCTTAAGAAACCATCATAGATACCAAATATCTTCCATGATAAAAGGTAGGAAGATAAAACAATCATCAACAAATAAAAGATGAGAAATAGGAGGTCCCCCGACAGATTGAAATACCACAACAAACCCCTTGATTGCCAAAGGTCTCAAAACCAAAAGATAGAATTTTGGATAACCAGAAGGAATAAGTATGGAGATAAAGGATCTCCCTGTCGAAGTCCACACGAAAGGATAACTAGTTTGGATTTTTGGGAATCAACAAGAATAAAAAAGAAAACAGTATTGACACACTATAATGTCAAGTTAATCCAGCGTTGACTAAACGTTAAAACCCTCAGAGCATGTTTGTTTTGAGGGATAAGGGGGTGAGATTGGACTATTAGTCCCACCGGACTAATAGTTCATTGTTTGTTTGAAAAATTTTGCTCCGGACTAATAGTCCCTCCGGACTAATAGTCCCACAAATATGGGACTATTCTATCCCATGGGGGGTGTGGGATAGAAACCATGGGATTGGTATCCCATGGGATTATTTTGTGAAATGTCCATTTTACCCTCCATGCTATTACTTAGTAAACAATTAGAAAATGGTAAAATAGTCTTTTGAACATTTATAAATTATTTTTTTAGTGTTTTTAATTTAAAACTATATATTAAATAAAAAATTTAGATTATAAATTATGGCCTTATAAATTAAATTTTTTTAGTGTTGTTAAAAAATTAAATTTACATATTAAATAATTTTTTTTTTTAGTATTGTTAATTTAAAATTATATATTAAATAAAAAATATAAATTATAAATTAAATTTTTTTAGTGTTGTTGAAAATTTAATTTATATATTAAATAAAATTATTTTTTTATTGTCGTTATTTAAAATTATATATTAAATAAAAATATAAATTATAAATTATAAATTTAATTTAATTGAAAATAATAAATTAAAAATTGTTGCCTTATAAATTAAATTTTTTTAGTGTTGTTAAATTATAAATTATAGATTATAAGGGTAAAATAGTCTTTTGAACATTTATCCTTATACAGTCCGTTTAACCAAACATTGGATTTACTAAAAATAGTCCAATCCAGACATCTAATCCCATGACTAAACTAACATAGGATCCAAATCCAATCCAACCAAATAGTCCCGGGACAATGTATCCCAGGACTAACAGTCCGATGAATTACAATCCCCCATTATCCAGTCCGTCCAAACAAACACACCCTCATAACCTTTTCTAGAAAATCCCATTAAACATGATCATAAGTTCTGTTCATGTTCAACTTAAGGGCAAATAAGTATTTCTTCCCCTACTTTCTATGCTGAATGAACTCAATCAATTCATGCCCTAGTAAAATATTATGAGAGATGGTTGTGAGTAATTGATAAAGTAATGTTACAATAACCATCTTTATATACGATATATTTAGTTTATCATGTGATGTGTTGTTATTATATTGATAATAGATATAAGTACGATGGGATCCTTTCAATCAATACAATTATAACAAATGAAATGATAAATTCAATATGTGTAAGAGGAGCTAATTTGATTCCGCTAAATTAATTAGGCCCAATAGCCCGAGATTGGTGGACCTGAATTTATCGCAAGTCCAAGATTGGTGGACCCGGATTAATCACCATCAAACGGGCCGAATTGCTCTAAGCCTCGAAAGGGTTCGGATCCACGAACTTAGAGACTTACTCGGGCTCAGACTCGAAAGGGTTCGGATCCACGAACCTAGAGATCCGAAGCACTTGGCTTCGAACGGATTCAGACACAATCTAGAAGCCGCTCCATTAATGAGTCCCAGAACACTTGCGGGCTCGGAGCTTTCCGGGATCTACGTACCAGAACCATGGGCGTAATGGAGTTCGAATAAAGGACCCGATCCCGATGACGGTGAGTGGAGATAAATTCACTCTTCAGTTAAACTAGCCTATACCCGGGTCGAGGTGGCACGATCTAGGGGGTCCCTGAGACTCGGCAATGTTTGCGGCAGGGCATTCTCTTGAACTAGCCCTGACCCTTATGCGGCAGGACGTTCTCTGGGACTACCCCTGACCCTTTGGGATGATTGGGGATCATTGGTTAGGTGTGGCTAAGAAGAAGGGTTCGCCGAGGGGTTGATCTCCTCTTCGGGGTTTTTCTCATCTTCGGAGAGGTCACCTCCTCGGATAAGGTGGTTAGAGAGAATATTCCCCATGTGCCTTGCACATGAGCTCCATCCTACATCATGAGGTGCCTATAAATAGCACCCACCCATAGCTTTACAAGTGATGGATTTTGGAGATTTAACTCTTGGGAAAGAACTAATTTCCCATCTCCATTATCAACCTTGAGAGTGAAAGTGGGAGAGCATTGCCATTATTCTCTTTCTAGCTACTTTGCCTTCTTCTTCACCCAATCTCTAATATCCATCATCTCTTCACTTTTGTGTTCTTAGTTGAGACTATTGAAGAATCTAAGCCTCTCATCATCTTCTAGAGAATTTGAATTTTTCTTCAAGGATATTTGAAGATCTTCAAATTTTTCAACGACATTCTTGAATCCTCTCATACAATATGAAATATAAACATGGTTATTACAACATTAGTGTTACGGATTGTTGACATGGAGCCATTACATTCATGTGGTTTGAATCGTTGCCAACGTGTGCTTTTAGTTTCAATTATTAGCAACAACTAATAAACTACAAGATCAAAGAGCCTAAAATGGCTTAATCACACTTTTCACTCATATTGTTTGATTCAAATTTCATTTTAGACTTTATAGTTTTAAATTGAATAAATCAGTCCTTGCATTTTAAGTGTAATTTCAATTTAGTTATTCCGTTCAAATTAAAGGTCAAAATTAATAATTTTTGGACTTTTGTCAATTTTATAATATATATATATATATATATGTATGTATACACGTAGACAAAATTAACAAAAATTTAGACAAAATGATCAAATTAAAATTAGACTTAAAGTGTACGGAATGAATTATTCAAATTGAAATAATAAGGACTAAAGTAAAATTTGAGCAAAACTATAAAACTAAAAAGTATAATTAACCCGCCCATTCTCTATCGTGGTCTCGCCACCGCCGTCACCCTCCTCGCTTTGTTCGTAGTGCTTTAGGATTGTGGTCTCTCAATTAGAAAAGAGGGCGAAAACAAAAGGAAAAATATATATATATATATATCAAAACGACTAAAATGACGCCGTCTTGGCACTAGTGGAAGTGTTAAAATAATTATAAATAAGTAATCAGTTTTATAAATATTAATAATTATAAATATAATTTTTTTCATGAATCTATAATAAGACTGCAAATTATTAATTCCCCCCTAAATATATGCAGGAATAAAATTGTCAACACTTATAACACATGCAAAAATGGTGTCCTTGAACTTTTAAAAAGTTCTGAACTAATGATTTTAACCATTAAAAACTATTGGGGTGTCTTTTTCTCATTAAATAATCAGTTCCGATTCGTAGCTCGAAATCAAGAGGCTCGAATTTGGCTCGACACCAAACGACGTCGTTTTGGTGTCTTTTTTTTTTTTTTTTTTTTTTTTTTTTTTTTAAATTTTTTCCGTGTTTTTTCTAAGATGATGAAGAAGAAAAAAAATAAAAAATTTGGAGAGCTTGAAAAGTGCTTGGATTCTCTGTTTGGAAGGCTTGTTGATGTTGATGATCTCTGTGTTGAAAAGTGGATTGTTGATGATCCAGATTGCTTCTGAAGGCTTGCTGATGATCTGGAGACTTTGAACACAGAGATCCAAATAACAAAAAAATGTGGATTATATACATATAGTCTGGATCATCAACAATCCAGACTTTGCTTCTGAAAATCTGGATTGGATTGGATCTAAATAACAAAAAAATCTGGATTGTTGTTGATGATCTGTGTTCGAAATAAAAAAATCTGGATTGTTGATGTTGATGTTCAAAGTAATAACCAAAAAAAAACGAACTGAAAGCAAGAAAAAGAACACAGAGATCATCAATCCAGATCAAAAAATCAAAGAAGAGAAAATGGCAGAGATCATCAATATAAACATCTTCATCAAGAAAAAGAACCCAGAGATCATTAATATCAACATCTTCATCAAGAAAAAGAACACAGAGATCATCAATATCAACATCTTCATCAACAACAACACATAGATCATCTCCAGATCAAAAAAAAAAAAACAGATCGATGATGGCAGACCAAAAAAAAACAGATCCAAAAAAAAAAAAAAAAAAAACAGATAAAAAAAACAGAGATCTTCATCATCTTCTTCTTCAGATCATCATCTTCAGATCAACATCATCATCTTCAGATCGGTTCCTCTTCTTTTCTTCTCCTCCTCTCTTCCTCTTCTTTCTCTCTTCCTCTTTTCTCCTCTCTCTTTGCTGTGTATTCTGATGGAAAAAGCAAGAAAAAGAAAAAAAAATTTGTGTTTGATCTAATCGAATCAAACATTTGTGTTGATCAAACAAATTTCCAAACAAACTCTTCTCTTCTCTCTCCGGCTCTGTGTTCGAAAGAGTGGAGGGGAAAAATGAAAAGGAAAGAAATAAAGAAGGAAAAAAAAAAAAAAAAGGACAGCCCAAAACGACGTCGTTTTGGGCTGTCGAGCCAAAATCGGACCACACTTTTCGAGCTACCAGTCATTTCTCTTAAATAATTAGTAAAAGTTGGCGCACAACCATTCAAATAAATAAAAATAATAAAATAAAATATTTTATTATATATTATTTGTCACTGAAATTATAAGAGTCTTTTTTAAATTTAAGATTCAAGATTTGAGTCACACTTCTCCTATTTATATAATTTTTTTTCTTAATTAAAAAAATGAGGAATACATAACATACAAAGAAACAAACAAAGATTGAATAGCAAGTACAACTTTCACTTAATATAATTAGATATTGATGTTTACGGAAACTTTTGACCAAATTTCTCTTTTACTCTCTTAATTTGAACACGTGTTTCAGGATTATGATAACTTTTTCTTTTGGGTAAAATTTTTAGAATTATGCTTTTAGACAATAAAAAATTTGTGTTTCAAGTGTTAATTAAATTGAAAAATAAAAGCATACAGTAATTTTTTTTGTACAAAATAAATTTACATAAAAAATATTTTTTGATGAAAAAAATTTCATGTCAAAACAAGCAGAACTTAAGAGTCATAGTAAAAAAAAATTAAAAAACACTACAACAAAAACATACTTTAGTGGCACTACACTAGTGGCACATTTTTAGAAAATGCCACAAAAAATGATATTTAGTGGCACGTTTTTGAAAAATGCCACAAAACGACAAACATAAAAGGCTCTAGTGACATTTCAATGAACAAGTGTCACAAAACTACAACAAAAACATACTTTAGTGGCACTACACTAGTGGCATATTTTTAGAAAATGCCACAAAAATGAGTGGTACGTTTTTGAAAATGCCACAAAACAACAAACATAAAAGGCTCTAGTGACATTTCAATGAACAAGTGTCACAACACTACAACAAAAACATATTTTAGTGACACCAAACTAGTGGCATGTTCTTAAAAAATGTCACAAAAAGAATATTTGGTGGCATTTTTTAGAAAAATGTCATAGAGCCACAAACATACAAGGCTCTAGTGGTATTTCAATTAAAAAAAAGTGTCATTTCACTACAACAAAAATGTCACTACAACAAATTTACACTTTAGTGACACTACACTAATAGCATGTTTTTAGAAAATGCCACAAAAATAAAAATTGGCATTAAATGTTTTAGAAAAATGCCACAGAACCACAAAACATATAAGGCTCTAGTGGTATTTCAATAAAGAAATGTCACATCAATTTTATGGCATTTTATAAAATAATGATACAAAAAATTATGTTCGTGACATTTACCAACAGATGCCACTAAACTTTAGTTGCAATGGCATTTTTAAAAAAATGTCAGGACACTAGGTAGGTGCAAATTACTTTTTATGGCACTTAGGTGAAAAGTGTCATAAACAAATATTTTATAGCATTTTGAGAAATGCCACTAAGCCAAAAACTTTCTAAGCTTATAATGACATTTTTGAAAAAACAAAAAATGCCAACATATTTTCTAAAATTTTAAAATGCAGTAAATGATTAAAAATAAATGAATTAAACTCAATATACACTACAGGAAAAAACATATTCGGCAACTAAATTTCCAGACCAAAAAAATTTGGTCGCTGAAAGTATAGCTTTCAGCGACCAAAACAGCATTAGTTACCAAAAGTAAAGTTTTTTGGCGACTAAACAATTTTAGTAGCCAAAAGTCTACAATTGGCGACTAAAACTAAGTTTGGTCGCTGATTATATGAGTTTTAGCGACTAAAAATTTTTTAGTAGCCAAGAGTAAAGCTTTTTGGCGACTAAAAAAATTTAGTAGCCAAAAGTCTACAATTGGCGACTAAAAATAAGTTTGGTCGCTGATTATATGGGTTTTACCGACTAAAAAAATTTTAGTAGCCAAAAGTAAAGCTTTTTGGTGCCAAAAAAAATTTTAGTAGCCAAAAGTCTACAATTGGCGACTAAAAAATAAGTTCAGTCGCCAAAAGTGGTCATTTTTAGCGCGGGAGAACTAAAATCCTAAGGCGGGAATAAAATTTTTTGGTGACCAAAATTTTGGTAGCTGAAAGTGCATCTTCGGCAACCAAATCCGATTTTGGTCGACAAAAGTTAAGTTTTTTAGCAACTACAAAATAATTAGTAGCCAAAAGTATAGAATTGGCGACTAAAAAATATTTTTAGTCGTCAAAAGTGGTCTTTTTTTATTTTGGTAGTAAATAGTTTATTTTACATAAATTATGTTCAATAAAATAATTATGTTTATACATATTAATACAGATGTATGTACTATATAAATAATATATGTTGCATATATAATCATGTGGTGCTATAGAGGTGTAGTGGGAAGAGTGTGGTGTATAAGGTTTATGGTGCGGGAGGTTGGCGGTTCGAGTCTCCGCAAGAGCGGATCAAATTGTTCTACAACGAATTATCGTCACGAATGGCACTTGATAGCGTCACGAATAGTGCCTACCATGACATTAAAGTGTCATTGAAAGGTTTTAGTCTTGATGGTGTAATGACACTTATAAGTGTCACTAACTCTTTTTTTAACGACGCTTGATAGTGCCACAAATAATATCTACCATGACATTAAAATGTCATTGAAAGTTTTTAGCCATGATGGTGCAGTGACACTTGCAAGTATCTACCGTGGCACCGATAGAAGTGACACTTGTTCAAAATGCCACAAGACCAAAAAATGTCATTAGAAGAATAGTTTTGTGGCACTTTCAAATGTCACTAAACTAAGAAAATGTTGTAGTGAAAAGAAGAAAAATAAAAAAAAGGGTAAAAAAACATGATTGATGTACATTTTGACGGTCATTTTCTCCAATCCAGCTTTATCACACATCTCTCGTCTTGCCCCGTGCAAGTTTTTCCTGCCCCAATGAGAAAGTGGAGAGGGAGTGAATTTTGCTTTTCCTATCTCGTTCTACCTGACCAACGGAGATTATATTTATTAAATGTATTTATATGTATTAAATATGTAATTTAATTTTTTTTATTATAATAAAATTTAAATATTAAAATATTATACTTACACCTCGTTTGGGAATAGATTTTTTTAGTAAATTTTTAGTTTTTTTGTTAAAATATGATGTAAAAAAAAATTAGTATGTTTGGAATGACTTTTTGATTTTTTTACAAAAAGATGTGTAAAAAGTAGAAAAAAAATGAAATATTTGATTTTTAAGTATATGTTGTCAACTTTTTGATTTTTTTAATGACTTTTTGATTTTTAAGCTAAAAAGTAATGTCGCCAAACGAGACCTTAATATTAATTTTTACTTATTTATTTTTCATCTTATATTTTATAATTATCAATATAAACCATTATCTGTAATTTACTATATTATTTATATGTTTTATTAACATTTTTATTTTTTAACATAAGAACTTAACCCATTTCTCATCCTATCTCCACCATGCCTGACTTATCTCGCTTCTAATATGATGCATGACGGGTATGGATTACTATAAACTCTAATCTTTTACTCTTCTCAAATTATTGGGGAACCGTGACCATCTTTAATTATTTGAGAAATTTTACTACACATCCCTTGAAAAGAGTGTATTATATGTAATTTTATTTATGTCATTTTTTTTAGTTATAATAAAGTTTTTTCTTTAGTTATGATAATATTTTAATTATAACTCATGAAATCTTTAATTATGTCACAGATAGTGTTTGATTATAAAATTTTTTTTAAAAAAAATTATGACTCAAAAAGTATAAAGTTATACTATTTTTTTTAATTATAAAATACATATGCCACACAATCTTTTTCTTAATGAGATTTTTTTATCAAACACTATTAAAAAAAACGTCACTAATTGTTAATTTTCAGATATAGTTTGAAAATTTTGTTATAAAAATGTCATTATTATAAATTTTAGCTACAGTTTAAAAAAATGCCCCTAATTTATAATTTTCAGCGACAGTTTAAAAAAATTGATCATAGAAAAAGTCATTAATTTTAAATTTTAGCGATAATTTATAAAAATTATGACAAAAAAAGACACTAATTGTTAATTTTTAGAAACATATATATAAAAAAAATAACTTTATTAGAATTTATTTTTAATAGAATTTAATAAAAATTAAGTCAAACTATTAAGATATGTTGATAATTTATCCTAATATTTATTCTTCTCAAATATTAAGACATGTGGTAAAAATAAAAATAAAAATAAAAATATTATTGGGCACGTGACGAATTCTATTATTATTAGTAGTAATTAAGAAAACGACAGTTTAGCTGCGGAGGGAGAAGCCCACCAAGCTGATTCTTCAGCTCTGCCCGCCAATGCAGACCGTCTCCTATCCACCTTCCGATTCCTTCCTGCTATTCAAAGTTCAGTCCCGATTCGTAGCTCGAGAGCCATGGCTCGAATTTGGCTCGAATTCGTCGGAGTCGGAGGAGGAGGAGGAGGGAGGGGAGGGGGCCATAAAAATGGCTGGAGGAGGAGTCGGGGCCGGAGGGACGGCTGCGCGGGGCTGCGAGCTGCGAGCTGCGGCGTGCTGCGACGATCGGAGCTTCTCGACGATCGGCAGCGTGCTGCGACGGGGACGGCGGGCGGAGGCGGCGGAGACGACGAGCTCCTCGCGACGACGGGCGGAGCTCCCTCTCTCCTCTGGTTTCAGCTGGTTTGAACGGAGAAGAAGATGAAAAGAAAGAAAGAAAAGGAAGAAAAAGAAAAGAAAAGAAAAAAAAAAAACGATATCCAAAACGACGTCGTTTTGTCTATTCGAGCCAAAACGACGTCGTTTTATAACATTCGAGCCAAAATCGAGCCTAACATTTCGAGCTACCACGCATTATTCTTCAAAGTTTTCTTCAATTTTACAGTTTATATATGTATTTGGCAAATGCTAAAGTTTGTTTAATATTTAAGTTATATATATATAATATTAAAAAATGTATTAATTAAAATAAAATGGTATAATTTTTCTCAAATATAAATTTGAATTTGAGATAATTTGAGTGGTAAACTCACCACGGTCTTTTATAGGACTCTCAGTATTCATCTAACAAAAAAATTAGATTAATCTAATAATTATAATATTTTCACTTTATAGTATTTATTTTTACAAAAATAGACAACAAGTATATTGAGACAAACATAATAAAATAAAAATATTATGATAATTAAATCAATTTAATTTTTTCATAAATGATTTATACTAAATATTTTATAAAATGAATAATTCAAATTATTAAAATAAAACTCATGACACACTCACGTGCTTTTCAAACTTGTCTCAATAGTAGACAACCATTCAACATACTTGGTTGCTCTAATGAAGCCTACCTTAAAGAGCCTAAGAATCTCCTCTCTCACTTTTTGAACCACTTCAGGGCTCATCCATCTTGGTTTCTGTTTGTGTGGCTTGAAATTAGACTTCATAGGGAGCTTATGTTCTACTAATGACCTATCCAATCCAGGCAGTTCATTATAAGACCACGCAAAACAATCCTTATATTACTTTAGGACTACCACCAACTAGTTCCTGTCAATGGGACTTAACCAAGCATTAATGTAGGTGGGTTGCTGTGTAGAACCTTCCCCTAAGTTGATTTCTTCCAAAGGGTCTTGTATCTGACCACTTATTGATGCTTGTCCTTTGACTTCCTCTGCGTTCAAAGCAACTTTTTCATTTTGTTCTGCTCCCACCTTCTTTGGCTCAACATTTTTGCTTTTTTTTTTCTCGTAGACAAAATCTGTCCATAAGTGTAGACACCCCATTTGTGACCGTCCTCAAGACTTGGACGTCACCGCTCGAACACTCGGTGATTATCCATGTGCGTGTTCGTTTGGAGTTCCCGGAGTTCTCGGCTCGCGCGCCGTGCCTCAGGACCTCCGAACTCGACCGTTTGTGTTTGGTTTTGCACCAAACACTTGTGATTTGCCTTTGAGGGGTAGGGAATGCCTTCTGAGGCATCCCCACACACCACCGGCTGGGGCTAGAGGCTACCGGCTGGCTGTAGTTGTCACCGGCACTATATTGTGCCGGTCGGCACTATTTTGGGCGAAATGACCAATTTGCCCAGCCGACCACTGTGCACTTGCTTTCTGAGATATTTTCAGACAGCTGTGTGCAACTTGCTTCCCCTCCATACACATGTATGGAGGGATGAACCCTTGTTTGCTTAGCTTGTAAGTCTTACAAGTTCTATAAGAGGAAGGCTCTTCCTCTTGGCTTAGGGTTGGAAAAGTTTGAGAGAGTTAGACATAGGAGAACCTCTGGTTTAGGGTTTGAACTTTGTATCTATTGTATCTCTCTTCTTCCCTCTCATTTTGCACACTAGGTGTTTGTGCCTTACTATTGCACATTAACACCTAGTGTTTCACCTTCCTTTGGTAACTGAGGTTCTAAGGGCTGGTTCTTGACATTTTTGACTGGTTTGGAGCTCAAGGAGGCAACAACATCAACTCTTGTGAAGATAGTCAACAAGGGTGAGAAACTTGCACTTTATTCCCCATTCTTGCACTCCATTTTTACCTAGTCTAGGACTGTTTTTGTGCTTAGTATATAACACATAAAAGTTCTGATTTTTAACCCTCTTTATTGTATATCAAGAGTGTTTTGTGGTTTGGGGAGGTTTGACCCCCTTTAGACCTTGAAAAAGGTCACTTTTTGTGCTATTTTGGAGAGATCCGAGATTTTGGTGATAGGATCTCTTCACCACTGAAATCTCGAGGGATTTCAGTGGTGAAGAGCATGCCTTGAAGCCTCAAAAAGGGGAGGGCCATCCCCTCCCCTTGGGGTCCTTGAAAAGGGCATGTTTTGGTCTCTTAAGTGAGTCTATGCTTGAGTGTGTGTTGAGCATGTTTGCCTTGTTTTCTATGCTTATATTACTATGATATAACATGTTTTCAAGTTGGTTTTGGTCTCCTATACATGCTTAGTATAGTTGCCTTGTAATGCCCCTTTTATGCCTTAACATGTCTAGGTTGTATGCCCTAGTTTCTAGCATGTTTTAGGCTTAGATTTGTGAAGCTTGTAAGCTTATTTTGCCATGATTTAGCTCTGTCCATAGCTATTTTGGCCAATCTTAGCATGTATTTGGTAGCCTCTTTGTATTTGGCTTGTTGGCCTCAAAAGCATGAATATGTAGTATGCCATGCTTGCTTTATTTTGATGGTTGGAACCATCTAGCATGCCATTTCAGTCCTTCATACATGCTTGTTTGATTGCCTTGCATGCCTCTTTAATGCTTCAAGAGTGTGTGTTAAGTGCTCCATGTTTTGGCTCCAATGCATGCCTTTAGTTTAATGACTCTTAGATGCCATCTAAGTAGCTCTTTGGTCTTGCTTTAACATGCTAAGAACCTGTTTTTGGTTGTTAAGTACATGCCATATGTGTTTGTGCTAAGTGTGGTTTAATGCCCTATTGACTTGTTTTAAGCCTAGGCCATTTGCATGCTTTGTTTGGTATGCTCTATTGCATGATTTGGCATCATGTTTGACATGAATTTTCAGAGCTTTAAATGCATGCTATTAGTCCATGTTTGGCCTCTTTAAGTGTGCATGAGAGTTGCTTTTGAATGCCTAAGTCTTGAGCCTTAACACTTGCATGTGTGTGTGTGCATTTGGTCTCATTTCCTAGGCACTTTGGCCACTGATCTTAGGCCTTTTAGGGTTGCCTAGTTCGTGTCTAAGTCCATTATTCCATTGGATTGCATGCTTGTATTATATGCTTGTTTGTATGCTTGCATAAATGCATCATATTGTCCATCTTGCATCCTAGATAACATGCTTAGGATTGCACCACATTGACATGCATGCCAAGCCTCTTGAAATGAGTTTGATAGAGGTTTGGTCCCCCTTTCGTGCCTATGTGTTTTGCATGCATTTGAAATCAAATTTGCACTCTTGGTTCTTAGGGCCATCATGCATAGAAATGCGTGATTGGTGGTCCGAGAACCGAGGCACATCTTCCTTTGAGTCGTTAACATGATAAGGAATGTGTTTGATGCATAAATTGCTTGAATTGCCTTGCCATGCATAGTTTTGCCCTCTGCTGCTGTGAGTTGCAGGTTCAGCAGGAATTAAGTGCCGGCCGGCAGTATTTAGTGCCGACCGGCAGTGTATCAGTGGCCGATAGCTTTATCTGCAGCCGGTGGCCAATCCCCGAAGCCGGTGTCCAAACCCCTCAGCCGGTGGTGATCTTCAGGGTATTTGGAAGGTGTCCCAGGACTTTGGCATCCTTCAGAGGAGGAGAGCAGGGAAAACAGAGGCAAATCATGCATGGCAGAGCGATTCCGAGCGAGTCCCGAGCGTGTGACGCATCTGGCCCTCTTCCCGAGGCATTTATTGCTTTAATTAGTCTAGTTGATTTGTTAATTAATTAGGCTCCTTGTAATATTTAATTAGCTTGCGTTGTTAATTAATTTGTATATTCTTTCGGCCCCTCCGAGTGAGGGCATAATTTGTAATAAGTGTGTGTGAGTGGGTGCATGTCTTCCAATCCCCATTTCTTTCTCCCTTTTATTTACCTGCTTTGATGGTAGATTAGGGCATACTTATTTTAGCATACCTTATGCTATGCATGCGCGCATTTCATGCATTTGTTTACATGCACCGGGCTCGGTACATCATACAAACTGCATTGCGACTTTCAATTCCAAATTGAATACGTGCTATTCGCGCATTTCACGTGCCATGTTTAGGGTTAGCCGAGCCTACTCTAGATTGCATCTATGCCTGTGTTGCATTAACCACTTAACATGAACTAGGTCATGCATGTTTGCTAACTAGTTTACTGTTTTGGCACGGAGTACGATGTAAGTTTTTTACGCTTTAGCATATCGCATGCGTGTGGATGTTTACCATGACAGTATGCTTGCCATGCGGCTAAATGCTTACATGATATAACTGCATGAATGCCTGTGGGTGGAGGTTGGATTGTTTGAGTTGGAAAACTCATTGAAATCCGTGTTTTAGCCTACTTGCGAGTAGCAAATTACAAAGCATTTTCAAAACAAACGGATGTGCAATGCTTATTTCCAAATTAGACGATCTAGTCTATACTTGTTTGCTGTGCGCATAACATAGTAATTCTAGGCTAATAACTGGAATAAGAACACATAAAGTTTTCAAAATCGGATATCACGGTTAGTAGAGGCCGGTCTTCGGACCGGGCGAAAGGGGGTGCTCATAGCTGACCTTCCCCGATCGTACCCAAGCTCCCGAGCCAAGACCACTTTGGTGATGAC
The DNA here is from genome assembly GCA_036172215.1 of Camellia granthamiana. NCBI lineage: Eukaryota > Viridiplantae > Streptophyta > Magnoliopsida > Ericales > Theaceae > Camellia > Camellia granthamiana. The sequence goes on from CM069904.1 coordinate 48,240,051, forward strand.
GGACACGTGGCCTTCGGCACCGAGTCAGGGTTTCCTAAATTTCCCATTTTAAAAATATTTAGGTGGCGACTCTGTAATCTGGCAAAGCAGTCCATGTTTGGCACTACTTTTTCAAAAATTTGTTTTCTCAAACGATTTGCCGGATTTGGACTCTTTGGTTCAGATTTAGAACCGCGACACAAATCGAGTCCGAACTGTAGAGAGAGGCCCGCGGGCGCGTCTACAGTTTCTGGCGACTCTGCTGGGGATTTTAGAGAGCTTGACTCGAACTCGTGATATCCAGTTTTGATTTCACTTATGTGTTTCTTAGCATTGCATGTGCATTGGTGCGCCTAGGACACCGTGTTGGCCATCTGCTATTCCTGAGCGGTTTGCTGGAGGCTTGTCTTGTCAAGGCATGTCCGTAAGGCTGACCGGTTGCGGGCTCTGCCAGTATGGGAACACAAACCCCGGTTTTACCGGGGCACCCTTTTTGACCATTCGACCTAGTGCATATTCGGAATCCATAGTGACCATTCCAAACTAGGACAGGTTGCTCACCCGATTTTAGGTTGTTTGAAACCGCTGCGTGCGTAGTGAAACCCTAGCTCCTGACGAAATAGGACAGGGAAACCCTACCCCAACATAGGGGTGTATTGGCTCTCATCTACTTGTTATGTGCTTTTAGAGGGATGCATATACCAGTTTGCAAATTTGAATATCCGACCTGAGGGCACTAGTATCAGTGATTGTTGAGAATCAGTTATATCCGTGGGTATCAGTTCAGTTTTGAACAGTGAATCTGGGGAACAGTGATCAGCAGTATAGTACCGTTGTTCGGCTGCACCCGTGTTTGATCTGTCTGGGGCTGAAATACCGTCTGTTTTCCGTTTCAGTTCAGAGATTCAGTGAGTTGATCCAGAACAGTTAGTGTCTTCTCCTTGCTGAGGCAGGACTGAACATGACGCAGAACTCTGAAGAGATTGTGGTCATGACGGCCGCGTTGAGTCAGGAAACCGTCCCACAGAATGATGCTACTGTTGATATGCCGCACCCGCCCAGGTCGCCCGCTGCACACCCAATCTGGACCCCCCAGTTCTATCAGGCTCGCGAGCCCACAACATTCGAGTTAATGGGGATGATAGGTGATCTCCAAAGGTCCGTGGCCGATCTCGCTTACGGAATGTCAACTTCGCCACCGGTTGCGCCATATGCCGGAAATTTCGAACCCCAAGAGCCCCCGCTGCTGGGGCGGATTGTGATCGAGCTCAATCAATCGGAGATGACCTCCACCCACAACAGTGATGTACCAGTACTAACCCAAACCTCTCATCAGGCCGAGGCCAGAGGAAAAGACAAGATGAAGGCAGATGCCGACCCCATTGAACAACTGCTGTGCGCAGTAGAGGCTTTGAAAGCCGGGGGAATGAATAAGCAGCAGGTATCCGTAGTTATGACAAAAGCTGTGGAGGATGCCTTCCCCACCCCACCTGAGGGCAGTACCAGTCAACCAGAGAATCGGGACAGGCCCCGTCATGCCAAAACAGTCCTTCCCGCCCCCAGCCTCACATCTGGGAAGAATCAGAAATCCAAAGCCGCACCTGCCAACCCATTCGCCAGTGCGTCTAGCAAGAGTGTTCAGGCTCCAAAGTACCTGCCCCGAGGGCGCAGGGCCTTCCACCCTCTTCACATGCCTTTGTCTAGGGCACTTCTGATTTTGGCCAAAAAGGGGCATCTTACACCTCTCGATCCTAGGCCACTCCCCAAACCCCTTCCAGCAGGCCATGATGCCACTCAGTACTGTGCGTACCATCAACAGTCTGGCCATGCTACGGATAATTGCTTCCGCCTCCGACATGAGGTACAGGATTTGATTGACAACGAGGTTATCCTCTCGCCTACCTCGGCCAAATCGGTCACTACAGAGTTCTTGGAGTTCAGGGACACAGATACCGAAGGCACAGATACCGCGAGTATGTGATCAGAAGATGAAGCACCTGCGGGCAATATTTGGTACATTTTTGGGTGTGGCATTTGGCACGCATTTTTGAGCACTTGCCAATGCTGATTTTGTAAATTCTGACTTGGGTGTCGAGTCAACCTTTGGTTTTGTCTTGAGTCTGTCTCATTGTTGTGAGTCAGTCCTTTTGCTTAAGGGTCTGTCTAATTGTAATGAGTCAGTCCCTCTTTTGTATAGAATACTAGGTGACTTCGGGGTTGTTGCCTCAAGCACCGTTTTGTTTTATAAATTACTTCTTTTTGTTTTCTTTTTTTTTGGTCCCCCTCCACTGTGGAGCCAGTTCACGCCTGGGAAACTTGAATGAAACAGCCGCGGCTACCGTGCTTCCATGTTTACTGATTGTATTGGGCTAGTTGTGCCAGAGAATTCGAATGGGGTGACAACACATTCCGCCTGCTCTTTTGTGCCCTAAAAATTATGGCTTTGATTTAAGTTTTTCAAAACTTTTTCGAACACTGTGGTGAAAACGAAGAGGGAGGAATTCCTCGGGATTTGCAAAATTTGATCAATTTAGAGAAAGAGATGCATGTTTAGCTTTTAATGAATGAAACCATGCTTGTCAGCGTGAGTACTGAGAAGAACCCTGGCCTGACCCAGACTGGTTCCACACTATCTTCAGCGCGAGCGATTTTATCGCCTCCTTAAAAAAAAAAACTTTCAAAAACAAAATGTTTTGCGCAGTCTTGTGAAGACCTGTGTGGAATTGCTCTTAAGAATGTGCAGCCTAGGATTGTTCTCAGCCCTAAGTTCAATCTATCTGTTCCGAATCTGGAATTCGTTCAGAATGTCCAAGCAATCAATTACCGTGTAAACGCCCGTGTGGCCCAATTTGAAGCAGCCCTCGAACATGAGGCACCAAAGTCAGATCAGGAAGGTCAGACCTCGTCAGAAGAAGCTTGCAAAGCTAGAACAGAAACACCCCTCGAACTAAGGGGCAAAAATGTCAGATGTGCTCGAAGAGCCGAGGATGAGTCCTCTTGCAAATCAACAGCCACTCTCCTGGATACGGAAGGCTTCAATCTCAAAACCATTTGACATGGACTTGCTAACACTTCTACCCTTTGAGAGGCTCGCTGGGCCGAAAACCCGAAAGGGCAACCCAGGCAAAAGTTAGAGCAAGAAAAAGAAAAAAGAGAAAAGAAAAAGAAAAAAGATACAATACAAAATACAAAAAAGAAGAAAGAGAACAAAAAAGAAAAAAAGAGAAAAAGAAGAAGAAAAAGAAGAAGAAAAGAATTGAAAAAAAGAAGGAGAGAAAAACAAACAAAGCTCGCAAGGTCGAAAACCTGCAACAGGCGCCTTGGCAAAAATTAGAGCCTGAAAATAGTGAAGGTTAAAATACCCGAGTGTACCTTAACCGGAACTACGTAAGGCTTGATTCCCATGTTTGGGATACGTAGGCAACTTCATCTTGAAGTCCAGCCCCCGACGCTTTCATAGCGTCCCAGTCCATGTCATGGTTTTGGTCACTTGCCTCCTTCTAATCCGACGTCTCGGTTGCAACGGCTGGAATTGTGTGATCAACTTTCTCTTGAAGCCCAACCACCAACACCTCCCAGGTGATTGTGTCCATATATTGATTCAGAACGTCTTCGTCTCCTCCGCGTCCGAGGGTCCGATCGTCATCAATAAGGAGTGACGCACAGCATGCCGCGGCACCATCCAAACAAGAGGCAACTTTCCGTTGCCACCCATTGCCATCCATGTCCAAAAGTTGCCCTAAGTTACCATTCAAACTAGGGGCAACTTTCCGTTGCCTTATTCCCCTCCTTCATGCCAGGGGCAATTTCCCATTACCTCCGATCCGAGGCTGCATATCTCGAGGGTAAGTTTTACGCTCGTTGAGCATCGACTGTTTGTAAAAATAGTTTTTGAAAATTTTCACTGAGGTTGACTTATTTTCTCGAAAACTGTTTTATCTTTGAAATTGGACCATGTTTGGACCCAAAAAGGAGAATTTTCAGTGCTCACAGCCTGATTCACATGATTTTCAAATCAAAAATTGAATAAGTGTGTTAATCCAACTCTCATTTTGATCAAAACTGTTTTAAGAAAAAAAAAGAGGTCAAAATAACGAACTAGGGGCACAGTTGAGCCAGGTATCCTGTCTTCCCCCCACCGCCAGCATGTACTCGCCAGAAAGGCACCCCCATCTACCAGAAGAAGTAGCCGTGAGCTAGCCGTATCGGGCATGAACCCGCAACTTCCTATTCATCTGTCATTCTTCACCCCGGGGAGGGATTGCAAAATGAGAGAATAAAGAATAGAGAGGAGTAAGTTGAGAGAAAAGTGAGAAGAGGGTTTTGGTGAGAAAAAAAAATGAGCCTGAGGGTCGAGTGATGTGAGAATCACACAAATCAGAAGGGGTGGGAAACCTACCCGGAGGAATTGGCTCCTCGAGTCTGAGGTCTTTTATTATAAAACATGTCCGTGTGTCGTGTCTTTTGACTTGTCAGTCTCAATGTTGGCTTTGAGTCTTTTCCGAGTGTGTCTCGTCGTGCTAGGTCGTGTGCCTTTTGTTTCCCTGTTTGAGTCTGTCTCGTCGTGTCCTGTGGTAGGCTCGATACCCCGGTTGAAAACCCATCCTCTTCCAAAAAGCAATTGCTTGTGCTCAGAATGCGGTGCCATTCTCTACATCCATGTGAGACAAGAGAAGAAAGAGGAAATTTGGGACATCCGAGGGTGTTTCAACTGCAACCGTATCAGTTTTGTGATCCGTCTTGTCAGATTGGGTTATTCATTTAGGGTTTGCCGTGGGCAGAATGAACCGAGTGTTGTATCGCAGGCCGTATGTAACCCCAATCCTCAGCAGAGTATGGGCTGTATGTTCGGATTGAGCAATGGTTTGTATGAGCTGTTTTGCTGCTTAGTTGGTTGGTTATTTGATTATTACAGTGCAAGTGTTCAATTGTCAGATACAAATCAATATCATTTACATTTGAGGTGTAGTATGATGCAATGCGATGCAGAGTATGAAATGTGCAGGTATACGCAGATATACAGATATAACACTCTTTTTCAGATAAAAAGTCTGTTCTATTTCATAAATCTTTTCCAGTACATAGTTTGAGAAAAGCAAAAAACCTGCCCGCGGCAGTACATAGTACTCTATCTACCAAAAAGAGAAAAGTACAAGAAAAGAAATAAGGAAAAGAAGCAGCAAAAAAATCATCGTCATCAGCAGTAGGCCTCATGCCTAAGGGTCAGTCCTCGCCCTCTTCCTGGGCAGAAGCACAAAAGCATCGTCAGAGCCGTCACTATCGGAGCCCGAGCCTGAGCTATCCCCGGCCTCCTCCGCAAATGACTCTGTCCCCGTCTCCGACTCACCATCTCCTGGAACTGGAGCTCGTGAGCTACTCCCCACGTGACCACGCCCCCCTCTAGTACGAGGGAATATCCTGCCATCCTGAGTAGAGAGGGGAGGCCCAGCTGGAGCAGCGCCACCCACTGGAGGGATCGGGAAAGGAGGCTGAAAATATAAAGAACAAACACATCAGAAAGCTGTGAACAGTTTATCAGTATAGAATGCAGTGTATGAGTACAGTGCGTGAATGCCGTGAGCAGTTTATCAGTACAGAATGCAGTGTATGAGTACAGTGCGTGAATGCCGTGAGCAGTTTATCAGTACAGAATGCAGTGTATGAGTACAGTGCGTGAATGCCGTGAGCAGTTTATCAGTATAGAATGCAGTGTATGAGTACAATGTGTGAATGCCGTGAGCAGTTTATCAATGCGAGATACAGTGTATGAGTACAGTGTGTGACAGCCGTGAGCAGTTTATCAGATTTTTGTGCAGTATAGCAGATTGTGCGAAACAGAGTATGATTGGAGACTGTGGTCAGTAGAACGTACCGGCAAGCCGTAGACGGCCAAAGCGTCGAGAGTCCGCTGCAGCATCCCCATCAGGGAGGCATTCAGCTCCACAGACTGACGGGTGTACTCGGAGGAGGCCTGCAAAAGTATTAAATACGTCAGTATTCTGTCGGATATCTGAAGAAATAAAATAACAATGCAAGATGCAGAAATAAAGTGATACATACCGGAGGTAAGTCAGGAATACCAGCCAACGCATGACCGGCCGGGGGAGGAGCAAAAGGGATCTGGTAGGTCTCCCCACTCTGTCCCCTGTAAGTCAACATGGTAGGCAGAGCGGGCCAGCCTGTCCCTCGTCCCCTCTGCACTTCTCTCCTGCCGCGAGCTCGAGCCCTCTGCGATGACCCCACTCCTACTCCTGCCTCTGCCCGGGCCGCTGGCGCCGCAGGTCTCGCTGGATCAGCTCGGGAGCCCCTGCTCAAAGGCCGCATCAAGAAGGTCCGGACGTACTCTGAGTAGTCGCCCTCGCCCCTGTCAGCATCTACGTCCACGGCCCAGCCAAGGGTGTAGTCCTCCATCTGCTGGAAGCTGTACCCCTCAGTCTCCCTCATACGCTCGGGAGGATGGATCGGAACTATCTGCTCCGGCAACCCTAGGGTCTGGCGTATGAAACGCTCACCCAGGTACCAGGCCCGACAGACCGGGCCCTCCAAGAGAATCCGGTAGCGCGAGGTCTCCATGGCGCCGGCATATCGATCTCGTATCACCGCTGGTAGTGGAGCCCACGGCTGCCAAGTGACCTGAAATGAAATACAGTTGATTATCTACCAATATAGAAATGTACACTTGAAAGCGAAACTTAAACGAACTGTAAGTAAAACATACCTCGGTGGGGGTAATGGTGTCAAAGAAATGGCGGAAGAAGCTAAAAGTGTCCCGGGGCCTCCGGGTGCATCGCCCATCGTAACGGCGAGAGAAGGGGACGACCAGAGGGGTCTCCGTCTCCGGTACTGGCTCTAGCCTGGGAAAGTAGGCATAGACCCACAACTGCAAGACAGATGTCAAAACATTTATTAGATAAAGCAGAATACAGAATAAAGCAGAAATAACAGGAGCCGTATGTTGTATATTGTGTTGTGCAGAGTGTACAGTGTGAACAGTGTACAGTCAGTGTAAAGCGGAGTATGTGTGTGCCGTGTGTACAGTATACAGACTACAGTGTGTGCAGTGTGCAGAATACAGAAAATATAGAGCAGAAATGTAAAGCAGAGGAGAAGACGTACCTCCCAGGCTCGCCAGTAGCCTCCTAGCAACTGTCCGCTGGCGCGGGAAACTGAGCTCATATAACCGTAAAGGGTGGCCAAAGCGGCGCCCCCCCAGTCATACTGCACAATCCTCTCGACGTCCACCAAAGCGCTGAGCAGGCAGAGGGGCACTGTGTTCGCCCGGTCGGCAAACAGGGTGGTCCCCAACAAGAACATGAGGAAGCCGCGTGCATATCTCTCAGCGGTCTCCTGGGTCATCGGAGCTGCGTCCTCCAGCACGGACTGCACTCGGAACTGCACCTCGAACCAGGAGTAGCGGACGAACCCTGGACGAACAAGTGGCGGCGCCTCGCCAAGCAAAATAGACCTGAGCGGCGATCCACTCATCCATGTCTGTATCAAAGGGGATCGGATCACCCCCTACCCCGATGCCGGTGAGCATCGAAAAGTCGTAAGGGGTCATCGTCATGTCCCCAGTCGCTGATAAGTGGAACGAATCGGTGGTGTCCCACCACCTCTCTGCCAGGGCGGCAAGAAGAGGTCTGCAAGCAGAAAGCCTGGAGAGTCCCCTGCAGAAGGTGCCAAAGCCGGCCCGATCTACAATGCGGCTAACAGCGTCGGGCAGCTCGGCGTACCAATCGCGAGCGGTGACGTTCCCATACCCACGGAGAGTATGGGAGTCTCCCTGTAGTCAAGAAATTGCAAAGCCATATGAAGATATGCAGTCAATACAAGTCTGGCATATACAAGTCTAGCAGTCAAATAGAAACCGGGTACCGGTGTGCTTACAGTAACTACAAGCGCGTGATGCGTCAGTGTGTTTTAGATGCTCTAGTGTAAACTTGGTGCGTGTGTGCACATTTTTTAGATTCAAGCAGATATCGGATTTCGGCGTACCAGTGGGTGAGCTACGGCCTGTGATATGCCAGTGCTCCTATGAGGATCAGTGTAAACAGCATGTGTGCGTGTTTTTCAAAGTTCAAATAGAAGCCAGGTCTTGATATGTTTCAGTAAACTACGACGTGTGATGTGTCCGCCTGTTGGTGAAGTTTTGTGCAAATCTAGCATGTGTGCGAGTTTTCAGATTCAAATAGGTATCGGGTGTCGGTGAATTTGCAGTGCAATGTGTGCCGTGTGTTTGAGTACTTGAGACTAGTGCAGTGCGTGTGCATGTGCGTCGGTCCTAAACAGATGTCAGTTATGAGTTTGTCTACGACCAACTACAAGTACAGTATATCAGAACTAAGCAGTTAATGGGTTCAGTTAGCTACGGCAGTTGACAGGAAATCCTACATTGCAGAAAATAAAAGACAAGAGTGTTACCTCGGCGACGCCAAAAGACAAGTGGGAGGCCGGCTCGCGCAGTAGAAGCTCCGGATCCAAACCCCTGTCGAAGCCGCGGAAATGGCGAAGTCCATCAGGTGGTAGCACGTGGATGGCCGGGCGATAGGTCGCCGGGTCGAATGGTCGCTCGCTCAACGGGAGGAGCTCGGCCCTGGGATCCATCTCGTGATCCGGGGGAGTCCCGACGTGTGGAATATCATCGGCCATAGCAATGGAGATGAGAAAAATAGCCGGAAGAAGAAAAATGAGCCGGAATGCGAAAAGTCAACCGACAAAGTCAACCCCGAGAGGGTCGGAAATGGCCGGGAAGGCCGGAAGAGGAAAATACACGGGAATGTAGAGAATATCAAGGGGAACAAGTCCCGAAAAAGCAGAACTAGCAAAAAGTGCACCGAAACGAAGATTTGTTCGGTTGAAAATGTCCGAAACGCGAAGAATATCGCGAATCCGACGAGAAAACGGGTGTAAAACGCGAAGAAATCGGCGAAAAATCAAAGGAAAAACACTCTAGAGAGAGAGAGGAGGAGTTTTCGGCGGAAGAAAAGTGAAGAAATAGGGTTTCAAGCCCTATTTTAAAAGGCCCGAAGCAAAATGGCAGTTCTGCCCCCGATCAGGCATTTTCTGCCGGTCGGCACTTTTTTGTGCCGGTCGGCACTTTTTTGTGCCGATGGATGAGTTCAGGAAGCCGGTGGCAGCCGGTGATCACCCCACTCGGCCGGTGGTTCTCCCAAGGTTGTTTTTAGGCAAGATGAGGGGTCTTGGGTCTCCATAGATCAATGAAGTACAGAAAATGCATCCCCGATGCTCAACCGGCCTCCGTTTTGACTTCGGACCGTCTCTACTGTGCGTGACGCTCAAATTCAATTGAAGATTGTATCCTTTTGTATCCTTTTGTCATTTACAGAGATCCAAAAGTTGCCCCGTGTGCATTACGCGCATCCATCGCATTTCCCAGCGTATCGTATCGCGCCATCTTGCACGTCCCTCGCGACTTGCACCGTTTTGCATTGTCATATGGCATGCGTGTCATACTCTTTCGTTTTGCATTTCATTTTGCGTTTCACCGCATCTCGAGGTACGTGTGCCTCATTTTGCATTTTATTTCGCATTTCATTGCATTTTCGAGGCACGTATGCCTCGCATTGCACTTGTTTTTCCATTCAGTGAGGTATGCGTGCCTCATGAGTATTCCATTTCACCCGACGGTCTGACGAGACCTTAAACACGTATGATCCGGCGGGACCAAGACGCGCGCGGTCTAGGAGACCTTAAATCCTCGGGAGGTGCAAGACCTTCGGTGCATAAAGGTGTGCACCTCACCGCATTTGGCATGCATTCATTCGCGCTATTTTGCGCATCATACTGCATTTCGCATGCATTCCATCGCGCTATTCTGCGCATCTTATTGATTCCCCTACACCGGTCCGGCGAGACCTTAAACCCGTTCATTTGCATTATCATGCATCTCAAAGCCGCGTGTTGGCGCGCATTTCAAAAAACATGCATTGTCATGCATACATTATACATCCCGGTCTAGGAGACCTTAAATCCTCTGAAGGTGCAATTCCTTTGGTGTTTGTCGTGCCCAAACGACTTTCGGTGGTCTGGTAAAGCCACCTGCCTGTGCTTGCGGTGAGTTCCTAGAAGACCAACTGGGACGGTGAAGACTAGAGTTCGAACGGCTTGTGCCTAGAACGCAAAGGTTCGGAATTTCCGAGACTAAAGTCTGGTTTAAATACCCAGGGGGATGAACCCCCGGCTTGAAATCTGTATGGAAGCCCCATAGGTTGAGGCGGCGTGTTTACGTCTCAATTCTGGATACTGAACCAACCTAGTATGTCGCCCCGTTGGGAGAATAGGGAAAATCGCAATCGTAGCCATTGCATCAACATGCATTGTCATGCATCATTGTAAATACCGCATATGTCATGCATTGCATTTCAAAAGAAAAACACATGCATAAGTCATGCATCATCATTGTAATATAGTGCATTTGTCATGCATTTTCTGTAAATATCCATTGCATTTAGTTGCATGCATTCATTGCATCACCTCCATCTATGGCTTGCGCCTTTCCAAGTTGAGCTTGGTCTGGTATGTGCCCATATTTTTCGTGTCGAAACACAGTTGTCGAGCTTTTGTGTCCGAGCCTTGAGGGTAGCGGCACCGCTTCTGTGTTAGACATGGTTTGTATGTGTATATGCCTTTCCTAGGCAAGATTTGGTTTGGCCCGCGTGCCATATCCATTGCATTTTAGTTGCATGCATCCATTGCATCAACTCCATCTATGGCTTGCGCCTTTCCAGGTTGAGCTTGGTCTGGTATGTGCCCATATTTTTCGTGTCGAAACACAGTTGTCGAGCTTTTGTGTCCGAGCTTTGAGGGTAGCGGCACCGCTTCTGTGTTAGACATGGTTTGTATGCGTACATGCCTTTCCTAGGCAAGATTTGGTTTGGCCCGCGTGCCATATCCATTGTATCCACCTCCATTGCATTTAGTTGCATGCATCCATTGCATCACCTCCATCTATGGCTTGCGCCTTTCCAAGTTGAGCTTGGTCTGGTATGTGCCCATATTTTTCATATCGAAGCACAGTTCTGTATGCAGAAGTTCTGTGTTAGAAATGGTTTGTATGCGTACATGCCTTTCCTAGGCAAGATTTGGTTTGGCCCGCGTGCCATATCCATTGTATCCATTTCCATTACATTGTAGTGTAATTGTTACATCCGGCATTAGGATCATTATTCTCTCCTCAGCGGGTCGTCACCCCACTTATGTCATTCCACCCAATACTTGTTCTTGTGTCCGTCTGCATCACTCATAGTTTTGTCTGTGTATCGCGCCTATTCCTTGACGAGCTTGGTTTGAGGTTGCGGCACCTTTTCTATGGTAGACGGACTTGTTACCTCCATCAATCTATTTGACATTTGTGTGGTTTCGAACCGCTCATGATTGAATCATGATTCAATTGCCCTGCATGTAGTTTGCATTTAGTTTTAATTGCACTACATTTTCATTTGCATTACTATACATAGTTTTGTATATACTGCATATCATTCAGCATTCACATTGCATATGTCATGCATGTTGCTAATCATATTGTACCTGTTAAGTTTGCTTTCTTTTCAGGCACGATATTGTATGTACGGCTCATTTACCGCTGGTGGAACCGGACGAGTCGCACAGGTATTGTATTTCTCCGAGTGAGACGTTTTGAGAATTACATAATTCTCTTACATCCTTTCTACATTGTAGTGTAGGCTATTGCATGTTAGCTTATAACTGTCGCATGTGTGCTTCATTACAGCTTTCTTTGCATGATCATAAGTTATGCTCGGCTTCTTGCATGTTCAGTTGCATTTCGCCCCTGCCTACGGGCGCATATCTTATCTTTGGCATGTGTGCCTCCTGCATGAACTACGCTGGTTTGATTCCTTGAGGGATACGTAGGCAGCTTGCGAGTTCAACCATTTGCGCTTTGTATGTTTGTCCAAGTCTTCGGCCTTGTCAAAAATGGGTCGTCTCTGGGCTTTGACATTCACTCCCGTCATTGTTATGACTTTCGAGTTCTGTCAAAGAGGGGCAACTGTAGACACCCCATTTGTGACCGTCCTCAAGACTTGGACGTCACCGCTCGAACACTCGGTGATTATCCATGTGCGTGTTCGTTTGGAGTTCCCGGAGTTCTCGGCTCGCGCGCCGTGCCTCAGGACCTCCGAACTCGACCGTTTGTGTTTGGTTTTGCACCAAACACTTGTGATTTGCCTTTGAGGGGCAGGGAATGCCTTCTGAGGCATCCCCACACACCACCGGCTGGGGCTAGAGGCTACCGGCTGGCTGTAGTTGTCACCGGCACTATATTGTGCCGGTCGGCACTATTTTGTGCCGGTCGGCACTATTTTGGGCGAAATGACCAATTTGCCCAGCCGACCACTGTGCACTTGCTTTCTGAGATATTTTCAGACAGCTGTGTGCAACTTGCTTCCCCTCCATACACGTGTATGGAGGGATGAACCCTTGTTTGCTTAGCTTGTAAGTCTTACAAGTTCTATAAGAGGAAGGCTCTTCCTCTTGGCTTAGGGTTGGAAAAGTTTGAGAGAGTTAGACATAGGAGAACCTCTGGTTTAGGGTTTGAACTTTGTATCTATTGTATCTCTCTTCTTCCCTCTCATTTTGCACACTAGGTGTTTGTGCCTTACTATTGCACATTAACACCTAGTGTTTCACCTTCCTTTGGTAACTGAGGTTCTAAGGGCTGGTTCTTGACATTTTTGACTGGTTTGGAGCTCAAGGAGGCAACAACATCAACTCTTGTGAAGATAGTCAACAAGGGTGAGAAACTTGCACTTTATTCCCCATTCTTGCACTCCATTTTTACCTAGTCTAGGACTGTTTTTGTGCTTAGTATATAACACATAAAAGTTCTGATTTTTAACCCTCTTTATTGTATATCAAGAGTGTTTTGTGGTTTGGGGAGGTTTGACCCCCTTTAGACCTTGAAAAAGGTCACTTTTTGTGCTATTTTGGAGAGATCCGAGATTTTGGTGATAGGATCTCTTCACCACTGAAATCTCGAGGGATTTCAGTGGTGAAGAGCATGCCTTGAAGCCTCAAAAAGGGGAGGGCCACCCCCTCCCCTTGGGGTCCTTGAAAAGGGCATGTTTTGGTCTCTTAAGTGAGTCTATGCTTGAGTGTGTGTTGAGCATGTTTGCCTTGTTTTCTATGCTTATATTACTATGATATAACATGTTTTCAAGTTGGTTTTGGTCTCCTATACATGCTTAGTATAGTTGCCTTGTAATGCCCCTTTTATGCCTTAACATGTCTAGGTTGTATGCCCTAGTTTCTAGCATGTTTTAGGCTTAGATTTGTGAAGCTTGTAAGCTTATTTTGCCATGATTTAGCTCTGTCCATAGCTATTTTGGCCAATCTTAGCATGTATTTGGTAGCCTCTTTGTATTTGGCTTGTTGGCCTCAAAAGCATGAATATGTAGTATGCCATGCTTGCTTTATTTTGATGGTTGGAACCATCTAGCATGCCATTTCAGTCCTTCATACATGCTTGTTTGATTGCCTTGCATGCCTCTTTAATGCTTCAAGAGTGTGTGTTAAGTGCTCCATGTTTTGGCTCCAATGCATGCCTTTAGTTTAATGACTCTTAGATGCCATCTAAGTAGCTCTTTGGTCTTGCTTTAACATGCTAAGAACCTGTTTTTGGTTGTTAAGTACATGCCATATGTGTTTGTGCTAAGTGTGGTTTAATGCCCTATTGACTTGTTTTAAGCCTAGGCCATTTGCATGCTTTGTTTGGTATGCTCTATTGCATGATTTGGCATCATGTTTGACATGAATTTTCAGAGCTTTAAATGCATGCTATTAGTCCATGTTTGGCCTCTTTAAGTGTGCATGAGAGTTGCTTTTGAATGCCTAAGTCTTGAGCCTTAACACTTGCATGTGTGTGTGTGCATTTGGTCTCATTTCCTAGGCACTTTGGCCACTGATCTTAGGCCTTTTAGGGTTGCCTAGTTCGTGTCTAAGTCCATTATTCCATTGGATTGCATGCTTGTATTATATGCTTGTTTGTATGCTTGCATAAATGCATCATATTGTCCATCTTGCATCCTAGATAACATGCTTAGGATTGCACCACATTGACATGCATGCCAAGCCTCTTGAAATGAGTTTGATAGAGGTTTGGTCCCCCTTTCGTGCCTATGTGTTTTGCATGCATTTGAAATCAAATTTGCACTCTTGGTTCTTAGGGCCATCATGCATAGAAATGCGTGATTGGTGGTCCGAGAACCGAGGCACATCTTCCTTTGAGTCGTTAACATGATAAGGAATGTGTTTGATGCATAAATTGCTTGAATTGCCTTGCCATGCATAGTTTTGCCCTCTGCTGCTGTGAGTTGCAGGTTCAGCAGGAATTAAGTGCCGGCCGGCAGTATTTAGTGCCGACCGGCAGTGTATCAGTGGCCGATAGCTTTATCTGCAGCCGGTGGCCAATCCCCGAAGCCGGTGTCCAAACCCCTCAGCCGGTGGTGATCTTCAGGGTATTTGGAAGGTGTCCCAGGACTTTGGCATCCTTCAGAGGAGGAGAGCAGGGAAAACAGAGGCAAATCATGCATGGCAGAGCGATTCCGAGCGAGTCCCGAGCGTGTGACGCATCTGGCCCTCTTCCCGAGGCATTTATTGCTTTAATTAGTCTAGTTGATTTGTTAATTAATTAGGCTCCTTGTAATATTTAATTAGCTTGCGTTGTTAATTAATTTGTATATTCTTTCGGCCCCTCCGAGTGAGGGCATAATTTGTAATAAGTGTGTGTGAGTGGGTGCATGTCTTCCAATCCCCATTTCTTTCTCCCTTTTATTTACCTGCTTTGATGGTAGATTAGGGCATACTTATTTTAGCATACCTTATGCTATGCATGCGCGCATTTCATGCATTTGTTTACATGCACCGGGCTCGGTACATCATACAAACTGCATTGCGACTTTCAATTCCAAATTGAATACGTGCTATTCGCGCATTTCACGTGCCATGTTTAGGGTTAGCCGAGCCTACTCTAGATTGCATCTATGCCTGTGTTGCATTAACCACTTAACATGAACTAGGTCATGCATGTTTGCTAACTAGTTTACTGTTTTGGCACGGAGTACGATGTAAGTTTTTTACGCTTTAGCATATCGCATGCGTGTGGATGTTTACCATGACAGTATGCTTGCCATGCGGCTAAATGCTTACATGATATAACTGCATGAATGCCTGTGGGTGGAGGTTGGATTGTTTGAGTTGGAAAACTCATTGAAATCCGTGTTTTAGCCTACTTGCGAGTAGCAAATTACAAAGCATTTTCAAAACAAACGGATGTGCAATGCTTATTTCCAAATTAGACGATCTAGTCTATACTTGTTTGCTGTGCGCATAACATAGTAATTCTAGGCTAATAACTGGAATAAGAACACATAAAGTTTTCAAAATCGGATATCACGGTTAGTAGAGGCCGGTCTTCGGACCGGGCGAAAGGGGGTGCTCATAGCTGACCTTCCCCGATCGTACCCAAGCTCCCGAGCCAAGACCACTTTGGTGATGACGGACACGTGGCCTTCGGCACCGAGTCAGGGTTTCCTAAATTTCCCATTTTAAAAATATTTAGGTGGCGACTCTGTAATCTGGGAAAGCAGTCCATGTTTGGCACTACTTTTTCAAAAATCTGTTTTCTCAAACGATTTGCCGGATTTGGACTCTTTGGTTCAGATTTAGAACCGCGACACAAATCGAGTCCGAACTGTAGAGAGAGGCCCGCGGGCGCGTCTACAATAAGGCTTCTTCTGCTTGTATTTCCTGGACTTTGTGTCGATGTCTAATACACAGTACTTATTAAAGGCCAAAGGCTTGGCCTTTTGTTGCTCCTGATTATAGCCAATCACCATGGCTTCCCTATCTTGTTCATGTACCTTCTAGACTATCGACTTTACGTCCAATGCTGAAAACTTGATTAAGGCCAAGGCTCTGGCTTCTTGATTCTTATCTTCTTGCCTATAACCAGGTATCATTGTCATCTTTGGTGACGAACTCTTCATCAGCACTCTCCTACACTAAGTGCTTCAGGTGTGCTACTTCCTCATCAGCCGTAACTTCGGCTGTTGCATCAGGCTTCTTCAGCACACTGAGCAGTACAACTCCTTCAATGTATAGCTTCACCTCAGCAAAATCAGCACAAGCAATAAAAGGCTGCGGATCTACATTGATTTCCCCTATTTCCCCATTGCACAGAGCTATCGTCATCTTCTGATATAGAGAGGAAGTCACACATTTGTTGGTGCGGATCTAATCCCTGCTAAGCAAAACATTATACTTGGCGTTACTGTCTATAACAAAAAATGCTATCATGCAATCTCTGGTTCCCACACTTAGGTTGATGGGCAAAATGCCCTGAGCCATTTGCTTATCCCCAGCAAAACCAACAATAGTTGTACTGGTTGGAATCAACCTAGGGTTTCTTTTCCCCAACTTCTTCAAAGAAGACCTTGGAAGCAAGTTTACTGCTGCACCATTGTCCACTAACACCCTGTTCATTTGTATCCCATCGAAGTAGGCCTTGATGTACAAGGGCTTAACGTGCTGAGTCATAGATATTGTGGGGTACTCGAAGGGATATGAGAGGTTAATACTCACCTCCTCACTTTCCTCATCAGTTTCCATTGGCGTGGCCACTTCTGACTCATCTTAAACCATGTTGGCCTGTGAATCTACACTAGAAATTGGAATGGGGTTATCTTCCTGACCTTCTTGGTTTCCCACTTCAGCTTGGAATTCCTGTGACAGCACATATACTATATTGACTGGCACTGGAAGGAATGAGCCAAACTAAACTACTAGCTATACTTGTTTCCCTTCCAAGTTAGCTTGTTCCGCTATTTCAGAAACATCTTCCATGCTGCATTCTGGTACCTCTATGCTGGTAGGTTCCTTCGAAGTAGCCTGTTGGTGATCTATCTCTGTTGGCTTGTCAACCAGAAAGGTCTGTTCAGCCATGAAAGCCTCAAACATTTCATCTTCAGCCACTGTTCTCTCTTGGCCTAGCTCAGTCCCTTCATCTGTCTCTCCCTCACTTTCCATTAAGGCCTTCTCGAGGCCTGCTGAACTGGATTTTTCTTTGGCTCTTAGTTCAGCATGAACTTTAGCCAACTGCTCCATGCTGACACTCCTCTTGATCTCAGGAACAAGCGTCGAACATATTCCCTCATCAGCCTGGTCTTTTTCTTGTGCCATGGAAGTGCTCTCTGCACTTTCTTTCAGATCCCTCTGATACTGGATGTATCTTCGTTAAATCTTCCTCCTTTGAGACTTGGAAATCATAGGAACCACTTCTGGCTCCCTTGTTTTTGGGTTCTTTAATAACACCCAATTGTTTGAAGCTACCAAAGGAGGTTTGATCATTCTTCCTAGTCTCCAAAAACCTTTCTTTGGGTAGGCATTTCCTTAGGTCTGTTCTACATGACAAACCAATCTGGAACTCCTGCGACCTATGAGCCTTCTGGTCTGGCTGTTGGATCTACTATCCCACTCTTTGAAGTAGTCTTCGAAGCAGTCCTTGAGGGCCAATCATCAGTCCTGGTCCCATGCCTTACACTAATCTCATGCTTCCTTTCAGGCTGGTTGTCTACCTTGTAATAATTAGGTGGCCTAGTTTCATACAAAGGCCTCTTACCCCTTGATTGCATCCTGGTGTCTGGTGGACCAGCAAAAGATTAATGTTGTCTAGGACCAGTTGGATATGGCCTTTTGTTGTAGGTACTGAATGGTTTTCAATCCTTCTGTACATCTTTGTAATATTGATTCCCATCATCTGGGAGCCCCTTCAGCCATTTGTAACTCATCCTACATCTAGGACACATCCTTTGCACTACAGTTGTCTCGAGGGAGTCATCATCCAATATCTCCTCAGTAGAGTCTCTGGTGTCCTTCTTGAAGGCAGCCTAGCTAGCCATATGCATTTGCACAGTGACTCTCTCCAATTCCTTCAAGGATAGGTTTTGGAAATTTGGTATGCCAATATTGGTTGCAGCCTCTCCAATCTCTGGAAACAGGTTGGTGTCAATTCCCATAGCTTTCTCAATCTTGGCTGGAAACTTTAGACTTCCCTTCCGAATCTGTTCTTGGATCCTGTCTCGGCAAATGATACAGTTTTTAGTGGAATGAGACAAAAAATTGTGCCATTTACAACACAGTTTTCCTTTAAGTTCTTCAAGGGTAGGGATTTTAACTCCCTTTGGTAACTTTAGAAAATTTACTGCAAGCAAATGATCAAAAACGTCATCTACTTTTGTTAAATCAGAAGAGTACTTCCTGTGAAGGTTTTTCTTTTTAAATTATTGATCTATTGTATTGTCTTTCTGAATTAATGTTTCATAGGTCATAGATTTTTTTTCTTACGATCTCTGTTGCATCAATTTCATAGTTAGGGTCTCTATAGTAGGTGTAGCACGTCCGCGGGGGACCTCGCTACAGCTCGGACTCGATTTGTGTCACGGTTCTTAATCTGAACCAAAGAGTCCAACTCTGGCAAATCGTTTTGAGAAAAAAAACAGATTTTTTTGAAAAAGAAGTGTCAAACATGGACTGTTTTGCCAGTTTACAGAGTCGCCACCTAAATATTTTAAAATGGGAAAATTTAGGAAACCCTGACTCGGTGCCGAAGGCCACGTGTCCGTCATCACCAAAGTGATCTTGGCTCAGGAGCTTGGGTACGATCGGGGAAGGTCAGCTATGAGCACCCCCTCTCGCCCGGTCCGAAGACCGGCCTCTACTAACCGTGATATCCGATTTTGAAAACATTACATGTTCTTATTCCAATTATTAACCTAGAATTACTATGTTATGCGCACGGCAAACAAGTATAGACTAGATTGCCTAATTTGGAAATAAGTATTGCATATCCGTTTGTTTCAAAAATACTTTGGAATTTGCTACTCGCAAGTAGGCTAAAATACGGATTTCAATGAGTTTTCCAACTCAAGCAATCCAACCTCCACCCACAGGCGTTCAAACAGTTTATCTCATGTAAGCACTTAGCCGCATGGTAAGCATACTGTCATGTCAACATTCACACGCATGCGAGATGCTAAAGCATAAACACTTACATCGTACTCCGTGCCAAAACAATAAACCAGTTAGCAAACATGCATGACCTAGTTCATGTTAGAATGACTAATGCATCTCAAGCAAGGATGTGGTTTAGAGTAGGCTCGGCTAACCCTAAAATGGTATGTAAGGTGCAATCAGTTGATGCACGTATTCAATTTGGAAATTGAAAATACAATGTAGTTTGTATGATGTACCGAGCCCGATGCATGTCAACAAATGCATGGATGCACGCATGCATAGCATAAGGTATGCTAAAATAAACGTGCCCTAATACTAACCATCAAAGCAGGTAAATAAAAGGGAGAAAGAAGTGGGGGTTGGAAGACATACAAAGCACTCACCCACACTTATTACATATTTGCCCTCACTCGGAGGGACCGAATAAATAATACAAATTAATTAACTACACAAGCTAATTAAATATTACAAATTAACTAAATTAACCAAATAAATTAATTAATCTAATTAAAGCAGTAAACCGCCTCGAGATGAGGGCCGGATGCAACGCATGCTCGGGACTTGCTCGGAATTGCACTGCCATGCCTAGACTGCCTCTGTTTTCCCTGCTCTGCCTTTCTGAAAACTGCCAAAGTCTCAGAACTACTTCTCAAGCCACTGGGGGATACCACCGGCTGAGGGGAAACACCACCGGCTGAAATATATGGCCACCGGCACAAAATGAACTCATCGGCCGTCAATTGACTGCCGGTCGGCACTAAATGTCTGCAGAACCTGCAACTCACAGCAGCAGAGGGCAAAATCTTGCATGGCAATGCAATTCAAGCAATTTATGCATCAAACACATTCCTTATCATGTTAATGACTCAAAGGAGGATGTGCCTCGATTCTCGGACCACCAATCACGCATTTCCATGCATGATGGCCCAAGGAACCAAGTATGCAACTTTAATTTCAAATGCATGCAAACCAAATAAACATAAAAGGGTGCCAAACCTCCATCATGCTCATCTCAAGAGGCCAAGCATGCGCATTGATGTAATGCAATCCTAAACATGTTAGCTAACATGTAACATGGACAATGCGAGGCACTTATGTGAGCATACAAGCAAACATGTAAGGCAAGCATGCAAACCAAATAAAAGGTGGACTTAAACATGATCTAGGCAACTCTAACTAGGCCTAAAATCAGTAGCCAAAATGCTAAGTATGAGAGCTAAGCACATATGCACACATACACATGTTAAGGCACAAAACTTAGGCATTTAAACAAACCACTCTCAAGCACACTTGAAAGGAGATTACATGGATGATTAGCATGCAACATGAGCTCTAAAATCATGTCAAGTGTGGTGCTAAATCAACTCAAAATAGACCAAACAAAGCATGCAAATGGTCCAAGACTTAAAGCAAGTCAATGAGGCATTGAACTATACTTATGCAAGACAATTATGGCATGCATTAAACAACTAAAAACAGGTTTTTAGCATGTTAAAACAAAGCCAAAAGGCTACTTAGATGGCATCTAAGAGGCTTGAAACCAAAGGCATGCACAATGACCAAAACATGGAGCATTCAATACATGTTTTTAAAGCATTAAAGAGGCGACTAAGGCAAGCATACAAGCACACCAAAGGGACTGAAATGACATGCTAGATGGTTCCAAACCATCAAAATGAGGTAAGCAACACATGCTACGCATGCATGCTCAAAGGCTAGCAAGCCTAAAATGCAAAGGGGCTATATAATGCATGCCAAGATCAACCCAAATGACTATGGACAGAGCTAAAACATGTCAAAATAAGCACAAAACATTCACAAATCTAAGCCTAAAGCATGCTCAAACTAGGGGTAACAACCTAAGGCATGTTAGAGCAATACAAGGCATTACATGGCAACTATGCTAAGCATGCATAAGGGACCAAAACCAATACATATCAATGTTAAATCATGATATCCTAAGTATGAATAACAGTCCATACATGCTCAACACACACTCAAGCACAATGCTCCCTCAAGAGGCAAAACTTGCCCTTTTCAAAGACATCAAGGAGAGGGGGTGACCCCCTCCTTCTTAGGACTTTAAGGCATCATCTTCACCACTGAAATCCTTCAAGATTTCAGTTGTGAAGAGACCCAAACACCAAAATCCCGGATCTCAACAAAATGGCCTGAAACAAGGGCCTTTCAAGGCCTAAGGGTGGCCAAACCTCCCCAAAGCACAAAACACTCTTAATAAACAATAAAGATGACTAAAAAACAGAACTTTTATGTGTTAATCACTAAGCACAAAAACAGTTCTAAGCTATGCAAAAATGGAGTGCAAAAATGGGGTAAAAATGGGGAGTTTCTCACCCTTGTTGACCACCTTCACAAGAGTTGATGTTGTTGCTTCCTTGAGCTCAAATCCAGCCAAAAACCTCCAAGACAACCTCTTGGAACCTCAGAAACCAAGAAAAGGTGAAACACTAGGTGTTGATGTGCAATAGTAAGTCACAAACACCTAGTGTACAAATAAGAGGGAAGAAGAGAGATAGAATAGATACAAAACTTCTAACCTAGAACCAGAGCTCTCTCTGAATTGTTTTCTCTCCAAAAATCCAACCCTAAAGCCAAGGGGGGAGGCCTCCTCTTATAGAAGAGGCAATCTTGTAAGCTTAGTCACTAAGCAAAACAAGAAGTGCATCCCTCCATACACGTGTATGGAGGGGAAGCCAAAGCCATACAGCTGTCTGAAAATATCTCCAAAAGCAGCTGAACAGTAGCCGGCTGGGCAAAAATGTCATTTTGACAAAATTGACTGCCGACCGGCACAAAAGAGTGCCGACCGGCACAATATAGTGCCGATGGCAACAAAAACCAGCCGGTGGCCTCTAGCCATTGCCGGTGGTGTGTGGGGATGCCTCAAAAGGCACTCCCTGCCCCTCAAAGGCAGAACATAAGTGTTTGGTGCAAAACCAAACACAAAACCATCGAGTTCGGAGATCCTGAGGCAAGGCGCGTAGCCGAGAACTCCGGGAACTCCAAACGAACACAAACATGGATAATCGCCGAGTGTTCAAACGGTGACGTCCAAGTCTTGAGGACGGTCAAAAATGGGGTGTCTACAGTAGGTCTTATATGATGCATTACATTGATCTTGTTACTCCTCAAGTAAAGTTTCGTATATGGACACTTTATAGGTTAATTCCACTAAGTCTCGAAACTCAGTTGAATCAAACTTCTTTCAAAGCCTAAACTCCAACCCATTTTGAGCCAATCTCACAAATTCAGGCTTGGGTAGCATGGCCTTATATTTGTTTCATGCCCTTTTAAATCTGGCAATAAACTGAGCAGCCTTCTCATCAGGGCTTTGCCTCAATCTTGCCAAGTCTGCCCTAGAAACCTCATGTTCTGTTTGGAAAAATTGGGCATGAAAAACCTCCTCCATTTGCTGCCAAGTTTGGATAGAGCCAAGTGTACGGTTTATATACCATACGAAGGCTGTTCTAGTTAAAGAGTTTGGAAAAAGCCTCAATTTCATGAAAATCATTATTAGCGAACTCACCACACTGGCTTGTAAACCTAACAATGTGTTTCACCGTTGATTGGTTTCTATTCCCATAAAAGAGGGCAAAACTTGATATTCTAAACCTCCTAGAATACTTATGTATCCTATCCACCCACTCTGGGTAAGGTTTTCTGTACACTGGTGTTTGGACCCCCCGAGCTATAAGTCCACACATTTCTCTAACTATATCAGCAATTTGGTCCCTTGGAACCATATTTTGTGCTGGTTGAACCAACTTGTATTTTTCAAACCGCATGGGCCAACTTGTATTTTAAGAAAACCTTAGGGTGTATATTTGTAATTTATCCTTAATTTATTTGAGAAATTTTACTACACACCCCTTGAAAATGGTATATCATATGCACTTCTAATTATGTCATTTTTTTTAGGCAAATTACATATACCCCCTTGAGGTTTAGCAAAATTACATATACCCCCCTCAAGGTTTAGCAAAATTACAGATACCCCCCTGAGGTTTGAGAAATTACAGATACCCCCTGAAAGTACTATTTGCATAACAAATTAGGGGGCAAATTGTTATGAAAATATAAACCTCAGGAGGCAATTTGTTATGAAAATATAAAACTCAGGAGGGTATCTGTAATTTCCGAAACCTCAGGGGGATATCTGTAATTTAGCTAAATCTCGAGGGAGGTATATGTAATTTGCCCTTTTTTTAGTTATAATAAAGTTGTTTTCTTTAGTTATGATAATATTTTAGTTATGACTCATGAAATCTTTAATTATGTCTCATATGGTGTTTGATTATAATTTTTTTAAAAAAAATTATGACTCAAAAAGTATAAAGCTATACTATTTTTTTTTTAATTATAAAATACATATGCTACACAATCTTTTTCTTAATGACATTTTTTATCAAACAATATTAAAAAACTCACTAATTGTTAATTTTCAAATATAGTTTGAAAATTTTGTAACAAAAATGTCATTAATTATAAATTTTAGCAACAGTTTAAAAAAATATCACGAAAAATGTCACTTATTTATAACTTCAACAATAGTTTAAAAAATTGATCATAGAAAAAGTCATCAATTTTAAGTTTTAATGATAATTTATAAAAATTATGACAAAAAAATATATTAATTGTTAATTTTTAACAATATATATAAAACATAATTTTATTAAGATTTATTTTCAATAAAATCTAATGAAAATTAAATCATACTATCAAAATGTATTGATAGTTTATCCTTATTCTTCTCAAATATTAAGACATATTGCTATCCTTTCCGTGGTCAAAAAAATAAAAATAAATAAATAAAAAATAAATAAAAAATTTATTGGGCACGTGACGAATACTATATTTATTAGTAGTAATTAAGAAAACGACAGTTTAGCTGCGGAGGGAGAAGCCCACCAGCTGCTTCTTCAGCTCAGCCCGCCAATGCAGACCGTCTCCTATCCACCTTCCGATTCCTTCCTACTATTCAAATTTTTCTTCAATTTTACAGTTTATATATGTATTTGGCAAATGCTAAAGTTTGTTTAATATTTAGAATTCAAGTTAATATATATATATAATATTAAAAAATGTATTAATTAAAATAAAATGGTTTAATTTCTCTTAAATTTAAATTTGAATTTGAGATAATTTGAGGGGAACATAAAGCTCACCACAGTCTTTTGTAGGACTCTCAGTATATCATTTATGAAAAAAATTAGATTAATCTAATAATTATAATATTTTTATTTTATAATATTTATTTTTACAAAAACAGATGATGAGTATTTTGAGACAAACATAATAAAATAAAAATGTTATGATAATTAAATCAATTTAATTTTGTTTGATGAATAATTTACACTGAACATTCTACAAAATAAATAATTCAAATTATTGAAATAAAACTCATAGCATAGACTGAAACAAACACCAAACATGACACAACATAGCTTACAACTGACCCAAAAGCAGAAAAAGACTCAAGTGACTGAGCATTCATAGTGCCCTTAGGGTTGTTTTGGGAAATTGGTAAAAAGTTGACTTTTGGCTTTTTATCAAGCTTTTTGGCTTTTTTAGAAGTGATTTGGGAAGTTGGTAAAAAGTTGACTTTTTACTTTTTAGTTTAATATTTATTTATGGTGTCAAATCAAATTAAAATGACTAAAATACCCTTACCCAACGTAAGAGATTTATTTTTTTATTTTTTTTCATAGGCCCTAATTTATAATTTTAGAGCTGCGTTTTTAACACTTCCCAAAAAGATTTTGTTACGTTTTTGGTAGCCACGTTTTTGGACAAATATCCAAAAACATGACTTTTTACCATGTTTCCAAAATGGCACTTATCATTTACGTTCACTTTAAAATTCAATTTCACAAAAATGATTTGTGGCACTAAAACTGTTGGCACTAATGACACTAATTTCCTGTTTTGGTAACTTTATTTTTTTTTTTTCTTTACCTGATATAAAAATTAGTGGCATTAATGCTCAACAAATTAGTGCCATAAATCAAAGCCCTTCATTTTTTGCTCAAGTTGCTCACAGGCTGTTCAAACTTGTCTCAAGTTTATATTTAAAAATGTTTCGTGTTGTCCACATTTTTTCTTTTCCTTTTTCTCATGCTGACGCACTTGTTAGCTACCAATTTTTCATACCTGACCTAACTTACCTGTATATCTATATATATATATTCATATGGGCATTTTACATTCCAACTTTACACGTCACTCTGACAAACCACACTGCCCCATTAAAATTGCCTCGTCAAAAAATTTGATTTTGTGCAAAACGAGAGAGAGAGAGAGTTTCTTGTTTTCATTTCCCTATTTATAAATGGATAAATTCTAACCACCAAAACTTCAAAGCTTGCAAACTCTTCTTTCTCTCCCTCTCTCTTCTTGCATTGTTTGCAGCCTATTGGCTCAAAGATCTGTTTGGTTCCAGAGAAAAACTGGGTCTACCACTGTAACGTTTACAATCTTTATTCCCAACTTCTCTGGAAATCTAAATCGAGCGTTTACATTTTTTGTACTCTACTCTTAAATTTTGGCCATAAAAATCTTTTGTTGTTCAAGTGTTTGAGGTTTTGATTAGAAGTGATTAAGGAACTTGAGTCAGTGTTCATTCAATGCTAACAGTAGCATAATAGCTCTCATGGAAGGTGACAAAGGTGTGGAGCTGAAGGACCATGGCAATGAAGTGGTGGTCTCCATTTTGGGTATTCAAGAAACTTTGAGGACAGGCAAGCAAAGTGAGGGTTTTAAGGGTTTCACATCATTAGAATCTGAATCACCTTCTTATTCAAAGAACATTACCTCAATTGGGTCTCCTCCTAATTCTGGGTTAACGGAGCTTGAAAGTCTCAAAGCCAGAGTCCAAATATCCACACTTTCAAGCTCTTCTTCTCCAGAGATAACCAAGTCAAGTCCTACCCCAAACAAGCCTCCAAAAATCCCAGAAGAAGCTATTAGTATTACTCCACGAAGGTCACTTGCACAGTCTGCTTATTTCAAGCCGAAATCAAGATTATTGGAGCCATCTTATCCTAGCTATTCGCCTTTGGTTGAAGAGAATAGCCAATTGTCACATTCAAGCTCACCTTATAGGAATTCGCCTCTCAAAACCAAAGCCAGTACTCCTAAAGAAAATGTCAGGTCAACCCCAATTACTCCAAAAACACCGCTGCTTCCTTCACCAGGAGAGGAGGAGGAGGATGATGAAGATGTCTATAAGACTTCAAATCTTAAATTTGATGAGAAAGTGGGTAAGAAATTGAAGGTCATGGTTTTACTGGAGTGGATTGCATTTGTATGCATAATGGTTGTTTTAATTGCTAGCTTAACTGTTGACAAATTGCAGCATCAGAGAGTTTGGAGTTTGGAAATTTGGAAATGGGGTGTGCTGGTATTGGTAATTTTTTGTGGCCGATTGTTTACCGAATGGTTTATCAATGTTATAGTTTTCTTGATTGAAAGGAACTTTCTCCTTAAGAAGAAGGTTCTGTATTTTGTTTATGGCTTGAAAAAGAGTGTTCGGGTTTTCATTTGGTTGGGTTTGGTTCTTCTGGCTTGGGTTCTGTTGATAAACCGGGGGGTCAAGCGATCAAGGAAGACTACCAGAATTTTGAATTATATCACAAGGGCTTTGGCATCTAGTCTTATTGGGGCAAGTATATGGATGCTAAAGACTTTACTCATAAAGCTATTAGCTTCTTCTTTTCATGTCACGAGATTCTTTGACAGGATTCATCAGTATGTTCTTCAGAGCCTTTCGGGGCCTCCTTTGATGGAATATGCAGAAAGGGTTGGCAGTGCAAGGAGTGGTGGCCAATTGAGTTTCAAGAATCTGAAGAACGGAAAACAAATGGAGAAAGAAGAGGTGATTGATGTAGAGAAGCTTTATAAGATGAAACAAGAGAAGATTTCTGCTTGGACCATGAGAGGGTTGATTACAGTGATTCAGGGTTCAGGGCTGTCAACCATTTCCGATGCACTCGAGGAGAGTGTTGATGATGATGGCATTGAGCAAAAAGATAAGGAGATTACTAGTGAGTGGGAAGCAAAGGCCGCTGCTTTTCGAATTTTTAAAAATGTAGCAAAGCCAGGTCACAAGTAGGAATATTGCATTTTGAATGTTTACATGCTTTTAGTATGTTTGCTTGTTCAGGAATCATCTTAATTGTCTCATTGTTTTCATCTTTATACCATGTAGGTATATTGATGAGGAGGACCTCTTGCGTTTCATGAAAAAGGAGGAAGTGGATAACATGCTTCCAATGTTTGAGGGGGCAGCAGCAACCGGAAAAATTAAGAAATCATCTTTAAGGAATTGGGTGGTAAGATCTCTGTTTGTTTGTTTATTGAATATAGGTTCCATTCAAGTTTTCCTTTTTCTTTTTCTTCTATAATTTACTTTGTGAATTAGTAAATATAATTTCATCTTTTCTCTCATCCATAAACTTTAATTATGGTTTGGACTTGTATTCTCTCTGAGTGAAACAAAAATGTGTACAAAGCTGCATAACACTAGGACATTGTCATAAAAACGAATCACAATATTGACCAAAGCTACATTTTAGATGTGTATTTACTTGTTGGAAAGTTTAGTCCAATAACCAATCCTTCATAAAGAGTTTGGGGTTTAACACTGTAGTCTGTTATTTGCAAGGTTATGGCATAGAAGAGGCCTTTACAAACTCCATTCATTGTGCAATACATTGCTCATTAATTGGTCAATCAATCAAGTCTGAGCTCCAAAAAACATAAATCAAGAGTAACTTTTAAATCAAAAGAAATCACAAGTTTCTTTTTAAGGGTTGCTTTTTTTATTTTTGTAAGGATTGATGCACGTTTTGAAAACTGCATTTGTCTTAGTGTGATTGAGTTTTCATTTAAAAAAAAAAAAAAAAATCTAGAAAAAATTGGTAAATAAAATGAAAAAATAAAGGACGAATTATACTAACGGTCCCTATAGTTTGGGTCTTGTGTCACTTTGGTCCATAACTTTTCAATTAGGTCACATTTGATCCTGAATTTTAAATCTTGTTTCAAATAAGAACAATTGAGGATACTATTGCTCAATTTCAAGGGCAAAGTGATTAATTTGATTAAATATAAACTAATTTGACAAAAATAAATGTCAAAAAAATATTTTTGAATTTTTAAAAATTATTTCTACCTACTAAAGATAAAATTATGTAAAATTGATAAATTTTTTAGACTTTTATTTATTTATTTTACTACATTAATTTTTGTTATGTGTTTGGATGATGATCATGTAATGAGTGGTTATTTTTATTTTCATTAAATTAGTTTTTATTTTTCCAAAAGCCAAATATGGAGATAATTTTGATATCATTATTACACCAATTCATTAAATCAAAAAATCCAAACATTTTATATATTAAATATATCAATTACACATTAAAAGTCTAACAACCACCCATTACATGATCACCATCCAAACACATAATAAAAATTAATTTGATAAATAAATAAATATCTAAAATATTTATCAATTTTACATAATTTTATTTTTGGTGGGTAGAAATTATTTTTAAAAATTCAAAAATATTTTTTTGACATTTATTTTTGTCAAATTAGTTTATATTTTATCAAATTGACGACTTTGCCCTTGAAATTGAACAATGGTATCTTCAATTGTTCTTATTTAGAACAAGATTCAAAATTCAAATGCGTCATAATTGAAAAGTCAAATACCAAAGTGACATAAACCCCAAATTATAGGAACCGTTAGTGTAATTTACCTAAAAATAAAAACATAGCGTTTGGTAGAGTTTTGTAAATGTGATTTGAGAGTATGAGTTGTGTTTTGAGTTTGTGTGTTGTGGAATTATGATTTGAGTGTAGAAAATTGTTTGGTAAAGAGTTTTGAAAATAGTTTTGAAAAGAGTTTTGATTTGAGTAGGGAATTGTTGATGTGACATTTGATATGTGATACAAAAATTTACAACTCATACAACTCAAAATTATTTTAAAGCACATAAAAATTTTTAAAAATTTCAGAAAATATTTTTTTCGATTATATATCAATTGCAAAAAATTGTAAACAACAAAAAAAAAAAAAAAAAAAAAAAAAAAAAAAAAAATCGCTCATCCGGTCAACCGGCCAGTCAACCGGCCGGACGACCGGCCGGACGTCCCTTTTGAAAAAAAAAAAATTCAAACAGGCACTGGGTTTTGACAGAACAGACGACAGAATATACAGAGAGTTTTGCAGAGCTGTGGAAAATTAATTCCACAGCTCCATCCAAACACCATACTCAAACGATGATGTTGAATCATGATTCCAAAGCACAACCAAACACAAAGTAATTTATCATGTGATTCAGCTAATTTTCATGTGATTCTCTTTTTTGCGGCAATCCTTTTTTTTTTTTTGTCAAACTAGTTTCTATTTTTTAAAGAACAAAATAATCTAAAACCTCAACCAAACGTAGTGTTTCTAGATGATCCTTATTGAGCGTAGTCTCTTAACATAATAATAAAACGGATAGATGTTTGCATGGCTTTTTGGCTGAAATGAAGTATATGCCTGCTCCTTTTGGTTAACAAACATGAGCAAAGGAGTTCAAAGCTTGCCCAAGAAACACCATTTTTTTGTATCCACTTCATATAAATGGATAGAAAGCTGTGGTGGGCTGGGATTTTTTTAATTTTTTGCTCTAATTAATTAGTCTTTGCCTGCAGGTGAATGTCTACAATGAACGGAAAGTACTGGCTCATTCCCTGAATGATGCTAAAACAGCCATTGAGGAGCTGAACAAAATTTCATCAGGAATTATACTTGTGGTGATCATTATTGTGTGGTTACTTTTGATGGGGTTTGCAACAACCGAAGTGCTTCTCTTTATTGGATCTCAGCTTTTACTTTTGGCATTTATGTTTGGCAACACCTGTAAGACTGTATTTGAAGCCATCATATTTGTATTTGTGATGCACCCTTTTGATATAGGTGATCGTTGTGTCATTGATGGGTTACAGGTAACTAACTCCAGCCTAGAATACTTGTGTTTATAGTTTTAAGGTTAATTTGGTTAATTTATCCTAGTATATTGAAATTTCACAGATGATCGTTGAAGAGGTGAACATTTTGACCACAATCTTCTTGAGATATGACAATGAGAAGATAATCTATCCGAATTCAGTTTTGGCTACCAAACCAATCAGCAATTTTTATCGAAGTCCAGAGATGAGTGATTCTGTGGAGTTTTCTGTTGATGTTTCAACTTCAGCTGAGAGTATTGTGGGTCTAAAAGCTAAAATAAAAGCGTATGTAAACTCCATTCTTTTGGGTCTCTTAAATGTATACTTGTACAATAATGAAACTAAACAATGACTGAAATATATCAATGTCATCATCTTCATAAGCTGTTTTACCTCTCAAAGTCACTTGATTATGAGGTATTATTTCAGAGGCAGCTATATTAACGTATAGTCTGTTGAAGCTAAACTTTCAATTTTTCAAACTTCATTCTCATCCCTTTTTGAGTTTCCTTCTATTATTACTATTGTTATGTTTGTTGTTATTATTACTAATGTTTTCACTTTATTGTCATGGTGGTTAACATTTTTGTCGTTGTTGTTTAATAAGAGTTTGACAAAAAAGAAAAAAAGAGCACGAATTTAGTGTATATAAATTGATGGTTCTACATTAACCTGCTAGCATTCACATGTTCCCTGTAAAAATGATGAAAACAATTTTAAAATTCATATTTTTGTTAGAGTGGGTAACGTTTTTCTTTTTTCTTGTTTTTATATTGTTTTCCCAATTAGGTACTATCTTAAATAAACAATTTTGTGGTTACTTTCAGGTACTTAGAGAGCAAGCCTCAACATTGGCATCCAAACCACAGTGTGCAAGTTAAGGAGATTGAGGATGTTAACAAGATGAAAATGGGTCTCTACGTTACTCATACCATAAACTTTCAGAATTATGGGGAGAAGAGCAACCGAAGATCTGAGCTAGTATTTGAACTAAAGAAAATCTTTGAGGAGCTTGGTATCAAATATCATCTTCTTCCTCAAGAAGTTCATGTCAGCTATGTTGAGTCTAAAGGCCCAACATTTACAAATGCTTCACGGTGATGAGCATTGTGCTAGGATGAGAATATTCCTACTCTCTCTGGCAAGTATGTGCCTTCACTCTGTACTTCTAGATTTCAGGTTATTCAATCAAGCTCTACTTGCTAAAAAAATGTTGCTGACTTGTGACTTGAAATCCTTTTTGTTGCAAAATTTACTCCCTAAATGCTCTTCATCCTAATCCTCAATCATCTTAAGCATGGAAAATCCTACTTTAGGGCTGTAATCTTATAAAGCTAGATTCTAAATAGTGTTTTGGCAATGGAAACAACATTCAAATGTATGAGGATAGATAGATCCCAGGTGTAGAGGAACCTCTGCATAAAGAATATCCTCTTCCCTGGAGGTGATATTCAAATTTATTTCTTTTCTTTTTCTTTTCAGATTTTTTTGTTTTCTTTTTTTTTGTTCCTGCTGCTATCTCATATTGCTCTCAACATCATAGTTATTCCTCTCCTCAGACCACAAGAAAATAAAATCATTTGGTCTACGAAGTCAGGTTATGAATATCTATGCTGTATTCAGTCTGGTTCTCCATGTCACTGTCTTTCTCAGCTTTGGACTTCTCAATCTTGGGCTTTGATTTGGGGACTTAATATTCATGTGTCATGACCCAAACCCACCCCTAGAGGTTTAGGCCATGACCGACCAATAATCCCAGATTACCCGGCCTCAAAGACAGAACACATAATTAATAATAGTAAACGGGGCTTTGAGGAAGTAATGATAAAAATATATAATTATGCCCATCGAGCGGTGCATACATGCAAATTTCATAAGTATTTAAAACTTAGAACTTATTCCGTGATGACCACCTATACAAAACACATAACAAAGATACACATTGAAGCGCACATACAAAACAAATATTGTATCTTAAGTCAATTCTCTTACGTGTGTTTCTAACTTATTCCGTGACTAAGGATGTCTAAACAATGCCTAAGAATGCCTAAAAGAGTATGAGGATGTAAATATGCACATGTAAGTGTTTGTCAAAAATTGTTGAAAATAGGGTCTTCGCTCGAGTGCACCTTTGGTCGCTCGAGCGGTGTCACTTGACTGCAAAAGTACTGGATGGTGTCAAAGTAGGCTCGAGTGGTGACTTCGTTGCTTGAGTCAACTACAAAGGCCTGCAAAAATACTGGGAGCATGCAAAGTGCGCTCGAGGTACAGATTCATCGCTCTAGTGAAGTTGACGATTTCTAAGTTTTCCAGAATTGCATTCGGAGTTCAAAAATATAGGTTTCAAGTCCATAGCTTGCACGGTTAATAAACCATAGTCCCAAAATCGCTTTCAATTTTCCAAAACAAAACCCATAACTCTTCAATCTTGCCTTGCATGTAATGAATTCAACTCTTTTCCTTTCAAAACATGATCACATGAGAAGAGTAGTGTAAAATCATGAAGAATCAATCCTTCAAGTTAATATCTATAAACTCCATGCATGTATGAATTTTTAGAAAATCAAGCTTGAAGATGAAGAGATATGCATGCATGTCCAATTTCAACCCAATTCTACAAAATTCAAAATGATTCTAGCATTTTCCTCTCAAATTCATGTAAATGACCCTACAAATTTTATGAATTCAACTTCTACATAGATTATTTACTAAGATTATGGTTAATAGTCTTACCTAGAGCTTGAATTTAGAAGTTGGAAGCTTAATCCCTTCAATTCTCCTTCAATCTCTACAATTCTACACACACTCTCTCTCTACAAGTTGTGCTCTCTCTCTCGCTCTAGAATTTCAGCCACACTTGATGCAAAAATATGAGCTCAAAACATGTTTATAGCATATATATATAGGTAGGTAGATTAAGTTAGGTTAATTAAGTAGAATTAAGGCTAATTAATCTAGCTTAAGCCTAATTAATCCTAATAAAGTCTAATCAATTTATTCCGAATCAAATTTTAATCAAACTTGCTATATGATTCTAAATATTTTAATTAGCCTATTGAACTAATCAATTTTGGTTTTTGAATCTGTTTGGGCTTTCAATTTCTGATTCAAAGTTGGTATTTTAACAGGTATTCCATAAATAAATAGATAAACACAAATTAAATACATAATCATGCAATTATGCTTGATAAAATAATATGCAAAAATAACATGTATGCCGGGGTTGTCACATCATGAGTGTTGTTATCTTTTTATTGAAGTGCATTAGAGGCATTCTTAAGGTAGTGTTTGGTTCATTAGAACAAAAGTGGAATTTCAGTAAAGTATTTGGTTCATTAAAAAATTATGGAAAATGTGTTGCAAAGGAATCATCATTGACCATTATAAAGGAATAGTCACTCTATAAGGAGGCTAAAGAATTATCATTACATTCTAATGTACCTTCATTCCAATGAATCAAACACTAACTAAGAAGGAGAGGAAAAGTAAATTGACTTACCAAAATATGATAGCTGTATATAAGATGACACTGGTAAAATCTTGCTGCCAAATAATTCTCTATGTTTGTGTTTGGATCTTGAATTTGTAGTTGGAAAAGAAAAGGAACAAGAAAAAAGTATGAAAGAAAATCAAGCAAAAAAATCATCCCCCCCCCCCCCCCCCCCCCTTCTTTTTTTGTTGGGCTAGGAAAATGCACTAAATAAACATTTGGCTCTTTTTTTTTTTTTTTGTTCAATTACCCATAAAAAATGATTATGTACCAGACATCCCATGTTCCTTTCATATATATATTTTTTTTTTCACGAAATATAAAATTAAAACACACTATGAGAGAATTAAGAGCTTTCGGCTGCAAAATGGACCCTCTATTGGTTTCCAATATCTAGCTATCACCACTTCTTTCAAGGACTAGTCCCTTCATTGACTTCCTACTTTCGTTGATTTTCTCTCTTTGCTCTGGGCTTTATGGAAGGAAGAAATGCCTTTTTCTTTAATTTATTTTATTTTATTTCAAATGAATCTTTGCGGCTAGAGGCTATTTCTTGGCATATGTCTCTTGATGCTCCCTTACATATAGCAATCTTGATTTAAACCCAACCCATTTATTGCTTTTGAATCCGGAAAATCACATCCGTAGCGGTCGTTCTTCTTCCCTTTCATGTTTGGTTTTGCTTTTGGGGTCGATATCATGGGTTCCTGGGGTCGACACCACCTTGCTGCCCTACTCTTGGTGTCTCTACTAGTTTTTGGGGTTGACACCAGTCTTCCTGGGGTCGACACCACCTTGCTGCTGTGTTTTAGGTGTTGGTGTTGTTTTTTGGAGTTGACGTCTGCTGCAAACATAAGTGTCTCAGCATTTCTTCTTGAAGGTTGATATCACTGCCTTGGGGGTTGACCCCTACGACTTATTTCCAAAATTTTGGGTTTGGTTTGGGCCCTACTTTTGGAGGTTTTTGACTTATTCTTTTCATTGATTTCAGGGCTATTGTTCTACCACTATAAATAGACTTCAAATACACTTTCCTCATTCATTTCTTCTCTCTCTCTCTCTCTCTTTGAGCCGTGAATCTCTCCCTTTCTCTCTAAACTCAACTTTTCTCACATAGATCTCTAGTTCTACTCGGTTAGAGACATCTTTTTACCTTGGTCCTTTGAAAAGGGTTGTAGATCTCATCAAAAGCTTTCTTTTCATTCAAGAGCTTCGTGTTTTCGTCGACGTTGGCCTTTGGGGCTTTTTGGCTTTCTCCTGTTCCGGAGTTGAGGTAGGGTCTATTTCTTTAACTCAATATGAGTTCGGTAGCATATTTGTGGCGTATTGTGTTATTTATATTTGGTAGTCATTTGGTTGATTTTGAAATGTTATTTTGGGTTTGAGGGTATTGTGAAATTTGGGGGTATTTGGACTATAGTTATGCTACTACAGTTATTTTTGGTATACAAATTGCATATGAATTTCTAAAAGTGGAAAAGTCCCAATTTGTAGAAAAACACTAAATGATATTGTTTTGGGAGTTGGATTGATTTTTGGTATATGGTTTGGTTGGAAAGAGATGAAAAGGAAATGGTTGTGGGATTTTGAAAATGGGTGTTGTTACTCTTTTGAAAAAAATATATCTATGTTGTTATTTATTAATTATTACATTAGAGATAACTGTTTTGGCTATCGGTGAAGGATAGCATTGCCGTGTGTTAAAAATTGCATGTGGATTTGGCAAATTGAAATTGTTCATATCATGGAGCATGTAATGGATTTTTGGAATTTGAAACCATATGTTTGGAAAGAGGTTTTGGAAATTCCCGTATTATGTATTGGAACGTTTGCATTATTTTGGAAAATAATATTTTGAATCACATGTATTGTGCTATTGAAAAAAGGTAAATAAAGTGGTAAATGCTATGAGGGGGTGTTAAAGCAGAATTAAGTTGGCCTGTGTGTCCATGGTGAAAGACCTAAACTTGCGCGGTAGGTGTCGGGCCTTCTGATTAGCACCGGTAAAAATGACCTTGTGACTTATATAGTTACTTGTATGAACACTAGCCCTGAGATTTACCTATCTTATTTATTGTCGTTTTGGCTAGAAAGGATGTTTTGGAAAAAGGTTTTAGCAATGTGTTTGTCGTTGTTTAGTGATTTATTCGCATTTGATTTCAATATATTTGCTAGTTGGTATTGAGATGCATGGATTGGTTTTTGGAAATAGATTTTATATCAAATAGATGTTTTGAACTCGGAAAACGTTTTGATTAAACGTAAGGTTTTAGTAATTGGAAAGAAAAGATTTTGTTGAGAAATCAGATGGATTTAAAAATGCATTTAGGCATATTGTATATATGCATTGCATCATAATCATTTATACTGGTGGAGCATGTTTAGTTTTTGAAATATTCTCTACTGGGCTTTATACTCACCCTACGTGGCTGAAAATGTTTTTCAGGTGTGCATGTATGGATGTGGATTGAGACGTGAGGTTGTGTTCGGAACCGTGTAGGGTGGTTTCGTTATTTGTAGGCCATGGGTCATTTATGTTATTTATTGGTCGTGTGCCATTCTTGTAAGGGTTACATTCTTTGTGTATGATGTAAGCTTCAGGGCGTTTAATTTAATTTATAACATTTGTGTATATGGTTTTAGTTACAGAACATCCATTCGATTTAGATCTTGTATCTAGGAATATATGAAATCGGATAAACACATGTATTGCGTGACTATATTATATTCATTTGCATGAGAGTTGTTATCCATTGTTCATCATTGGGTGGTTTATTCACATGAGCCGGACCGTGTAAATCCGGGGTGTGTGCACAAAAACTTCTAAGAAGGTAATGTGTCTTGTCTGACATCGTGTCCTGCCCGACATCGACACGATGTGGACATTTCCCAACAAATGGACACACAAAACATATTATAATTTTGAATAAAATAACTTAGAATCCAATGATAAAACAAAAATAATATAAATTTATACCTATTCTCCTCCTTTAGACTTCAAAAATTATTTTTTTTTGAGTTAAATATTTATATATACGACATATAATAATTATTTATCCCTATGTATAACATATAATAAAAATATAAAATTATATATTTTGCACATGTCTTGCTCTACATTTTTGAAAATTTCCATGTCAATGTCACGTCACGTGTCCATGCTTCTTAGCTTGCGGCTGAAACAAGGTGTTCAATTTGAATTCTTTTGCATTGTGTAGTGTCCATTTAATCATTGATGGAGGATGTATATCGAATCATCCCTAGCATTGTACTGGCGCAGTTGCATCTCAAAAGGCTGATGCTCTCGCAGTCTAAGAAAATATCTTGCTTTTGCTTTTTCTTCTCTCTTCTGCAAACTGAGCTCATGGCCATACACATAGTTGTTAAACAGGCTATTTATCTCTATACTCATAATGCTAATGCTGTGTAGTGCTTTTCATGGCTGCTCTGCTTGTGAGGCCTATTTGAGGACATTTGGGACTGTTAGTGATTTTCAGCTCTTTCAATCTTCTCAGTGGCTTGATTAATCTTGCTTTTGCCGAAACTTGTAATGTTAAAAGTGATTTCAGGATGTAACTTATGGTTCTGAAGCTCTTGCTTTGATAAATTTAGGGAGGTAGAGGTTTTAAGGTTGCTATACCACCTAGGAGTTACGAAGTTTGTGCTGGCATTGCTTTTGTTTGAATAAGTGACAGTCGAGCATATAAAAAAAGGCTTTTTAAGGGGTTGCTAAGCTCGGATTGGGAGCTGTTTTTACCGATTCCATTGAAGCATTGAGGGCCTTTGGTGGTTTTGGTGGCTTCTGTGGCTTTCTGATCAATTTGTGGTGTTATACAGTTCCTGGAAACACTCCGTGACAAAGTCATTGTTTGAGCTGATGGTCTGATTTTGATTGACTCAAGGTGCTATTGGTTTTGAGTTGGTTGGGATTGGAAGGATGCTGTAAATGTGGGGTTTGTTTTGTCTGTGTTGTTTGTGGTGTCTTTAGTTTAGTATTTTATTTTATTTGGTAATTTGGTTGGAACCTCTCCAGCCTCTTTTCTTTTTGCTTGTGTTTGCATATGATTGGCCCATGCCTTCCCGCACCAAACTAGTTGCAGTGGGAGGGTTTTGCTATGATACAATTTATGCATTATGCTTTTTGGTCTTGTATTGATCTTTTGCCACTCATCAGTAGTCCATCTTTTTGCTGATAAAAAAATACAAAACATGGTTGCCTTGCAGCTTGTAGATGGCAAGTTAACTTCGTACTATGATCCTGCTATATAGTTCACAATCTTGGACATGATCTCAGGAGGGTAAATTCTTGTTTCCTCCATAAATAAATAAAAAATAATAATAAAGAAGAAAAAGAAGAAGAAGATGAAGGGATGTTAACTAGAGCAGCTCATAATCTCCCTCACCAAGTTCTTTGAAGCTATATTCCTTCGTCTTAATATTTTTTTTTTCTCTTGGTTCTTTTGTTTCATCTGGTGCTTTTAATAAAATTGTAAAAACCTCCCTTGAGACTAAAAAAGTGTCCTTCAAAATTTGATTTGTGACAATAAGCACACTTAGGGTCAACCAATGTGCAAAATTGGATGTACGTAATGCAAAGTGTTACAATGATCTCGTCACATCTTTCTTTTCTCTCTTCCCACCATCCATTAGCACTGCCAAAGTCCACCCATCACCACCACCCCAAAACCACCACCACCACAACAGATAGGTGGGAGGAAAGATGATCTGTAACAGGAGTAGAAAAGAGAAGAGGGGTTGCAACGGCGGAATGGGAATGGAGAGGATGAAGGATAGCTTAAGAGAGATGGGAGAGGCTTGCAGTGAATGGGGAGTAGGGATAAGGGAAGACAAATATGGTAAAAAGGGAAGTTTGCAACAGCTAAATAGGGGTCGAGAGGAGGCAAGATTATTGTTTCTGGTGCAAATTCCTCATTGTAAGAATCTTCCATATCTCTGCACTACAAGCAGAAAAGAAATGTACAAAAATGCTTGGGACCCCCAAAGTTGGGGACTCCATGACCTCCAAAATGATGTGGACCAATCGTGTGTTTTTGTTTTGTTTTGTTTTGTTTGTTTTGTTTTGTTTTTTTTTTTTTTTTTCTTCCTGAACCAATTACAGATGAGTGGGGGTTGTAGGGATTGTGTTTTTTGGGGGTCGATAGCATTGTTGATATATGAAGATAATTATTATCTTTTTAATTTTTCCATTACAGCCATTAATTTTTGTAGTTTGGTATTGATCCAAGGGTTTCATTGGTTACATAATCAAATTTCAAGAGGTTCTGTGTGGTAAAGTGGAATTTACCCACCCATCAAGCCCACAAGCTATTAATTTGATAAAAAGTCATTTTTACAGTTTGATATTGATCTCAAGGTTAAAGGGGTAAAGCATTTAGTATAAATTAAACTTTATGGTTAAAGGGGTAAAGCATAATTTATCCAAATATTAACCTGTTCTTGTTCTTGATGTGCACAAATATTAAGCAGCTGACTTTCATTCACGAAATCATTGACTACAAATTCAATGTTAGTTTCACCTGAGCAGAATCGAATCAATCTTCATCGCTAAACTAAAGCTACCGCCAGCCAATGTTAGATAAACTTTTTTATTTTTTTCACATTGTATCCATGGTCATTGGATATGATAACTCCCTAGTCTGATATGGTTATAAGATTTGTGTTCGACTCTCATATCCAAATAAACAAATAGATATGATTTTTAGGATTTTTTAAAAAGAAATAAACTTACATTTAGTACTGAAGAAGATTTTTTCTAACATAGACGAAATGTAACATATTTATAGGACATGTTTATAGTATATCCACATTTATCTTTTAGATACATATCTAGTATTGTAATATTTAAATATGCTTGACACTCAGAAACACCTGTAGTCAAAATTCGTGTTGTAGTCCATAATATATAACATGGCTTACCATGTCACAAAACATTCACTTTGGTACATAATTAGTGCTGGTGATCAATAATAATGTTACAATCACCATATTTGCTTATCATCTTTTGTTTTGTTTTTTTTATATTCAAAACTACATTGATAGCAAAACATGAGTGGTGAAATCTATTAAATTAATACAGTATTAACAGATACATATTATGGTAAGAAAAAATAGTTCTCATATGAGCAATCAGGTGAAGACACTGCTATGCCATGTGATTCCTGCAAAATCATCCTCAATCTGCTCTTTCATATTTCAAGAAATACAACTTTTATGGCCAAGGCAACTCAAGATCTCTTCAGCCCTGATTCCTGGAAAGCTGTATCACCTATGTCAACCCTGTATGAAGAACACCTGAGAACTTGAGCTTGAAGAATGTATGTATGGTATAACATTTCTCAAATTCTTTAGATCACGCAGATCGCGTTGCCATCTTGAATTTCCTGACCAGTGTTGCAAAATGTATTTGCCTTCATGAGAGATGTAATAGTGGTTATGGCAACTGTAGCCAGCCTCTGCCTTGCCTGATCTTGAATTTCCCATGCCTCCTTCGCTTTCCCTTCTGATTCATGACACTTATTCGAATCTCTTTCATTTGTCCTCCTGGCATGGCATAAAATATCTAGGAATGCTTACAGACTTATTGTCTAATAAGTTCTATGGGAAAAATTTGTCATAAAAAATATTACTAATTGTAAGTTTTTAGTGACAATTTATTAAAATTATGATTAAAAAAAAAGCCATTAATTATCAATTTTTAACAACATATATAAAAAATTATCATAAACAAATTATTTTTAACGACAATTTTACCAAGACTTATTTTTAATAAAACTTGATAAAAATTAAATCTAATTATTAAGACCTATCAATAGTTTACCCAAATTTCTATACTGGTGGATCAACAAGCCGCGTTTCCTCCCACCCCAAATCAAACCAATCTCTTCGACGAAAGTCTTACATACCCAAAAAAATTACATCAATTGACCACAATCATTTACGCTGTGTTTGGTTAGGGAATTTGAGAAAAAGGAAAAAAATATGTAAAACTAGATACAATATAAGTATATTTTATTCACATTTCTCTTACATTTTTCATTTTCCTTTCCAAATCTCTCCTCAAATCTCCTAACCCTCAAATCTCCTCAAATCTCCTAACCAAACAGAGCGTTAGAGTACATGACTTGCATCCCATCAACTTTAAATTACAACATTTACCGCATTTTCATTTTTGAAATATAATTCACGACACAAATTTATTGTACATAACATTTTTCATCTCAAGCTATGCGCCACTGGAGAATCTTGATTTATGAAGAGCTTGAGGGAACAATAGTCCCTGATATAGATTCTCCAGAGGCCCAATGAAGATAATTTAGTCATATCGAACAAAAAATTATAGATGCAACGATTATGAATAATAATATGGCTATAAATTGAAATGTTGTGAAAACATAAAAATAAAAAAACTAAAAAAAGAACAAAAACAAAAACTGAAAACAAAACCTAAAATTGATATGGATGCAACAGTAATATATATTAATTTAATTAAACTTGTACTCTTGACAAAACAAATAACGAAAAAAAATGAATGTAATCAAAATCCTATTTGAGTGGTATACAAGGCTTTTGATATACCTTATTCAAATAACACATATTGAACAAAGTGCAAACAAAAATAAAACCAGCATATGGAATCAAACAAAAACACTTCATATGAACTACTCAGAATCTCATTACAAAAGTCGGGAGTAAAATTTTAGCTTGGCTCATGCTCAGGGAAAGGTCTTTCTATTGTACCCGACAGTCAACTAGAAAAAGTAACAGTACTTGAATAGTTCAAAACTAAAAAACAACTGAAACATTTTTGAAGGAAACTAAATGGTTGGGGAAGAAGCTGCCACCAAAGCTTTAAACAACGATGGGAGGCTCAATCTCGGTGGCCATCAATGGTGGCCTGGTGTATTCCTCTTCCTCTTTAGGAGTATGGATAGTGACAACATCCGGAAGGGGTGTTGTTGGACCCTGCTTCCCCTTTGGATCCCAATCAAGCATGATCTTCACCTTGATACCAAGTACCCCCTGCATCACACAGCATCATCAGAGGAATGAAATTTG
Organism: Camellia granthamiana; assembly: GCA_036172215.1. Lineage (NCBI taxonomy): Eukaryota > Viridiplantae > Streptophyta > Magnoliopsida > Ericales > Theaceae > Camellia > Camellia granthamiana. Next base: position 48,281,668 of record CM069904.1, read on the forward strand.
TCAAGGAAGGAGAAAAGAAAGGTGAAAAGAAAATTTATGTAGACAAGGCTAAAATCATTATTTATTTATTTTTTCCATTGGGTCAAGAAAAGGATGATAGTTATTCGTCAAGAAACAAATCACTTCCTTGTTTGGTTACCTTACATAAAAATGTACAAGTTATTTCATTTCTCTTTCATTTTCTTTTTCCTCGACAAATTCAATATCCAAACATAGCATAAGATAATCATACTTCTAGAAAGTCAGTCACCACAAAAGTTGTCCACCGAATAATTAATCAAGCACTGTCATTATTAGTTTTCATTTACACACAAAGATATACAAACCTGTCTCAAAAGAACATGTCTGATGGCTGAATCAATATATTCATTGACTGGCTGACCAGAAGAGATCATGTACCCATCCTTAAACTTCATGGACTTGGCACGCTGTGCCCTCAGTTTTCCACTAACAATCACCTGTTAGTTAACCAATTAGATTCGCACTAAGAAGTACAATATAGCATCAGTACCAGTACACAAGAAGGCAAAACACACCTCGCATCCTTTCGCCCCACTCTCCATAATAAATCTCAAAACACCATAGCACGCCCTATAATAGAAAACAACCATAATTAGAATACATCACAAACATTTTTTATGCAACAAAAATTCAGAATTAACAGGTTCCAATATAAAGAAGCATAACTCATAAAAGTGGCAAAAAAAAAACCAGTACAATATCAGGATTAAATGGAAGACATGTGAACTGATAAAGAGCTAAATACAAAGAGGTCTAAAATATTTGAAAAGTAGCATAAGAAAAATTAACATAATACAACTAAAAAGCCCCAATGCACATTCCATCTGATGATGTAAATGCAACTCCAGACATAACATATAACATTAAAGGAAAGCAATTTTTTTTTTACATCTTTTGGGTTTTAGTATCACATGATGAAAGAAGATCCAAATCCAATGAACTGCTAATTTGTTTTTATCCACAAACATATAATTAGGGCTGCAGACGAGACGAGCCGAGCTGAGCCGTGCTTTAGTATGTTTGGGCTTGTTTATTAAGATTTTAACGAACTTGAACTCGAGCTCGAGCTGAATAAAAATTTAACGAACCGAGCTCAAGCTGAGTTGGCTTAAGCTCGACTCGAGCTCGAGCTTGTTCACGAGCCTTAATGAGCCAAAGAATTTATAAATTCATACTTTCATGTGAGACTAAAGTTACAATTAAAATTTTAATTATACAATTATATATACAATATATATAAACATACTAAAAAAAAGTCCATATGTTATTAAAATAATAATATCTACTACAATATTATATAGATGTACTATCTATAGTAAACTATTATTTACATTTATATTTTTTAAATATATAAATAGCATATTTCTCTTATTTTTTATACATATTTTTTTATTATTTAATATATAAATAATAAATATTAAACGAGCCAACTAACGAGCCGAACTTTAGAATGTTTGGGCTTGTTTATTAAAAATTTAATGAGCTCAAGCTCGAACGCAAAAAAAAATTCACGCACCGAGTTCAAACAAGCTCTTACCGAGCCGAGCTCGAGCCTGTTCACGAACAGCTCTGTTAATTTGCAGCCCTACATATAATGGAGCAATCAAAGATACAACTGCCAAACATGTAACAATCAACTCTACAAAAAGATCACTTCACGTCTTCTTGGAATGAGTAGACTAGACTGTACAACCTAACTAAAAATACATCATCAAGAACAGAAAATTTTACTCCTTGATGCAAGCTGCACCATCATGTTGATTGTTAATTCAATTCTAAATATTTTTAGAAGGATAAAACTCAATAAATTATTATAAGTAGAAGAGAATCACAAACGAAATCAAAAACTTCAAAAAGAATAATGACCTAATTTACGTATAAGCTTATGGAACAATAATTCCAAATATGTTGCAACTCCAAGCATAAAAATATAAATATGTTACATTCGGTAGTAAAACAGCATAGAGAAGCATGATTGATGTAGTCATCTTCCGACACAAACATGGTACTAAAATAACCATTTTGTTTTATAGATGACAGAGTAGATGTTGATAAGATGATAAAATAATAAACAATGGAGTAAAAACAAAAAAAAACAAGCATATGAACGATGACTCCAAATATGTTGCTACTCCAAGCATACAAATGTAAGTTTGCTTACATTCAGCAGAAAAATGGCATAGAGAAGCATGGTCCATGTAGTCATCTTCCGACACAAACATGGTACAAAAATAACCGTTTTGTTTTATAGATGACAGTAGATACAGATAAGATGACAGTAACCAACTATGGGGAAAAAAGTTGAAAAACTGCAAAAGGTTGAAAGTGCAGAGCAGGCTGGAATAAAGATCCAAACAAACACCAGATTAATGTAAACAAAGAACCATCATTTTTCATTAACTATGTAAGCTCTCTAAGATTTCTGCATGAAAACTAGTACCAATTCACGAGGATGGTGTCATAGAGGAACTTAATTAGTGTAGTCATCTTCCGACACAAAGTTGATACTGAAACACCAATTTGCTTTGTAGATGACGTAAACACCAATATGCTTCGCGAATGATACATACATATAATACAACTTCTCAAGCAATGGAAAATAACTCTTATGAAACCATTGGCCATGTATGCTTGGGGAGACGCGGCCTTGGGATTGGATTAATAATCAAACAAAACACATTATTCCACATCTGGCTAAGAAAATTGGGGTCCGCATTAATAGTACAAAATGGGTGAGACACAAAATGGGGGATCAAGGACACATTTAACTTAGTCACTAAACTACAAAATTTTGATAGGCTTTTGTAAATCTCCCCACGTAATCATGGACTGATCTGATCCTAAGGCTATGTTTGGTTCAAGGATTTGGGAAGAGATTTGAAAAGAGAAATGAAAACAGTGTGAAATTAAGTGAAATGTATGTATATTTAGACACATTTCACCATCCTTTTCCCTTTCCATTTCCAAATCTCTCTCCCAATCCTTGAACCAAACACAGTCTGAGGGATTGATTTCAATCTAGAAATGCTAATCCCATCTAATCCAATTCCGCCAAACAAACAAGGGCATCAAGTAGTTATTCTCTATAGAGACCAGGCATCAAATAACAGTTTGAGTAATCGTTTTCCATATACAGGAGGGCATATTAGATGAAATCAATATCAAAATCACTATCATATGGTAACAAAACGTCATTTAAAGATGTAAAATTATAGGGTATATATCAACCAAATCACAAAGCAATTAAAAATGACAATAACACAACAAAACAAACAAGAAACAGAAACTGATCGAATAGAAATGATTCTGACATACCTCCGAACAGCGAGGCCACCAAGGAGCTTGTAGCGGAGAGACTCGGCCTGAGCAACAGCACAAAGTCCCCTGTTGTTGACTTTTTCAGCATACAACTCCACATTGCCTTCCGGAAACTTGAACCGTTTCTGTACAACCGATGTCAACTCTCTGATCCTCCTACCCTTCTCACCTAAAACCAATCCAAAAATTCAAAAAGACTAACACAAACACATAAACAATCCTCCAAACCAAAACCAATCCAAAAAAAAAAAAAAAACCCTAAAAATGGGAGAGAATCACCTAGAACGTTCTGAGTCCGAGTGGCCCTAATGATGATCTCGGTTCTCATGGGAGTAACTCTGACCTCGACACCAGAGTATCCATCCTCTGCTAGCTCTCTTGTCAAAACCTCATTCAGCTCCGCAAAGAACACTCCATCAGCTACAAACTGTCATCAGATTACAAACAACTCAGCTATAAACTTCATATATACATATAGTGATCGTGTCTGATTTATGAATCAAGAATTAACCTTTCGCTTTTTGCTCATCTGAGTCGCCATTTTTCAGGGATTGTTGAAGACGCAGATGTTGGATCTCAGTGTCGCTTTGGCCTCTGCTCTGCAAACCCTAATTTGCTTAGGGTTTTTCGATTGGGCACGGGATTATATGTAAGCGTCCGAAATGATCGGACGGTGTAAGTCAACTTTAGTTGGACGGTGGAGATGAGTTTCGATGTCATTTTGGGCCCAAACGAGGTACTCTTCCAGCTCTCCTTGGATGGGCCTATCTAGTAAACTACCGCCCCACACCTCCATTCAGGAAAAATCAAATTCATTTCATCACTCTACATAATTACTAGTCTCTCTTACAGGTTTTTATTCATATAATAATAATTAAATTATTTTTATTAATATGCATAAAAAATAATATTATCATCAATTTTAAATTAAAATGTATATTTATTTTTTTATTTATTTCAATATCTACCTATCATTTGCATTAGTTTCAATCACTTTTGTCATACTAAAAGAGAGGTCAATGTAACTATCTCAAAATTGTGGAACTGCATGTATTTTCTCTAAATTTCAGGGGAAGTGAGTGTAATATATTGATGGTACTCACGGATCACGTAGGGTTGGATGACCTTCCATCTGTCATCCTTCCAAACTTAAGTGGATTTGAAAAAATTTATCCACATTCATTTGCTTAACTAGTGAATACTGACTGAGCGAATCCTGCAGGTTTGGTGGATGGATAGGAATCAATTTGGTGGTTTTTTTTATAATTATTTTGGGTCTCATCAAACTATTTCTTAGTAATTCTTGACTATTTGGGCCTTATTTGGACCAAAAATTTGTTGTTATTCATTTTTTTATAATAAAAATGAAAACTCAATTTTCATATTTCATAAATAGCTATAAAGACTAATCAATAAAAGGTAATTATTTTTAACACACAAAGCAAAAATATATAGCATCATGTTTAGAATGCTAATAAAAAATAAGAAAACAAACTGTCATGTTTTATAATAAATAAAAAGACAAATGTCAATACATTGCTACTCATTTTCTTGAGTAAAACTTTATCACCACTTGTCCACTAAATAATGGGTGTCTGCATTTCCGTCCGCTTAAACTATTGAAATCGCCTATTACATGACGGAGTGAGTTGGGTCATTCAATTTTGACAGGTCGAATGGATGCTTATCCACCTTTATAATTTACTCTCAACAATAATATTGCATCGCAAATTAGTTAAATATTTGGAGAGTTTTAAATTAATAGTGTGTGTGATGTCTCAAATTTTTGGAACCTATACGATAAATTCTTAAAGAAAAATTTAAATTCTTACTAAATAAAGTTTTACCATCTTAAATAAAGATTACAACTCTAAAAACATAACCATGAGTTCAAACACAACAGTAAATAAAACTTAGAATTATCCGAGTACAAGCAACAATGTCAAACAATAAACATAAAAAACTTAAGTACCTAGGACACTAAGACAATAAAAAAAAAAAAAACTACGCAACTCTAGTTAAGACTTCAAGTCAACCAAGACTCCACAGTATCATCAAACATTATTTTTAGCTTCCATTTTTTCCTCGCCAAAACCTAGTATCAACCGCCATGAGTTGCAAAGCCTATAAAGAACTGAAGGATATATATAATTATATACACAATGGAAAATATATATGGATTTGGACATACCTTATGGGTAAACAAGTTACACAATGAATCCGGCGTGAAGGTGAATCATAAACTCTTGAACAAACTCTACAAGCGATGAAGTAAAACTACTAGAGTTTTACCCACATAAGTCATAGTACAAAGGCTGTTTATTTTATTGGAAAAGAGAATGTATAAAGGTTTTTTTGTTTGTTTGTTTGTGTCTCTAATACAAAATGCAAGTTCTATTTATATATAAGAGTTAAGAGACCCATATGATAGTTATATTATCTCAGATAATATTTATCTTATATCAATTTTATCATATATATTGATATTTATCTTATATCAATGATTATCCCATATTTTGAATAACAGATACAATCTGTTATTGTTTGAATCTCTCCTAACTGGGTCATGCCACCATGGGCAATCCAATTGGGTTTGAAAATCCTTGTGTCAGTGGTTCGAATCCACTTCGAGTTCTAAACCTGACCTAATTTCCAACATTTCCTACTCGAACATATGCTGACATGATACCATGGCTTTTGTATCTCAACCCATTAAATACAATCATACTTAGTCAATGGACCATTCGACTGTTGAGGACTAAAAACTCATTATGAGCTAGCATAGAAGCATCAATCCAAAAATGGTATCTCATATGCCCTAGATCCATCTAGTTACATTGAGCCAAGCATCTTTGATTCCTCAAAGAGCAAGTTTTACTCCTTTAATCATGCAATGTATTTACATCCAATCCGCATCCCATATAGAGCGATATAAGTTGTCGATAGTGAATATAAAGTATAAGTGTAATTCTAAACAATCTTCCTTTCACCCCCATGCTACTTAATTTGAAGTCAATCGCTTTTTTGGACATGCTCTTCAAAGTCAAATCATCTATGGTTGCAGGCAACATACCAAAGTAGCTAGCATCGACTTCTTACTTCATGACATAGTTTGAAAGTTACTAAGGGTATAATACAAATGTCAAAATTTAAAGCATATTTAGGGCTGGCTGGACCATAAGGCCAGCCAAGCATAGGCTTTAAGACTCCAAATTTGGGAACGCCCAATTTTTATATATAATGTAATAAGCCCCTGTAATTTATTATTTATTTTTTAAATAAAAAGGCCCAAAATAAAACAAAACAAAAGGGTCCAAACTTTATCTTACAAAAAAAAAAAAAAAAAGAATAATAAAAAATAAAATTTGCAACTTACTTATAGTTGAGTTATAATGGAAGTGAATGATTACTTCATTGACTGTAGAGATATTCCTTTACTTGGATAACTATAAATAAAGTAATGATGCATAGCATTTTCCAACATTTCCTTTACTCGTCTCTCTCTCTCTCTCAAATTTGCATGCATTTCTTATAGAATATTATTAACAATACCTGGTAATAGTTACTTCTGCAGAAAGAAGTGTTTCAAAATTAAAATTAATAAAATCTTACGTTAGATCAACTATGTTATAAGAAAGATTAAGTGGATTAGCTATATTATCAATTGAAAAAGATTTGTTAGCAAAACTTAAATATAAAGATTTAATTAATATTTTTGCATCTAAAAAAGCTAGAAAAATCATTTTTCAATAAAAATTTTATGAAAAAAATTATTATATAAAAGGCCTCATTTTTAATTATTACTTTAGGCCACAAATTATCTAAAGTTGGCCCTGAGCATATTTTGACCTATTTGAACTCACATGATGTGGAAAACAAGAATCCTTTCATTCACCTCGCTAATTGGTCACTAGGAACATGTAGTATGAATACATGCTACCGTGGAGTTACTCTTTCAAAGAGTGATGTCGTTCTCCAAACACTATACAAATCTTGGTTCAGTTACTAACTAGAACACATCGCTTTTCAAGTGCCTAACTTGATTTCTTTATTCGACTACTATAAAAGCGCTAAAATGAGATCTCACATTTGGCTATCGTCAATAGGCACATCACGAAAAGTATAAATTTATATCCATGGTCGGTGAGGTAACAACACCTCAAGTGACAACCCCACTACTTTTCCTGACCAGATAGACTTGATGATGATAAATTTCAGTTTGTCCATGTTGATTGTGAGAATTCGAAACCATCCAAATCCATGAGAACGACTACTCTTCCTGAGCAGATAGACTTGATGATGTAGGAACTCGTCCAATTGGGTGTGAATTTGCCCTTAGGGTCGTGGATAGGAGTTCGATTGTCCTTTAACACTAAATTTTCTTTTCTTAGAATCTGGGATTTGACTCTCTTTTCGACCTCCATTGGCTTGAGAAAAGATACGGTTTGAATATTTGATCACATCCAACCTTATTGCCCCTAGTTCTAGGGTTGTTTCCAATTTGGCTATACAAGCCTCATACTCTAGTTGATTATTGGACACCAAAATCAAAGTTTGAAAGCTAGGGGGATCGGGCCTCAGGTTGAGAGGGATTCTATGTTGCACAACCTTAGGATCAATTCCAGACATGTCTTCGTAGGACAACGCAAAAACATTTTTTGAAATCTTTTAACAAAGCGACTAATGACTTGTATTTTTCTAAAGACCATGTAGAACCAATCTAGACCAAACGGGGATCCTTCTCAATATCAACATTAACATAAATGATCTCATCCATCAAGGGCTTAGCACGCCTCTCTTCCTCTCAGTTGATAAAATTTTGCAAAGCTCGAGGAATTTCCTCTTCCTTTTCATTGAAGTTTTTATTTTTATTTTTTTTTTTGAAATTTTGGTCAATGCAATAAACTAAAGACACAGAGAAGTAGGCGGAATCTACGACACTTTTATTCAAAAGAAACTCTGACTCAGTGATGACAATAGACTCAAAAGAAAATGACAAAGAAGACGTAGATAGGACTGAGATGTCTAGGTTAGCACTCTCAAAATCAACAGATTTTGGTTGACTAGACTAACCTGAGTTTGACTCTGACTCCATAGACTCGATGGAATTAGATTCGGACTCAACATCCGATTCAGAACTTGAAATGAAACCTTTCTCGAATTGCCAGTTTAAGTGCGGGCCATCCACCGCGTTCAAAATAAAGCTCGTGCAATTAATAGGTGGTCATTCCTCGATCACAGAAACAGTCTCATATCCCACAAGTTCTAGGGATTCACGCTGGTAGACTTTATGGGATATCAAACTTTTCTAAAGCTATGGTGCTATAACTACTTAGAAAATAGAAAAGAAAACATAAAAGAAAACAAAATCAAGACCCCTAATCAGAATTCCGGCAGCACTTCGGCTCAATTTACACAACTAATCATGTCTGCCCCACCAAAAATTTAAACTCAACCTCATAAACTAATACGCCTAAATCACTGATTTGAATTTGTGAACCTTTATAAAGATTGTCATTCATAGCACATAGTAGGAAAGAGAACAAACACCTCTATGGGGGGTATGGTTACCTTATCCTAGCTTTGAAATGATCTAGAGCTTCACTATTTAAACAAGTGGTATCATACATCCTAGAAATGAGAAAGCATCATATTCTAAGTTGGGTAGGTGCTATAGCTCACTATATGTACAAGGTCAGCTCTACTCTAGGGGTTCAAGTCAAGGTGATGTCATGAAAAAACCCTTTGGTTAATGACTAGTTAAGATCCCAAGAAGTCAGAAGAGTCAATATAACCTCTCTTTGAAGTCCGATAACCTTAGATAGCAATGCTACGTTTTTGATAGATCTTAAAAAGTATTAACACAAGGTCTCAAAAATAACACGGAGATGGATATAATGTCACAAAAAGCTTGCCTGTGCTCCCACCAGTATCTAGGCAACATAAGGACTTTAAGTGCACCAATGCATGCAATGCAATGAACATATAATCGGAAATAAAAGTCATATCATGGAGTTTGAGTCAAGGTTTCATAATATCCCCAGCAGAGTTGCCAGAAACTGTAACATCGCCTGGGGGTACTTGTGCGCGTTAAACAGTTTGGACCCTCGATTTCTTTGATCTAGTCTTACAAGTGTAATGTGAAATATAGATGCGAGTCCAAATCTGGCAACTTTTATAGTAAATCCATTTTATTGCAAAACCTTTGCCAGAAATGGACTGTGTCATTAGATCTCATAGTCGCCACCTAATATTTTGGAAAAATTATGAAACCCGTGACTCGTGCTAAGGCCACTATCTGTTGTAACCACGAAACCTTAGGTATGAGAGGGGAATGTCATTAATTGAGCACCCTCACTCACCCTATCAAAAGATCGGCCTCTACTAAACCATGATATGAGTTTTATTTCCTTTATATATTCATATTCCAATTATTTAATAAATCCTAAAAATTACTATGTGAAAACAAACAAGTATAGACTGTGTCAATCATTTTGGAACAACTTGATTTCATGTATTTTGAAAGAATTTGAATAATGTACAACTCAAAGAAATTGAATTTACAAACATGAAAATCGACATCATTCCAAATTAAGCGACATAACCTCCATCCACCGACATTCATATAGTTATATCAAGTAAGCAAGTAGCCTTATCGTAAGATACTAAACATAGTAAGAAAAACACACACAAGCAGGATACTAAAGCTTAAAAACTTACATATTTACACGTCCTGTGAATAGCTACAAAACAAAGTTAGTGAAATATGCATGATCTTATATACAAAATTCTAATGCAATTCACTCATGAAATGCATCTAAAGATTCGATTTCCAATATATGACATGTGAATCATCTCAAGGCATGAGGCAGTACACAAAATCACATAGGAATTAATTAAACCCACAAATGCAAATGAGCCGAATCTAGATGAATGAAATATGGATGTAGAACATGGATTTGATGAAAAGGAAAATATGATGCCATGAACAAATATGTGAAGCGAGTAAATAAAAGGGATAGAAAGAAATGGGGTTAGAAGACATACATAGAAATGGGTAGAAAGAAGCGGGAGTTGAGAATTATTACAACACTTAATAATCACAAAACCAAAACAAAAAAAAAAGATGTGGGATTAGGAGATTATTACAACACGAACCGAAACAAACAAATTATATGAATAAGATAAAAAAATAAAAATAAAAAAGTTACTATTCATTCACCGATTATTGTTCATCCGGCGGAGCACTATTTATCTACTAGAAATTATTCTGTTCGCTGTTGACTGCTTTGTTTCGCCTGAGAAATCTTATTTTGCAGGAGCACTATTCATCCAGCAGTGTAATATTCATCCCCTACAGTACTATTCACCGCAGCAGGTACTATTCACCCTCCTTGGTCATTACTCATTTTATCAGACATTTTTTTATCCACGGTCACTATTCATCGCTGGAGGTACTATTCATCGTCGAGGTTACTATTCACCATTGGAGGATACTATTCACCATCGGAGATTACTATTCACCACTGGCCACTATTCATCCGGCAGGGTCACATTTTTAATAAATTAGGTGGGTTTGACCAACCATTTAAAGAAGTAAATTACAATAGTTTATTTAGGCGATGTGGTACTGACCTTTCAAAGCAGTAAATTACAACAGTATATTTAAAGCAATAAATTAAAACAGTTTATATACTACAGTAAATATCACATATTTAAAACAATAAAGAAAATACAAGAAAATAAATGTGAAGATTGCAAAAATTCACCTTTGGAAGAAACGGTGGATTTTTTGATTTATCAAACTTTTTTCTTTACACCCTCACGATTATGGAGTATGCTTTAGAATCTCAGCAAGAAGTTTTGAATTTTAGCTTTAATGGAATTTTGGGTGGTGTATATCAGTGGAATATCAATGAAAGGTAAGAGGTTTATATCTCACTTTGTATTTTCTCTCAATTCTGACAAAATAAACTTTCTTTTGATCAAAACTGAGACCTCTCTCCTCATAGTTCTAATAGTCTTCTATATGCCAAGAGCTAAGACCCCTTCATTTTTTGAAGAGAAAATTTTGTTCAATTTTGAAAAGCCTAAACTTTTTCATCTTTTGAAGAGCCAATTTTGAAGAGCCAATACCCTTTCCTTTTTTGAAAAGCTAATTTTGAAGAGTCAAAACCCATTCATTTTCTGAAAAGCCAATTTTCCCAAAAACTACTAAATTTTTTGGACAAAAAAAAAAAATGCATAAAAAGATTTTTGAATAGGTCTAAAATAATTTGGCCAAAACGGGTGTAAGGTTGGAATTAAAACTTAAATCTGACTTTTCTGCTGAGAAATTAATAAAATAGTATATTTCAATTTTCATCATCGAGTGATCAAAAGAAAGCACTCAAGTCTTTAGACCGGTCCAAATGGTGTGTCTACAGAGAGAAATGGAGGAGAAAAGAGAGGAGCTTAAGAAATTCAACCAAAAACCAACCAAAAGGTGTTGTAAAGTGAGATTTCTATCCTAAATCTTGTAGTAAACTCATTTAACATCATGAATCATGAAAAAGTTAAGATGAAAATAGGTTAAGAACAAGGAAGTTAGCTAGATGAAGAATTAGGAAAGGAACTTAGGATTTATAATATTTTGAACTAGTTCTAGGAGATTTGGATGTTTTTATGCTATTATCCCTATGAGTCCTCTTGATTTCCTATATTGTTGAGAATTGATTCTTGAGTTTTGAAGAGAAAAAAAGAAAGAGTTTGCACAAAGTTTTAAAACCGTGAAAGTTTCCTTTTAAACTTGAATCATGATTTGTACTTTGAAAACAAATAAAGATTTGATGCATTTGATTTAAGAAACAATTCTTTTGCCATGTTTAGTATCCTTTATGCATGTTTGGGAGTTGAAAAATTGATAAGAACCAACCATAGCAGCCTTGGAACAACCTGCAAAACTGAGCAGATTTCGAATAGCAGCCATTTGTTCACCACCGCTCAAGCGATGAGAAGACCGCTGAAGTGGACACAACAAGCATCCAGAAGTTTGTATTTTTGCAGACTTGCATATTTGTCTGAGTCGGTTAAATTGCTCGAGCGGTAAGAATATCGCTCGAGCGTACTTTTGTAGCACCCAACATCTTATTTTGCAAGCCTACAGATTCTGGGAGGACCCATTCACTACTCAAGTGGTGAAATAACCGCTCGAGTGGATTGATCAAATTCAGTACATTTTCACACTTTGTTCCACTTGTTTTCCTTCATTTCTTGGGGCACTTTTAGGCGTGTTTTGGCACCTAAACACAAGGATAACATAATTAGAAACCCACTTGAAACATGTTTGAATAAAAAAGAAGATGAAAGATTAATTGCATGATAATTGATATAAGCAGTTTAAGAATTGTTCAATGCTCAAGTGTTTTTGTTCTTGTCTTGCATAGGTTAAGCTTTAGGACGTTTAAACTCTTGTTCGCAAAGCCAATTGTTAGTAGTAGTGTAGTAAAGTTATGTTCTTAAAATTATGATTCGAAATGCAAACATATGGTATGCTTATGAAAGCTAAGATGTTATGTTTTATTATGAATGAACATCCTATATTTTTGTATCATGTATTAAGATTGATGAAGCAATGAGTTCCAGACGGAATGAGTCGGCTTGATCCACGCTTCCCAAACTGGTGTCCGAGATGCCGAGCCCACGGAGAGACCTGCACAAGAGTTCAATGGGGAATAGGGAGTCCCCTGGGGAATAGGGAGTCCCCCAGCGAACCCTCCGACGAGCAAGTTAGAAAAAAAGAGATGGAATGTAGAGATAGATTAGCGATAGAGGAGCTTAACCCTTTGCCTTGTCTTCGAAACCTACTTATATCCTCTACTAATAATTTCCTTGTCCCTTCCGACCTGTCACGTTGGCCGAAAGTCTATGTTCTAGCTTGTCTTGTTTGTGGTGAGGCCGTTCTGTTCCGACAGGGAGGGGTTATCGCAATAAATGTTGCAGGGAACTTCATTAATGGCTGATGTGTGATGCAATAACTTTGTAGGATCTTTGTCTGCTGATGTGGCTGGTTCTACTCTTGACAGCTGTCTGGATGTCATTGGTTCTTAATGCCACGTTGAGCTCTAACACTGTTGGGCTTTAGTGTTTGAATTATGTATTGGGCTCTAAATGATGGGCCAAACGCTCCTATAGGCCCACTTATGCCAGTAGTCCCCCATTCCCAAGTGCAACTTTAGTCCAACAAAGGGAATAAGGAAAAAAACATGGGTTGTGAGAGGTCAACGGAGAGAAGATCGTCTGGGAGTTGGGCCGATCGCGAAGGGTGACCGGGCGAGAATGCCGATTGCAAGGAGGGGCGACTGCGAAGGGTGGCCGAGCGGGAGGTCGACTGCGAGGAGGACCAACCGTGAAGGGTGGCCAAGCGAAAAGGCCGACTGCGAGGAGGACCGACCGCAAAAGGTGGCCGAGCGAGAAGGCCGATTGCGAGGACCGACTGCGAAGGGTGGCCGAGTGAGAAGGAGAAGTGAAGGTGCACGGGGCTCTAGGAGTGGCAGGGCACGTGGTGATGTGAAGTAGAAAAGACAGGACAGGGGAAGGGGGCCGTGGATCATGGGCGTATACGTGGTAAAATCCCGCAATGGGGGAGGTAAGGCGTTGAGCAAGAAACGAAGAGATAGGTTAATATAGGGCGTGGAAAAGGCGGGTTTGGGAAATTTTTTTTTGAAAATTTTCAAACTAGCAAAATTTAATTTTGACCCTTGGAATATTGGGAAACCGTGGGCGTTTGGGGTTATTCGTTTTACATACCCTTTTGCAAAAAACCAAAACGTCCCAAAAGTAAACTCGTTTGTTTCGAGTGATACACCGCTGCAACACTTCGTGAACTACCTTGGACTAGCGTTTGAAGCTATACGCAGGCATACAGGAGAGATGGCTCAAGATAAGGTACCAACTATGAGGCTAGATGCTTTGGGGGATGACGACGCGGTGGAGTTGGCGGAGTAATACAGGGCGGAGAAATGGGGAGGAAGTGAAGGGGAACCAGCAGGGCGACCCTGCTCGTTGACACTAATAGCGGCGGTGAAGCCAATCAATCAAGTAGGGCCGGACCACTGGCACATGAAGGCCGACAAATCGACATTTACAGTGAGGGAATTGGAGGAGATGCGCGAGAAGTATCAAATTCCCGCAGAGATAAAGTTAAAATTGCCGACGTCAAAGGAGAGGCTGTCCGACGCCCGGCCGGGGGAGTTTGCCCTCTACGAAGAGGCGTTAAAGGGGGGTTTGAGGTTGCCGCTCCCACGGATAGTAGTGGACGTGCTAAATTGGCTGGAGGTGGCTCTAGGGCAACCGATACCCAATGCGTGGAAAATTTTATTGGCTTGCACTAGTGCGTGGTCGCGGACGAACGAGAGAGCTGCAATGACAGTGGATGAGTTTTTTGCGTGCTACAAGGCTTCGGGCCAGCAAGTGTAACAACCCTCGTACTGATTACCGATAAACTACTGAATTAGCTACTGATTACTGCTAAACTGAACTGATAATGACTGATAATTGAATTAACTGAAGTACTGAATGGACTGATTGAAATCGAAACTGAAATTGAATAAGTTTATCTATTGAATTGCATATTGCATCTGTTTGATTGATTGATTATCTGTTTGAATTTATATGTTTAAACTGCTAATTGAAGGCCTTATTGGCAGCCGAATTAGAAACCGTTTAGTGTTTTGTAATCAGTGGAATTTATGTGATTTTATGGTGTATTTATCTGAAAATTGATTAGGAATGATTAAATTAGATTAAATAAAGCCAATTGAAAAGTTTGACTTAATTACCATATTGCCACTCCTAGTGGGCCACTTAGAATAATGTACTAGACCTTATTACATGTTGAACAAAGCTTCTCCTCAGCCATTTCCTTAGTCCCCACCGAAATTAGAAGAGAGTTAGAGAGGGAGGGGCTTGTTCTTGTTGATTGCTCGCAGACTTGAAGTAAATTGAAGTGTATTTGCACAATTGAGCTTGCAAGACTTGTAATTGAGACTTAGGTAAGAAAATTCATTGTCTTCTTGTTGTCTTGAGTTCAATCTTGCATGTATCATGGTTATAGAGGAGTTAAGTTATGAATTTGCTCATATATGTTGAAGTGGAACTCCATTGTTGCATGCATGCTTGAATTGGTGCATTTTGGAGTGAATTCATGGAAGAGATGTACATGCATATCCATGTTTATATGATAGTCCATGTTTTCAAAATGTTTCCCAACTATTGAGCTCTTTAGAGCAAGGATTGAAGCTTGAATTTGGTTTAAAACTCATGCATTGCATGTTTACACATTGTTCTTGAAATTGGGTTTGAATTTGGACTTAATTGACTCACCTTTGGGGCTTGAATTCTCAAATTGGCTTTTGAAACTTGTTATACATTGTTTTAGGATGTATTTTCCAGAATTTGGGCCCAAGAGGTCGAGTATTGAGTTGGGAATGCTTGGTTTGAGCTTGGAAGGCAAATCTGGAAATTCCAGATTTGGCTTCTTCGCTCGAGCGAAGGATTCCTCGCTCGAGCGACCAAGGTTTCCTCTGAGCCACGCTCGAGCGAAGGATTGGTGGCTCGAGCGTAAAAAACGAGCATCCAGTACTTTTACTGTTTCTGCAGACCGCTCGAGCGAAGGATTTCTCGCTCGAGCGAAGCCTTTGATTTTGGAAGCTCGCTCGAGCGAAGGAAGGCTTGCTCGAGCGAAGGAAGGCTCGCTCGAGCGAGGCTCCTATTTTCAGCAACTTTTGAAAAATGCCTTCCAAGTGTATTTTTGCATCCTCATCCCATCCTAGGCATTCTTAGGCCTAGTTTAAGGCATCTTAATGAGGATTTAGGCATAGAACCACACCGAGGAAATTTAGGGATTTAATTATTATCCTTCCCGATTGTGAACTTAGTGTGTGTTCTCTACTTGTTAACTGTTTAGGGTTGGCTTCGGGGACGCGCTCTAGCTGTTATTAGCCCAATCTCTGTGAGTAACGTTTGTGTAAAGATATGTTCAAAATGGTTATATTTTGAATACTAAACTGACCTGTTTATTGAACTGATATTGTTTATTGAATGAATGTATGTCCTGTATTCCGAACTGTACTGTGGCATCCTTAGCACTTACTGATTACTGTTACTGTTACAGAGCTCTGTCGGTTTCCTTGTGGAACCATACTGTTTATTGATTGATGGCCATCACTACTGTTGGGTCTGTTGAGGCCCGGTCCTTTTGGACCTACTGTTTATAGGCTAATGGATGTACCACATATGACTGATTGACTGAAATACTGAAAGATCGAGATACTGTTTAATGAATTGTTTTCATTACTGTAAGGACATTCATTCATAACCTCTTTACGCATTATGTTATTCACTGGGCTTTAGCTCACTGTTTATATATATATGTAGGTTCTCAGCAGCCAGACCGGAGCTAGGAGCGTGGGTTAGTCCCCAGTTTTGTCAAGCCAGCCTATGTGCCTCACTGCGAGGTTCCGAGACGCCATGCTATGGCTTGGGGTGTTTTTTGGTGTCCCCCATCGGTCTCCTTACTGTTTTGTACTACTGTATAGACCGTTTACTGTTTACTGTACTGTTATCAAGGGATTAGGTCCCCGTACTGAACGTTTGTATATGATTGTATCGACTGTACTGTTTTGAACTGTATGAATGCATGAAAAATGTTTTTGGCATACAGATTGTCACAGCTCAATGGACACTAGTTATTTACTGTATTGGCTTCCGCCAGGCCCTGTACTCTGTTTTATTGTATTACTGTTCAGCAGGCCTTCGGTAATCTCGGATTACTGGCCAGTTACGGTGCTAAACCCATAGGGCCGGGTTTGGGTCGTGACAGCAAGAAACTTGGGTCACTTTACAAGCAGCGGTAGGGAAGGGTCTGGTGGTGGGGTTGCCATCGTCAGTGAAGGGGTGGAGGCCACGGTGGTTTTACGTGTAAACAAATGGGGGAGTGGGAGTGCGAACAGTATGGAAGGTGCCGACCAAGTCAGTGGAGCCAAGGTTGGAGGCGGAGGCAGAGGAGAGGGTGAAAAAGGTGATGGCGTGGAGAGAGAAGGAGGGCGCCAAGTGGGACGACCTTGTTCAGCTCTTAGCCTTGTTTGCCTCAAAGCTGGGGCCCTAGCCGACCGGCGGGGACCTTGCGCTGGCGGAATTGGAGGCAAGGAGGAATATGCAAGAGGCGGAGGATAGAACAACCTTCGCCAGGGCTGATAAATACAAAGAGTCCCAGTTAGGCCGTTCGCCTAAACCAGTTATGAGGGAGCGAATCCGACCGCGCCCCAAGCCGCTGGGGGATAAGGACTTGGGCGGTTTTGAGCCACTATCGCCTCCAGTGGATCCACTGAAGGAAAAAGGCAAGGAGGAAGTGGAGGCTGTTTTAAAGAAGAAGAGGAAGAAGAGGGCCGAGAAAAGGGAGGAAGGGCCAGTGTTGAAAATGATGAAGGAGGAGATGGCCCCAGAGGTGGAGAGTGGCACAATTGGGTCCGAACAGGGGGCGGAGCAACCGCCCAACAGGGGTCCTACGCCTTAAGGAGAAGGAGGGGAGCCCAGGTTGAAGACAGCCACATACCATGTTCGAGTAGCGTCTGGTCGATTGGTGGGAGAAGAAGGTGAAGCTAGAGCTGCTGCAGACCAGCTCTTGGGGGTAGTGGAGGACGCGGCCGTGCTCTCGGTGGCGAGTTTTACAAAGGCCAAACTGTTAAGGGGACTTTGCTCAGCCCAGATGGAGGCGATGACTTTGGCAGGGGCCTTGCTGAGCAAAGTGACGCGTGCAAAAGGGGAGGTAGAGCCACTGAAGGCCCAGCTGGGGGAGGTAAAGGCACAACTGGAGAGTTTAAGGGTGGAGACAGGGGGTTGGAGGAAAACCGCGCGAAGTGCGTGTGCTAGGGGGCTGGAGTATGCCCGGAAAACAAAGCAGATGGAAGTGCTGGCGATGGTACAGGGCCATGTGGTAGAGCGTGCTAGTGGTAAGCTCTATGCGACCAAGTCGAAGCTGGAAACGGAACGCCGCAAGGTGGTATCGTTGGAGTTCGAGCTGGCGGGCGAGAAAAAGCAACTAGAGTTGGTTCAACAAGCCTGCGTCACCGCTAATGAGAGGTGGGACGAGGCAATGACTAGTAATGAAGATCAGCGAGCTCAGTCGTTGAAGGAAAATAAAGAAGCAGATCAGCGGATCGCTGAATCAGAGAAGGCTCTAACAGAGGAAAGGGCCAAACTAGCGTCTGAGAGAGCGGCGTACCCCGACCTGTGTAAGGCGGCGGTGGAGCAATTCAAAGAGTCTGCCGAATACTAGATAGCCATCGATGCTGCAATTGCCAGGAGCTTGGCGAGGGAGGGGGACGGGGGGGCTGAGCCATTGGGAACAGCCGCTGGAAGTAGGAGTGAGGAGGAAGTGATCTAGAGCTTCCAGCGGTCAGACTTCTATAAGCATGAGATGGCTGAATTCTGGGACAGCAGCTGAAAGACCTGTAAGCGTAGAGCGGAGGAGCTGTTTCCAGATGTGGACTTCAGCCGCGTGAAGATAGACGAAGATGATGTTGCCCAGACCCCCTTGGACGAGGGGATTGAGGAGGAGGACTTGATATCTAGTGATGAGGAGTGATCTATGTAGAAAATTGTACTTTTGTTGTGTTGTTTTGTGTTTGTTTGTTTTTGTTTTTTTTGTTTTTTTGTGTTTGTAATTTCTGCAACAAGTTGTATGTAACCGTTAATTTTGTGAATAAAACACCGAGTTTTCTATTGTATCATTGTTGTCCTTATGTCTTCTGGGTTGTAAATTTGAAAATAATGAAAATGGCAGAGCAGAATTTAATGAAGAATGGTTGCAAGAGTAAGACGTGTGTATGAATTGTGAAATTTGCTAGTAGGTTGTGATGTAAAAAGTTCACAAATGGGCAGCCAGTCCGACTTGTGAGAACACTATGGTGCCCAAAATGTCAAAAGTGAGCGTGCATGAGAATGTTAAGAGTGTCGGAAATGAAAAAGAAGCTTGGACAACTATGGGCTTGGATTTTAAATGAATTAGAAATGTAAAGTTGAAACTGAAAAGAATGTTAAAAGACGTCGTAGTATGGACCTGGATTTGAACTGAATATGGCAACATGCTGTAACATGAAATTACGAAAATGGATCGGCTGACCTCTTTATTCGTGCTCAGTCTGGCTGAGGCTTTAAGTAACTCAGTATTGCTGAGCCCTTCGTGCTCAGTCTAGCTGAGGCTTTAAGTAACTCAGTCTGACTGAGCTCTTCGTGCTCAGTCTGGCTGAGACTTTAAGTAACTCAGTCTGGCTGAGGCTTTAAGTAACTCAATTTAGCAAGGTGTTATTGAAATACCACGTAGATAACTGAGAGATAAGATCGTTGTCATTTAAGGCGTAGCCCATTGATCACAAATTTACACCATGTGTGAAAAGGACAAAAACAACCACGTGTGTAGATTTTCAAAAAAGAACATACAACAATTGATTAATACAAAGATGGGACATAGCATTTTACTGAAAATAACGCTTTAAATGCTCGGCGTTTCATGGGTGTGGGAGGTCTCGGCCTTTCACGTCCTGAAGTCGATGATAAGTACCCGGTCGAGGCCTGGCCTTAACAACGTAAGGTCCTTCCCACTTGGCTGCAAGCTTGCCCTCGACCGGATTTTTGGTGGCATGAGTGGCTTCGTGTAAAACTAGGTCCCCTATGGCGAATTCCCTCGGTCGGACTTTGCGGTTGCAGTGCATGTGCATTTTCTGCTGATATGAGGCTCGTCTAACAGCAGAGGACTCTAGGAGCTCTTCGATCAGATCTAAGTTAGGCCGACACAATTCTTCGGTTTGTTCTGGACTCGGGTGTAAAACCCTTGGGGTGGACAGGCCGATTTCCACTGGGATGACCGCCTCAACACTGTATGTTAAGCGAAAGGGGGTCTCCCCAATGGGGGTTCGGGCTGTAGTACGGTAGGCCCAGAGTACATTTGGTAATTCCTCAGCTCAGAGTCCCTTAGCGGCTTCCAACTTAGTTTTGATGATCTTGAGAAAAGAACGGTTGGTAACCTCAACTTGGCCATTGGCTTGGGGATGACCTGGAGAAAAGAAACATGGCTGGATTTGAAGTTTTGCACAGAATTTCCTGAACTTGGCATTGTCGAATTGCTTGCCGTTGTCGGAGACGATTGCTTAAGGGATGCCAAATTGGCATACGATCGGTTGCTAGATGAATCTGGTTGTGTTCCGCTCGGTAATTGTGGCGAGGGGTTCCGCCTCCACCCATTTAGTGAAGTAATCAATGACGACGATTGCAAACTTGGTTTGGTCTTGACCGGTGGGCAATGGGCCAACTAGGTCGATCCCCCATTTGGCAAATGGGTAGGGACTGCAAAGTGTGATAAGTTCTGTAGGAGGAGCGTGAGGGATGTTGGCAAAGCGTTGGTACTTATCACACTTACGCACGAATTCAGTGGCATCTTGGTTGAGAGTAGGCCAGAAGTAACCGGTGTGAAGTATTTTATGGGCTAGTGACCTGGCACCCGAATGATTACCACATACACCCTCGTGGACTTCCCTCACCACGTAGGTCGCTTGAGCAGGATTGAGGCATCTCAGGTATGGGCGCGAAAAGCCACGTTTGTACAAGAGGCCGCTGATAAGAATGTAGTTGGACTACCGGGCCCTAACTTTGGTGACCTGCTGTTTGTCGTCTGGCAATTCCCCATTTGTCAAAAATATAAGGATGTTAGCCGCCCATGGAATAGGTTCATTTTGGAGGAAGTGGACTTGCTGCTGGTTTAGGGAAATGGCAAGATGGGCCAGGAATTCAAGGCGGACGCTGTGGCTGAGGTCTGACTAGTCGGCAGAAGGTAATTGAGCCATTTCATCTGCCTTGGAGTTTTCCGTCCGTGTGATGTGCTTGATGTGGAAAGTGTTGAAGAGGCGAACAAGGGGGAGTGCAATATCTTTGTAAGCTCGCATTGTGTCTTCCTTGGCCTCGAATTCCCCCGTAATTTGTCCGACGATGAGCTTAGAATCGCTGAACACCTGGATATGGCTTACGCCAATGTCTCTGGCTAGGCGGAGACCTGCTATCAATGCCTCATATTCAGCCTCATTATTGCTTGCGTAGAACAAGAAACAGAGAGCACACTCGGGGGCGGTGAGGATGAGACCAGCCCCACTACCTTCTTTGCAGGATGATCCATCGACATTGAGGGTCCAAGAGTGGGGGGTTTTCTACCTTAGTGTTGAATTGCTTAGGCGGGGGGCCGTGGCTGGGGTGGGGTTAGTGAATTCCAGGATAAAATCAGCGACAGTCTGCCCTTTGATAGCTGTTCGAGGTCGGTAGGAGATGTCAAATTGGCTGAGCTCGATTGACCATTGCATAAGTTGGCCGGACAACTCTGGTTGTTGCATTATCTTCTTTAAAGGTTGGTCAGTAAGAACGACAATGGGGTGGGCCTGGAAGTAAGGTCGGAGTTGTCTTGAGGCTATGACCAAGGCTAGGGCCATCTTTTCAAGTAGTGGGTAGTTCTATTCTGCTCCCCTGAGAGCCCGACTAATGTAGTAGACCGGATGCTGGACAGAGTAGTCCTCCCTGATGAGGGCTGCACTGACTGCAGTGTTCGATATGGCTAAGTAGAGAAAAAAGGGCTCACCCGTGATCGCCTGAGAAAGTAGGGGGGTTGGCCATGCACTGCTTCAATTGCTGAAAGGCTTCTTAGGATTCTGCCGTTCACTCAAAAGCCTGCCGAAGGACTTTGAAAAAGGGAAGGCACTTGTCTGTTGTGCGAGAAATAAAACGGTTGAGGGTGGCGACTCTGCCCGTAAGCCTTTGAACCTCTCTAACTGTTCTAGGTGACTGCATCTCTATCAGAGCCTTGATCTTTTCGGGGTTAGCCTCGATACCTCGTTGACTGACCATGAAACCTAAGAATTTCCCATCAATGAATGGCCGATAGATCTATCAATGGCCGGTGGCAATTTCCCATGGCCGGTGGCCATTCCCCCTAGCCGGTGGTGCTCCACAGTGTGTATAGAATCTGTCCTAAGACTTGTGCGGTCTTCAGAGGAGCTAGGCAGTAAAAACAGAGGCAACAGTGCTATGGCAGCGAGTTTCCGGGCGAGACAGATCAAGCATGCATCATCCACGCATCCCGAGGCAGGGCTGCGGCCACCTTCCTTCTGCATTTATTTCGTATTAATTAAGGGTCTGTAATAATTAATTAGCTAGGATAGTTGATTTATTATTTGGCCTGTATATTCTTTCGGTCCCTCCGTGTGGGGGCGTATTGTAATAAGTGTGTGTGGGTGTGTGTATGTCTTCCAATCCCACGTCTTTCTTCCCTTTTATTTATCCGCTTATGATGGTTAGACTAGGGCATATTTAAATTAGCATACCTTATGCTATCCATGCGTGCATCCATGCATTCGTCTTACATGCACCGGGCTCGGTACATCATACTAACTGCACTTGTATTTCAATTCCAAGTTGAATACCTGTTAGTTGCAGCATTTCACATGCCATCTTTAGGATAGCCGAGTCTATTATAGTTGCATTTTGCATGCGTTGCATTAGCCATTTTAAACTAGGGTCATGCATATGATTACTAACTAGTTTCTGTTTTGGCTTGGAGTACTCTGTAAGTTTTTATGCTTTAGCATACAGCATGCGTGTGAGTGTTGCCATAATAGCACGATTACCATGAGGCTAGCTGCTTATGTGATATAACTACCTGAATGCCTGTGGGTGAAGGTTGGATTGTTTGAGTTGGAATAACTCATTGAAATCCGTGTTTTAGCCTACTTGCGAGTAGCAAATCCCAAAGCGTTTTCCAAACAAACGGATATGCAATGTTTCATTCCAAATTAGGCAATCTAGTCTATACTTGTTTGCTGTGCGCATAACGTAGTAATTCTAGGCTAATAACTGGAATAAGAACACATAACGTTTTCAAAATAAAAAATCACGGTTAGTAGAGGCCGATTTTCGGATCAGGTGAGAGGGGGTGCTCATAGCTGACCTTCCCCAATCGTACCCAAGTTCCCGAGCCGAGGCAACTTTGGTGATGATGGACATGTGGCCTTTGGCATCGAGTCGGGGTTTCCTAAATTCCCCCATTAAAAAATATTTAGGTGGCAACTCTGTATCTGGCAAAGCAGTCCATGTTTGGCACTTCTTTTCTAAAAATCTGTTTTCTCAAAACGATTTGCCGGATTTGGACTCTTTGGTTCAGATTAAGAACCGCAACAAAATTTAGTCCGAACTGTAGTGGGGCCCGAGGGCGCGTCTACAGCAGCGGGTATTCTCCAATGGTGATGGGAAGATTGATGGAGCCTATGGAGGTCACCCGATCTCCAGTGAAGCCAACCAGTGGGGTTTGGAGAGGGGACAAACTTTCTTCCCCGACCTTGAGCTGGCGATAGGTGTTTAGGAAGATGATGTCTGAAGAGCTACCGTTGTCGACGAGAACCTATCTGACCAAAATTGGAGAGGAGGGCAGAAATGATGAGGGGGTCATCATGGGGGTAATGGATGCCTGTGCAGTCGGCCTCCGTAAAGGTGATGGGTTCCATCCACTGCTTGGGGTGTTTGAAAGGGCGGTCCAATGTGGCAATTTCTTTATTTGAGCCCTGCCTTATTTTTCTGAGTTTTGCCCGTTGAGCCGAGCGGGATGGTCCTCCACAAGCAAGCCCGCCAGCAATAACTCTGATCTCTCCAACTGGGGGGGCAGGGTTGTCTTAGCCCCGGGGTTACTGTGGGGGTCTATTATGACCTTGGTTAGGTTGTGCGAGTTGTCGATGAGGGGTGCGCCGGTGGTTGCTCCTGGTAGGTTCAGTCCTTTGCCTTTGCTGAGGACGGGCTGCCGTGAACCGACTGAGATGCCCCTGACATATCAAGCCCTCGACCTGGTCTTTGAGGTTAACACACTCCTCGGTATTATGGCCATGGTCCTGATGAAAACGGTAGTATTTGGACTGGTCTTGCTGGTTGGAAGGAGACCGTGACGGTTGGGGTCATTTTAGGGGATAATCTCGTTGGATCTGGTTCAGGACTTGTTCCATGGAGGAATTGAGGGGTGTGTATCGTTCGAATCAGCCGGGCGGTCGAGTAGGCGCCAACCGGTCTGCTCGAGCAGGTCGGTTGGTATACTGAGGTGTTTGGTGAGTGTACTGGGTGTTTTTGGTTTCAGAGTCCTTTCTCTTTTCTCTGGGGGTCGCGTTTTTAGCTGTAGGATCTTGTCGGGCGGCTAGGGAATCTTCAGCGTTCATGTATTTTTGGGCTTTGGAAAGTAGGGTTGCCATAGAGGTCGGGGGGTTTTTGGAGAGAGGAAAAAGGAAATCAGATGATCGTAGACCAGCCATGAAAGCCGTGAGAATGACCTTGTCGTCGTTTTCCGCTACAAGCAGGGCTTCGGTGTTGAAGCGAGTGACGAAGCTGCACAGCAACTCCCCCTCGGTCTGACAGATGTTGAGGAGTTGGGTTGCCGAACGCCGCTGGCACTGGGCACCAATGAAATGGATGAAAAAGGAGTCACTTAGGTACTGGAAAGTAGAGACAGAGTCTATCGGCAGTTGACTAAACCAGAGTCGAGCCGACCCTTTAAGCGTTACGGGGAAAGCCCGACACATGATCTTGTTAGGGAATGCATGGAGGACCATGAGGGTCCTGTAAGTTTCTAAATGGTCGACCGGGTCTGTTGTGTCGTCGAAAGAGTCGAGCGAGGGCATTTTGAACATAGGAGGTAAGGGTTTGTCCCTGATGGAGGCAATGAACGGTGAGTTGGCTGTGGTAGATGGTTTATTCTGTATGTTCTGCATGACTCCTTGAAGTTGGAGTTTCATGGCTCGGAGTTCTGCATCCTAGAGAGGAACATTGTCACCACCGGAATGCAGTGGAGGTTGGACACTACTGGCCTCTCCCTTGGGGGTGGGTGCCTAGACTGATGGATGTGGGGCCCGAGGTGGCGGGTTCATATCTGGAGGAGGGGGTCGCAAGCCTTCCAATTTGGATGGGTGGGGCTGTTGGATAGGATGGCTCGGGGTTCGTTCTTGGTTGGATGGGATATCTTGAGGTGGAGGAGGAGGGATGAGAAGGTCTCTTTGAAGCAAAGTATTGATCAGGGCTTGGTTTTGCTCGGCTAAGTGGTTAATGCTGTTGGTGAGTTCTGTGAAATACTATGGTGGGTTGTTTGGGTTAGGAGGGTCGGCTTGGTGGTTGGCAACATTGTGTTGAGAAGCCATGGATCTAGTTATGACCATCCACCTTGGTGGGTGGCAGGTAGGGGTTATCGGGAAGGGGTCTCCGGCGACAATGAGCACAACTAGTGCACGGAGCGAAAGGTTTCCCACAGACGGCGCCAACTGATGAAGCAATGAGTTCCAGACGGAACGAGTCGGTTTGATCCACGCTTCCCAAACTGGTGTTCGAGATGCCGAGCCCCACGGAGAGACCTACACAAGAGTTCAACAGGGAACGGGGAGTCCCCCAGCGAACCCTCCGACAAGCAAGTTAGAAAAAAAGAGATGGAATGTAGAGATAGATTAGTGATAGAGGAGCTTAACCCTTTGCCTTGTTTTCAAAACTTGCTTATATCCTCTACTAATCATTTCCTTGTCCCTTCCGATCTGTCATGTTGGCCGAAAGTCTATGTTCTAGCTTGCCTTGTTCGTGGTGAGGCCGTTCTGTTCCGACGGGGAGGGGTTATCACAATAAATGCTGCAGGGAACTTCATTAATGGCTGATGTGTGGTGCAATAACTTTGCAGGATCTTTGTCTGCTGATGTGGTTGGTTCTACTCTTGACAACTTTCTGGATGTCATTGGTTCTTAATGCCACGTTAAGCTCCAGCACTGTTGGGCTTTAGTGTTTGAATTATGTATTGGGCTCTAAG
Organism: Camellia granthamiana; assembly: GCA_036172215.1. NCBI lineage: Eukaryota > Viridiplantae > Streptophyta > Magnoliopsida > Ericales > Theaceae > Camellia > Camellia granthamiana. The sequence continues at coordinate 48,307,901 of CM069904.1, forward strand.
TGATAGGCCAAACGCTCCTATAGGCCCACCTATGTCAAAGATGATTTCTTGAAATCTGTTGGTTATTGGGAATCAAGCCAATAATCTTCTACTAACTGAGCTCTTCAGCCACCTGTTGTGGATTATGTTCCGTTTTGAAATGCTTTGAGAATGTCATCGCTATGTATATGCTTGTAAGTTCGATTTTATTACTATATGCAAATTATATTACGTTCCAAATGAGATTGTGCTTGGTTTTAAATAAAGCTCATCGGTGTTCATTCATTTACCATTTTACTATACTACTATTCACTGGGCTTTAGCTCACCTCTCTCCTCCTATATATATGTAGGTGATGGCGAGGATCCTGTTATGGATGAGAGATCGAGCTAGAAGTCTTTTTCTTTTGTTTTTCTACTTTTGGGAGTTAGAGTTTTCAGACCAAGACCTTGTTTTCGAGTTTTGGTTTTTATTAACTGTATATTTGTAAATATTGTACTTTCCTTTCGAATGTTGAACTTGTAAATGTCATATATAAATAAATAAAGTTGCTTGCTATATCATATGTTCTATGTGCTCTGGATGGATTCTTAGTAATTAATGGACAATGATGTATTTTCGCATAAGCCCCAAAGTTTTTGTCTAACCTTGTTTCGTCTTGTTAGGCCTTTGGTAGTTTGACACTACTGGTCGGTCATAATTACTATCCTGTTTTAGGGCAGGATGGGGTCGTGACAAAGTGCCACGCCCCCAACCCACCTCTGAAGGTTAGAGAGGTGACCGGCCAGTAATCTTAGATTTCTGAAGCCTTATTCTGACAAATCACAAAATATTTAATAACATAATGGGGCCCTTAAGCGGAAGCATTCAAACAATAATAATTCAGTCCATTAAGCAGTGCATAATTGATGTGAAAGAAATGCACACATATCATTACTTAAACTTAACATTATCTACATTAAATGCAAAAGAGCAAATATTTACAAACAAAAGTACATGATACATGGACTATTTCAAAAGCTTCCTAAAAGGAGGCAAAACATAAGCCTCGACTCAGAGGCGCCATTAACCAAATTGCTTCACAAAAGGTTCTTCCATAAGCAAAATTCTAAGGTTGTTTCTTATGCTGATCCCTACATACATATAGAGGAAGGGGGCGAGCTGACGTCTAATGAGTAATGTAATAACCCGACCCTCGTACATGTTTTCTGGTATACTTTCAGTCCCCTATTCTATGCATTCATATGCTTACTGTGAAATTTTATGTGAAACTAAGTGAATCTTATGAGTATAGATTCATATCTATCTAATAGGAGAACAATTTGTTACAATTAGAATGTTTGGATCAGAAATTGGAAGCCTTAGAGGCTTGATAATCTGAAATTGATTTTATATTTGGGATTAGCAAGATTTTTAAGTCATAATATGATTTTCTATGAAATTTTGATTTGGAATGATTAAACTGATTGGATTTTGTCCTTATTCACTTTTATATAAGCTTAGTGACTTAATCAATTGACTTAGGATTCTTGAACCCTAAATATCTTCTTCTGAGAGAGAGAAGTGAGGTTGAGAGAAAGAACCAAGGGGAAAGAAGTTCTTCAAGGAAGGAGAGTAGGAATTGAGAGAGTTTGTAAAGATTTGGGCCAAGGTATGTATGAATCACCTTCTCCTTAACCTCTTCTTAACTTCTCTTACTTTCATGGAATTTGTCATTGAAATCAAGTGTGTGAATATTGTTCTCTTGAGAAGCATTCTTAACATTTAGTTGTTTTGAAGGTAAATTGGGTTAGAAAGAGGAATGGTAACTTATTCCTTGGATTTCATGTTGAAATTACATATTTGTACATGTATGTTGTTTGTATGTTAAGGGGAATTGAATTGTGCGGTGAAACCAAAAAGGGATTAATGTAATTGGGCGTGTAATTCATGATTTTTGTGGTATTATATACTTGTAATCCATGTTATCATGATGTTAAGCTATTATATTGCCTTAATTTCTCCTGTTTTGTGCCTTAGTATGTGCCTATTAAGTTGTGGAAATGTGTTGCTTCGAACTGCACCAAACTGGGTTAATCGCCGCACGTGTGGAGGTCATGGCCGCACGTGCGGAAAATGGAGGATTTTGGGTCTTTGGCTACTGCTAAAAAGGCACGTGCGGGGCTTTACTGCCGCACGTGCGGGACCAACCGCCGCATGTGCGGGGCTCACAGCCGCACGTGTGGCCCATGCCGCAAAATTTCATCTGCTCCGTTTTACGTGCTTGACCCTCTGATATTTTTGAAATCTGTGTTTGATGCTTTTTGATGCTTGTAAATTCATTCGAATCGAAGCAAGTCAAAAGAATGATTTAAAAAGGAAAGAGAGAACTAATTTGTGAATTGTGCATGTATGTAGGTCACAATCCGGGAGGAACTAACACTCCACTGCAGCACAGTGAGTAATAGTAGTGTAATGCTATGCTATGCTTACTTCTCGTGCTTATGATTTACATATGGTTGTCGAGAATGACGTATACTACGGCTATTGCGCTCTGATTGAATTGACGAAACCGATGAAATGGTGACATTGATATGGACCTATGGTCATTCTGTATAAAAGTGGGCCCCAGGGTCGTTATGATGTGAATTGCTCTGCCCCTATTAATGTAATGGTACATTCGCCTTCTGATCATCGTTAATATTAATGTTCTGCTATTCGCGAGACAACTATGTCAACTTATAATAAACCATGGGAAAATCTAAATGCATCATTGGGTAGTAGTACTCTAGTAGTACGTTTTGTTTATTGTTGATAGTTAATATTAACATTTTGCTATCAACAAGTTAGCGGTATTGATTCATGACGAATAGATGGAACGTATGTGCATTATGGAACTATGGTATCTATGTATCTGTGGAATCGTTCAATCTGTTAATAATTATCATTAGCACTCTGTTAAATGCAAATTAACTATGTTAACTCATGCGAATGATTGAAAGAATCTGTATGCCTCTGTATAATCTGTTAGGCCAATGGCCGATCTGTATAATCTGTTGGGCCTGAAGCCGCTCTGCACAATCTGTTGATATTTGGGCCCAAGGCCATTCTGGAATGTTTACAAGATAAGGTTAATTATAGGACCTCTGCACTTATACACGTTATAAATATTGCAATTCAAGTTTAATTATTAAATTGTTTGAGTGCTATTATTCACTGAGCTTTGCTCACTTTGTGTTATGTCTATTTCTGTAGGCAATCAACCTGGAGGTCGGTCTTAGTTCAGCTTTGGTCACCCCTTCTTGGTCAAGCCGTGTAGGGAAGCTTATGTATTTTGTGGGGTTCCCTTAATGACCCCTAGTTTGGTCCTTAATCTTCTGTCTAATGCAATTAGTCGTGTATAATCTCCCTACCAATATTTTTGCTGTATGCTCACATGTGGGCCTGGTTCTGTATATATGTGCCCATATATGTTATTGTGTGAATGCAAATATCTACTCCCTGTATATCTGTCTATCATATGAGGAACTGTTTACTGGCACATGGAGATCCTGACATATAGGTGTGAGCTCAATGGATGTTAATTTATATGATTTTATGTTATTAAATGCTTCCGTTCAGGCCCCATATATTGTATGTATCGAATCAACTGTCCGTTTCTGAAGTGATCATGCCCAAACTTTTAGGGGCAGGTTTGGGGCGTGACAAGTAAGATCATAATAAAATGGTTAATGAATGAGTTTCAGGTATTCTTAAAACATTCATAATATTTTCATATCACATTTCAGAACTTTTAAAGAAAAATCTCACCAAAATATTCAAAGATCAATACATTATGTGGTAAATCCATTAGAGTAGAACAAAACGAAAATTTCTAGCTATAGTAGAACAGAACAACCATATCAGGTTGTGAATAGAACATAGATCTTTGTGGGCCAAGGCACATAAGAACGTCCCCCAATGGGTAAGACTCATACCACAATAGATATAACAAAATAAGAAATACTCATTCATTCAGAACAAAATACAGTTTTCATAAAACATCTAATATCATAGCATTTTTGAAACTACTTTTACAAACTTCACAAAGATATTACTCACAGTTGGCTTGTGTTGCTACTACTCCTCAATGGTTCCGACCTACATAATAAAGTGTAAACATTGATAAAATGAAAGCAATTAATTGAACTTAACTTCTCTTTTCGAATTAACTTAATTTATGCTAGTTTCTAGCTTTGATCAATTCTCGATTAGATTTAATACATGCATAGGGATGTCCAGAGGGTCAAAAGGGTCAAAAAGGAAACAAAATTAAAAAAACTCTATTTTCTGCACGTGTGGTTATTTCAGCACTGAGAGCCCTATTTTGGGGTGTTGGCCGCACGTGAACGACTTGCAGCCACGCGTGCAGGGGTTGCAGCCACACATGCAGTTCTAGGTAAAAACGTGATGTACGAAATTTCTTCAAAGTTTAAGCTTCCAACTCTCAATTTCTAAGCTAGGGTCCATGCAAGACTCATCCCAAAACATGTAAATTCATTGATAAACATGAAAATGTAATAAATTTTGAAATCATTTGCATCAAAACTTCATTTAATTTCATGACTCAAATCAAAATTTTCACAAACTTAATGTTTTTCCAAAAACTCTACTTTCTTTTCCTTCAAAACATGAAATTGTGGTTGTAAACTTTTGAAACTTAAGAAAATATGAATAAATGTGAGTTCTCATGCATCAAGGACTTCAAAAAGCAAATCAAAATGAAGAAATTCAAAATTATTTCCATAATTCATCAACCAAACTCAATTTCATCCCTCGTTTCTCAATTTCTTCCAAATTACATCTATTTGATTCCAATTTCCTCTTCTTTTCAGATGTTAGAAGGATTAGCTACAAAGATTAAGCCAAAATTCTTACCTAGAGTTCTTTAAAGGATGAATTTCTTGGTGAACTCTTTAAATTTCCCCTTTCTCTCTTTCTTTCTCTTCTCTTGGTGTCCTTGAGTTCTCCAGCAAAAAAGTGAGCTCTCTACTCTCAAACTCAAGAAAACTCTCTAACTCGTCATCTATTTAATTGAGTAGGATTAGCTTAATCTCTAATTACACATTAACTTAGTTAATCAGTTGTCAATCCTAATTAATTATGTTTAACCAATCTAATTAATCTCAATTAAGTCTTAATTTAATTATTCTTAATTTGTACTAATCTTGCTTAATTTTTAATTAAACACCCATTGGGCTCTACTTATTAGACTAAAACTATTAAACTTCTCACTTAGGGGTTTTTGAGTCATCTAAATGTTCAATTTCTAATTCAAAACAAAATCCCCTAATAATATATCACATTCAAATAATGCAAACAAAATAAGAGTACTTACTAACATGAATGAATGTATGAATGTTATGCATGACTCAGTTATCACACAAAGAATCTTGCTTGAAAGTGAATCATGAACTCTTGAACAAACTCCACAAGCGATGGAGTAAACTATTAGAGTTTTACCCACACAAGTTATAGTAAAAAGATTGTATATTTTATTGGAAGAGAGAATGTATAAAGTTTATATTTTATATATTTTAATACAGAACCTAAGTTCTGTTTATATATCTACTACTATTTTAAAAGTCTAAAGAGCAGATATGCTTTCTACTTTTTTCATATCCTGAAAATACCCTCCCAAACTTATTAAACGTCACAAAACAACCTACATCTACTGAACAACCAAACACCTTTCGAAATTCAAACACCTTCAAACATCATAATATGATTATTTTTTTTTTTTATAATAATTATACTACTTTTCTACTTTTCTTCTATTCCAAAAATACCCTATTTATAATTGGATTTGAATGAAATGGCAAGCATGAAGCATTGCCACATTTGAATGAAAAGACATGTATCTACGACTATGACAAGAGAGTGGCTTATTTGTAGTTTACCAAAAAATTAAATTGTCCAGTCTTGTAAATAAGATGATGCCACTTCATCATTTTGTCAACAGTTCAGATTGCATTAAAGAAAAAACGTAATAGGAACTCATGGAGATAGAACTTAATAGATAAATAGCACAATGGAAGCAACAATAATATATCAACAATAACACAATAATATCATTACAGGTTTTAATTTTTCATAAGGTTCATTTCTCTAAGTTCATTTAGATAATTCCCCTTGGAATGTCATCCTTACCTAACCTCTAAGCAAGGGTCATGAGGCTATTCGGACTCCCTCTTGGTATATTAGAACATACTGGTAAATTCCAAGGATGCCTACGCTTTGAATTACATATTCAGACTGTAACATTATTGGTTAGCCCCATGGGAATGAACTTCCAAGAATGCTGTGTGAGACCCTCATTGCCACCTTTATGTCATAACCAAATCCATTTAAAAGCCAGAATATGCCTTGTATCATCTTAGGGTTTCACAACACTCTTGTACAAGATTTTCCAACTAGGTCCATGCTCTGAAGCAATCGGCCTACAATCGTTCCAAAATTTTCAAATCCTTTACTATTTCATAACCGTTAACCCAAACCATCCGATTAAATATCCATGATACAACTTAATAACAAATAATGAAATATTATTTATCAACTATCCATCTCACATGAATGCAATCCTAACAAGTAAAATTCCAGACAAACATATGAAACAAACTTTTTATCATATAAACTCAGATTTTGGAATTTCAAGCAATCTATCGACACAAAGAACATTACAAAATAAATAGTAAACGTTTGTTGAATTTTTTTGAAATTTTGATAAGTTGTAGACAAACAAGTTAGGCACATTTTCTAAGAGGGCTCAAAGCCATTTGACCACCGTAAAGGGGAAAGCAAATTCATAACAATGGGTTCGTCTAGATTTCATCATGTTTTGAGATAACGGTTGTTTTTTCTTTCTATACTTGATAAAAATTTATGAAACTAGTGGAATTTGAAAGACGACTTAAAGATCTAACTTTCCCAATTTGAATCACTTTAAAATTTGATTTGGGGATTAATCTGTGGCTTTGTGAAGCCGGGTTTGCTGCTGTCTCCTTAACAGTAGTGAAGACAAAATTACATTTTGGCTACTAATCTTTGTCAAATGATTTTACCAAAATTCACACACTATAAGGACATCTTAAAATATCTCCAGTGGCTTTTGATTTTTGAAATGTATTTCTATGAATTTATTTAAACATTTTTAAACCAAAGAAAAATTTTGACTTGCTGGAAATTTATTGTTTTGTGAGAATTAGCCCTTATGCTTATTTTTATTCACATGCAAGGTCATGCAACAATTTCTTAATATTACTCACATGTAAAACATATAAATTTCAGGCTATTTAACTCAAAAGGGAAAAATGGATGAAATACATTCATGAGGAGAGAAACATAAACACATGGACATGTATGCTCATTTTCTTCTGCTAGAAAGCTATCAACACTTCCTTCTTATGCTAATCACGCAAAACATAATATATTACATGAATTTTATTGTTTAAGAGAAGGATAGGGTTATAGTCTTCCTACTTTAGTAGTTTTTGAAGAGAAATCCTTTAAGGTAGCGTTTGGTTCACTGGAACGAAGTGGAATGGAATGGAATAATTATTTCATCAAAAATTTCATTCCCATGTTTGGTTTGACTAAAAAAATAATGAAAAATATATTGCAAATAAAATCATTATTCACCATTATAAGGGAATAATTATTCCATAGGAGAGCCAAAGGAATGGTCATTCTATTCCAATTGATTCTAGTAAACCAAATAGAGCATAAGTGTTAGGCTCATTCTCCTTTCTCTCTTTCTCACTATTTCTTTCCCTCTCCCTACTCACTTTCCACCGAATTTGTAAGGAGAGAGGGGGAGTTGAGCTTCTTTATATAGGCAAGAGGGAGCTATGAAGGACACATATTTTATATAAGAAAAAGGGTTTGCATGCAATCTTATAGGTTAGAAGTTTATCATCATGTCAATCTCTTTTCAAGAAGGTAATGATAGCAATTTGGGTTTTGCATGTCCACTAGATTGCTAGAAGTCTTCAACCATTTCTCTTATCAAGATGGGGTTTGTGAAAGGTGAAATTATCTCCACAGGAAAAAGCGAGATGACGTGTCCCTTCCTTGATTCTACAAGAAAAACCAAAGTTAGTTATCACTCCTGACCTAGGTACGTCGCGAGGACCCTTCGACAATCAAGTCAGTATACTAATCTGCCATGGATATAAGATAAGGAATGACTATCTGAAATGGGGTTTTTTTTGGATTACCTTCCTCCTCCTTTGTGCTTTACCTACTTCTCTTTTATAATTTTTTAGTTTTCATCGTGATTGTCTATTTCTCTTTTGATTGGAGGGTTCTGCCTTCATCAGAGGTCGCTTGAGCTAGTGGTCAACTTGCTTTGGCTACTGATCATTGGATCTATGTTTATCGGAGGTTACATTAGATCCTTTCTTATACTGCGATCCATGTTTATCGTTGGAGTGTAAGATAGGTCCTAAAAAGAATAAAGAGAATCTCCACACAAGGAAGATACGAGTGTGATGTCTCAAGTCATTGACTTGACGCGGTTATGTCTTTCAAACTATTTGTTTTGGTTCAGGTGTCTTGAACTTAGTATGACGTATCAATGTTTGGGGATTTGAACTCGTTTAATCTTCTTAACGTATGGTCGAGTTAAAATTTTTGAGTTTCAAGCATAAGGATGAAATCAGAGAGTGCATGAGTGTCTTGGTGAATTTTAGCCAGACAGGTGGTCCCACACGTGCAGTCTGGAGGGCTTGTACATGCGGTCTAGTGTTGAGAAAATTGAGATTTCTGTGAGGGGATCCCACACGTACAGCCAATGGGTTGGCACGTGTAATAGTTGAGTCATCCTAGATTTCTTCACTGTATGTAATTGCATGTGCGACCTAGGGTGCGGACAGGAGTTCCACATATGCTGTTGTAGACACCTCATTTTGACTAACCCTAAGACTTCAGATGCTTGCAAGCTTCTCGATGATAAAATGGTAATATCTCCATCCTTGAAATGTTAGAAATTGCTTAAGGTTTTTGTTATACCCTATTTTGGCCAAAAATTGACTTTTGCAAAATGACCAAAATACCCTTGAACTCGTTTTTTAGCCAAAAACCAGTTTATCTACCCTAAGAGAGGGGGAGGCCCAATTGCACTTAGATTGATGACATTTTTCAAAACTATTGACTGATTTTATCAAAAACATTGATCGAGAGGTAATTTGGACTTACTTGGGTCACAAGTAAGGAAAAGGTATGCAAAATGACCTAGCCATGCAAACCTACACCTAATTGACACTTGGATCATTGGCCGTTTGAACCTTGTGTGGCTATAGTTGGTTTGTGCGGCCATACTTCATATGTACGGTCCCATTTCCTTTGATAGATGAAAATGGAAAAATTTCAAGGATGGCAATGTGACATTTGAGGAAGGTGTTGTAGACATCCCATTTTGACTGACCCTTGGACTTTGGGCGCTTACAAGCCTCCTGTCACGACCCGAACCGGCCCCTATGGGTTAAGGCCATAACTGGCCAGTAATCACGAGATTACCTACGGCCTCAAACCAAATAAGACAAGACTCATCAGAGTAAAAGGGGCCAAACAGAAGCAAATTTAAAACTTTATCCATAGAGCCGTGCTTATATGCACGCCATAACATTCCATATGTACATATGTTAATAACTCACAACAGAAAGTGTAATGACATAAGATTCTATACAGACAGGATCATCCAAACTAAGTCAACCCATGAAAACTATATACAGACGTATTCAAAAACTTCGCCAACATGACAAAATATAAATACATAACGGAAGGGCGAAGACGGGTCTCGTGCGTGAGACACAAGGGCTGACTCTCCAAAAACCTTTGTAGTTCCTCACGGACTTCACTGGGGCTGGGTTTGGACTTCTCTTGGCTCACCTACAAACACATGAATGAGCGTGAGCGATAGCCCAGTGAATAATATCAAATACGGAAGTTGTACAAACAATATGTAGAACAACATGCTCCAAACGGCCTTGGGCCCAATTCATATTTCTATTTAACATATATACGATTTAATTCAAGTGGTTGTGGTTCTAAACATACTGGCCTTTGGCCCATTTATCTTTCATTCATGACAGAACGGCCTCTGACCCATTCATTCATGTCAAAATGACCTTCGGTCCATTTACTCTTGTCAAAATGACCTTCAGTCCATTTATTCGTGTCAAAACGACCTTCGGTCCATTCATTTATGCCAAAACGACCTTCGGTCCATTCATTTACGTCAAAACGGCCTTCGGCCCATACATTCGTGTCAAAACGGCCTTCGGCCCACTCATTCATGTCAAAACGACCTTAGGTCCATTTATTTCTATCAAAACGACCTTAGGTCCATTTATTCATATCGAAACGACCTTCGGTCCATTCGTTTACGTCAAAACGGCCTTCGGCCCATACATTCGTGTCAAAACGGCCTTTCGTATCAGACTGGCTCATAGGCCTTTCGTATCAGACTGGCTCATAGGCCTTTCGTATCAAACTGCCTCATAGGCCTTTCGTATCAAACTTTTCAAATCAAACTATGTCCACCATTCAAATTAATGAACTTTACAAAACTTACATAGAAGTAGCAATTGGACAATAACATAAGTCAGATATTACTCACAGTGATCGGCTTGTGGATTTGCCCTGGAGCTTGACCCTACACATTTCGTGAACACAAAAGGGTCACTAACAGTTCAATCCGTTCTTTAATTCTCATATTCCTCTTTAGGCTTTATTCCTATTTCATTACTCATTTACAATGCTCAACATATGCCTAAGAGTGCTTACAAGTGAAAGAGAACGGAAAAATATAACACATAATGCATTTTCAGAATTTCAGAAAATAGGGTCCCCGCTCGAGCGGACCCTTAAGCCTGCAAAAGTGCTGGTTACCGCAAATTCCCGCTCGAGCTCGAACTCGGACGCTCGAGCGAACTGCCTGTCTACATAGCTCCCCGCTCGAGCGTCAACTTCCCCGCTCGAGCGGGAACCATGTCTGTCAAAAATGCTGGGAGCACGATTTTCCCGCTCGAGCGGCACTTCCCCCGCTCGAGCGGACACCAAAAATCTGGGTTTTCCAGATTGAGTTCTTGAGCTCCAATTCGATGTTCAAAGGTTCCAAATGCATGTTTAAGACTCAAACTTCATATATTTATGTACTAACTTGGTACAAACACCAAACTACATCACAATGGAGCTCAATTTCACAATTTAACACATGCATGGCTCAAATTGACACCAAACTCAATTCTAACATGCACATTCATGCATTCAAAGCTCTTATCTTCATAGATTGTACATGCATGTGATGTCTAGCTCCCATTCTCAACTTAGATGATACCAATGGTGATTATACATGAGCTTTAACTACAAATTTACATGGATTTCAAGCTCAATCATGCAAATTCCAACAATTACATACATGCATGCATATATGGTCTTCCAATTCAACAAAATAAACTCAAAACATGCTCTTGACCATCAATTAGCTTTGGAACACACAAAATTATACCTTAAACTCATGAATTCAAGAATTAATTGCTTACCTAGAAGCCCAATCTATGGTTAATTCTTGAACTAGGCTTCAATATCCAAGCTTGAATAAAAAATTCACAAGTCTCCCCCTTTCTCCCTCTAATAGCTGGCCTTCTCTCTTTCTAGAGAGTTAATCAGCCCAAAATGAAGATAAAAGGAGGAAATTGAGTGTAAGTGCCCTTTTACATAAATTCCCACTAGCCACAATTTAATAATATTAAACAATTTGAGCACAATGCCATTAAATGAATCAATTTAATCTGACTAGAATCAATTTCTAATTAAATTTCACCGTAGGCTCTAAAAATTACGCTAATCACAAAGGCGTAGTTAATTTTGGGTTCTGTGGCCGATAGGGCCCTCAATTTAATTCCCAAAGTAGACTATTCAACAGATATTCCTACGGTAAATAGATAGAACTTCAAAACCACATATTTTCATATAATGGAACACAAAATAATATCAAAACACATAATCACATCATATTAAGGACCAATTAACATATTACGGAACAGGGGTATTGCAGTCTTCTCCCATTTAGGAAGTTTGGTCCTCCAAACTTAATTCACCTTTAGTCAAAAACAATTCAAAATACCCTCTTATTCAATGGTTCCAATCCTTTTTATAGTTATCTACTTAGTTTTAAGATCAAGTAACACTCTATTCTCAATCAGTCGAAGACTCAACTTTTCCTCCATACAAGACTTGTATGGTGTCACACCAAACTAGAGTGTAGGCTGTGGTTGTAAGCAAAGTTTGTCAACAATGGATAGATCTCCCAACTCCCCGAAAAATCTACTGCACATATTTGGAGCATTTCTCTCAAAAGTTCTTTCTAGTTACACTTCGATTTTCGGATGGAAAGTAGTGCTGAATCCCAATTCAGTTCTCATTGCCTCTTGAAGGCTTGTCAAAATTCAAACACATTTTAAAATTTCTGTCTAAAACAATAGATACTGGGACCTCATGCAAACGAGCAATCTTATTGGTATAACAGTGACTAGTCTACAAGCATCTTACGAAAATTTCACAGGGAGGAGACAGGCAACTTAGTAATCCTATATTCAAAAACTCAAACGGGACTTATACCTTAGGTGCTCAAGGTAGCCCTACAACAAAATTCGTAGTCACATATTCCCATTTCCATTCCAAAATAGAGAGATTGAAGTAGTTCCGCCACTATCTGATATTCGGCTTCGACCTGTTGGCCCCGAAAAATACTTAAACACACATTCACCAATTACCCTCTTCAAAGTAGGTCACTAACATATTTATTTCAAATGTCATCTAACTTGTCACAGAAGTTCGGTCTATTCCCTTGTCACAAAATTTCAATTCATTCTTCAATAGTTCCACAATTCACAATCCGATTCGGTATTTAGTCCAGTGACTCATCACAGTTATCCAAGGTCAATCAAAAGTCTTCAGAAATTCAAAGTGGATCCAGACACCGATTCCCTAACCAACAAAGGTAGTATCGAGGCAATTACCCATACAACGCATATAGTCCGTATATCTCCATAGTACCAATTGTAAAATACAACAACACTGAGGTAGTCGACTTCTAATAGAATACATGTATTCTCAGTTCATTCAACAGTTTACAGTTTGCAATTCACAATTCAATTCAGTATTCAATTCTCTGTTCCATCGAGTCTTTCTACTTTATCTGACAGTCGTCAAAAGCATAAGGCAATTCATATATGTAAATCCCCATGATGTCAAAGGCATTATCAAAGGAGTCAATCGCATGTTAAACACAATTCACACATTCTCAGGGTTCCAATCACATAATATAATGACACTGGGTAGTTATATACAAAGCGTACTGATTTCACGCACTTTTCGGACAATCAGGGTTTTTCAAAGTTTCTTGGATGTTAAAACATTTACATAATACTAAAGGATGACATTCCGAACAAAACAAAGGAATAATTGTCTCGGAATCGAAGCACACCCGTTCGCGACCGTTGGTGGCCGATTCCATATCGATTAGTCAAACCCACCCGTACGAAACCGTCGGTGGCAAAATGTATCTCAATCAAAGGTGCTACATAGGCTTAACGTCCCCTAGCACGAAAGGACACTCTAAGAATGTCATCAAAGCAACACAACACCATTCACTATAACCTGATTTCTCCAAAATCTGATAACACTGAAGCAACCACTCTCCCTTGCAAAACATGTTCTGCTCAGTCAAAGACAAATGTTCAGTACTGCTCAAAATCAAATCAATTTACCGTTATCGGTTCCCATAGCGTCAAACAAACAAAATGGAACAACATCCTTACGACACCCAATCACGGGGTTTGTACAATTCGGTTCATTTTTAACACATATGTCCTCAATAGTTGGGGATTGGTTCTCAATGGTGCGTTTGGTTAGGTCAATCTGTTGATAGTCCACAAAAGGTCTTTCCAATAAGTCGAGTGTTCCAAACGAATTCAAGTTTTGGGTCTATCAGTTTTTCTGCCAAGAATAATCTGGCTATTTATTCACAAGCAATTCTTAATCCCCTTTTTACAAAATCAAATTAGATAGAGGGTCTTATCGGTCGGTCCAAGCAAAGGTCTTGTCAGATTAGATCGAACAAAGGTTCCATCAAATTATATCAAATGAGGGTTCCATCGGAACAATATCAGGCAAAGGTTCTATCGGATCGAATCAGATAAAAATTTTCTCAAATAGGGCACATTCAGTTCTGTAAGGCATACTTCGTTTGCTTAGGTACATGGTTGATAGTTTCTCAACTGCCCTAAGTTCATCACAACTGTTCATATCAAAGCATTTCAAGTCATGTACAATATGGCATCGACTACATAAATTCGGGGGTAGTTGCATAAACGTGCAGTTATTCATATCAGGAGGTATGTACCATAATCAATACAACAATTCCCAAACAAGTCTTATATACAAGCACATGGTGCACAGTAACACATTAAACAGAGTTCCTTCGTTGTACATAAGATAGGGTCTGTTACGCAAAAGTTCCAAATTAGTCACAAAATGTAGGTTTATGAGTCGAGCCCAGTATAGTCACATAATCCAATCAATTTTCTACCAATCAAAATGCATGGTCTCGTAACTTGCAGAGTTTATTATTTGGGGTGCTCAACTCAATTATACAATCACAAAGTCACAATTCCAGTGGTTTAGTCATTGAAGACAGTAACATAGCAAATCAACCTGAGCATAGGTTTAGATATACATGTGCATGTGTAGAGTCAATCAATATCCCAAAACGTATTTCACAAATTTCCCAAACGGGGCATATATCTCCAATGAACACGGTCTCGATCATATAGGTCTAACCAATCCAGATACACATGCAGCAGATATGGAAAAATATGCCGATCCGAATCAAATAATATCCCAAGCAAAGATGTACGTGTGTACTAATTCAGAATCAATCAACACATGAGCATTTGTTCATAAACAGTATAAATACCTGGGATAGCTTTCGCAGTATTTCGAGCACTTTCTGGGATGAGTGCAATTACTCCATCCTGAGTAGCAATTCCTACCACTGGTACGAATCTAGCTGAGACAGAAGATTTATTCACATTTTGTTCAGTTCGGGGACAGTTCTTTACCATACGGTCCATTTCACCACACCTATAACGAACCCCAGAAATCCGATAACAAACTCCTCGGTGTTTCGTACACTGGTGGTGGCAAAGGTTCTCGCCGTAGCAGCAACTGACGTTGTCGTCTTAAGATTCCTGCCATTTCTTGTACCATTCTTTCCAGTCTATCAAGTCGGACTGCGGAAGAGCCCTCCAGCTCGTATGCCCTTAATTTAACCATCCTCTACACAATTCTCACTAAACCTTGCCAAATACTAGGATGCCCAATACAAAAATAAATACAGATACACATAGTCATATTCGTACATAGGCACGTCTTTATATTCTCATTTCACATATTGTACGCAATTAATCACATACGTAACAGATAATTGCATACTAATCAAATATCACATGCTGAACATTTACTAAGTAGTTATATACTCAAATCATGTTCATATTCCACATAGACACCCATTGGTAGAATCGGATGCACATAAACAACTTTTCGTGATTCATATATTCATGTATGTGCATTATATCAAAACAAACTTGTTGTACACCTTAGTGTAACAATTCATATCTCATATTCCAACCATGTGTGGTACTTCCTTTAGCGTAACATAACATGTTGGTCAAGCATAACAAGTTCCATAATGGAACCTCCGGTACTAAGTAACAGATCTCATACATAGGCCACGGTATTGTTTCCCCCGGGCGAGGGCCTCATGACCATAAGCCACAGTATTATGTCCCCTGGGCGAGGGCCTCTACTAAGGATACCACAATTTCGTTCCAGGAAAATTTGGACAATCATTCATACAAAACATAGCATTCCAGGGTACTTGTCATTTCATATCATCAACAAATATTTAAAGTTAAAAATAACTTTACGGAGTTCTTACTCATTATCTGATTAAACTCGCATTACATTTTATACAAAAGGTACACAAGTATGTATATACTAAGAAGCACATATACTCAGATAATTTGCAATGCAAGTAGTTCACAACTTACACGTATAATTGTTCATATCAAAACATTTTAGCATATAATCCATGCTTCCAAATTCATATTTATCACATGAATGCATCCTAGATCTTATCTAGACACTTATTGCTCTTTTTGGACAAGTGTGTGAGTTATTAACTCGTGCTCTGATACCACTCTGTCACGACCCGAACCGGCCCCTATGTGTTAAGGCCATAACCGGCTAGTAATCACGAGATTACCTACGGCCTCAAACCAAATAAGACAAGACTCATCAGAGTAAAAGGGGCCAAACGGAAGCAAATTTAAAACTTTGTCCATAGAGCCGTGCTTATATGCACGCCATAACATTCCATATGTACATATGTTAATAACTCACAACAGAAAGTGTAATGACATAAGATTCTATACAGACAGGATCATCCAAACTAAGTCAACCCATGAAAACTATATACAGACGTATTCAAAAACTTCGCCAACATGACAAAATATAAATACATAACGAAAGGGCGAAGACGGGTCTCGTGCGTGAGACATAAGGGCTGACTCTCCAAAAACCTTTGTTGTTCCTCACGGACTTTACTGGGGCTGGGTTTGGACTTCTCTTGGCTCACCTACAAACACATGAATGAGCGTGAGCGATAGCCTAGTGAATAATATCAAATACGGAAGTTGTACAAACAATATGTAGAACAACATGCTCCAAACGGCCTTGGGCCCAATTCATATTTCTATTTAACATATATACGATTTAATTCAAATGGTTGTGGTTCTAAACATACTGGCCTTTGGCCCATTTATCTTTCATTCATGACAGAACGGCCTCTGGCCCATTCATTCATGTCAAAACGACCTTCGGTCCATTTATTCGTGTCAAAACGACCTTCGGTCCATTCATTTATGCCAAAACGACCTTCGGTCCATTCATTTACGTCAAAACGGCCTTCGGCCCACTCATTCATGTCAAAACGACCTTAGGTCCATTTGTTTCTATCAAAACGACCTTAGGTCCATTTATTCATATCGAAACGACCTTCGGTCCATTCGTTTACGTCAAAACGGCCTTCGGCCCATACATTCGTGTCAAAACGGCCTTTCGTATTAGACTGGCTCATAGGCCTTTCGTATCAGACTGGCTCATAGGCCTTTCATATCAAACTGCCTCATAGGCTTTTCGTATCAAACTTTTCAGATCAAACTATGTCCACCATTCAAATTAATGAACTTTACAAAACTTACATAGAAGTAGCAATTGGACAATAACATAAGTCAGATATTACTCACAGTGATCGGCTTGTGGATTTGCTCTGGAGCTTGACCCTACACATTTCGTGAACACAAAAGGGTCACTAACAGTTCAATCCGTTCTTTAATTCTCATATTCCTCTTTAGGCTTTATTCCTATTTCATTACTCATTTACAATGCTCAACATATGCCTAAGAGTGCTTACAAGTGAAAGAGAACGGAAAAATATAACACATAATGCATTTTCAGAATTTCAGAAAATAGGGTCCCCGCTCGAGCGTGGACTTCCCCGCTCGAGCGGACCCTTAAGCCTGCAAAAGTGCTGGTTACCTCAAATTCCCGCTCGAGCTCGAACTCGGACGCTCGAGCGAACCGCCTGTCTACATAGCTCCCCGCTCGAGCGTCAACTTCCCTGCTCGAGCGGGAACCATGTCTGTCAAAAATGCTGGGAGCACGATTTTCCCGCTCGAGCGGCACTTCCCCCGCTCGAGCGGACACCAAAAATCTGGGTTTTCCAGATTGAGTTCTTGAGCTCCAATTCGATGTTCAAAGGTTCCAAATGCATGTTTAAGACTCAAACTTCATATATTTATGTACTAACTTGGTACAAACACCAAACTACATCACAATGGAGCTCAATTTCACAATTTAACACATGCATGGCTCAAATTGACACCAAACTCAATTCTAACATGCACATTCATGCATTCAAAGCTCTTATCTTCATAGATTGTACATGCATGTGATGTCTAGCTCCCATTCTCAACTTAGATGATACCAATGGTGATTATACATGAGCTTTAACTACAAATTTACATGGATTTCAAGCTCAATCATGCAAATTCCAACAATTACATACATGCATGCATATATGGTCTTCCAATTCAACAAAATAAACTCAAAACATGCTCTTGACCATCAATTAGCTTTGGAACACACAAAATTATACCTTAAACTCATGAATTCAAGAATTAATTGCTTACCTAGAAGCCCAATCTATGGTTAATTCTTGAACTAGGCTTCAATATCCAAGCTTGAATCAAAAATTCACAAGTCTCCCCCTTTCTCCCTCTAATAGCCGGCCTTCTCTCTTTCTAGAGAGTTAATCAGCCCAAAATGAAGATAAAAGGAGGAAATTGAGTGTAAGTGCCCTTTTACATAAATTCCCACTAGCCACAATTTAATAATATTAAACAATTTGAGCACAATGCCATTAAATGAATCAATTTAATCTGACCAGAATCAATTTCTAATTAAATTTCACCGTAGGCTCTAAAAATTACGCTAATCACAAAGGCATAGTCAATTTTGGGTTCTGTGGCCGATAGGGCCCTCAATTTAATTCCCAAAGTAGACTATTCAACAGATATTCCTACGGTGAATAGATAGAACTTCAAAACCACATATTTTCACATAATGGAACACAAAATCATATCAAAACACATAATCACATCATATTAAGGACCAATTAACATATTACGGAACAGGGGTATTACACCTCCTGATGATGAAATGGTAATTACTTCATCCTAAGAATATTTAAGGTTATTTGGAGTTGTTGTGTAGGCCTGTTTTGGCCGAAAATCAATTTTTTGCAAAAATGACCATTTTATCCCTAGCCAAAAATCAACTTTTTAACCCCAAGAAGGAGAGAGATGCCCGGTTGCACTTTGATTGAATATATTTTCCAAAATTAGTGGTAGATTTTATCAAAAACATCGATCAGAAGGCAATTCGGGTTTACTTGTGCCACAAGCAAGCTAAGGGTGTGGGACTTCGCACTTAAGGCAAAAATGTGAGTGCGCACATCCAAGTGCAATAGAGTTATTTTTGGTAACTCAATCTTGGTGCATTTCTAGTAGGAGGCAGAAGAGAAAGTGATAGGGGTTGCCCTAGTTTGCCTTCCATGTCTCTTAGTGCGTATATAAGCACCCTCTCCCCTCCCTTTTAAGGGATTATGAAATTGAGCCACTTTTGTGAGGTTTGAGGAGAGAAACACCACCCTTCTTCCCTCTAATTGTCTTGACTTCGAAAATACCACCCTCTATAGCAACTCTAACTTCAGAAAAGCCTCTAACGCTTCAAGGACTTGAACTATATCAGAAACCCTTTGCTTGAGGGATGTTTGCAAGCAAGAAACTTGAACTTTTCTTAAATTTTTCTGTATGTGCTCTTCGGTTCATTGAAACCAGCAGGTAAACTCTCTCATTCTCTTTATTTTAGTACCTTTTTTTGCTTACTCTTTAGTACGTAATCATGTAGGGGTGTTAGAATAGCATGTTCCTCATGTAGTTCTTCATCTTTGTTAAAGTTTTTAGCATTTTCTCGCACGTTTCATCTATTTCATGTAGCACAACATGTTTATCCATGTAATATTCAAGTATTAAGCCCGGTTTGAACCATGTAACACTCCACATATTTTTTATTTTTATTGTTAAATGTATTTTATGCATAGTCATCATATTAGTAGCCTCGAACCGGGCTTAGAAACATTCTTGTGTGTTTAGTTGTATATATACGTTCATATTTATTTATGTTTTTGCATGAAAGACACTGGTAGTGGGAACACAAGTAAATCTCATTGTCTTCCCTGGCATGTGCTTGCTATTTGCATTGTTTTCCAATTATGCAAGTTTGTATGCTCTTTATATGCAAAATGGGTTGTTTTGGATGTTTTTGTAAGTGTTGTTCATCTTAGTTCAAGTTTATAGTCATGTTTTACTTAAAACTCATTTTTCGTGGAAAATCTTTATTTTATTCAAAGATGTGGCATTATTCTTGCAACCAAAATAAATGACACTTCTTTTATTCAAACCACATAGTTTTAGGGTTAGTAAAGGTTTTAAGCTTAAAATGGATTGTATAAAATAATGAACCACTAAAATCATAAAATAGAAAGTGAGCAGAGGCCAATCTTCAGATTGGGCAAGAGGGGATCACTACAACAAAACTAACTATTCACGGCATCATGTTTACGACATACATTAAATGCATGTCGTAGTTAGTACATTCTACGGCATTTTTTTTTGCAAGCCGTTAATGTTTTGTCAATAACAGCATACATTCCATGTAAGTCGTTGATTCATATATTTATAGCATGCAAAAGTATGTCGTAAAAAATGTATGTTTTTACGACTTACAAAAATATGTCGTAAAATATTTGTACTTAAGATGACATACATTTCATATTGTAAAATATTATAACTTTACACGGCATACATTAACATGTCGTGAAAACTTTTGCAAAAAAAAAAAATAAAAAATAAAAAATCAATCCGATTTTTTTTTTTTTTTTTAATGGCATGCAAAAGCATGCCGTAAAAAATGTATATTTTCACGGCATACAAAAATGTCATAAAATATTTGAACTTAAGATGACATACATTTCATTTTGTAAAATATTATAATTTTACGCGGCATGCATTTGCATGTCGTGAAAACTTTTATTAAAAAAATTTCAATCCGATTTTTTTTTTTAATTTAAAAAAGCTAACAATTTCCAACTAAACCTCTCACCTTAAATTTTCCTAATTGAGGACAACATAAAAAATAATTTATACAATATTTTATAATTTAATGTCTCTTTTAAAGGATAATTGCACCCAGTGGGATTTTGGAAAAAAAAAATTACACAATCATGAAAACGTTTATAATTTTAATGATTAATATTTATATGGCTTCTCACTAATTTGTAATTATTATTTTTTTAAATTACCTTGATTTGATATTTTTCCTTCTTTTAATAATTTATTTATTTTTTATTTTTTAAATGTGCCTAATCTGAATACAACTAAAAAATAAAATATTTGTAAAAAAAATAATAAAATATAATATATATGAAATGTATTAAATTTTATATATTTTTGAATTTAGTGATTTTTTTAAAAAAATTTAAAAGTAAAACATTATTAAAATTAAAATAAAATATTTCTTTTAAGTATATATAAATTATTTGAATTTGAAAAGTAAAAAAAAAATTATTTAAAATATTACAATAACAATTTAGGCCCCCTTACTTTCTCACTCACTCTCTGGTCTCGATCTCTCTCTCTCTCTCTCTCTCAACCCCTCTAAACCCTAATCTCTCTTAACCAATCGAATCAGCCTTCTTCAGCCTTGATTTGATCTCAAAGCGATTGGTGATTCATGTCAGATCCAATCTCAGAGCGATTGGCAATTTCGATTTTGAGATTCCGAAGCTCCACTGCCTCCACCATCTGCACCGGCGAGGGAAGCAAGGACCATCGTCTACTAAGGTGAGCACCACCGTCTCTCTCTCTCTCTCTTTCTCTCTCACAGTTTCGTATTCTCTTTCTCTCTCCTTCAAGCTCTTCCCGTCGAGTTTGAGCAATTGGTTTTAGAATTCAGTTCGGTTTGATTGGTTCCTTCTATGTATGAACTGCTAGTCAAATTGCCTCAAAATAGTGCTTTGGTGGCCATTTGTGATATTTTCTCAGTCAAAAATTAGGAAATTTGGTACTCACATTTATCCTGATATAGAATTGACCTCTTTCGAATTTGTTACATAAATTTTCCTTGTATCTCTGTGAGGTTGCAGTTTGATGTAGGGTGTCTTCAGCAACTTCTTTAAGAGGAATGGTTTTTTTTATATGAATGAGAATGATTCAAGTATCATATATGCTTGTGGATTTTACTTCAATTTGTGAAAAAACAGTTTTATGGTAGCATTTATGTTACACTTAGAAAAAATACAGAAGCTGTGAAATGGTTCGTTGTTTTGTATATTTGTTTGTGTTGGAAGAAATCAAATTGCCAGATGTCAAAAATGAACATCTATCACGTTGGTTGTTAGAGTTGTACTGGTAGATCAATATGAAATCATATACTATCCCATCTGTATTGGTCAGCCAGTATGTTCTCAAAATGATAAGAGAGATCTACTGGTAGTTTGTCATTTTGAATAAAATAAAGGGGAAATACCAAAAACAAATACTTAGGTTTGACTCTTAAACCAATAATAACTCTCCTCTTTGGCTCTAATCTTCATTTTGATCAATCTGTCTGGCTTATAATAGAAACAAAAGATATGTCTAACAAGTCTTATAATAGAAACAAAAGATATGTCTAAAGGGGAACTTCTGTTTCTTTTGGTAATTAAAAAATAAATAAAAATAAAAAGTTAGGATGTACTGTCTAAGAAACATACTAAGGTAATGTTTGGCACCGCAGCAATGAAATTCCACTTCTATGGAATAAGAAGAAAGATGATATATATTCCACCAGCTCAAATCCCTACTTTTTTTGGCTGCCTAATTGTCAACCAATGAAAAACACAGCTCCAAAGCTCGCTGTCTCTCCTTGTGTCTGAATTTTTCTTTGTTCTTCTTTCATTGTATTAGATTTCTAATAAAATGTAAACTAAGCAATCTACCTAGTAAACAAAAAATCTTAAATAAGGGAACACAAATATTTTTAAATATATATACATATTTACATCCCCTCATATTCAGAGAGATAGACCAACTTGAATTGGAAAGAGAAAATAGAAAAAATCGAGGTTTGCATACTACTTCCGATTTTGATCCTGTCATAGTTAATAGTTTGACGTCTAATAATTACAAGAGTAGCCAATTAATTATACGATAGTGTTAGTCCAAGTAGTCATAATCGGCACTTGAGTTTTAGTATAGAGATGGAGTGACATTAGTTTATTGTAATAATCTAACTCTATTAACTTACTAAATGTTCTATCGTGTGACCCAAAAAAAGAAAAAAGGAAAAAAAAAAAAACAATTTAGATCGAGTGTTGAACAAAAAATTCTAAATAAGAAAAAAAAAATATAAACTACTTTTTTATCTCCCAATTTTAGCCTAGAAAAAAAAATATAAACTAATTTATTTATTTTTTACTTTTTAGATGTGCCTAATCTGAATATAACTAAAAAATAAAATATTTGTAAAAAAATAATAAAATATAATATATATGAAATGTATTAAATTTATAATTTTTTGAATTTAGTGATTTGTTTTTAAAACAAATTAAAAAGTTTTTTTTTAAAACAAATTAAAAAGTAAAACATTATTAAAATTAAAATTAAATATTTCTTTTAAGTATATGTAAATTATTTGAATTTAAAAAGTTAAAAAAAAAATTATTTAAAATATTACAAATATTACAACAGCTAAAACAAAAATGAAAAGAATGAAAAGGTATTATCAACTATATTGGTAAAAATGGAAATGTCTTTGTTGGTTCCCTCTATTGTTGTTCAATGTTTATATATTCATACTCTTAAACTTAATGCTTATGGACAAAAAGAAAAATCACTCAAACATAGCGAAATTGACACCATTTAGGATATGAAGATGATTGTGGATCTCACATATGCATTTCTTGTACTATCTACTCTATTGCATTTCTATCAATTAGAATGCCATGCCTGAATTTTTAGGATATATGTGAAACAAAATTTTAATGAAGATTGAGATTGTACAAGTTGCAGGACAGCAAATAAACCAAGAGAGGGGAAGCATGCCATTTTTAAACTAAGTATGGCAATGGTATTATCTAGTCATCTTTGAGCATTATCTAGTCATCTTTGAATGTTAAGATAGCAGCCACCATGATGAGTTACATAAATACTAATATATTGTTCATTGTTTTAATTTTTTTATTTATTTTATTCCCACTACTACTGCAATTGTGTTTAATTAAAGTGTATGTAGAAGCGTGTGCAAATGTTCTCAGAGTAGCCACTTTGTGAAAATGATTATATAAAAGAGTAAATTACACTTTCACCTCCTAAAGTATGGTTAAGTTCTCACATTGGTCATTTAAAAAAGATTTTTCCATTTTGATCTTGAAACTGTTTTCCATAGAGGTGGGATGGGATGGGATGGGATGGGGGAGGTTGTTAATTGTGGGGGTGGGGTATGGGAGGGGAGGTGGTTGGTTGTGGGTGGAGTAAAAAGGTGCATAGAGGAGGGGAAATGATGGGAAAGAAGGGGAAAGTGAAGGGGGTTAGGGAAGCACCAATCCGTACTATAATTTTTTTTTGTACTTTTGTTGTGCAAGTTGTGATAATTGTATTGAACACAGCTATGGAGTCCTTATACATACAAACTAATGATCCATCATCTTGACTATCTTTTACCTATTCAGAGTCCTATTGGAGGTAATAATTTTCGTCATTCATGTAGTACTTGATCATGTATGAAGGACTTTCTCAGTAGTATGTGTGTTGCAGTTGAGAATTTTGGATAAAACACCTTGTAGTTTTATTTTGATGGTTATTTGAAGTGGTCCACATATCCTCTTTTATTGTTTTTTTCTTTTTTTCTCATCCCGCAATCCCTTGCCTCCACAAGGGGGATAAAATTTCTCACTGATATCGATCATAATTTTTTTTGTTTAGTTTCCCAAATTCAAACTCTTGTGAAAATAGTTCCCAATGGTTTCCGAAGTTGCATGATACTAAATAATTAGAGATGTATTGTTCTTTTAAGCCTAGAACTTAAAAGATTCGATGATACCCCTATTTCTTTGTGATGACATGATTTTAGAGGACTGATGCATACTGTTAAATATCCTGTGAAACAAAACAGATAGTTCAAATACTATGGGCAATTAGGTTTAGATATATGATGTATCCCATGAGACCTTGGATAGGTGTAGTGTAGTTGGGTGATTAAACTCTTATTGTCAATTATCTACATCTACCCAGGTTGTGTACTTTCAATTCTGTTCACTCATTGTCAAAACTGATATAGCTACCACTACACTTAGTTACCAAAAACTATTCTCGAGGGCCCTATAGAAGAGTTTAAGGTTGGGATTGGGAGTGGAGGTAGGGGTGGAAGCGAGAAGCAAGGCCCCCATAGGAGTTTCTTGCTACTAAGGTTTAAACTAGATGAACTAACCACAAACCAAAATCTTTGAACCTTGTGCACACAACGGTGGAATTATGTGCAATCTTGCTATATATTTGATCTCCAACTCTACTCTTTTATTTCTCCATTTGATTTAGATGAACTTTTTGTGGCACAATAATTGTACTGACTTTAAAGGATTACTTTTGGATTATGTTTTTTCAATTGTTAGTTTCTTCATTTCTCTTTGATCAAAACAATCTTTTGCTTAGGATTCTCCAAGTAATGGTTGAAACCTATGAAGCTGGGACTTGTCAATCATCCACGAACAAAGAAAGTTATAGGGTGGAACCAAGTTCAAGCTCAAGCAACATTGAGGCTTCGACTTCAAGTAGAGCCCTGACTCCTAAAATATATTTTAATTGCGTCATAATAAATAATCTTCGTCTTTCTACCATGCCCCCCCAATCTTGTAGAGCCCTGACTCCTAAAATATATTTTATTTCAAGATAATAATGACCTGAATTTGTCACTCATCACATCTTATGGATTGTTGCAATTTCAGGACTTACTATGCTGAAATATCACACAATGTGTTGACTCAGAAAAGGAAGGAGATTGTTGAGCATGTAGCACAACTATATATTGTTGTTACCAACAAATTGGCCAGGTTGCGTAGCCAGGAAGATGAATGATCATTGGTGCGGGATATTAGATGTATTTGCCTTGGATTACTCACTTTGCATTAGGTGTATCACAATTTTGGATCATTCAGCTTTTGTGGGAATTTTTGTTTTAAATTTTATGGTTTTGTTGCTAAATCTGTTGCTACACTTAGCCGGTTACAACGTTTGTCACTTATGTCTTGTTTAATGATTATGCCGTGACATTTCATGTTTTTGAAATATATCTGGTATTTGTGGTGATAATTTTATGCTTGTTATATAGCAGATGCTCTGCAAGGCTTCACTGATTTGTACAAGAAAATTCTCATTCAAGTTTTATGTTTTCTAGCTGGTGAATTAGGACAACTGAGCCTGCCTGCCTGCCTGCCTGCCTGCCTTTTTTTTTTTTTTTTTTTGATAGTTACATTATGATTATTGTTTCATTGTGGTTATTGTTTCTACGACATACAAAATTATGTCATAAAAAGTGTAATCATTTATGACATGCAAGAAAATGCCGTAAAAGATTATATACGACATACAAAGTATGTCATAAATATATTAAAAATGACCTTCTAGGGCATACAAAATTATGTCGTGAAAAGTGTGATGATTTATGACATGTAAAAAAATGCCGTAAAATATTATATACGGCATACAAAGTATGCCATAAATATATTAAAAATAATCTTCTACGGCATGCAAAATTATGTCATGGAAAGTATGATGATTTAGGACATGATAAAAATGTCGTAAAAAGTTATATACGAGATACAAAGTATGTCATTAATGTTTAATTTATTACTTTTTACAACTTTACCTGCATGCCGTAAATGACGCTCAACTTTCCACGGCATGTCATATAACAGCATTTGTGTGTATGCCATGAAAGAGTTTTTACGGCATGCATTTCAAGCCGTAAAAAGTCAATTTTGTTGTAGTGATACTATCATTCAATGACCTTCCTCTCTAAACCCATAATTTTCTTAGTTATGATGGACTGATCCTTAACACAGTTTTCATTACTAAGGTTTCTTAATTCCCCTTTAAAAATTAAGTGGTGACTGTTTGTTGTTTGAAGCAAGTTTGCACAACATTTGTGTGTGAAATGGGCCTTAGACTCAAAAAAGGCACAACGCCCATAGGTGTTAGGGAGAAAGCGATGCTCAACCCTAGCAGCCTCCTTTGGCATCCTCCCCAAGTCAGGAGTGCTTATAAAAGCACCTCCACCCCCCTCTTTTGAAGGGTTAGCATTTTATGAACTTTTGAGAGCATTTGAGAGCTTGTGAGAGTGAAACCCTCTCTTTCATCCTCTAATTTGAGATTCCCACTCTAATAACAACTAAAGGCAATAAAAAACAACCTAATGACTTGGAGACTTGAAATAAATTTAGAAACCTAAGCTGGAGGGGGGCCTACAGGCAAGAAAACATAGTTTTCTTGTCTTGTTCTTTGTATGCACTTTGGTTCTTGAAAACCAACGGGTGCCCTCCTCTTTTTTGTATTTTAGTACTTATTTTCTCTGTATTTTCTATAGTCAATCATGTTGTGGGCACCATGCCTTTTTCGAGTCTAAGGCCCCTCTGTCACACAAATTGTTATACCAACTTGCTTTAAACAATAAAGAGTCGCCGCTTAATTTTTAAAGGGGAATTAAGAAACCTTTAACAATGAAAACTAAGTTAAGGACCGATCCATCATAACCAAAAATTTTCTAGGTTCAAGAGCTTAGGTACAAAAGGGGAAGGTCATTGAACGATAGCACTCCCTTTTGCCCAATTTAAAGATTGACCTCTACTAACTTTCTATTTTATGATTTTAGTGGTTAATAATTCACAATATTCATTTTAAGTCTAGAAACCCTTACTAACCTAAGACTAGATGATCGCAAAAAATAAAAATCATTTATTTTGGATTTAAAGAATAAAGCCATATCTTTTCTAAAAATGATGATTTCCAAGGAAAGAAGATCTTTAATGATTTATGGCCTTAACCTTAATCTAAAATAAATAATATTCAAAGCAACCAATTTTGCAAGAAAAACACATAGACTTGGGTTATTAAAAAGACAATGCAATAAGGCACAAGCACATGCTATGAAAGACAAAGAGACTTACCCGGATGCCCACCTTTAACATCTTATATGCAATACTTGAAATTAAATGTGACCTATCATGCAACTAAGCATACAAATAATGGTCCTAAACCCGATTTGAGGTTACTAAATGATGGTTATGCACAAAATAACATTTAACAAGTAAAAGAGGGAAATATGTAGAATATTTACAAGTTTCAAACCAGGCTTAATGCATTAATATTACATGATTATTCTACCCTAAACATGTTGTTTTGAATAAAATAAGAAAAACATGTGAAGAAGGCAAAAAACTTGATGAAATATGCAAACTACATGATGATCATGCCATAAGAACTACCCTAAATGCTTACATATTGAAAATATAAGAGAAAAATGTGTTGAAATAAAGAGAGGATGAGAGTTTACCTGCAGGTTTTCAAGAACCGAAGAGCACACGAAGAACAAGACAAGAAAACTATGTTTTCTTACATGTAGGCCTCCATTAAGATTAGTTTTATGAGTTTAATTAAAGTTTTCAAGCCTTTGGTTGTTTCTTATTGCTTTTTGGTTGCTATTAGGGTAAATATTTCGAAGTTAGGGTGAAGGGGAAATATGTCTTTCTCTCAAGCTCTCTAATGCTCTCAAAAGTTCATAATTTTGTAATCCCTTGAAGGGGGGAGGGGTGCTTTTATAAGCACTCCTAGCTTGGGAAGAAAGCCAAGGGAGGCTGCTAGGGTTAGCCATCACTTTTTCTTTAGCGTATCTCTCCAATATTGCTTTGCCATCCTTGTAAAGTTCTCATTTTTGTCTGTCGGGGGGAAATGTGGCCACACATGAGAGATGCGGCCGTATGAGAGATGCGGGGGCACGTGCAGCCAAGGGTCTAGATGTCAACTTTGCAGGTTAGGTGCAGGTTTCCATGGCGAAGTGCGGTTTTGCATGGTTTTTGCCAACTTATGTCCCAAGCAAGCTTAAATTGTCTTATAGATCAATTTTTTTGATAAAATCGGTCAGTAATTTTGAAAAATATCATCAATCTAAGTGCAAGTTGGCTTCCCTTATCTCTTGGGGTTGGAAAATTAGTTTTGGCTGAAAAACGAGTTCAAGGGTATTTTGGTCATTTTTGTAAAAAGTCAGTCTTTAGACCAAAGCAGGGTACGATAGCAACTTTAATAAGCAATTTTCAACATTCCAAGGGTGGAGATATTACCATTTCATCATTAGGAGATCTACAAGTGCTTGAAGTCTAAGGGTCAATTAAAATAGGGTGTCTATAGTTGCCTTTTTTTGACATAACTCAAATGATCATGAAGTGATGTTGAGTGAATGTCAAAGATCTGAGACCATCCTAGTTAACATAACCCTAAGACTTAAAGTAGTGCCAAACATTCATGCAAATGATCGAACCTGCAGGTTGCCTACATATCCTTGATTGCAAGGAATCAGATCAGTGTAGTTCAGGGCGGTTATGCAACAGTTCGTACATGAGTGAGTGTGTGCAACAAGCACTAAAACATTTATCAAAGCATGCGATTTTCCAAAAGAAAAGTAGACAATATTTTCCACACTTACCTTGCTATGCCAAAGCCTATGTCGAGTTCCTTTCCATTTCATTCCAAGTTTGCTAAATGTGCCAATCTGGCAAATCTTTCAAAGAAAACCATTCCCAAGCAATAATACACACCGTAGTGTGGTTAGAGTATGTCGTACCATTCATTTCCATTCGTTCCGTTCCATTCTTACTTCCTTACAAGGTGAGGATTTATATGGTTTTCATTTTGTTCCGTTCCATTTTATCTTCGCACCTTATGAGGTGGGGTTTTATTAATTTCTAAGCCGTTCTGTTCCATCCTCGTGCCTTACGAGGTTGGAGTTTATTAATTCCTAAGCCATTCCATTCCATTCCATTCTTGCACCTTACGATGTGGGGGTTTATTAATTCCCGAGCCGTTTTGTTCCATTCTCGCTCCTCACAAGGTGGGGGTTTATTAGTTTCCATTCTGTTCTATTCCATCCTTGCGCCTTAGGAGGTGGGGGTTTATTAATTTCCATTCCATTCCATCCCATCCTCACGCCTCAGGAGGTGGGGGTTTATTAATTTCCATTATATTCCGTTCCATCCTCGCGCCTTAGGAGGTGGGAGTTTATATTCAGGTCATGTTCCCAGTGGTTCCAAGTATTTTTCTAGTATTTTTCAAAATTTTCCAAGTGAATCTTGGCGTTTTCCCAAGATTTTTCAATTTTGCTAAGTTTTTCTAAAAGTTACAAATTTTCGCCAAAAGTTTTCAAATTTGCTAATGCCATGCGTGTTTTTTCAGAAGATGACTCAGTTGGAGAGAAGTTTTAAATGTCAATTTTTATGGTTATTAAGATGACAGGTGGGTGGGTGCCAGAATTGTGTAGTGCCATGCAATAGATAAATAATAAAAACAAGGGTAAAATTTAGTTTACCCCCTTGTGGTTTGTCCTTGGAGCACTTTAACCCCCTCTAGTTTAAATATAGGCAGATAACCCCTTTATGGTTTTGGGTTAAATTGCAATTGTTACATTTTCTGTCTAATGTAATGGAGAGTGTAATGCACTAATGAAATTAGAGAGTGGGTTTCAATTTAAAAAAATTTGAAATGAAATTAAAATAAAAATTGACAATTATACCCTCATATTCCTCACTGATTCCCAAATTCACCACATCTTCCTCCTTCATCACTCTTCTTCATCACCGTTGCTCCCGACTGTTGCCCTCGCCTTTGCCTCTTCTCCTCTTCTGGACCACTATCGTCGCCTCTTCTCCTCTTCCCGACCATCATCGTCGCCTCTTAATGGTGATTGTTTCCACAACAAATGCATTGTATCCCTAGACCATTATTTAGTTGCTCTTTTTCTCCATGTCTAGCTTCTTTCTCTTCTTCAGCTCCTCACTTTCCTGCATAATTACAAATTGCCACGAATTCCAATTTTCAATAAAATCTAAGAAATAAACTAGACAAGTAATCAAATGCACGCAAATGCCCTATTCATGACTGTCACGACCGAAACCCCCCTTAGAGGTTTAGGTCATGACCGGTTAGTAATCCTAGATTACCTTCGGCTTCAAAGACAAAATTAAATCATGTATTTATAAATAGGGCTTAGCAGAAGCATTATCAATCTATAATTAAGTCCATTAAGCGCTGCTTAGATGATAAATTCATAAATAATTTAAACTTCATTCATCTTCCATAATAATATTTACAACAAATTTGAACTTTAACTTTCACAATATATATATTACACATTCATCAAAAACAAAACAAAGGACCAAACAAAAGGCTGACAACAACTCTTTCCTCTAGAGACCAAGGAACGCCCCATCACGGAGGCACCTCACATTCGGTTTCTCAAAAAGGGTGGACTCTCAAAGCATCCCTAAACTTGATGATCCACATGTTCATCTACATAAATATAAGGGAGAGGGTGGTGAGCTGGATCCCAGTGAGTAAAATTAATATAACGAATTTAATAAATGAAGTCCAATATTTCATAAAACATATCTTTTTAATATCCAAAGCAATTTGTATAACAATCATATATCAATTTAGATCAATCACATGTTTCAACAATGTCCATTGCAAAACATTATACATGGTACCATCCAATAGAGTAACAATAAATCAATGTGCCTCAGCCAATGGAACCATTAAGGTCAATTAAATGGGACCACAATGGGTCAATTAATAGAACCACAACGGGTAATTCAATGTGGACCACCAGGGGGTCCAATATTAGAGATCTTTGTATTTCAATTAATCCATTGGGAAGTGGTATTATGTCCCCGAAGCAAGGACCTCACTAAAGAATGCAACGAATACATGTTTGAAAAAGGGACATTCTTTCATTAATAACAAAATAAGATTTAAAAATAACATTCTTAAACAATTCAAAATATTTTTCGTACATATCTTCAAAAAGATATTACTCACAGTGGCCTTGTACCAATGTTATACTTCGTGCAACCAGCCTACATAGAGTACATAACAATACACATTGAAACACATTGACTAAACGAATATTGTATCTTAATTCAATTCCCTTTAATTTGTTTCTAGCTTATTCCATCTTTAATGCTATCTAAACAATGCTTAAGAATGCCTAGAGGATCATGAGAATGAAAGTATGCACATGAAAGTGTTTTTCAAAAGTTACTGAAACAGGGCAGTTCGCCCAAGCGCACCTTTGGTCACTCGAGTGGTCTGCATGGTTTGCAAAAGTTATGGATGCTCGAAATCTAGGCTCAATAGTCGCTTGAGCAAGTGCAATGAAAGGTGAGTTCACTCAAGTGGACATGCAGTGGCTCAAGCTATGTACAATGCCTCTGCAAAAATACTGGATGCTCGTTAAGTGTGCTCGAGTGACGAATTCATAGCTCGAGCAAGTGGTCAAATTCTGGGATTTCCAGAATAGAATTTAAGTTAAAAGACATGAATTCAAGTTTGTAAAGCTTGCATGGCTGGACCAAAAACATGAACACTATTTGGAAAACATATAAACACAACTAATTTGAAACCATTTGTTCAAAACCTTTGTCAATTCTCAAAATCAAGCTCAAAACTTCATAATTCAACCATGCATGTAAGGAATTCAACCTTATCACTTCCAAAATGTCAAAACATAGATAATTGAGTATAAATTCATGAGGAATTGTAAAAACAACAAGTATGAACATGTAAGGGTTTTTGGAAAATTAAACTCAAAGATGATGAAATATGCATGCATGTCTATATTTAACCTATTCTCCCCATAATCAAGTTGATTATATCATTTTCTTAGCAATTACACAGAATTCACTTCAACTACTTTATGAATTCAATTCCTAAATGAATTGTTTACACGGTTTAAGGTTGTGTAGTTCTTACCTAGAGCTTGAATTTGGTGTTCTACTTCACAAATTCTTTCAATTCTTCCTTTTCTCTTAACAAATCTTCTTATTCTCTAGCTAAAAGTTGATTTCTCTCTCTCTCTCTCTCTCTAAATTTTCAGCTCAAGAGATGAAATGAATTCAATTCCATGCTTATAACACATATTTATAGGTTAGATTAGATTAGGCTAATTAAGTATACTTAAGACTAATTAAACAAGCTTGCGATTAATCAATACTAACCAATTTTAATTGATTAATTCTAAATAATTAAAACTGAATCAAATTTCCCAAATGGTTCTAAATATTTCTATAAGTCTATTAAACTAGTCGATTTCTATTTCTAAATTCATTTAGGCTTTCAATTTCTGATTTACAATAGGAATTAATACAGATATTTCATAATCAAATAGATATACACATAACCATGCAAATTCTCTTAATAAAACCATACGCAATAATGATATACATGTTGGGGTCGTCACAGTCTCTCCCTCTTAGAAATTTTGGCCCTCTAAACTTAAGTTACCTTCATTTGGAAACAAACGTCTCCGATACCGTTGTCACATTTCATCATCTTTCTCCTATGTAGCCTCTTTTTCGTAGTGTTCTTTCCCTTCTACCTTCACCATTGGAATTGATCTATTTCTCTATTTTTTCACTTGCCAATTAATGATCTGTATTGGCTATTCTTTATATTTCAAATCATCATCTAAATCTATCTGGTGATAATCGATGACATAGAATGGATCTTAAAAATAACCCCAAAACATTGACACGTGAAACACATTATGTATCTGTTCCATTCCTGATGGTAAAGCAATTCGGTAAGCAACAGGGCCAAGTCTCTCTAATATCTGAAATAGTCCCGATGTAGCGTAGAGCCAATTTCCCTTTCATACCAAACCTCATTTGCCCTTTCATTGGTGTGACTCTGATAAACACATGATCACCCGCTTCGTATTCCAAATTCCTTCTTCTCTGATTGCATAACTTTTCTATCAGCTTTGAGTAGTCTTGAGCCTCTGCTGTATGATCTTTATCTTTTCAGTTGTTGTTTGCACACGTTCTAATCCATATAAAGCTATATCCCTAGCTTTTGTTCAAGAAACCAGATACCTTCACTTCCTTCCATATAATGCCTCATATGGTGCCATGCCGATACTAGCCTGGAAACTATTGTTATATACAAACTCTACTAGTGGTAAATAAGTTTCCCAACTGCCTTACAACTCCAGTACACACATATGAAGCATGTTTTCTAAGGTTTGAATGGTTCTCTTGGTTTGCCCATCGGTTTGCGAATGAAAGGCGGTACTAAATCTCAATTCTGTTCCTATTGCCTTTTGGAGACTTAGCCAAAATCTAGACACAAACTTAGGGTCCTTATCTGAAACAATAGACACAAGGACTCCGTGCAATCGAATGATCTCATCAATGTAAATGGTATCAAGTCTATAAGAATTGAAAGAAGTCTTTATAGGAAGAAAATGATCAGATTTTGTTAATCTATCCTCAATAACCCAGATAGAATTCATACCTCTGGATGTACGAGGTAGTTTAACGATGAAATTCATGGTTATGTGCTCCTATTTCCACTCTAGAATAGAGAGAGATTGAAGCTATCCTGCTGATTTCTAATGTTCAGCTTTAACTTGTTGACATTAGAGACATTTGGAATTAAAATCAGCAATCTCTTTCTTCTTGTTAGGCCCCCAATACACTTGTTTCAAGTCTTCACACATTTTGGTATTTTCCAAATGCATAGCAAACTTTGATTTGTGGGCTTTCTCCAAAATTCTTCTTTTCAACTCTGCTTCATTAGAAACACAAAGCCTTCCTTGGAATTTCAATACTTGATTTTCAATGATAAACCCCGGTCTTGAAAAACTCATCTTCTTTTTGCTTTTGCTTAATCTTCTCAATGATTGCTAGTTGTGCAGACATTGTGGCTAACACATTGTCTTGCCCATGATATACAACTTCTACTTCAAGTCTTTCCAAATCTTGCAAAAGCTCTCTTCAGCAAATAGGCCAAATTCCCCACATTCTTTCTACTAAGTGCATCATCTACGGTGTTAGCCTTACCCATATGGTATTGGATTTGCAAATCATAATCTTTGATCAACTCTAGCCGTCTCCTTTGATGCATGTTCAATTCTTTCTGTGTGAAGAAATACTTCAGGTTCTTATAATCTGTATACAGCTCACATTTTGCTCCATAAAGATAATGGCACCATATTTTCAATGCAAAAATGACGGCGGTGAGTTCCAAATCATGTGTTAGTAAGTTCTTTTTATGCAGTTTCAAT
Source organism: Camellia granthamiana (assembly GCA_036172215.1). NCBI lineage: Eukaryota > Viridiplantae > Streptophyta > Magnoliopsida > Ericales > Theaceae > Camellia > Camellia granthamiana. The sequence goes on from CM069904.1 coordinate 48,343,010, forward strand.
TGTCGAGATGCGTAAGTAATCACTTTACCATTCTGTATCAAAACACAATCCAAACCTTTATAGGATGCATCACTAACCCCTCGGTACCTGATGGTAGAGTTAGGATCAGTGTTGTGGTTAGTCTTATCTTCTATTCCTGAAATGCAGACTCCCTTTGGTCTGTCCATTCAAATGGTTCCCCCTTCCAAGTTAGTCGAGTTAATGGTACGACAATTTTCAAAAAGTCTTTGACAAATCTCTGATAGTAACCTGTCAATCCCATAAAACTTTGTACTTCTGTTACATTAGTCAGAGTTGGCCAATTTACAATTGCCCCAATCTTTTGTGGATCAATAGAAATACCATCTTTGTTAACAACATGCTCCCAAAAGGTAATTTCATTAAGCCAAAATTCACATTTCTTCAATTTCCCATACAATTGTTTCTCTCTAAGTGTTTAAAGGATTGCTTTCAAATGTTGTTCATGGTTGTCTTTACTTTTAAATAAATTAGAATATCATTTATGAACACAACTACAAATTCATCTAGAAATGGTTTGAAAATCCGACTCGTTAGATCTGTGAAAGCCACAGGTGCATCAGTGACTCCAAATAGCATGACTAAGAATTCATAATGCCCATACCTGGTTCGAAAAATAGTTTTCTCAATGTCCTCAGCTTTAACCTTCAACTGATGGTATCTTGATCTCAAATCAACCTTGAAGAACACTTGAGCTCCCTGTAACTGATCAAATGAATAATCGATCAAAGGTAAAGGTTATTTATTCTTAATAGTTATCTTGTTCAACTCCCGATAATCAGTGCATAGACGAAGTGTTCCATCATTCTTTTTCACAAATAGTATTGGTGCGCCCCACGGTGATGTACTAGGTCGTATGAATCCCTTATCAAGCAATTATTGCAATTGAACTTTCAATTATTTCATTTCAATAGTTGACATATGATATGGAGCCTTAGATATTGGTTGTGTACCTGGTACTACATCAATCACAAATTCAATCTGTCGATTAATCAAATGCCCTAGCAATTCCTTCGAAAACACATTTGGAAAGTCGCTTACTACTGGAATATTGTCTGAGGTAGCATCTGTATTTTGAACACTCAACACACTATATAGATACCCTTGACAACCCTTGCTAATCAGTTTACGAGCTTTCATTGCAAAAATTATATATGGTGGAGTAACTACACCCTTACCTTCAAAATAGAACTCATCTTGACCCGAGGGTCGAAATATCACAATTTAGAGGCACAATCAATAGTTGCATAATATTTGGATAACCAATCCATGCCAAAAATAATATTAAAATGTCTCATATCAAGATGTAACAAATCAACATACAAGGTAGCATTCCCAACAATAATTTCACATACAGGATACACAGAAGTATACAAAATAGATTCCCCAGATGGAACAAATACACATAACATATAAAACAGTGATTCTAAGGGTCTATTTAGTCTTTGTGCAAACATCATAGAAACAAAAGAGTGTGTGGAACCCGAGTCTATCAATACATAGGCGTTTTGGCCACAAATAGAAAGTGTACCTGAGACTATGGCCTCTGTATTTTGGGTGTCTCCTAGGACGAGTGCAAAGACTCTATTGCCTGAGTGCCGGACATAGGCTCGATCAAGGTGAGAATACGAGTCTCAGGTCTGGATCACTAATGTACCATTTGATCCTCCCTTCACTTATAGGTGTTAGGAAGGGTAGGTATACATGTGTCTTGCTAGGGTACCCTCTTTGACTCAACCAACCTAGTGCATATACTGAGCTATAGCACCTTTCAATTTAGGACCGAAATTTGTCCCATTTTTAGGATGTGATAATATCGCTTGATTGAATAGTGAAGCTCTAGATCGTTCCAACACTAGGATAGGGTAATCCTAACGCCCCATAGGGGTGTTTGTTCGCTTTACATGCTATATGTTATGAGTTGGATCTATATAGGGGTTTTGAAATTCAAATAAGTAGTTCAAGCATATCAATTTTTAGGGCAGAGTTTAGTTTATCAGTGGAGGGTACAGTGACTTTTGTAGTAGCCAGTTTCAACAGTTGTTAAAAGTTGAGCTAAAATGTTGTCGATTTCTGTGTTTGATTTTTTTTTGTTTACTTTTTGTTTTGTTTTGTACTTCTTTCGTTATACCTTCAGAAAGTTCTAACAGCCCTCAAATTCTGTGGACTCGTATTGGTAGACTCTACAAGACTTCAGATCTGATTCAAGGTCAGCTAGTGTTTGTGTCTCTTCCGTTAGTAGTCAAAAGAAGAAGAGTCAAACAAGAACAACTGGTTCAAGGTTTGCATCTATCACCTCTCAGATCACCCCCATTCAACTCCCCAATTGCCAACTCACCAACTTCTGTGATGGTACAGAACCCAACAGAGTTGATAGATATGCTCACAACTCCTTAGCAAACTGTGGATGCTCTCAACCACACTGTTGTAGCCTAGGTCGATACCATTGCCAGGCTACAACAACCATATGGGGCATCAATTACTCAACCACCTCCAACCAATCATCCGATTTCGGATCCACCTCTATTGGCAAAAGACTTTAAGGGTCTTAATCTACAGGAAGGGCTAAGCCACACCCATATTGCTAGAGCTTCAGCATAGCCTATTGAGGGACTTTTCTCCTTTGACCTTTCTGAGTTTGACCCGCCTATGCTAAAGGTAGCCAAGTTAGAGAAGCTGTTCAAGAAATCACAGGGTATTAACTCTTTTCCGGCCATTGAGGACGGGTATACATAAACTGCTGTGAGATTACTAGAGAGATTTAAGATGCCTCATGTAGACAATTTCGATGGGTTGGGGGACCCCATGGTCCATATTCGTCTCTTTTCCGATGTTCTAAAACTTATGGGCCTAACTCATGTCCAGAAGTTGTCTCTATTTGGAAGAACTCTGTCAGGTTTAGTTGCCACTTGGTATGCTAAATTAGAGGATTCAGTAAAGTAAAGTTGAGAGGAGTTAGTTGAAGCATTTATCACTCAGTACTTCTACAACATGCAAATCGATGTAATTACCCGAGAGTTGAAGGCTACCCGCCAGGAGCCCAAGGAGAGTTTTGTGGAGTTCTTAACCAGATGGAGAGCTAAGGCGGACATGATAACAAATAGGTCCCCTGAGAAGGACCAGATCCACATAGTAGTGATGAACCAGCATGGGAAGATGTTGGAGAAGATAATAGTCTTTTCACTCTTCACTTTCAAAGAATTACATGAAATAGGAGTTTAGATTGAGGATCCCATTAAGTAAGGAATCATAGTAGATGACAATGAGCTTGTAAGAAAGACCTTTGTTCACAGTTCCAATGCTGTCATTAGTGGTAGCACAGCTGTGAAGGTCCCAAAAGTCAACAATGTCACCACCACCACCACCAAAACCGCTGACCTGTTTGCAAACACTGTTCCGCAAGTACCTAATTCAATCTGACCTCAAACTTGAAATTTTCACCATCTCTACATAGCGTCATCCTGAACCATGAAGGTTCTACTAGAAAAAGGACATCTTAATCTCCTTGACCCCAAAGCCCTTTCTGATCTTTTTCCACCCAAACATGACTCTGCCAAGTGTTGCGCCTTCCAGCAATAGCACAATCATGAGACTAATCGCTGCATCTGCCTCTATCATGAGATCCAAGATCTCATTGACCACAAAATCATAGCTCCATTACAAAGGCCCAATGTTACCACCAATCCGCTACCATCCTATGACTGAGTACCACCTCCCTGCCTCAACTTAATCCATACACTACCACCTATCTTCAACTCTAGTATATACATTACACCATCCCATTTACTGAAACCTGAAGTGATTATTCCAGAAAGCACTGACTTGTGCATGATGGATGCACCTGAACTGTAGCTACAACCCAAAAGTCTTGTGGTGGTGGTGGTACTACAATTTGAGAAAGGAGAGACAGTGGTGGAGAAAGGGTAAAAAATGGTCATAGAGGAAGAAGAGTTGAAACCAAAGGCATCCAAAGTACCTATAATAGAGAAAGGGAGATTACCGAAAGAGGGTATGGTCTTAGTAAATACATCGAACCTGACAGTCAACCAAAGCCGAAGGTGTTGTTGCCCAATTCTTTCAATATCAATGTTATTGGGAAGGACGGACCTGAACAGGGCTTGGATGGTTTGGCAGACCTAGAAAAGGACTTGAGCAATCTTCATTTATTTGAAGAGCACGATTTAGGAATGTACAAATTGGATGGTGGTACCCAAACGATTTGGAGACTAGCCGAGGTGGACAATCAGTGAAGGGGAATCCGAAACAGAGAAGGATGAGGAAGAAATAAGGAAAAAGTTCGAAAAACCAAGCAAAGATAAAAATGGATGAAAGTAGTAAAACTGAAGAGAGTGGCCAGAAGGAGCAATCTAAGGAGGGTTGGATCGAAAGAGAAAAGGTGATAGAACAATACCAACATGAGAGAGAGAGAGAGAGAGAGAGAGAGAGAGAGAGAGAGAAAGAAGGAATTGCAAAGAGAAAACCAAGCATGAGAGCAAATCAGAAACGGGGAGGTCTCCTCCAAAATTTGATTAACATCTCCTTATCAATCACAGGGTAATAATCATAGTGTTGGAATGATTCATGTTGAATTGGATAATTGTCTATCTATCAACAAAGGTGAATGGTGGGATGATAATGATCTCCATCATGGGCATACTGATGAAGGATGGGGGAATAATGTCCCCGATGATGACACATGGTACTCAGAGGAGATAGACCATTTAACTAGGAATGGGCATTACTTTAAGTCCTCACACCTAGACTAAGGTGAGCCATCAGGTAAAGACAAGGAAGTAGAGAGGAAGAAAGAGACAGAGAAAGAAGAAGACCTGGTGTTGAAGTAACTAAAAAAGATCCAGGCAGACATTTCCATCTAGGGCTTCTCATGGCTTCCCGAGAGCACCATCAAGTAATGTTAACAGCTTTGAGCAAGGCAAAACTACCAATTGACACTACATTCAACCAACTTGTGTCACCGATCTCACCAGGGGATGCAGTCTAAATAGTAACTTTTTCAAACAAAGAGTTACCACTAGATGGATCAGGGCACAACAAACCATTGTATGTGTCGCTCGAGTGTAGAAAAAAGTGGGTTTCGGTTGTTCTGATTGACATCAAATTGACTATTAATGTATGTGTAGACACCCTATTTTTGACAGCCCACAAGGCTCGAGCGCTTTACCTGGTACACTCGATGATGAAAGTGGTGTTGTGCGTAGTTCGAGGTCTCAACGAAAGGGCTATGTTTAAGCTCTAAAACAATCCCAAACCTTCCATATTCCCACAGTTTGAACCTCAGAAATCCATTTTTACACATTTTGCCACCCTATGTTGAGTTTGAAGTAGAGAGACATGGGATCACATTGAGGCCCGGCCGTTCCTCATTGGGAGCCGACCGTGGCTATTTATGGTTGACAGTGCCTTGGTAGCGAGAAACACTGTTCTGGGCGAGAGCCCGCTAGCTGTCTATTTTTGAAGATATTTATGACCTCTTTTGCTCAAATTCTATAAAAACAAAGTTATATCTCTATTTTGAGGGTTGAACAAATTCTAAAGAGCTTATACACCTTCTTGAGAGCTCCTTCTTCTTGTGCAAGCAACCTTGGAGCAAGCTTACCACCTTTAACCTATATCCATACACCATATACACCTTCACACCTTAGCCTTGGAACCTTAGTTGAGCCTTGAGCAGCACAATTCAAGCTTTAGAGTGTGTTTGGACCAAGTTTGATTCACAAACAAAGAGCTTACCTTTCTTGAGAGGTATAAGTTTACTATCTCTTCTCTTGTTCTCTTTGCTATCTCTTGCTATCTAATTCTTGTTTTTTTGTATTGTTTTGATCCTCTTTCAAGTGGCTAAGCTTGGGTTTGGATAGCTACCAAAGGATAGAGAGAGTTACCACTCTTTCTTGCACCTTCACCTATAGCTCAAACCCTTGTTTTTACACCCTTTACGTTGTTTTCTAAATTGATTTTCAGAGTTTAAAAGAGGCTAAAATCATGCTTTGAGGTTTCAAAAGTGGAGGAGTTAGCCACCCCTCCTTGTTCTTGCTTACTAGCCTTATTTTCTATCTTTGTTGTTTAGCTTTTGGGGCTCTTTTCATGTACTTTGAGCCATTGTTTTTCACCCACTAAGGGCTGTTTTAGGGCTGTCCAAGGTTGTTTAATTAATTCATGCTTTGATTAGTTTTCTTATTGTCTCATATGTTCGCATATATAGCTTGTTGTATGTTATTCTTGGCCTTTATTTGTTTAATTTCCATGTTAAGAGCCTCATTTTAATAATCAACCTATCATCTATTTCTTTCATTTGAGAGTTGTTTCAATCGGTTGATGGTTGTTCAAAACATGAACTAGAGATCTATGCTTAATGGCTTAATCTCTAAGGAGATTCATTGTCACCAGCATGGTCTTTTTTTCATGTTGAGAATCGCTTTCCGCTTGACATGCTTCTCATTAGTGGACGTAATCTTTAGTGGACGTAATCATCACCTTGGACTTAATGGACTAAAGAATGGAAAGGTCTAAAAATTGCTTAAAGAAAATGAGTTATATTTTTTGGATTTGGCCGGATGTTATGCCGAGTCTATTGTTTCAAGGGTTGTCTTACATCAATTCATGATGTTTCGATGAGCCTTGAAGCGTTCCTACCACCCTCTTTTAGCATACTCCATGATAGGAGGGATGGGTGGTTATTGATTAATTGCATTCATTAATTTTTGTCCAAAATCATGCCTTGACTCATCAAGCAATCAATTTTCTCATTGATGGTTTTGGAAATGACTTAGTTCTTCTCTTAAGGCTTACCATGAGAGAGAAGAGTAGAAGGGACAGACAGAGTTCAGAATAACTCTGTCGACACTATTTTCACTTCAGAGCACAAAAACAGGATTTTGCATAAAATTAAGGCACGACCGGCCTTATTTGGGCCCAGTAGGGCTTCATTGGGGGCCAACTGGCGATCAATGTTTGGTAAGGCAATGTGTTTTGTAGAAGCAGAGGGTAGTGACTGAAGGTGAAACAGGACAGATTCTAAGGAAGACAGACATAGTTACTTCTGAAACCGCTATGAGCATGCCATCTTTGTACTTCCATTGTAAATTGTAAATTAATGATTTCAATATTGTTGTAATTATCATCATCGTAATTAATATTGTTATAGCAATGATTCGTTAGATAGTTAGCTTATTTTATTGTAATAAATTAGCTAGTTAGTTATTTATTCATTCACTTGGCTTTGTAATAATTAGTTTAATTCGGACTTTCGGACCCTCTTCTGCGAGGGCCAATATGTAATAAGTTGTATGTCTTCCAACCCTACGTCTTTCTCCTTTTTACTTATTTGCTTATGATGGTTAGTATAGAACATCATTTTTCAAATTAGCATCTTTATGCTTTGCATCCATTGTCTTGCATGCATCCAAGGTTCGGCTCATCATACTAACCAAATGTTTAAATTCATTGCTTGAATACTTGATTCATCACATGTCTTGAGTGGAATCATATGCCATGTTCATAGCCGAACCTAACTATTACATAATGTGTGCGTTGCATTTAGTCATATCGCATTAGTTAGGAGCATGCATATTTTCTAATTATTTTGCTTTATTTTGGCTCGGAGTACTAGGTGAGCAATTTTGAGTTTTGGCATCTTGCATCAAATGTTTGTGTTGCCATATCAAGCATATTTCCAAGAGGCTAATTTCTTAATTGATATACCTATTTGAATGCCCGTGAATGAAGGCTAATTGCTTAAATTGGGACAAACTGATTAATGTACAAACTCACATTTTCAAGTGATGAGTATCAAAAACAATTTTCAAAACAAACATGAAATCAAACCATTCCAACTTTTGCTAATTAGTCTATACTTATGTGCATCACATCGTAATGTTAGTCTAATAACTGGAGCAAGAACATATAATGTAAACAAAAATCACATCATGATTCATATAGCCCGATCTTTGATTGGGCTAGTGGGGTGCTTAATTCATGACCTTCCCCTCTGGTACCTAAGTTACCTGGCTGAGACACTTTGATGATGACGGACTAATGGCCTTTGGCACAAGTCTCGAGTTTCCTAAATTTCTCAAAAATGTTTAGGTGGCGACTCTGTAATCTGGCAAAGTAGTCCATTTTTGGCATTTGATTCAAACATTGATTTTCCAAAAAAAATTGCCGGATTTGGACTCTTTTTGTATTTTCACTGTTTCACATTGCACTTGTGAAATCAGATTCAGAACCACGGGAGTCCGAACTGTAGGGCTAGTCGTATCCGAAAGGAACATGAAAAACAAGCTACAGTTTCTGGCGACTCTACTGGGGATTTAGAGAATTTGACTTCAAACTCATGATGTGAAATTTTATCTACACTTATATGTTCTTTACATTGTATTTTCATGGTTACTTTAAGTCACTGTGTTTTCCATCTATTATGCCTAGATGGTTTGCCGGAGGCTTGCCCAAAAGGCTTGCCAAAAGGTTGACCGGTCATAGGCTCTGCCATGATGGAAACATAACCCTTGGATCTAGATTACCACTGTACCATTTGATCCTCCTTTCACTTCTCGGTGTTAGGTGTGAGTGGTATATTAGGTAATCTTGGTGAGGCACCCTTTCGACCATTTGACCTAGTTGCATATAGTGAAACTATAGTGACTATTCCATCTTAGGACAGGATGCCACCCATTTACAGGATGTTGTGAAACTCGTTGTTTGAAATAGTGCAGCCTAGATCATGCCAAAAATCTAGGATAGGGTAACCTTACCCCCCTCATAGTGGTGTTTTGGTTCTTTTACTTGGTATGTGCTTTTATAGAGACTGTACAGGATGGTTCATATCAGAATGAGTTTAAGAATAGAGTTTAGTAGGGATTGTAGTTCAGCTGTGTGTTATAACTGTTGTGAATTGGGGCCGATGTGCCGTCCGATTTTGATCGATGGTTTTTATTTTCTTTTGCTAAGTAGTTTACCATCATAGCTTTAGAAATGCCCGATATTTCCCAGGTTGTGTGGACTCGTTTTGGCAGGCTTTGCAAAGCTCAAGACCTTGTTGGTGGTTAGCCAGTGTTAGTCTCACTTCCATTAGTTACTCGATGAAGAAGGAACAGACAGTCAGCAGCACCAGTACAAAGCACTCTGCAAATGCTTATCTGTTCTCACTCAATCAGTTCACCAGCATCTAGTTCACCCAGACCAGCAATGGCACAGAATACAACACAGAACGTGGAGGAATTTGCTGCCATGATGGTGGTTTTTCAGATAACCATGGATACTGTAAACCAAAGGATGGCTACACAAGATGAAATTATTGTCGATCTACGACGTACATCTGGGGCATCCGCATCAACCGTGCATCCGATCCTTGCTGCTCAGCCAAACCCGAATCTACCCCTACTAGTAGAAAATCCCTAAATCCTAGATCATTAGGAAATGTTTCCCCCGGCTCCGGCTTATAAGCCTCCGGTTTAATCCCCCACAGGAATCTTTCCTTTTGATATCAATGAAATTGATCCGGCCTTGGTCAAGATTGCTAGATTGGCGAAAGCATTGAAGAAATCCAAGGGCTTCAACTCCATTCCGGATATCGAAGACGGATACACTGAGGCTTCGGTCAGATTATCAGAGAAATTTAAGATGCTCCACATCGACAAATTCGATGGAAGTGGGGATCCGATTGTGCATGTCCGGTTGTTTTCAAACGTTTTGAGGCCCATGGGTTTGTCTCGGGTGCAGAAGCTCTCATTATTTGGGAGAATTGTGTTTGATGTGGCGGCCATCTGGTACGCCAAGTTGGAGGACTATACAAAGTGGAATTGGGAGGAGCTATCTGAGACATTTGTCAACCAGCATTCATATAGCACCCAGATAGAGGTAACCATCAGTGAGCTGGAAGCTACTACCCAAAACCCTAAAGAATCATTCATCGATTTTGTCACCCGGTGGAGAGCCAAGACAGCTCGAATGACAAACAGACCTGCTGAAAGAGAACAAGTCCGACTGGTGCTCCAGAATCTTGAACTAGATATGTTGTAGAGGATGATAGTGGCATCGTTATCCACCTTTGCTTCTTTACATGAGTTGGGGGTCCAGATTGATAATGTATTCCAAAAAGGTATCATTCACAAAACAAGTGAACCTACAAGAAGGCCATTCTCTCGGAATACCAATGCTAGTAATAACACTATTCCACAGCCTACAGATGTCAGTACTGTTGTTTCAATGGCCAAGATGGCTGATCCTTTTGCTACTGCCACAACCTTACAACCTTCACAAAACACCGGTCCACCCCAGAATCGAAGAGTTTTTACTCCCCTCCATATGAGCCCAGCCCGTGCCCTCAAACTATTAATGGAAAAGGGGCATCTCAAGCCTCTCGATCCTCGTCCACTTTCGGACCCATTGCCATCCAAACATGACCCTACCCAGTATTGCATCTTCTACCAACAACATGGCCATCCCACGGACTTGTGCTATCGTTTACGTCATGAGATCCATGATCTCATCGACAACAAAGTCATCACACCACCTACTAAACCAAACATAACAACCAACCCACTTCCTACACATAACCAAATTCCCCCACCAGAAACATTAACCACATCCATACACTACCGCCCCCACCTTCAACCCTAGCACATACATTAGCTCATCCACCTACCAAAACTGGAGGTGGTTCTTCCAGAAGGTACAGACATGTGCATGATGGATCTAACACCACAGACCCAATCCATGCCCATGGCAGTAGAAACAAAGAAAGAGAAGAACGTACTGAAGACAGGGTCCTCTGATATCCGTGTTATAGAGAAGGAGTCTCGCTTGCAGAGGAGTATGATCCCAGTTTACACATTGTGGTCGTCGATGAGCCAAAGCCAATAGTCATCTTGTCGGACTTTTCCAGCATTAATGTTATTGAGGAGAACCAGTTAGGGCAGAATCAGAATGATTGATCAGAACAGGGCCTAAATAACTTGGCTGAACTGTAAGAAGACCTGGCCGAGCTGGAAGAGGATCTAGACAACCTTTACTTCTTTAAAGAAAAGGATACAAGCAGTGTACAACTGGAATGGTGGGATCTAAGCCAGCCGGAAACAAGCAATTGATGGTTGAGTGAGGAAGAGTCAGATGTGAAGGAATAGATGTGAGAGACTGGGAAAGAAGAGGAAATTGGTGCTAGTGACAAGGCTGAGGCTACATCTGACTGAGAAAGAATAGGCACTGGAACAATTTCAAAGGGAAATGATAGAAGAGATCCAGACAAAGATAGCTCTAGAGCAGGGAAAAGGAAAAGAGAAAGAAGAACCTGAGACAACGGTGGGTGATCTCCAAACTACCAAAAAGGTCAAATGGGAGCCCAGCGACTGGAAAAGGATGCTGAGGAAGCTCAGAAAATATCGAGATTCAGAAACCAAGACTGTAGTGGAGGAAGAATGGTATGATGATGGGCGCATGATGTTAACATGCTCCAGATAGAACCTGATGCTAGCCTGGCCATGACTGCAGGAGAGTGGTGGGAAGACATCAACCTAAGTCATGCGTACACTGACGAAGGGTGAAAAGCTAATACCCCGGATGACACCTGGTATACTGACGAGATCAATCATATGACCCAGAGTGGTTGGTACTTCAAACCCCCAGCATTAGATCAGCCAGAGACCTCTAGAAAGGAGGCTGAAAGAGAAAAAGAGAAGGATGTTGAAAAAAACCTGGTCTTGAAATAGCTCAAGAAGATTTAGGTGGATATATCAATCTGGGGGCCATTAATGGCTTCTCAGGAGCATAGGTAAGCACTGTTAGAGGCAATGAACCGAACCAAATTGCTTATCGACACCACTGCTAACCAATTGGTACCGTTGGTTACATCTGGGGACGTTACGCCAGTGATATCTTTTACAGATAAGGAGTTACCACTTGAGAGTGCTAACCACAACCAGCCTTATATGTAACCCTGGAAAGTCGGAAAAAGTGGATTTTGGTGGTGTTAGTAAATACCGGATCAGCGATCAATGTATGTCCAGTGAGGACTACCTATGCCATCGGTTTGAGGTCGGTTGACTTTACGCCCACGACTCAAGCTATTCGGGCTTATGACAATTCAAGCCGAGATGTTATGGGAACGTTTAAGAGACATATCCTAATCGGCCTATCCAAGCATGAGGTGGAATTTCATGTCATGGATGTTCCGGCCACTTTTAATCTACTGCTGGGAAGGCCCTAGCTACATTAGATAAGGGCTGTATCATCAATAGTCCATCAGTTAGTGAAGTACCCCTTCAAAGGCAGGATTGCCACTGTGTACGGTAATTTTACGATCCATCCTCCCTAGGGAACCACTGTGCCATTATTGGAAATCATACATGGGGAGGAGGACGTGTTCCTTTTCGGCTTCTCTTTGGTAGAAGCCTGACTGGTCCAATCCATCATGGCGGAGGATGATGGGAATTACATGAGTGCGCAATCTATCTACATGATGAACAAACAAGGGCATATTCCTAGATCAGGATTGGGTAGAAGTGGTAGGTAGGGAGGTACTGTAGCTAAGGAGATAAGTCACAGCCCCCACGCTTTCGGGTTGGGATACAAACCTACCGCTGCAGATTGGCAAATAAAGGGAGAGGAGTTGCGAGGAAGGGTGAAAGCAAAAAGGACCGGGAGGTAGTACGAGTTAGTCCATAAACCAATATAGGGGACCTTGAACGGATGTTTTGTCTGCCAAGGGGAAGATTTCCCCTTCTGTGGATTCCTAGAGCCTTGGTATGATTGAGAGAGAAAGACAAGGTATTCAGGGTTCGAGATCTTCTTTAGACACCAGTTACCAGAAGAGGATGATGAACAAGCAGACCTGAGCCCTAGCACAAATCAAGGTGGGACTGCAAACCTAAACATTGAAGAGGAAGAGCTATTGGGAAACGCATTGGTTGACTTACTGGTAAGTTCTACTGCTGAAGTTGAGTCTGTTAACTTGGGGGATAGTTTTACTATCTCAATGATTGGGGATAACCCAGCAGCGAATTTCTCCAATCTTATCGTGGATGTGTCTGAGGCTCTACGCCTAGTCTGGAAGTTTGAGCAAGGCGTCATCGGTAGTTCTGGATCGGATAGTGAGTCTGGATCGGATTCCACTAAGTCTGTGGAGTCAGAGTCAGATTCAAGTTCCTCTGAGTCTGGTACTTCTAGGAGTGGTAACCTGGATACCAAAGTCCTGTCCAGGTCGTCTTTTAGCTTTTCTTTCGAGTCCATTGTAACCAAGGATCCAGAATTTTTAAATGCGAATGTTGTGAACTTTGCCTATTTTTCTGTGCCTTTGGTTTGTTGTACTGATCTTGATTTTCAAATTTTTGACTTAAACGAAGAGGAAGAAATTCCTTGGGTTTTGAAAAATTTGGTTGATCATGAGGAGTAGAGGCATGTTAAGCCCTGTACAGATGAAATCTTATCAATTGACATAGGTACTGAGGAGGATGCTCACCTGGTCCAGATCGGGTCCACGTTGTCTTCAGAGGAACGCGAGCGTTTAGTTGCTTCATTAAAGATTTCAAAGATGTTTTCGTGTGATCCTACGAAGACATGCCTGGAATCGATCCTGAGATTGTACAGCATCGGATCCCTCTTGACCCCGAGGCCCGACCAGTTAAGCAGAAGCTGCGCAGAGTCCGCCCAGATTAGGCTTTGAAGATTAAGGAAGAAGTTACCAAACAAATTGAGGCAGGGTTTTTGCTTATATCTAAGTATCTAACATGGTTGGCCAATATTGTTCCAGTTTCGAAGAAGGATGGAAGAAACAGGGTCTGCGTCGACTTCAGGGATTTGAATAAGGCTAGTTTGAAGGATGATTTTCCATTGCCGCATATTAACGAGTTGGTAGACTTCAGCGCCGGCCACGCGCCGTTGTCATTCACAGATGGATTTTCCGGGTATAACCAGATTCTGATGGCACTTGAGGATAAGGAGAAGACCGCTTTCACTACTCCGTAGGGCACCTACTACTACTGAGTCATGCCGTTTAGGTTGAAGAATGCTGGGGCCACTTATCAAAGGGATGTGTAACAAGCCCGCGAGGGACCTCATGGGTTACAGTTCGGACTCAATTTGTCACGGTTCTTAATCTTGAACCAAAGAGTCCAAATCCGATAAATCGTTTTTGGGAAAACAGATTTTTGAAAGAAGTGCCAAACATGGACTGCTTTGCCAGATACAGAGTCGCCACCTAAATATTTTTTAATGGGGAACTTAGGAAACCCTGACTCGGTGCCAAAGGCCACGTGTCCGTCATCACCAAAGTTGCCTCAGCTCGGGAACTTGGGTACGATTGGGGAAGGTCAGCTATGAGCACCCCCTCTCGCCCGATCCGAAGATCGGCCTCTACTAACCGTGATATCTTATTTTGAAAACGTTATGTGTTCTTATTCCAGTTAATTAGCTAGAATTACTATGTGATGTGCACAACACAAAAGTATAGACTAGATCGTCTAACTTGGAACGAAACATCACATATCCGTTTGTTTGGAAAACATTTTGGAATTTGCTACTCGCAAGTAGGCTAAAATACGGATTTCAATGAGTTGTTCCAACTCAAACAATCCAACCTTCACCCACAGGCATTCAGGCAGTTTATATCACATAAGCATCTAGCCACATGGTAAGCATGCTGTCATGTTAACATTCACACTCATACGAGATGCTAAAGCATAAAATACTTACAGTGTACTCCGTGCCAAAACAGTAAACTAGTTAGCAAACATGCATGACCCTAGTTCATGTTAAAATGGCTAATGCAACGCATACAAAATGTCGCTAGAATAGGCTCGGCTATCCTAAAGATGGCATGTGAAATGCTGCAACTAACAAGTACTTAACTTGGAATTGAAATACAAATGCAGTTAGCATGATGTACCGAGCCCGGTGCATGTAAGACAAATGCATGAATGCACGCATGCATAGCATAAGGTATGCTAATTAAAATATGCCCTAGTCTACCATCATAAGCGGGTAAATAAAAGGGAGAAAGAAGTGGGGGTTTGGAAGACATGCACCCACACACCCACACATATTACAAATTTGCCCTTGCTCGGAGAGGCCGAAAGAATAATACAATTTAATTAACCTACAAGCTAATTAATTATTACAGCCCACCTAATTAATTGACAAATCAATTGAATATAATTAAGTAGTAAACAGCAGCCTCGGGAAGAGGGTCCAATGCATGCGCGCTTGGTTCTGCTCGGAAGTCACTGCCATGCACTGAAGACTGCACAAGTTCCAGGGTTGCTTCTCTGAGTGCTGTAGAACACCACCGGCTATAGGGATTGGTCACCGGCCATGTATAATGGTCACCGGCCACAAAATACTCCATCGGCCAACAATGGATGGCCGGTCGGCACTGAAGATGGCCGGCCGGCCAAATCTCCCTGCAGAAACTGATTTGACAGCAGCAGAGGACAATACTTGGCATGGCAATGCATTTCAAGCAATGTATGCACCAACCACACTCCTTATCATGTGTATGACTCAAAGGAGGATGGGCCTCGATTTTCAGACCACCAATCACGCATTTCCATGCATGATGGCCCAAAGAATCAAATGTGCATTTTGATATGGAATGCAATGCACATAAACACACAAGGAGGCCCAACCTCTATCATACTCACTTCAAGAGGTCAAGCATGCATGCTCATGCAATGCAATCCTAAGCATGTGAGCTAGCATGCAACCATGGAAATGCAAAGAAGCATACAGGGTGAGCATGCGAACAAGCAAAGGGATGGACTTAAACTAAATTAGGCAGCCCTCAAACAAGCCTAAAACAGTGGCCAACAACTAAGGAAATGAGGCCAAATGCACAAATAAGCATGCATGCAAATAAGGTCCAACACCTAGGCACATAAAGGCAACTTCCAAGCACACTTGAAAGAGATTAAACATGGACAATTAGCATGCACATTAAGCTCTAAAATCATGTCAAAATGGTGCCAAACCAAGCAAACAAGGCAAGCATGGCATGTAATTGGTCCAAATACTTGAGGCAAGCCAAGGAGACTTAAACCATGACTAAGTCAACCAAGCCTCACAAGGCCAAGAGGACTTAAAATAGGTTCAAGGTAAGCCTAGACAATGCTAAGGGAACACCAAGATGGCATCTAAGTGGTTTAAACATGCAAGCATACTCAAAGGCCTAAACAAGGGACATAAGACAACAACCTTTTAAAGCAACAAAGGAGTATCAAATGCAAGTATGCAAGCATGTTATAAGGACTGAAATAACATGGTAAGTGGTTCCAAACCACTGAAATGAAGCAAGGATGGCATGCTCATGGTCAATGCATCAAGGCATGCAAAAGGGGATTACATGGTAACTATGCAAAGCAAAACATGAATGACCCGAATGACCAAAAACAGACCTTGGACGCATTAAAATAAGCATATAAGCTTCACAAAGCTTGGCCAAAACACATGAGCATGGTAGTCTAAATGCTATGCATGTATTGAGGCAAATCATGGCATTACAAGGCATGTATGCTAAGCAAGCATGGTATACCAAAACCAAGCAAAAACAGAGGTAATACATGGCAAAATACTACCAAATAACACTTAAGACATGGCCAACATGCACTTAAATTAGATGCTCAAACATGAGGCAAAGAAAGGCCCTTTTCAAGGACAACAAGGAGAGGGGGTGGCCCTCTCCTTCCTAGGACCTCAAGGCACCATCCTCACCTCTAAAATCCCCCAAGATTTCAGTGGTGAGGAGGCCCAAACACAATGGTCCAGGAGCTCAACCAAAATGGCACAAAATGGAGCCTAGCAAGGCTTAAGAGGGGTCAAACAACCCCAAAACTTAAAGCAACCTTAACCAACTATTTAGAGCACTCAAAAACAGAACATTTATATGTTATACACAAAGCTCAAAAATAGTTGCAAGATAAGCAACAAGAGTATGCAAAAATGGGGTAAAAAGGGACAAAAGTCTTACCCTTGTAGACCCTCTTCAAAAATGGTGGACCAGTTGGTTCTTTAGGTTCAAATCAGTCCAAAACCTCCAAGAACAACCTCCAAGGGCCTCAGCTCCAAGGTAAGGTGTAATGGTGGGTGTTTGTGAGCAATAATAAGCCTAAACACACACAAAACAAAAGAGAGAGAGAGATATAGAGATGAAGGATATATGTAAACCCTAACCCTAAAGCTCAAGCTCTGAAAAAATGTTGTCTAACTTGTCTCACCCTAAAGGAGGGAGAGGAGACCTCCTCTTATAGACAATTTAGTCTTGTAAAGCTTCCAAAGGAAGCTAACAAGAGGGCAATCCCTCTATACACGTGTATGGAGGGGGTGAAAGTGCATGCCAGCTGCATGAAAATATCTGCAAAAGCAGATGCACAGTGGTCGGCCGGCCAAAAACGGAATTGACCAAAAAAATATAGCCGGCCGGCCAAACATTTGGCCGATGGAAACAAAACACAGCTGGTGGCCTCAAGCCATGGCCGGTGGAGTGTGGGGATGACCCACAAGCCATTCCCTGCCCTCCAAGGCAAAGCACAAGTGTTTGGTGCAAAACCAGACACGAAACAGTCGAGTCGAGAGATCCTGAGGCAAGGCGCGTAGCCGAGACCTCCGGGAACTCAAGACGAACACAAACATGGATGATCACCGAGTGTTCAAGCAGTGACGTCCAAGTCTTGAGGACGGTCAAAAATGGGGTGTCTACAGGATGTAACCACCATTCTGCACGACGTGATCCATAAAGAGGTTGAGGTGTATGTGGACGACATGATTGTCAAGTATAAAGATCGAGAGGGCCACTATACTGCCCTGGAAAAATTCTGTCAAAGGATCAAAGAATATAGATTGAGGTTGAACGCGCAAAAATGCACCTTCGGCGTAACAACAAGAAAAATGCTGGGATTCCTGATCACACAGAGAGGAATTAAGGTAGATCTTTTCAAAATTAAGGTCATCTTAGAAATGCCACCGCCAAGGACTGAAAAGGAGGTGTGCGGTTTTTTGAATAAAGTGCAATTCATAAGGCAGTTTATTTCAAAACTAACCTTGACTTGTGAACCACTATTTGGTCTCCTGAAGAAAGGAAAGAAATTCTAATGGGATGATCGCTGTCAATTGGCTTTTGAATAGGTCAAACAGTACCTGTAGAATTCGCCTGTGTTATCACTGCCAGAATTGGGAAAATCGTTGATTTTGTACCTGTCAGTGACGAATTCAACCATGGGGTGTATGTTGGCTCAGGAGTCAGAGGCCAAGGTGGAGAAAGCCGTTTACTACTTGAGCAAGAAAATGTTGGACTACAATACCCGTTATACTTCTCTCGAGAAAGTTTTCCTAGCCTTGGTATTGGCTACCTGAAAGTTGAGGCACTACTTGTTAGCTCACTCGGTAATTCTGGTTTCTTGATTAGATTCCATCAAATATCTCTTTGAGAAACCAACGCTTATGAGTACGCTAGCTTGTTGGTTGCTCATTTTCTCCAAACTTGATCTCAAATATGTTACACGTAAGTCGGTTAAAGGGAGGGCTGTAGTGGAATTCCTGGCAGATTACCCAGTAGAGAGGGATGAAGTGGTGGAGTACTTTTTCCCAGATGAAGATATTTTGCAAATAAAGGAGAAAACGTGGACGATGTACTTTGACGGAGCAGCTAATCAATACGGTTATGGGATAGTTGTGTTGCTGATAGTATCCGATGACTCCCATATATCCTTAGCCTTCAAACTCTGGTTCAAAGTATCGAACAACGAAGCAGAGTATGAGGCGTGTATTGCTGGTTCAGAAAAAAAGTTGGATGTCATCGGGGATTCGAACTTGGTTGTGTCTCAAGCCAACGGAGATTGGCAAGTTAAAGATGAGAAAATGAAGGTTTACCATCAGGCCTTAGATATGTTAATTCTGAGGTTTGAAAAGCTAACGTTTACCCATCTGCTAAGAGAGAACAATTGGTTTGCTAAGGCACTAGCAACTTTATCTTCTATGGTAGACATTCCATTGGGAGTTAGGATGCATCCGATCATTATTGGACAGAAGTACACGCCGGCCTATGAAACTATTGCCGTGATAGATGAGGCTTTAGACAAGAACCCTTGGTACTATGATATTTGGAATTTCCTGGAAAATGAGGCGTATCCGCCAGGGGCAAACACCAAGGATAAAAGGGAAATACGGCATCTGGCTGTCCAATTTATCATCTGCAGAGGCAAGTTGTACAAAAGAGGCCATTTGAGAATGCATAAACTGTGTTCAAGAAGAAGAAACAAAATGTCTTATGGAGGCCATTCATAGGGAAGAGTGCGGAGCCCACATGAACGGTGTGATGTTGGCTCGAAAAATCCTTAGACAAGGCTACTACTGGTCAACCATGGAAGAGGATTGTATTGGTTTTATTTGGCTCTGCCACAAATGCCAGATTCATGCCAATCGCATGAACATTCTACCGTCGAAGCTCTACAACATGACTTCACCATGGCCATTCTCTATTTGGGGGATAGATGTTATCGGCGCAGTTATGCCAAAGGGGTCAAATGGACATGAATTCATCTTGGTAGCGATCGACTACTTCACCAAATGGGTGGAGGCCCAGTCTTACTCTGTGCTAAAGGCGTCGCATGTGGCTAAGTTCATCAAGGATAATATCATCTGCCGGTATAGAGTCCCGAACGAGATCATTTCAGATAATGGCTCACACTTCAAGAAAGAGGTGCTGGATCTGCTTGAGAAATATAACGTGGCTTTCCACAAGTCTTCAGCATACAAGCCACAGACCAATGGAGCTGTCAAGGCCGCGAACAAAAACATCAAGAGAATTTTGTGGAAGATGGTGGAAACCTACAGGGACTGGCCAGATAAATTGCCATTTGCGCTCTGGGGTTACAGAATCTCAATCCAAACATTTACAGGGACGACCCCTTATTCTCTCATTTATAGGATTGAGGCTATTCTACCAATCGAAATTGAAGTACCGTCGCTACGAGTTATGGTTGACTGTCAGATAGGCGGACTAGCAGCAGAGTAGGTTTGAGGAATTAATGTTGTTTGAGGGACATGGTGCTGAAAGACAACCGGGCTCCCATCCATGACCCTAGGGGTAAGTTCAAACCTAGTTGGATAGGTCCTTATATCATCAAATCTATCTGGTCTAGGGGAGCAGTTATACTTATGGATCTAGATGGTCTAGAATTCTCACAGCCAATTAATATGGACAAGTTGAAGAAATATTACCCTTGAGAGGCTCGCTAGGCCGAAAACCCGAAAGGGCGACCTAGGAAAAAGTTAAAGCATGGAAAATTAGAAATAAAGAAAAACTGAGCTCGTAAGGTTGAAAATCCTAAAGGGAAACTTTGGAGTTAGAGCGCAAAAGGAGAGAGTTAATACTCGAGTGAACCTGAATCGAACTACGTAAGGCCTGATTCCCCTCTTTGGGATGCGTAGGCAACTTCATCCTGAAGTTCGACCGTAACCATCTCTAACTTAACTATCCTGTCCGTTTTGCTGATTAGGTCATCTCTGTTTGTCATATGTTAGTTCGGTTGTGATCTTTATTTTGGGAAGAAAAGCTAGTTAACAATGCAAAGCAGTAGTGGTATGTAGTTAGGGGCAGTTATGATTTGTTGATTCGGGGCTGTACATCTCGAGGGTTGATTCTATGCGTGTCAGTTGGTGACCGTTTCCCAAAAACTAGTTTTGAAAAGTTTTAATAAAAGCTGATTTTTCTCAAAATTTTATCCTTTTACAACTTGGACCATTTTTGGGACTGAAAGGAAAATTTTCAGTACTCGAAACTTTAATTACATTGATTTCAACACAAGTACATTCTCCAACTGTTTGATTTAACAAAGCTGTTTTTACATCATAAAACTTGAAAAGAAAGATCAAAGCAGTAAAACTAGGGGCACAGCTAAGTCAGGTAGCTCTGTCTCCTGCTTGCACTCGCAGAAGTTTCCGTAGCTAAAGATGGCCCAATTGTTCTTCGTCTTTGAGCCAAGCTAAGCACTCTTAGAAAGGGCGTAACTGAAGCTAGGGGCAGGGGCCTGAAGCTCCCTCACCCTCCAAGCAGTAAGGTATCTAGGCAAATGTGAACTGTGAATAGGAAATAAAGCTGGGTATTCTAACTCCTCATCTGGACTTGTCTGATCATGGCCAAATTGGAGTCTGAACCGAAAGGGGAAATATAACACAATGTGTTATAGCTCATCTCAACCAAATTAAGCTAGGGGCAAGCCAAGTTATGCCAGCTGCGGATTTGCTGCACATCCAATCACACCATAACCCCTCTGAGGGGAAATCGATTAGCCGTTGGCTAAAGAAGTAAGCTCTGGCCGAGTACTCGGGGCAAGGGTTCACTACTTGCAGTTTATCCATCAACCATACTTAGAAAGGAATGAAAAATAAGAGAGATTAAAGAATAAAGAGGTGTACGATGAGGGAAAAGTAAGGAAGAGGTTTTGAGAGAAAAACGAAGATTGAGTGTCAAGTGATATGAGAATTATAAATTAGTAGGGTGGGAAATAATACTTGGAGAAGTAGTGGACTCCCTGCCAACCGAGTAGTCCCAACGAAAAGCATCCAAACCCTTCAAGGTTTCCGCCAGTGCCAAACCCATGCAACTCTTACCCTCTTTCAGACATTAGGCCACTTCTATCAACCGAATGCTAGCTCTGCCAAAACTAGGGGCAAGGAGGAATTGTGCAAGAAGGCATAAACAAAGAGCATGTTGCCTGTGGCCTCGCCAGAGAAGGTCACTCCTATCTCTAATAGCAAAAAATCGATGAACTAAGCTGGGGATGTCTAGCTCCCCATCATGTGCCAAGGACCAAGCCTCGTGTAATGTTAGCCCACACATTCGTCCAAAAGCTTGGGCATGGCTAAAATGGGGCTACAACGTGATTTCTTCATCGCGCCGGGATTCCATCAATCCTTGAAATTCTTCGATCGTCGGACACATCTCCTGTGATCCAAAGCGAAACACATGTATGATCGGGTTCCAACATTGAACAGCGGCATGGAGGAATCGAAAGCAAAGAGAAGTGCGGCTCAGAGAAAAAAAGGGCGTTTACGCTGAAACCGCGAAAGTTCACCTTTTTCGAGCCGTCCAAAGTGGCTACCCAGTCCCAGATTCTATTGTTGAACAGTGTCTCTATCTTGAGAGAAAAATACCAAAGACTTGCTATTCTGCCAGAAAAACAACTGGATTGCACTGACCAACCTCATTTTTAAGGCCGATCATGCCTATTTGGGCCTGGTCGGGATCTAAATGACGGCCTAGATCAGTGCAATTTCAGAAAAGGCTGGCCTTTGTCTTGGTGTACCACGGTTGTGTTTTAAGCCTTGTTTTGTTTGTACCAAATGTTTTTTAGTATTTTCAATTTGTTTTCATCTTGTTTTCTAGTTATCGCGTTGTATTTTACGTTTTGTCCTGTTGTGGGTTGCTATCCGACTCAAGAATGAATGCAATAGTAGATATTCGTTGTTTTAAGTCTTGTGCGAAGTTACCATACAAAGGTTATGCCATTCATCACATGCCATTCATCACATATTGTACAAGGAGATCATTCAAAAATTTATCTTTTATAACTAGTAGGTCCAACCCCGATCATCATTTTATATAGCAGCAAAACAAAAGAAAATCCTTAAAACAAAGGGTCTATCTGAAGCTAGTCTTTAACTACAAAGAAAAACAAAAACAAAAACAGAAAATCATCATCGTCATCAGCAACCTATCCTCTCTCTCTTCCTCCTCGGCTATGGAGAAGGTGCATTGTTGTTATCACTGGGGCTTCTAGACTGCATGTTAACCGCCTCCCTCTCCTCCTCAGAAGTCGTGTACTCCTCGAAGGACTCCTCGGGAGGTGAGTGCTGCCTCACTCTGCCTCTTCCCCGGTCAGCTCCTCCTCTGCCCCTCACTAGTCCTCGTCTTCATCTCTTAGCTGGAGGAGGTCCTGTAGGTGCAACTGGTGCTGGCTCAAGCTGAAGAGCGAGAGAGAGAGAGAGAGAGAGTACATGTATCAAAAGAGGCCAATAAAGTTATGAGCAAGACTGTCATGACTGTAAACTAGGGGCAAGAGCATACCTTAATCCCATAGTGGCCAGAATAGTCTGTTTCTTTTGCACCATCAGAAACAGTCGGCCAATCGCCTGAAGGAGGTCATCAGCATATGTCGCGGTTACTTGCAAAAGGGAAGAGGATTTGAAAATAGTGGACAAAAATAACAGAGGGCAGTGAAAACATAAAGTAACACAATGGGTAGAAACAGGAAGAAGTATGTACTTGCTCGACACCAGGAGCCATCACCAATCTGCAATCCCTCTCCTTAATGTGCTCAAGGGGGATCTGCTCAATCACCCTGTTTGGCCGCATGTATACGACCTCAGTTGGAATCATAGGAAACCCAGGAGCAGGAGCAACGGCGGGAGCGCCTCTAGCAATAGCAGCAACAACCTCTGGAATAGCACGGGCTACACCATGGGTAAGAGGGGCAATCACCCGAGTCTGCAAGAAAGTAGTGAAGTCGCCAGGCTCATGATGTTGGTCACCATCCTCTCCCAACATCAGGAAGTCGATCTAAGGACTGTCGTGAAGATCATCTACTACCCTCATACCGGTATAAGGAGGATGTGGAATGTCCGGATCCACTAACCCTCATGTCTGGTGGATGAACCTCTCCCCCAGGTAATATGCCCTGTCGAAGGGGCCCTCAAACAAAATCTGCATGGTAGAGGCATGCCATGTAGCAACGTAGGTCACCCTCGCTGCCTGAGAGATACCCGCCCAGGGGTGCTAATCAACCTATGGAAACAGATGTCAGATGTCAATGATCTAAGTAGTATGGAAACACAGTATGGAAACAATGGTATAAGAAACAACAGTATGAGAATAACAGTGCAGTGTAGAAATAGTGCAGTATGGAAATAGTATAGTATGAGAATAACAGCAGTATGGAAACAGTAGTATGGAAATGTAAAGACTAGCATTTTGTTACCTGATTCGCAGTGATGGTGTCAAAGAAATTACAAAAGTAAGGGAAGTCTCGGTCTACGCGACGACGTTGCTCGAATTGAGAGTTGTAGTACTGGAAGCAGGGTACTTGTAATTCAATCGGCCTCACCGGGACCGAAGCCAGAGAGGTGAAATATGTGTAAACTCATAGTTGTAAACAGAAAAAGATGAATGAAGTAAATGAGCAGATAAACAGGAAATGCAAAACAAAGATGAGCAGGAAATGCAAAATTGAACAGAATGTAAAGCTGCACAGAAAAAGTAAGTGTAAGGTGTACCTCCCAAACTCTCCAGTAGCCACCCAGTGAATCCACCTTGCGACGGGATACAGAGCTCATATAACAGTACAAGGTGGCCTGGCCGGCGCCACCCTAGTCATACTCTGTCACCTGTGATAAGTGCACCAGTTCCCCTATAAGATATAATCCCATGGTATTCTCCATGTTCGCCAACAAGGTAGTACCGAGGAGACACATAAGGAAGTCACGGGTGTACTGGGTGACCTCATCTAGAGTAGCAGCTGAAAATCAGAGAAGTGATCCAAGAACCAATTATACCTCACCATCCCGTGACTGGTGGTGTTTGGGATCGCCCTGAGGAGCTAACAATGTGTGACTCTCCACTGCATTATATCAGGATCACATGGGATCGAGCCACCAACCCTGACCTGCAGGCTAGTGAGCATCGAGAAATCGTACGGGGTCAGAGTTAGCTCCCTAATCAATGAGAAGTGGAACGCGTTCGTAGCGTCCCACCATCTCTCTACCAAGGCCCTGTGTAGCAGCGACTCAGCCCTCATCTGTATTAGTCCTGAACAGAAAGGCCCAAAGCCGGCAGCATCAACCAGTGTGCGGACCTCTGCAGGAAGCCTCTCATACCAACGCCGGGGGCCAGATATGAATCCATAGTTATCAATCCTCCTAGATATCACCTGTAAATGGGGAGTGTATATAGCATTAATGAGTGGTCTGCTTATGAGATTCAACATATGTACAAAACAAAGGGAAAGTTGCTTACCGTGGAGGCATCGGCAGACAAGTGCTCCGCGGGCTCTTGCAGCAGGATGTCCTCATCTATCCTTGGGATGAGGCCCTCAAATCTCAAAATACTGCCTAGAGACGGAGCATTTGTATGTGGTCGGTAAGTGGCCCCATCAAATGGCCTATTAATGAGAGGAGCCAACATGAGAACATCATCGGCCTCTATATCCGCACCCAAGATGGCCCCAATACCAATGGCAGGGTCCGGGATGGGAACCTCGTCACTAGCCATAGAGAGAAAGTGAAAAAAAGTGAGGAAAAATTGAGGGGATGAGTGAAAATGGGTAAAAACCCCAAAATCCAAACCCTAGGAGAGAAAGTAAAGAGGAGGCGGAAAATCAAAGGGAGAAGCAAGAAAGGTGTGGGCAAATGTGAGAGAAAACAAGAGAAACTCCAAAACTTTGCCAAATTAGATTTGTTCGGTTCAAAGTGTAGAGGAGGGAAAGGTTTCAAGGAAAAAATTGCAAGGGTTGTTGGGTAACTCAAGGGGAGGGAAAATCTAGAGAGATGAGAAGCCTAGGGAGAGAGAGATGAGAAGCCTAGGGAGAGAGAGAGAGAGAGAGAGAGAGAGAGAGAGAGAGAAGAGTTTCGACCTATGATGTGTGTGAAATGGGAGTTAAAATGTGTTTTAAACAGCCATGGGTCGTGGCTTTCCCGAACTGCCCTTGCCACTATCGAGGCCCGGCCGGCTTTATTGAAGCCCGGTCGTGCTTTATTAAGGCTCGACTGGCTCTCAATGTGAATTTAGTCATTTTTTTTTTTATTTTACTTTATTTCTTGTATTATGGAGTTTCAATTTGAAGAATAAACAAAAGCAAATAGAAAAACATTGAAAAAGAAAAAGGAAAAAAACAACAAACATATCCAAAAAAAAAAAAAAAAGAAAGAAAAAATCAAAATAAAGAAAGAAGGGAATAGAAGCAAAAATATAAAAGAGAAGGAAATGAAAAATAAAGGAATTTGTCCATTTTGTTTTGTTCTATTGAATGACTTCATGATATATTGCTTTAATTTGTTCCATTATTTCGTAACACACGATATTGTATGTATGGTTCATTCAGAGGAGTTCCATATAAAATCATTCGTGCCACAGTAAAATCATCATCCATTTTATCATCAAATTGGAACGTGGTGTGTCATATTCGAAAGCCCATTTTCAACACATGGGCAAATTGGCTTTCACTTTACTACATCGCTTTGATTGTTTTGATTTTACGTGTCTCTGTGTAGAATCCGTGTTTACTTATAATTCACGTTTATGCGTTGTGTCTTGATTTGAATTATCTCCATGGACTGCATTTTCCGAGGCCTTCCTGGGGGAAAGATAGTTTCGCTTTACCAAAATTTGAAAATTTGTTTGTTTTTTCGATGATCCATCTTTCCTCCTCTCGTGTGCAACGTATTAGGATTGTTTTCCTCGATTAAAAAAAAAAAACCAGGTGCGCCTGTTTGTTCACACCACCGTTCCTCCTCTCGTGTGTGACACGTTAGGATTGTTTTCCTTGGTTAAAATCAAACAGGTACGCCTGCTTGTTCACACCACCTTTCATTTTCTCCCTTGCGACACGCTAGGATTGTTTACCTCGGTTAAAAACAAACAGGTGCGCCTGTTTGTTCAGACCACCTTTCCTTCTCTCGCGTGTAACGCGTTAAGATTGTTTCACTAGGTTAAAAATAGCAGGTGCGCCTGTTTGTTCACACCACCTTTCCTCCTCTCGCGTGCGATGCGTTACGATTGTTTATCTCGGTTAAAAACAAACAGGTGCGCCTGTTTGTTCACACCACCTTTCCTCTTCTTGCGTACGACGCGTTAAGATTGTTTCACTCGGTTGAAAACAACAAGTGTGCCTGTTTGTTCACACCACCTTTCCTCATCTCGTATGCAACGCATGAGGATTGTTTGCTTTGGTTAAAAATATCAGGTGCGCCTAGTTGTTCACACCACCGTCCCTTTTATTGCGTGAGATGTGTTAGGATCTCAATTGAAAACCTCGGGTGCGCTCGATGGTTACATCGCCCTTCACCCTTCCTACGCAAGGCGTAGTTAGGTCTGCATTTTCTTACATCCTTTCTACATGAGATGTAGTTTGGTTTGTGCTTTCTTTGTCCTTTCCACGTGTGACATATCCGTTTATTCACTTCTTTCCATGTGACACACGACAGGATTTGTTTTGCTCTGATTTACGGTTTCGTTCATTGTCACATTCTTGTTTTGCTTGTGGTGTTGTTTCGTCACTTGTTATTTGCATTCAAGTGCTTCGTTGCGTTGTTTCATTGCATGATCATACGTTATTTGCTGCATTTCATTTTTGCATTTTGCCCTTGAGTTCAAGCTTTGCATTTATGTCTTGATTTCTTGCCCGAGCCTTGCGGCCTCGTCAAATGGGTTGTCTTTGAGCTTTGACATTCACTCATGTCACTTTATGACTTCGAGTTCTATCAAAGAGGGGCAACTGTAGACACCCCATTTTTAATTGCCCGCAAGGTTCGAGCGCTTTGCTCGGTACACTCAATGATGAAAGTGGTGTTGTGTGCAGTTCGAGGTCTCAACGAAGGGGCTATGTTTAAGCTCCAAAACAATCCCAAACCTTCTATATTCCCACTGTTTGTACCTCAGAAATCCATTTTTGCACATTTTGCCACCCTATGCTAAATCTGAAGCAGAGAGATAGGGGATCACATTGAGGCCTGGCTGTGCCTTGGTAGCGAGAAACACTGTTCTAGGTAGGAGCCCGCTAGCTATCTATTTTTGAAGATATTTATGACCTCTTTTGCTCAAATTCTATAAAAACGAAGTTGTATCTTTGTTTTGAGGGTTGAACAAATTCTAAAAAGCTTATATACCTTCTTGAGAGCTCCTTCTTCTTGTGAAAGCAACCTTTGAGCAAGCTTACCACCTTTAACCTATATCCATACACCATATACACCTTTACACCTTAGCCTTGGAACCTTGGTTGAGCCTTGTGCAGCACAATTCAAGCTTTAGAGTGTGTTTGGACCAAGTTTGATTCACAAACAAAGAGCTTACCTTTCTTGAGAGGTATAAGGTCACTATCTCTTCTCTTGCTCTCTTTGCTATCTCTTGCTATCTAGTTCTTATTTTTTTGTATTGTTTTGATCCTCTTTCAAGTGTCTAAGCTTGGGTTTGGATAGCTACCAAAGGGTAGAGAGAGTTACCACTCTTTCTTGAACCTTCACCTATAGCTCAAACCTTTGTTTTTACACCCTTTACGTTGTTTTCTAAATTGATTTTTAGAGTTTAAAAAAGGCTGAAATCATGCTTTGAGGTTTCAAAAGTGGAGGAGTTAGCCACCCCTCCTTGTTCTTGCTTACTAGTCTTATGTTCTTTCTTTGTTGTTTAGCTTTTTGGGCACTTTCATGCACTTTGAGCCACTGTTTTTCATCCATTAAGGGCTATTTTAGGGCTGTCCAGGATTGTTTAATTAATTCATGTTTTGATTAGTTTGCTTGTTGTCTCATATGTTCGCATATATAGTTTGTTGTATGTTCTTCTTGGCCTTTCTTTGTTTAATTTCCATGTTAAGAGCCTCATTTTAATAATCAACCTATCATCCATTTCTTTCATTCGAGAGTTGTTTCAACCGGTTGATGGTTGTTCAAAACATGTACTAGTGATCTATGCTTAATGGCTTAATCTCTACGGAGGTTCATTGTCAACGTCATGGTCACTTTTTCATGTTGAGAATCACTTCCCGCTTGACATGCTTCTCATTTAGTGGAAGCAATCTTTAGTGGACATAATCATCACCTTCGACATAATGGACTAAAGAATGGAAAGGTCTAAAAATTGCTAAAATGAACCAACCCACATAAAGAAAATGAGTTATATTGCTTGGATTTGGCCAGACGTTATGCCGAGTCTATTGTGTCAAGGGTTGTCTTACATCAATTCATGATGTTTCGATGAGCCTTGAAGTGTTCCTACCTCTCTTTTTGGGCTTACTTCATGATATGAGGAAGGGGTGGTTATTGATTCATTGCATTCATTAATTTTTGTCCAAAATCATGCCCTAACTCATCAAGCAATCAATTTGCTCATTGATGGTTTTGGAAATGACTTCGTTCTTCTCTTGAGGCTTACTATGAGAGAGAAGAGTAGAAGGGACAAACAGAGTTCAGAATAACTCTGTTCGCACTGTTTTCACTTCAGAGCACAAAAATAGGATTTTGCATAAAATTAAGGCCCGGCCGGCCTTATTTGGGCCCGGCCGACCATCAATGTTTGGTAAGGCAGTGTGTTTTGCAGAAGCAGATGGCAGTGACTGAAGGTGAAACAGGACAGATTCTAAGGAAGGCAGACAAAGTTACTTCTGAAACCACGACAAGTATGCCATCCTTGTGCTTCCATTGTAAATTGTAAATTAATGATTTTAATATTGTTGTAATTATCATCATCGTAATTAATATTGTTGTAGCAATGATTCATTTGATAGTTGGCTTATTTTGTTGTGATAAATTAGCTAGTTAGTTATTTATTCATTCACTTGGCTTTGTAATAATTAGTTGAATTCGGACTTTTGAACACTCATTCGGACCCTCTTGTGTGAGGGCCAACATGTAATAAGTTGTATGTTTTCCAACCCCACGTCTTTCTCCCTTTTACTTATTTTCTTACGATGGTTAGTATAGAACATCTTTTTTCAAAGTAGCATCTTTATGCTTTGCATCCATTGTCTTACATGCATCCAAGGTTCAACTCATCATACTAACCAAATGTTTAAATTCATTGCTTGAATACGTGATTCATCACATGTCTTTAGGGGAATCGTATGCCATATTCATAGCCGAACCTAAGTATTACATAATGTGTGCATTGCATTTAGTCATATCGCATTAGTTAGGAGCATGCATATTTTTTAATTATTTTGCTTTGTTTTGGCTCGGAGTACTAGGTGAGAAATTTTGAGTTTTAACATCTTGTATCAAATGTTTGTGTTGCCATATCAAGCATATTTCCATGAGGCTAATTGCTTAATTGATATACCTGTTTGAATGTCGGTGGATGAAGACTAATTTCTTAAATTGAGACAAATTGATTAATGTACAAACTCACCTTTTCAAGTGACAAGTATCAAAAACAATTTTCAAAACAAACATGAAATCAAAGCTTTCCAATTTTTGCAAATTAGTCTATACTTTTGTGCATCACATAGTAATGTTAGCCTAATAACCGAAACAAGAGCATATAATGTAAATAAAAATTACATCATGATTAGTAGAAGCCGATCTTTAATCGGGCGAGTGGAGTGCTCAATTCATTACCTTTCCCTCTCGTACCTAAGTTGCCGAGCCGAGATACTTTGGTGATGACGGACTAATGGCCTTTGGCACGAGTCTCTAGTTTCCTAAATTTTCCAAAAATATTTAGGTGGCGACTCTGTAATCTGGTAAAGCAGTCCATTTTTGGCATTTGATTCAAACATTGATTTTTCAAAAAGAATTGCCGGATTTGGACTTTTTTTGTGTTTTCACTGTTTCACATTGCATTTGTGAAATTAGATTCAGAACCATGGGAGTCCGAATTGTAGCGTTAGTCGTATCCAAAAGGAGCACAAAAAGCAAGCTACAGTATGCCTTTCTCGCACTACTTACGCGATCGGACTAAACTAGTAGATTTTACATCCACTAGTCAATTGATTAGAGCCTACGATAATACTAGTGGGGAAGCCATGGGGACCATTAAGGTGCAGATAATGGTTGGCCCATCTGAGCATGAAGTTGAATTCCACATCATGAACGTCCTAACAACGTTCAACTTGCTATTGGAGAGACCATGGTTGCATCAAGTGAGGGTAATGTCATCTACAGTACAGTAATTGGTGAAGTACTCGCATGATGGCGAAACCCAATTAGTGCATACAATCTTGGCCAAAGAGAAATGGATGTATATGAGTGCTCAATCCATTTACTTTATGAGTAAACTGCGGCACATTCCAGGGATGGGGTTGGGAAGAAACAAAAGGTAGGGCGTTACTACAACAAATCAAGTGAGCCACAATTCGTATGCATTCGAATTAGGGTATGAACCTACAATGGATGATTAAAAGAAGATGGCGGCTGAAGTAAGAGAGAGTAAAATTAAAGAGAGCTGGAAGGCCGTATGAGCTAGTCTACAAACCAATTCAGAGGACTCTGAATGGGCATTTTATCAAGCAGGGAGATGGTTCCCTTTTTGTGGCTTTCGTGAGCCATGGTTTGATCATGAGACAAAGATGTACTTTCCCGAGTTTGAAATTTTCTTCAGCCACCAACTCTATGAAGGTGATCAAGAATGAGTGGATCCTAGCATCAAGGTCAGTTAGGGAAAAAACAACGGCTTGGATGATAGCAGGGATGAGGCTTTGGAGCTTACGTTGGTCGACCTCATGGAAGACTTTTAAGCTAGCGCCGAGTTAGAGAATTCGGCGAATAGCGTAATTGTTTCTATGATCAGGGATGGACCTCTAGTAGTTTGCAATGACCTCATTTTGGACACAACCATTGCTCTGCACTAACTTGCCAGCTTGAGAAAGGTTGTATTTCAAATTTCGAAACGGATGATGAGTCCGGGTCTGATTCCACCGAGTCTGTGGAGTCAGAATCAAACTCAGGTGAGTCTAGTGGGTTAGAGTCTAGCAATTTTAGGGGTACTAACTTGGACACCACTGTCATGTCCAAGTCATCATTTTATTTTTCTTTTAAGTCCTCTGTAAAGCCTGAGTCAGACTTGCCGAATGAAAATAGTGTGAATTCTACTTATTTCTCTGTGTCGTTGGTTCATTGCGTTCACTCAGATTTCCAAATTTTTTATAAAAATGAAGAGGAAAAAATTCCTTAGGTTTTGAAAAACTTGATTAACTGGGAGGAAGAGAGGCATGCTAAGACCTTGCTAGTTAAAATTATTGCAATTAATGTAGATACCGAGAATGATCCTTGCTTGGTCTAGATTGGTTCCATGTTATCTTCGGAGAAGCGCGAGTGATTAGTCATTTTATTAAAAGATTTTAAAGATGTTTTTGCGTGGTCTTACAAAGACATGCTTGGACTTTATTCTGAGAATATACAGCACATGATCCCTCTTGACTCCGAGGTTCGAACTGTCAAACAGAAGGTCCACAAAATTCGTCTAGATTGGTCATTGAAAATAAAAGAGAAAGTCACCAAGCAGATTGATATAGGGTTTTTGATGGTGTCAGAATATCCGATATAGTTGGCCAACATTGTCCTGATTTCGAAAAAAGATGGTAGAATGAGAGTCTGCTTTGATTTTCGAGATTTGAACAATGCCAGCCCTAAGGATGAGTTTTCGTTCCAGCACATTGCTGAGCTAGTGGACTTCACAGTGGGCATCCCTTACTATCGTTTATAGATGGTTTTTGTGGGTACAACTAGATCTTCATGGCGCCTAAGGACAGAGAAAAAGCTACATTCACCACCCCATGGGGAATCTACTACCATAGAGTTATGTAATTTCGGTTGAAAAATGCTAGGGCTACTTATTGGAGGACAGTAACTACAATACCGCACGACATGATTGACAAGGAGGTTGAGGCGTATGTGGATGACATGATTGTCAAGTCCAAAGAATGAGAAGGTCACTATGCTGCAATGAAAAGATTTTTTGAGAAAATGAGGGAGTACAAGCTGAAATTCAATCTGCAGATGTGGACTTTTAGGATGACTGCAGCCAAAATGTTGGGGTTTCTGATCTCACAGCGAGGAATCAAATTCGATCAATCAAACATCAAGGAGATCTTAGAAATGCAGCCACCAAAGACCGAAAAAAAGGTGCGAGGCTTTATGGGAAAAGTGCAATTCATAAGGAGGTTTATCTCAAAATTAACCTTGACTTGTGAACCACCGTTTGTTTTTAGAAAGAAAGTGATGAAGTTTCGATGGGATGATTGATGCCAATTTGTATTTGAGCAAGTTAATCAGTATCTCCAGAATCTACCTGTATTATCACCACTGGAGCCAAGGAAACCATTGATCCTATACTTATCAGTGATCGAGTCGACAATGGGTTGCATGCTCACGCAAGAGTCAGAAGAGGGGGTGGAAAAGGCCATCTACTACTTGAGTAAGAAGATGCTGGAATATGAGATCCGCTACACCCATTTAGAAAATAACTTGCCTAGCTTCAGTTTAGGCAACCAAGAAGTTGAGGTACTACCTGTTAGCACACTTGGTAACTATGGTTTTGAGATTAGATCCCATCAAATATCTCTTCGAGAAACTAGCACTTACAAGTAGGCTAGCTCGATGGCTGCTTTTTCTTTCTGAGTTCAACATTAAGTATGTCACTCGTAAATCTGTCAAGGGAAAGGCCATAGTAGAATTTTTGGCTAATCACCTGGTTGAAAGAGAAAAAGATGTGGAGTATGTGTTCCTGGATGAAGAGACTAAAGTTAGAAAAGAATACCTAGAGGCTATACTTTGATGGAGCGGCTAACTAATTTGGTTTTGGGATAGGTGTGTTGCTGATAGTACCTAATGATTTCTATGTACTCTTAGCCTTCAAGCACCAATTTGTGGTATCCAACAATCAAGCAAAGTATGAGACATGTATTGCTGGATTAGAGATAGCCCTAGAACTAGGGGCAATAAGGTTGGATGTGATCAGGGATTCAAAATTAGTTGTCGCTCAAGCCAATTGGGATTGGAAGGTGAAGGAAGAGAAGATGAAAGTTTACCACTAGACCTTGGACATGCTGATCTCGAGGTTTGAAAGGCTAACATTTACACACCAGGTGAGAGAGAACAACCGGTTTGCCGATGCTTTGGCAACCCTAGTTTTGATAGTGGATATGCCAACCGGGGTCAAGATGCGTCCAATCCTTATAGAATAGAGGTATGCACCTATATACAAGGTGATAGCCGTGATAGAGGAAGTGCAAGATGAAAACCCTTGGTACTTTGACATTTGAAATTTTCTAGAGAGTGGTACATACTTGCAATGGGCAAATGCGAACGACAAAAGTGAAATACCACATCTGGCACTCAGTTCATCATCTGTGCAGATAAACTATATAAGAGAGGACATTTGGGGATGCACATGTTGTGTTTAGAAAAAGATGAGGCCCAGGGCATTATAGAGGCCATCCATGGAGGGAAATGTGGAGCCTGTATGAATGGTATAATGCTAGGGAGAAAGATCCTCAGACAGGGGTATTATTGGTCAACCATGGAGAGTGATTGAATGAACTTTGTTCAGCAAGGACACAAATGCCAGGTTCACACTAATCGCATGAACATTTTGCTATCAAAAGTCTACAACATGACCTCACCATGGCCTTTTGGAGGGATATATGTCATCGGAACAGTTACACTGAAGGGTGAAAATGGACATGAGTTCATCTTGGTAGCGATTGACTACTTCACTCAATGGGTAGAGGTGCAGTCTTACTCAGTGCTGAAGGCATCACATGTGGCCAAGTTCATCAATAACAACATCATTTGCAGGTATGGGGTGCCTAATGAAATTATTTTAGACAATGGCTCGCATTTCAAAGGGGAGGTGATAGATCTACTTGAGAAGTACAATGTGGTCTTTCACAAATCTTCAACACACATGCCACAGACTAATGGAACTATTGAAGTTGCAAACAAAAATGTCAAGAATATCCTACTTAAAATAGTGGAAACCTATAGGAATTGGCCAAAAAAGCTGCATTTTGGACTTTGGGATACATGACGTCAATTTGAACAGGGCAACTCTTTACTCTTTGGTATATGGAATGGAGGTCGTGCTGCCAATTGATATAGAGGTACCCTCACTGAGAATCATGGCTGAATGTCAAATAGCAGAGGTTGATTGGGAATAGAGTAGATTCGAAGAGCTGATGCTATTTGATGAGAGGAGATTGAAAGTGTGATACCATGTTTAGGGGTATCAATGCAGAATTGCTCGTGCGTTCAACAAAAAGGTCAAATCTTGAAACCTGAGAGATGGAGATCTAGTGGTAAAGGACAGCAGAGCTCATATCCATGACCCTAGGTAGAAGTTCAAACCTAGTTGAACCGGTCCTTACATCATTAAGTCAATTTTGTCAGGAGGAGTAGTTATTTTGATGGACTAGGATGGCTTGGAATTCTTATAGCTAATCAACGTGGACAAGTTGAAGAAATACTATCATTGAGGCACTCGCAGGGTCAAAACTCGAAAGGGCAACCCAGGCAAAAGTTTGAGCACAAAAAAGATGAAAACTGAAATAAAAAGGAAGTTGAAATTTGATCATGTACTTTTGAAATTAAATTGGGACACTTCCTTATAAAACAATAAATATTGGAAAGGCAATTGGTTAGATTGATCATTCTGGTGGGTATTCTTAAATTCCTCAAATTTTCTTGATTGGGAAACCACAACCTAATTGATGGTAATAATGATTATGAGGGTCTAATGGTAAGTGTAAAAAAAAAATTGACTGGGTCTATTCACTTATCTGTTGATTTTTTGCAAACATTGCTCTTAAAAAAGAAGTTTCCTAAGCTAAGTGGGTCAAACTCGGTCGGTTGTCTCGTACTCAAGATATAGTTGATGGAAAGCCCGTAATAGTCTCACTCAAGTCACCAAAAAAATAAAAAAATAAAAATCTACAACCTACAACCTACAACCGAAGTCCATCTAAGCAGTCTATCGAACCAAAAACAAAAACCCAGTTATCTGAGAAAAAGTCAAAGAAAAAGAAAAAAAAATAGTGCCCATCTAACTCAGGAAAGGCCAGTCATTTCAGAAAAAGTCCTGCCAAAAAAAGAAGAAAAAGAAAAACAGTAGTCCACCTAATAAAATAAAATAAAAAGAAGAAAAAAGAAAATAATGTCTTTCCATTGAATCTGGCCGGACGCGTCATAATTCGAGTGGCCTAGAACTTATAAATCTGAGAATTGGAATCGAGTGTTCTTTTATTTTGAGTTTAAGTCAGATATAAACCCCCCAACTTCATGGAGTAATGAGTCATTCTGAATACTTTGCAATGTCAATGGTTAATAGTTTTAATCCCACTGATTTTGAAAAGGCAAACGAAAATGATTTCAAGGAAGAAATTCCTCAAAGCATAAAAGACTTAATTCAATGGAAAGAGGAAAGACGAGCTAAACCTGTAATGGATAAGATAATTTCAATAAACCTAGGAAATAAGGAAAATCCTTGAATGATCTAGATTGGATTCAAGCTGTCTTCAGAGGAATGTGAGCGCTTAGTTGCTCTTTTGAAAGAACTCAAATATATTTTTGCATAGTCTTATGATGACATGCTTGGAATCAATCATGAGATTGTACATCATAAAATCCCTCGACCTCGAGGTTAAACTGGTAAAGCAAAAATTCAGAAGAGTCCGCTCTGATTAGGCACTTAAAATCAAAAGAACAGGTAACTAAACAAATCAATGCTGGGTTCCTAGTAATGTTAGAATATTTGATGTGGTTAGCAAACATAGTTCTGGTCCTCAAGAAAGATGGCAAAATCAAAGTCTATGATTGACTTTAGGCAGTTGAACAAGGCTAGTCCAAAGGACTATTTTCCACTACAGCATATTGATGAGTTAGTAGATTTCACAGTAGGGCATGCACTTTTGCCATTTGTGGATGGGTTTTTTGGACTACAATCAGATTATGATGGCACCAGAAAATAGAGAGAAAACTGCATTCACCACATTATCAGATGTGTGCCAACATAAGAGTTAGAATCAAAGGCAGAAAAGGCCATCCACTAACTCAGCAAGAAGATATTAGATTATGAAGCTCAGTACACACCACTAGAAAAGACCTGTCTTACACTAGTGTGGGCCACTCGAAAGTTAAGACATTACTTGCTCACCCACTCAGTGGTGCTGGTTTCAAGATTAGATCCCATCAAATGTCTTTTTGAGAACCTGGCACTAACTGCTAGGTTAGCATGATGGTTGTTGGTTCTAGCTGAGTTTGACTTGAATCACATCACCAGCAAATTAGTGAAAGGTAGAATAGTGACAAAGTTCTTGACAGATTAACTAGTTTGTGGAGAAAGCAGTTCACCTGTTTATAGATGAAGCAATCATGCAGATAGTGAAGGAAACATGGAAATTGTAATTTGATGGAGCTTCAAACCAAATCGGCTATGGAATAAGGGTCCTCCTTATCGCCCGATGAATCCCATGTGCCTTTGTCTTTCAAGTTTCACTTTAAAGTTTCAAACAATCAGGTGGAGTACGAAGCTTGTATTGCTAGATTAGAAACAACCCTTAAACTAGGGGTAAAATAGTGGGATGTTGTCAGTGACTCGAATTTGGTGGTCTCACAAGCTAAAGGAGATTGCAAAGCCAAAGAAGGGATGATGAAAGTATATCACCAGACTCTGGATTGTCTACTACCCAAATTTGAGAAACTCACATTCATCCACATGTTGAGGTAGAACAACCAGGTCGCTAATGCCTTGGCTACCTTGGCTTCTATTGTCGACATCCCTGAAGGTATTAAAATGAGACCAACCATCATAAAACAGAGGTATAGACTAGCCTACGAGTTGATTGCTACAATGGAAGAAGCCCAAGATAGACATCCTTGGTACTACAACATCTGGAGTTTTATAGAGAAAGAAGTCTATCTACAAGGGGCAAAGAAGAAGAACAAGACGACCATCTATTCTGCAAAAGACAATTGAGAAATATACCTGTTTTGGTCAAAATACTTTTTGACTCTCTTAAAATGCTTCTTCAAAATGTTTTGGTTATGTCGTTCCAAACATTTCTACAATGTTTCGAGGCTCGTGTTTTCAAAATTCAAATATTGTCTTTTTTAGTAGACCGAGCAAATGACAAAGTGAAAGTGAATATCAGGGTTGGAATTCTCTAGAAATACTTGTTTTCCCTTTCAAATTATGCTAGCCTTACATTATTGATCTAGTGGTACATTTTTCTCATTGGCCATATAATAACTTATGGCTGAATGGAAAATGTGGCCAACCTGATGAATAAATTGTACGGCTGGTTGAATTATACAGGTATAGAACATTTTTTAGAAATTCAACTTCCTCTACAAGTTTTACATAAATATCTTAGATATTTGCATCCAAAACTCTATATATACACGCCTCAGGCTTCATTTTGAAGGGTTACAACATATTTTTAAGAGCTAGAAGTTTGTTGAGAGCACCATACTTCCACTTCCCTTGTTGAGAATTCTAGGCCACAATCAAGAACTTTTAGGGTGCTAGGATAGAGTTTGACAACTAAGAAGTTCATCCTCTCTTCAAGAGATGAATTTGAGTTTTTCTCTCATCTCCTCTCTTTCTTTCTTTATTATCAAGCTTTGCATTTCATTACTATCATGTGGTAATCATATGATTGGTTTTCATGGATGTAGGAGGGGGACTAGGATATAGCCACTCATCCACTAAGTTGATTGAATTCTTTGCTTTCCTTCATTCTTGCACCTTTTCTTTATTTTCTAGTACCATACTTGATTGTTATCATATTTAGATATGTGAATTTGAACCTTGTGGATCGGAGGGACTTAGAATTAGCCACCCATCCACAAGTTTGATTATGTCATGTAGTTTTTCCATTTTCATACACTTTCTCATCACTTTCCTCATCGTCCAAGTATATTGGTTCATGTGTTTCAATCCATACTCAACTCTAATGACTAGTTGTGATTGTTAGATGGAGCTATTTGGATGATTCTTGACGTTGAGAAAGTGATTAGTTTTCCTTTTGTTTGTATTTTCTTAGAGCATATATATATATAAGAATTGAAGTTCACAAGGTTGAAAACCTGAAAAGGCAGCCTAGGCAAAAGTGAGAGCACAAAAGGAGAGAGTTAACACCTGAGTGACCCTCAATCTGAACTAAAAATGGCATGATTCCCACCCTCGAGATACACAGGCAACCTCTTCCTGAAGTTTAGCCCTATCTCATCCAGATTCCATCGGCTTGTCAGCACCAGTCATCGGTATTCAGCATTAGATTATTAAGTATGTAGGGGGATTTTTAGTTGTACAACTCATTGATATGATTGTGGAAATGTCTAATTAGTAGGTTAGCAAAATTGTATTTTGAGTTGTTTTGAATGAGAAGAGTGAGTGATTTGTGTTACTTCATTGCATTGTTTTATTGATAATAATCTCAAACATAACAAATGAAAGCAAATTTAACTAATTCCCATTCGACAAAAGTCTTGAAATGCAAAACTAAACAAAAGTGGGAAAAAAAACTCTAAACTAGGGGCACTGTAAGTCAAGAATTACTCAATCTTTATCCTTTTGAATGGTCTCTTCTTGTGCGTCTCGACTCACTGAATCTCATGTTCAAGCCACTAGATGAATACTCCCAATAGCTTGCGGCTGGAACCCTCTCCTCCCATCATGAATGTCCTATCTTACCAAGTTTTGGCATTGGCCTTCAAGTGAGAAGCTCAGAAATCAAAAGAAGGAAGGTACAAATGGGAACCCAAATGAGCCACTTGGTCATGCCTGAATTGTCGCAAAATCTGATGAGGGAAGTAGTAGACCATGTGAGTCAGGTCGACTACCTGTACGCTTGGGAAATGGAGCATCTCTCGGGTCATAATTGGAAGTGTTAACCAAGGGCAACCCCAAGCAATGACTTTGTGAGTCCGAGTACACATCTAGTCACTCTAATCTTTAGCGGAATTCATTTTTACCAAATTGAAAATGAGTTTGATATGAAATCACTATGTAACAGGTAGGAGTTGCCCACACCTTTAACTCGTTCGTAAGCCACATCTGGGAAAAGAGAGAAAAAGAAAAGAGAGATAAAAGAATATAAAGGTGAAAGATGAGAAACTAAGTGAGATGGGTGGTACCTAAAGTAATAGCGGGCTCCCAGCAAAGTCTGCAGTCCTACCAACACGAACCTCATCCAAACTTATCTGAGTCTCTGCCAAGATTAAACCAATGAAGCTCCTCATGTCCTTAACCTGCTTGGCTACATCAACCAAGATAGCGCTAACTATCCCACCACTCAGCATCGCTGGGAACCGGGCAAACAAGTAAATACATAGAGAAGCTTGCCTACCCTTCAAAAACTCACCCTGGAAGGTTAACATAATGACATTAACACAACGGCATTAAATTCGAAGATGGTTCAACTGGCACACTAGCACATCTTCATCAAGTATGGCAATTCAATTGGTTCATTCAAGCACGACACATGACGTTTAAGAGACAATGGGGCATTCCAGCACCAATGTCAGAGTCATGTTAGCTTGTATGTACAACATTTTTAGGTTGTAATTTTGTTTTATTCTCTTAGTCATGTTCAAGATTCATTGTCAGATTCATGAGAATAACACAAATGGCCAAGCATTTGAAAGAAATAAAAGATTTTGACAAAAAGAATGTTAGATTTCATTGCATATACTATGAAAATGTTGATTTTGTACAGAAACCTGGATTTTTATGAAAAGCATAGAGCATCCCCAAAAGGCATCTTGTACAATGTTTTTTGAAAAAGAAATAAAAATACAAAAAAAAATAAAAATAAATAAATAAATAAAAAGAAAAATGAAAAGCATAAACATCCTAAAGACTAGAAAATAGAACTCAGTTAGCCTCTCCAAGGATACTTTGAATCGATTTAAAATGGACCCGTGTTGGATCATCATCATCATTATCCTCACTACTGCTGCTAGACTCATAATCATCATTCGAATTGCTTCCCTAGTCGCATAGGATGCAGATACAACTCCCCGATGCCCAGATGGGCCAGCG
This sequence comes from Camellia granthamiana, assembly GCA_036172215.1. Classification (NCBI taxonomy): domain Eukaryota; kingdom Viridiplantae; phylum Streptophyta; class Magnoliopsida; order Ericales; family Theaceae; genus Camellia; species Camellia granthamiana. The sequence goes on from CM069904.1 coordinate 48,383,766, forward strand.
ACCTACAAGAATCAAATAAGAAGTCAGAATCGACCAGGATTACAGTACAGTTGAAATCATCAGATGGAAGGAAAGGAAAGTCACCTAAAACGAGCCCCAAGCTCTCATAACATACTTCCAGATCAGCGCCATCATGCTCGACAATCTCCTATAGCAGCTCTCAATATGTCCACAAGGAACCTAATCAGTATAGTTGAAAGACTGAGATAATAGATAGGAAGTAGAAACCGAAAAGGTAGGATAACTAGGTACTTGCTTGACTCCAGCATGCCAAAATGGTCATGGTGCAACTGACTAGTATCGAGGTTGCAACCTCTCACCACACATGCAAAGGCTGAAAGATCAAGGAGGGTGAGGATCCATGGCAAATTTGTAGAACTTTTGGCAGAGCATTCAACAAAAAGGGAATGTTTTGGCATTGATCATGAAATAGTTTGGCCTCTCATGATGATCATTATAAACACAAGATTTGAGTAGGATGAAAATGACAAGTTGATTGGCATGGGAAATCAGGAGCTTTTTGATTACTCTACCTCATTTCACCCTTAAGTGACCTCTTAAGGCACAGGTACGTCCTAAAATCAAGCTCAGGCATTGGTTCACCTTTTAAGGCTCATCAAAAATTTGATTACATGGCACCGCATCACGTTAGCATGTGAATCACTTGGCATCAACAAATTTTTCCAAACACTTAGCACTATTTAGTACATTTTGAAAAAATATTCCATGCCCCTCAGTACATCTTGGCAAAATTAGAACCACCTGGCATCTAAATAAACCCTATGTCTCATCAACACGAGCATGCAAAGGGCACCACTTGGCACCTAATAAACCCGACGTCTTGTCGATGCGAGCGTGGGAAAGACATTTTCTAAACCCCCAAGTCTCGTCGACATGACCATAGAAAAGTACCACTTGGCACCTAAATAAACCCTATGCCTTGTTGATGCGAGCATAGAAAAGGCATCTACTAAACCCCCAGGTCTTATTGTAGACACCCCATTTTGACCGACCTTATGACTTGGGCGCTCTATTCCAAGCACCCGGTGATGAAAGTCACAATGTGTAGTCTTTTGAATCTTTCAGTAGAAAAACCAAAAATTCAAGCCTTAATCCCAAGTATTCTAATCTATACCTATCTTGGCCAAAACCCTTTTGGACCCTTTTAAAACCACTTTTCTAGATATCTTGGTTTACGTGGTTGCAAACATTTCTACGATGTCCCGAGACTCGCATTTTCAAAATTAAAACATTGTCTTTTTCAGTGGACCGAGCAAAAGATATAGTGGGAGTGAATGGAGGGATGGAAATCTCTAGAAATACCTATTTTTCCTGTCAAATTGTGCTAGCTTTACATTATTGATCTAACAGTACATTTTTCTCACTAGCTATACAACTATTTATGGTTGGATAAATAATGGTACGACCGTCTGAATTGTCCGAGTACAGAGCATTTTCTAGAATTTTGGCTTTTTTCATGAATTTTCTATAAATATCTTAGATATTTCCACCCAAAAACTCTATATAAAGATGACCCATTTTCAGTTTTTAGGGTTACCAAATTAGAAAAGGCTAAGAGACTTCCTTTGAGAGCTTATCACCCTACTTCACCTTCAACCTCCATCCTTCACATTAACTTGGCACACCATGTTAAGGATTCTAAGGGCTCTAAGTCATACTAGTGGACCTTGAGGGTGCCAAGAAAGAGTTTGAAAATCAAGAAGCTCACCCTCTTTCTTTTCAAGAGGTGAAATTTTGACATTTTTCTTCAACTTCTCTCTCTCTTTCTCCCTTTTAAGCTTTGTATGTTGTTGTTTTCTGCTGTAAACACATGATAGGTGGTCATAGATGTGGTTGGGAATAAGATGTAGCCCCTACCCATTGAGTTGATTGCTTTTCTTACTTGCTTGAACTCTTTCATGCTTATTATTACTTTATAGTGCTATAATCCATTGTATATTGATATGTAAAATGAAACCTTGTGGATGTGGTTGTGAGTTAGAAAGTAGCCACCCATCTACAAGTTTGATTATGTAGTGTAATTTCTTTCCTTTTCATTCACTTTCTTAACATCTTTCTCATCATCCAAGCATGTTGGTTCATATTCTTCAATCCATACTCGATTTTGATGAGTAGTTGTGGTTATGACGTGGGGATTTGGGGTTGAGAGGGTTGTTGGCTTTCACCTTTGTTGTTGTTCTCTTGGAAGTAAAGTAAGAAGTTTTTTTTTGTCAAATATGTTCAAAACTCTCTTCTCAATCTATCATGAACATGGAAAGGGATGGAAACAACCTTATTCCTGAGTAGAAGAGGAGTTTTGAATGTTGTTTGACGAATCCCTTACCTTCAAAGCAAAGCTTCCACCATGAAATAGGGGCATGAATCTATTCTCTGCAATTGATAGCATGAATTTGGGTATTAATCTGCCCTATGATTTGTTAGATTTAGCTTAATTTGGCCGAATCAATCCATTATTGCAATAATTTCCAACCTTATGTCTTCTATTCATTCATTGTTGTAATAACTTCCAACCCCACATCTTCTATTCATGCGTTGTTGTAAATAACTCCCAACCCCACGTCTGTTTGTCTCTCTTTTTTCTATGCTTTCCATATATGTTGTAAAACATCATGTTTTATTTATCATATCCATGTTGTGCATTCATTTTTCATGCATACGAATTCGATTCATTTTCTATGCTTTCCATATACATGTCACATGTTAGTAATCGAATCCTTAGTTGCATTTTGTGGATATATTGCATTAGCTATTGGTATATAGGATCATGCATGTGTATATAGCATGTTATGTTTGGCTTGCCATAGATGAATGCTAGGTGACCATTTGCAGTTTTAGCATCTCGGTTGTGCATGTTATTTTGCTATGTCTAGCATCCTGCCATGCGGATAAGTGCTTAAGTGATATACCTCTTTGAATGCCAGTGGATGAATGTTGTGTTGCTTAGATTTGAATGATGTTGATTGACATGCATGTGAGCTCAATTTTTCTGAGTTGTACATTTATTCAAAAACCTTTCAAAATGCATGCAATCAAACCATAACCAAAATGAGTGACACAATCTATAAATTACTCACCTCACATAGTAATGTTAGCATTATTTAAACTGAAACATGAACATATGGAGGCTATAAAACTCATATTATGGTTTAGTAGAAGCTGAACTCTTGATCGGGTGACTGTGGGTGCTTAATTCATGACCTTCCTCCCTTATAGATAAGTTCATGAACAAAGACACTTTGGTTATGACGGACAATGGCGTTTGGCATGAGTCATAGGTTTCCTAGTTTTTCCAAAACATTAGGTGGTGACTCTAAGATCTAGTGATATAGTCCATTTCTGGCATAGGTTTTGCAATTAAAATGGATTTTCTATACGAATTGACAGATCTAGACTCTCATTTGTGTTTCACATTGCACTCATGAAACTAGATCAGGAGATCGGGAGTTCGAATTGTTGGGCATGCTCGAGTATCCCCCAAAAGTATCTCATAGTTTCTAGCGACTCTATTAGAGACACTAAGAGAACTTGGCTTTTATCTTATGGTGTGAGATTTATTTTCTTTATATATTCATTGCATTTGCATGCATGGTGCGCTTAAAGTCACTATATTCGCTATCTGATATTTCAGATAGCTTGTCGGACATAGGCTCTATCATGGTGGAATACGAGCCTCAGATCTGGAGCACCAATGTACCGTTTGATGCTCCCTTCACTTATAGGTATTGGGAAGGATAGGTATACAGGTGCCTTGCTGGGGTACCCTCTTTGACTAAACTGACCTAGTGCATATACTGAGTTATAGCACCTTTCCAATTAAGTACCGAAATTTGTCCCATTTTTAGGATGTGATGACACCGCTTGATTGAATAGTGAAGCTCTAGATCATGCCAACTCTAGGATAGGGTAATCCTAAAGCCCCATAGCGATGTTTGTTCACTTTACATGCTATGTTCTATGAGTTGGATCCATATAGGGGTTTTGAAATTCAAATAAGTAGTTCAAGCATATCAATTTTTAGGGTAGAGTTCAATTTATCAGTGGACCGTACAATGACTTTTGTAGTAGCCAGTTTCAACAGTTGTTAAAAGTTGAGCCGAAATGTTGCCAATTTCTATCTCTGATTGTTTTTGTTTTTGTTTTTCATTTTCTTTTTTGTTTACTTTTTGTTTTGTTATGTAGTTGTTTCGTCATAGCTTCAGAAAGTTCTGACATCCCTCAAATTTTGTGGACTCGTTCTGGTAGACTTTACAAGACTTCAAATCCATATGGGGTATCAACTACTCATCCATCTCCAACCAATCATTCGATTCCAGATCTACCTCTATTAACAGAAGACTTTCAGGGTCTCAATTTATACGAAGGGCTAAGCCACAACCATAGTGCTAGAGCTCTGGCATAGCCCATTAAGGGACTTTTCTCCTTTGACCTTACTGAGTTTGACCTGGCTATGATGAAGATAGCCAAGTCGGAGAAGCTGTTTAAGAAATCACATGGCATTAACTCTTTTTCGGACATTGAGAACGGATATATAGAAATTGTTGTGAGATTATTGGAGAGATTTAAGATGCCTCATGTAGACATGTTCGATGGGTCCAAGGACCTTATGGTCCATATCCATATTTTTTCCAACGTTCTAAAGCCTATGGGCCTAACTCGTGCTCAAAAGTTATCTCTATTTGGAAGAACTCTGTCAGGTTTAGTTGCCACTTGGTATGCCAAATTAGAGGATTCAGCAAATTAGAGTTGGGAGGAGTTAGTTGAGGCATTTATCACTCAGTGCTCCTACAACACCCAAATTGATGTAACTACCTGAGAGTTGAAGGCTACCCGCCAGGAGCCCAGGGACAGTTTTTTGGAGTTCTTAACCAGATGGAGAGCTAAGATGGCCATGATGACAAATAGGTCCCTTGAGAAGGACCAGATCCACATGGTAGTGAGGAACCAGCATGGGAAGATGTTGCAGAAGATGATAATGTTTCCACTCTTCACCTTCAAAGAATTGCATGAAATAGGAGTTCAGATTGAGGATGCCATTAAGCAAAGAATCATAGTTGATGAGAAGAAGCTCGTAAGAAAGACCTTTGTTCACAGTTCCAATGCTGCCACTAGTGGTAGCACAGCTGCGAAGGTCCCAAAAGTCAACACTGTCACCACCAAAACCACCGACCTATTTGCCAGCATTGTTATGTAAGTCTCCAATTCAATTTGACATCAAACCTGAAATTTTCACATCTCTACATAGCCCCATCCCGAGCCATAAAGGTTCTACTAGAAAAAGGACATCTTAAGCTCCTTGACCCCCGACCCCTTTCTAATCATTTTCCACCCAAACATGACTCTGCCAAGTGTTGCGCCTTCCATCAGCAGCACGGTCACGAGACTGATTACTGCATCCACCTCCATCATGAGATCCAATATCTTATTGACCACAAAATCATAGCTCTACTACAAAGGCCCAATGTTACCACCAATCCGCTACCATCCCATGATCGAGTACCACCTCCCTGCCTCAACTTAATCCATACACTGCCACCCACCTTCAACCCCAGTATATACATTACACCATCCCATCTACTGAAACCCATGATGATTATTCCATAAAGTACTGATTTGTGCATGATGGAAGCACCTAAACCACAACTACATCCTAAAAGTCTTGTGGTGGCAGTGGTACTACAATTTGAGAAATGAGAGACAGTGGTGGAGACAAGACAGAAAGTGGTTATAGAGAAAGAAGAGTTGAAACCTAAGGCATCCGAAGTACCTGTAATAGAGAAAGGGAGATTACTGGAAGACGGATATGATCTGAGTAAATACATTGAACTTGTCGGTCAACCAAAACCGAAGTTGTTGTTGCCCAATTCTTTCAATATCAATGTTATTAGGAAGGACAGACCCGAATAGGGCTTAGATGATTTGGCAGACCTAGAAGAGGACTTGAGCAATCTCCATTTCTTTGAAGTGCACAAATGTAGGAATGTACAAATTGGATGGTGTGACCCAAACAATTTAGAGACTAGCCGGGGTAGACAATCAATGAAAGGGAATCTGAAATGGAGAAAAATGAGGAAGAAATAAAGAAAAAGGCTTGAAAAACCAAAGCGAAGATGAAAATGGATGAAAGTAGTAAAATCGAAGAGAGGCAAGAAGGAGAAATCTAATGAGGGTTGGATCGAAAGGGAGAAGGTGATAGAACAATACCAACATGAAAGAGATGAGGAATTGCAAAGAACAAACCAAGCATGAGAGCAACTCAGAAGGGGGTGGTCTCCTCCGAAATCCGATTAGCCACCTTGTCAACCACAGGGTAATAATCATAACGTTGGAATGATTCATGTTGAATCAGATAATTGTCTATCAATCAACGAAGGTGAATAGTGGGACGATAATTATCTCCATCTCTCTTATATTGATGAAGGAAGGGGAAACAATGCCCCCGATGATACATGGTACTCAGAGGAGATAGACCATTTAACTAGGAGTATGCATTACTTTAAGCCCTCACACCTAGACTAAGGTGAGCCATTAGGTAAAGACAAGGAAACAAAGAGGAAGAAAGGAAAAGAGAAAGAAGAAGACATGGTGTTGAAGCAACTAAAAAAGATCCAGGTAGACATTTCCATGTAGGGCTTATCATGGCTTCCTGAGAGCACCGTCAAGCAATGTTAACAACTTTGAGCAAGGCAAAACTATCAATTGACACTACATTCAACCAACTTGTGTCATTGATCTCACCAGGGGATGCAATCCCAACAACAACTTTTTCAAGCAAAGAGTTACCACTAGAAGGATCAAGGCACAACAAACCATTGTATGTGTCACTCGAGTGTAGGAAAAAGTGGGTTTCAGTTGTTCTGATTGAAACTGAATCGACTATTAATGTATTCCTTTCTCACACTACTTACGCGATCGGACTAAAACCAGCAGATTTTACACCCAGTAGTCTACTGATCAAAGCTTACGATAATACTATTAGGGAAGTCATGAGGACCATTAAGGTGCAGATAATGGTGGGCCCATCTGAGCATGTAGCTGAATTCCATATCATGGATGTCCCAACAACATTCAACTTGCTGTTAGGGAGACCATGGTTGCATCGGATGAGGGTAGTGTCATCTACGGTACACTAATAGGTGAAGTACTTGTATGATGAAGGTGTTACCACCATTTTTGGGAATTCATCCATTCACCCTTTGCCAGAAGTCACAACACCCGTGCTAGAGATTAACCACGAGGAAGAAAATGTTTTTCTTTCCGGATTCACTATGGCAAATGCCAAATTAGTGCAGGCATTCTTGGCTAAAGATAAAAGGATGTACCTAAGTGCTCAATTTATTTACTTTATGAGTAAACCGGGGCAAATTCATGGGATGGGTTGGGAAGAAGCAAAAGATAGGGCGTTACTACAACAAGTGAAGTGAGCCACAATCCGTATGCATTCGGATTAGGGTATAAACCTACAAAGGATGATTGGAAGAAGATGTGGGATGAAGTAAGAGAGAGAAAAAGCAAAGAGGTCTGGAAGGCCGTATAAGCCAATCTACAAACCAATTCGGAGGACTTTGAATGGGCATTTTATCAAGCAAGGAGATGACTTCTCTTTTTTTGGCTTTCCTGAGCCATGGTTTGATCATTAGACAAAGAAGCATTTTCCCGGGCTTGAAATTTTCTTCAGCCACCAACTCTATGAAGGTGATGAAGAATGAATGGATCCTAGCATCAAGGTTAGTTAGGGCAAAAACAACAACTTGGATGATAACAAGGATGAGGTTTTGGAACTTAGACTAGTCGACCTTCTAGAAGACTTTGAAGCCAACGTTGAGTCAGAGAATTTAGCGGATAGCATAACTGTTTCTGTGATCCGAGATGGACCTCTAGTAGTTTGCAGTGATCTCATTTTGGACACAACCATTGCTCTGCACCTAACTTGCCCACTTGAGAAGGGTTGTATTGCAAATTTCAAATAAGATGATGAGTCTAGGTCTGATTCGATTGAGTCTGTGGAGTTAGAATCAGACTCATGTAAGTCTAGTGTATTAGAGTATGGCGATTCTTGAGGTACTAACTCAGACGCCACTGTCCTGTCCAGGTCATCCTTTCATTTTTCTTTTGAGTCCACTGTAAAGGCTGAGTCGGACTCGCCAAATGAAAATAGTGCGAGTTCTACTTACTTCTCTGTGTTGTTGGTTGATTGAGTTCACTAGGATTTCCAAAATTTTTATAAAAATGAAGAGGAACAAATTCCTTTGGTATTGAAAAACTTGATTAACTGGGAGGAAGAGAGGCATGCTAAGCCCTTGCTAGTTGAAATTGTTACAATTAATGTGGATACAGAGAATGATCCTTGCTTGGTCTAGATTGGTTCCACGCTGTCTTTGGAGGAGTGCGAGTGATTAGTCATTTTATTAAAAGATTTTAAAAATGTTTTCGCGTGGTCCTACAAAGACATGCCTGTAATTGATCTTGAGAATATATAGCACATGATCCCTCTTGACTCTGAGGCCCGACCTGTCAAATAGAAGCTTTACAAAATCCATCCAGACTGGGCATTGAAAATAAAAGGAGAAGTCACCAAGCAGATTGATGTAGGGTTTTTGATGGTATTGGAATATTCGACATGGTTGGCCAACATTGTGCCGGTTTCGAAGAAAGATGGTAGAATTAAAGTCTGCATCAATTTTCGAGATTTGAACAAGGTTAGCCCAAAGGATGAGTTTCAGTTGCCACACGTTGATGAGCTAGTGGACTTCATAGAGGGCATCCCTTACTATCATTTATGGATGGTTTTTGTAGGCACAACTAGATCTTCATGGCGCCTAAAGACAAAGAAAAAACTGCATTCACCACCCTATGGAGAACCTACTACTATAGGGTTATGCCATTTGGGTTGAAAAATGCTGGGGCTACTTATTGGAGGGCAGCAACTACAATACTACATGACATGATTGACAAGGAGATTGAGGTGTATGTGGATGACATGATCGTCAAGTCCAAAGAACGAAAAGGTCACTATGTTGCATTGAAAAGGTTCTTCGAGAGAATTAGGGAGTACATGCTGAAATTGAATCTGTAGAAGTGCACTTTTGGGATGACTGTAGGCAAAATGCTAGGGTTTCTGATCTCACAATAAGGAATTAAAGCCGATCAATCAAAGATCAAGGACATCTTAGAAATGCTTCCACCAAAGACTGAAAAGAATGTGCGAGGCTTTAAAATTAACCTTGACTTGTGAACCGCTGTTTGGTCTTATAAAGAATGTGATGAAGTTTCAATGGGATAGTCGATGCCAATTCACATTCGAGCAAGTTAAGTAATATCTCCAGAATCCGCCTGCGTTATCACCATCTGAGCCGAAGAAACCATTGATCCTATACTTATCAGTGATCGAGTTGGCAATGGATTGCATGCTCACGCAAGAATAAAAAAAGAGGGTGTAAAAAGCCATCTACTACTTGTGCAAGAAGATGTTGGAATATGAGACCCATTACACCCATTTAGAAAAAGCTAGCCTAGCTTTGGTTTGGACCACCAGGAAATTGAGGCACTACCTATTAGCACATTCGGTAACTCTGGTTTTGAGATTAGATCCCATCAAATATCTCTTCAAGAAACTAGCGGTTGCAGGTAGGCTAGCTCAATGGCTACTTTTGCTTTATGAGTTCAACATTAAGTATGCCACTCGTAAATCTGTCAAGGGAAAGACAATAGCAGAATTTTTGGCTGATCACCCGGTTGAAGGAGAAAAAGATGTGGAGTATGTGTTTCCGGATGAAGAGATACTACAGTTAAAAGAGGATACTTAGAGGTTGTACTTTGATGGAGCGGCTAACCAATTTGGTTTTGGGATATGTGTGTTGCTGATAGCACCCACTGATTCCTACGTACTCCTAGCCTTCAAGCTCCGATTTATAGTATCCTACAACCAAGCAGAGTGTGAGGCTTGTATTTTTGGATTAGAGCTAGCCCTAGAACTAGGGGCAATAAGGTTGGATGTGATCAGGGATTCAAAATTAGTTGTCTCTCAAGCCAGTGGGGATTGGAAGGTCAAGGAAGAGAAAATGAATGTTTACCACCAAACCTTAGACATGTTGATCTCAAGGTTTGAAAGGCTAACATTTATGCACCAGGTGAAAGGAAACAACCAGTTTTCCGATGCTTTGGCGACCACAGCTTCGATGGTGGATATACAAATCAATGTTAAAATGCGTCAAATACTTATAGAACAGTGGTATGCACCTGTATATGAGATGATAGCTGTGATATAGGAAATGCAAGATGAAAACCCTTGGTACTTTGACATTTGGAATTTTCTAGAGAGTGGTACATACTCGAAATGGGCAAATGCGAAGGACAAAAGAGGAGTACGGCATCTGGTCACTCAATTCATCATCTGTGGGGATAAACTATATAAGAGAGGACATTTGGAGATGCACAAGTTATCCGTAGAAGAAGATTAGGCCAAGGGCATTATAGAAGCCATTCATGGAGGAAAGTATGGAGACCATATGAACAATATAATGCTAGCAAGAAAGATCCTCAGACAGAAGTATTATTTTTCAACCATGGAGAGTGATTGTATGAACTTTGTTCGGCAATGCCACAGATGTCAGGTTCACCCTAATCGTATGAACATCCTGTTGTCAAAACTCTACAACATGACCTCACCATGGCCTTTTGGGGAAATAGATGTCATCGGAACAGTTACACCGAAGGGTGCAAATAGACATGAGTTCATCTTGGTAGCGATTGACTACTTCACTAAATGCGTGAAAACGCAGTCTTACTCGATGCTGAAGGCATCACATGTGGCCAAGTTCATCAATAACAACATCATCTACAGGTATGGGGTGCCTAATGAAATTATTTTAGGCAATGGCTCGCATTTCAAAGAGGTGGTGATAGATCTACTCGAGTAGTACAATGGGGTCTTTGACAAGTTATCAACACACACGCCACAGGCTAATGGAACTATTGAAGTTACAAACAACAATGTCAAGAATATCCTACGTAAAATGGTGAAAACCTACAGGGATTAGCCAAAATAGCTGCCTTTTGTAGTTTGGGATACAGGACGTCAATTAGAACATTTACAAGGACAACTCCCTACTCTTTGGGATATGGGATGGAGGTCATGCTGCTGCTTAAGATAGAGGTACCCTCACTGAGAATCATGGCTGAATGTTAGATAGAAGAGGTTAATTGGCACCAAAGTAGATTTGAAGAGCTGATGCTATTTGATGAGAGGAGATCGAAACTATTATACAATGTTCCGGGGTATCAACACAGAATTGCCCATGCGTTTCCAGAACTTGAGAGAAGCAGATCTAGTGCTAAAGGACAACAGAGCTCATATCCATGACCTTAAGGGCAAGTTCAAATCCAATTGGACCGGTCCTTACGTTATCAAGTCAATTTTGTCAGGAGTAGTAGTTATCTTGATTGACTTAGATGGCTTGGAATTCTTACAACCAATCAACATGGACAAGTTAAAGAAATACTAGAGGCTCGCTGGGTTGAAAATTCGAAAGGGGAACCTGGAAAAAAGTTAGAGCACAAAAAAGATAAAAAGTGAAATAAAGAGAGTTCGCAAGGTCAAAAACCTGGAAAGACGACTTTGACAAAAGTTAAAGCATAAAATAAGACAGTAAACACCCAAGTGAACCGTATCTGTGAACTACGTAAGGCTTGATTCCATCTTTGGGATAAGTAGGAAACTTCTTCTTGAAGTTCGGCCCTAACCTTTTCAACTAAGTTTTTCAGTCTATATTTGATTGGTTCATCTTAGCCCAAGTTTGGTTGTTCTACCATTTTCTTTGTGATGGTTTTAGTTGCAAGGTAGATCAAGTGGTGATGCAATAGTGAAGATAAATGTAGTGTGACTTGTTTTGGGGTTTTTTTTATTCGAGATAGTGCATATTGAAGGTTGATTTCATATGTGTCTAGTAATGACAATTTGCAAAAATCTATTTTTAAAACTTTTAATAAAATTGACTGATTTTCTCAAACATTTTGGAAACCAAACCTTGCTTTGGACCCAAAAGGAAGCTTTTCAATACCCACATCTTTAATTATGAAATTTCAAAACAAAAGTGGAACAAGCATGCCAATTCAAACCTCATATTGATCAAGAGTTTTTACATCAGAAAACCAAAAAAAGAAAAGGTCAAAGCAATGAACTAGGGGCACAATTGAGTCAAGTCCTCAGTCTCCTGTTGCATCCGAAGACTCCACCACAAAGGTCGCACCAACCTGTGCCTTCTATTCAAGTAAAAGCAAGCACTAGCCGAAAAGGGCATGAGTGAAGCTATCAGTAGAAGACAAGAGCTCTCTCATTCTCCAAGCAATCACATATCGGGAGAGATATCCAGTACAGAATAGAAATAACACCAGATACTCGATCCTATCAGTAGGGTGAGTCTTGTTATGCCCCAACTACCAACTAAATTTGAAGGGAAAGTAGAAGACGCAATGTGTCAGGCTAATCAATTGCATACCTGGTTGGTGGAATGTGCTATACGTCATCAGAGGCAAGTCAAGCCAAGGACATCTTCAAGCAATGTTAATTGCAGATCTGTTGCACATCTAATCACACCACAATCCCTCCGAAGGGAAACTCACTAACTGGGGGTGAAATAAGTAATTCCTAGCTAAGTACTGACCACAAAGAGCCACGACTTTCAATATATCCATCAACCACACCTAGGGTGGGATGAAAAATAAGAGAGATTAAAGAATAAAGAGATGTGCATTAAGTGGAAAAAGTGAGGAAAGAGGATTAAAGAGAGAAAATAGAGTGTTGAGTGCCAGATTGATGAAAGAATTTTAAAATGAAAGAGGAATGGGAAACAGTACCTGAACAAGTAGTGGACTTCCTACAAATTGGGAGGTCTTATGTCGGCAGAAGGCATCCAAACCCATTAAAGTCTCGGCTAATACTAAGCAAATGTAGCTCCAGCCTTCCCATAGGAACAAATACATAATGTATTTCATGTGTCGATGTTGCGAGGCTACCTTCGGGATCCTTCTCATGTTATTGACCATCATCGAATTGTCTTGGATGACGATATGGTGTATGAAGAAAAGCCAATTCCAATTCTTGATTGACAAGTAAAGCAGTTTAGAAAAAAGATAATCCCAATGGTGAAGGTTGAATGGAAAGAACATTATGGGCAAGAAGCCACGTGGGAAAGAGAAGAGGAAATGAGATAGCAATATCCAGAATTGTTTTCGACTTGAGGTAACACAAGTTTGAAGGACCAAACTTCTTAAAGGGGGGAAGAATGTGATAACCCTACATCGTATTTTGCTTTAATTTTTTAATTATATATGTGATTATATGTTTGGTGTGAAATTTCATGCTTAATTGTGTGAATTATATGTTTTTGAATTTATATCTATTGTTGTAGGAAAAACCTGTTGAAATTTACAACTTTGAATTGAAAATTGAAGGCCTTAGAGGCACTAGAAACCAAAATTGAATTAATATCTGTGATCAGCCTAATTTTGGGGCCTAGTGTGAAATTTGGTAAAAATTTGATTCAAAACGAACTAATTAGCTTTAATTAAATAAATCTTGAATCAATTAGCTTTAGTTTGAATTAAATTAAGACTTCACCTTAATTAAGCAACCTTGATTAAGAAGTGTGTATATATGTATATATATGTTGAATTAGGCTCTAGAAAAGCCTTAGAGATATTTTCATAAATCAAGAACTTGGTATTAGACGAAGAACAAGAAGAGCAAGGGAGGAAATTAACTAGAGAATTCAAGGATCTAGCTCAAGGTATGTATAATTCAACCAAAACTCTTAGAATTATGCTTCAATTGTTTAAAATCAAGACTTAAAATGGAGATTACACACTCAAATGAGTTAGGGTTTTGAATCATAGTTTAAGTGAACTATATTTATGAAATTGAACTTGGATTATTTGGATTTGCTTGATTTAGGAGTCAATTTCTTTATATTTACTTGACTTGAGTTTGATTGTGAGAAGTTGGGCCGTAATCCTTAGATTTTGTATGATTTAAACTCAAAGAGTTACATACAAATTGAAGATCTAGTTGCATTTGAAAGGAAATGAAGAGACTCAGGAAGTCATGGAAGTTAGGGTTAAGGTTTTGGGATTTAAGTAAGTTTTAATCCAATTGACCTTGCGTTACACCTTAACTATGTATATATATATCATGTTTTTAAAGTGGATTTACATTAATTGAGGCCTGAAAATGAGTTTGGAAGCTTTGAGTTGGAACAATTTTTGAACTGCACTGATGAACCCAGCTCCGCACGTGCAGAAACTACAGTGAAACAGAGCCGAGCAATCTATTTTTTTTGCATGTACAGGCTGGATGTGCGGCGCCTTCCGTACGTGCGGAAACCAAGAGAGAAATTTGTCAATTTCTGTTAACCTCCTTGACCCTCTGAACATGTTTCAGAATGTGTTTTTGGCCATGTTTAGGCCCTCTGGAAAGTTAAAAGATAAATAGAAACTCATTGACACATACACGGTTTAATTAAAAGAAAAATGAACGAATGGTTTACGGAAATTGTATGTCTGCCATGTTGTGTTAGTTGCTTGCAGGAAGGATCATCGCGTGGCCAAAATCAATGTGAGTAATAGTATTGTAAAATAAATTTTAATTATTCATGAATTTATGATTGCTATATGTTCTGGAAGTTGCATTGAATACGACATGGTTAAACTTTATGAAATTGAATTGAAATCTGTTATATGTGGGCATGTGGCCATTCTGTTAAATGTGGGCCTGAGGCCATTCTATTATATGTGGGCCCAAGGCCGTTCTTCTATATGCGGGCTCGAGGCCATTCTATTCTATGTTGGCCTAAGGCCGTTTTGCTCTATGTTGGGCATGAGGCCGTTCTGTTAGCTATGGGCCTGAGGTTGTTCTGTAAATGTGAAATGGGTAATGACCTTCAACTTGAAAAGTGTTGTATTTCTTTGTTAAGCCTCTTGTCTATTTGTTTTGTTAAGAGGCTTTTGTGAACTTGTAATTAAATGATGAAGGTTTTATTGTACATAACTTGTGGCTGTAAGTCATAACATGTGTATGGGTATGACATAACTCGATCATTTAGGCATTGCTCAGTGGACATTATACTTATGTTATTTGCTTCCGTTTGGGCCCCATGATTAAAAATATTTTGTAATCTGTATGAGGCCATAGGTAATCAAGTGATTGCTAGCTGGTTATGATCCAAACTTTTAAGGGCGGGTTTGGGTCGTAATAGAGTGATATCTGGGCACGATTTATTGTCTCACACATTGGTCTAGTTGAGCAACAAGGAGTCTAGAAAATATTTAAGTTGCATTCATGATGCATTTATACGACATAAAAAATGATATGAAGTATAAAACAAAGATGAAACTTTCTTAATATGTACTTGTGAATATTTTCTATGTGTCCTATAATATATTGTCATATATAGATTATGGTGAGAACGAGGGCGGATGAATTGGAGGAGTCTACCTCTACTCGACTCGATAGAATGGAAAGAATGATAATGGAAATGGCAGAATCTATGAGACAATAGCAACAACAACCGCCACCACCACCACTTGTGCCTAACCCTCAAGGAGTACAAGACAAACAGGCAGATGATCGAACAATTGCACTCACAAAGGAGTTAAGAAAATGAAGCCACCTTTGTTTCATGGAGGTGTGGACCCACTCAAGGCGTAACTTCGGTGTTGGGAATAGAAAAATTGTTTGAGGTTTTCCCGTGTACCAAGGCACAAAAAGTGCTACTTGCTGCTTTTACTTTAGAAGATGAAGCACGTCGATGGTGGATGCTTATCCGAGATGAACATTGGGGAATCAATTGGACACAATTTCTAGAGGTCTTCTATGAAAAATATTTCCTGTAGTGTGTTCGAGATAGGAAAGTGGCAGAATTTGAAAGACTAAGACAGGGAAACAAAACAGTTGCCGAGTATAAAGCGCAATTTTCTGAGTTAGCCCCGTATCGCACCACACATGTGTAGACACCCCATTTTTTACCGACCTTAAGACTTAGATGTCATCGATTGAGTACTCGGTGATTGCGCATATCGTGCTCGTTCTGAGGTTACTGAGTCTCGGCTGAGAGCCTTCCCTCCGGACTTCAGGACTCTTTTGTGCTTTGTCTCAGTTTGCGAACCAGGTTCTGTTTTCTCTTCCCGAAGGGAAGGAGAGGTCTCGTAGACCATCCCTCGATGGCCGTAGACTACTTTTCGTGGTCGTGGACCACTGTTCCCGTTTGGAGACCAGTTTTTGATTTTCGGAGCCATCGGCCGTACGCCTCGGTTCGGGACCGCTTAACTTTCTCCGTCTGCTCCGATTTTTGGCACACACTTTGTTTCCTCTCTCTAGAGGGACACTGTGGCCCAGGAGACCACCTTCGTGGTCGCACGCCGCTTTCGATGCTTAATGGCCTGTTTTCGGGGCACCCGGCTGCGCGTTTCGGCCCCCGAACCCTCGTTTTGCATCCGTCTTGGTTCATTTTTGGCAGGGACCCTATTTTCATTGTTTGGAAGGTGGTACAGGGGTGGGAGACCAACAATTCCCTTGGAGACCACCTCTTCTCCCGCCGGCCGGTTTTCTTGTTAGGAAGCTGGTCTCCTTGGCTTTTGAACCACATTTTCTGGTCTCCCATACCACCACTGAGTTGCATTCACCTGGGAGACCACCAATATGGGCTGGCCGACCACCTTTTGAGCTTGACCCTTTGAACCTGGTTGGCCGACCAGGGGGAGTGGTCAGCCGACCACCTGAATTGGTCGACCAGCTTCCTGCTTTTTTGTCTCACTGAGTGTGTTCTAGCTGTGCCAGCTGGGAGCCATTTGCTGCATCCTCCATACACGTGTATGGAGGATGTTTATTCTTGGTTTTTAGCTTCCAAGAGAAGCTTTAGCCCCTTTCCTCTATAAAGGAAGAGGTCCTCTTCCATTGCAAGGGTTGAGAAATTGGTTCTAAGGCATGCAACATACATCTCTCTATATCTCTCTAATCCAAGCTCAAAAGTCCATTGTTCTTGCACATTTACACTACACCTCTTAGCCTAACACCTCCAACACCAACCTGAGCTTCTTGGAAGGTCTTGAGAGGTCCTAAGGTCTGAGTTTTTCGCCTTAAAGCTGCTGGAGTTGCTGAGCTTCAAGGGTAACACTTCTTTCCCTCTTTTTGGCATCTTTTTGTTCCATCTCTTAGCTCCATTTGCAAGCATATTTAGGCTTTGTCATAAACTGAAAAAAGTCTTGTTTTGAGCT
The DNA here is from genome assembly GCA_036172215.1 of Camellia granthamiana. NCBI lineage: Eukaryota > Viridiplantae > Streptophyta > Magnoliopsida > Ericales > Theaceae > Camellia > Camellia granthamiana. The sequence goes on from CM069904.1 coordinate 48,401,052, forward strand.
TTTAAACATGTTTGTTTAAGACTATTTTTCTGTTGGGGGTCATCTGCCCCCTTGCATGCTTCATTTCCTCTTGTTTTAGGCCATGCATTAGGGCCTTTATTGTGAGCTTTGTTGGCCCTTTTGACCACTGAAATCCAGCAGATTTTCAGTGGTTATTATGTGTTTTTGAGCATCAAAATCAGAGAGGGGTGATCCTCTCACCCCTTGTTTTGTTTACTAGCTTTCTTGGCCTTCCAAAGGAGCCCCTATTTTCATGTTTTTAGGCCATGTTTCAGGCCACTTTTTGTGAGTTTTGTGACCTGCATAAGCTCTTTCTAGAGCCCTTTTTTCCATTTTGTATGTCCATCATGCATGTGTTGAACAACCCTCTTATTAGCCTTTCAAAGGAACATATCATTCTTGCATGCATTGGCCATGTTTCCATGGGTTTTTGGGCATTATTTGGCATGGCATACTTCTATTTTTGGCTGGTTTGGTGAGCTCTCATGTGCTTCATATAGTTGTAGTGCAAATCATGGTTCACTAGCTTGTATTGCATGATCTTTTGGCCCTTAATTCTAGCACTTTTTGGCCATGCCTTAGACTGATTTTGTGCATATTTTGAACTGCCTTAGCTCTGTTTTTGGGTCTCATGGTCAAATGATGTTTGTTTTGCATGTTTGTAGTTCAATGTCCATGCTTAGTTTTGAGTTTCGAGGTCTATTACATGCATATACTGAGGTGTTTTCATGTTTTGGGGCCATTGCATATCATATTTCAGAGCTTACATGTATGCCATATTCCCATGATTTTCACTCTTTAAATGCGTTTGAGAGTTTGGCTTGTATGCCTTGTTTTCGGACCATTGAATGAGCTTCATTTCTTTGCATATTGAGCCATCATTTTAGGCCATTTTCCCACTATCTTGGACCTGCCTAGGGTCTATTTGGGGCTAGTCTTGCCATTTGTGCATCACTTTGTGTATCTCTAGTGTAATCCGCTTCACTAGTTTCGGTAATTGTGCCATCTAGCATGCATTGTGTGAAGTGTTTGCATGATTTGGGACCATTGTGCATCATGTTTCAAAGCTAGAGAATGTGTGTTTCCATGCCATATTTCATCCTTTGCCATGCTTAGTTAGAGTTGCATGTTGTGCCTTAGGATCGGTCCTTTGTATTTGTGCATGTTTGCATGTATTTCGGTTGTCTCATTTTCATGTATGGCCGTTGATTTGAGTGTGGCTAAGGTCCACTCATATTGGTTTAAGTCCACCTTGCATTGTATATGCCATTTGGTTCATGTTGTTGCATGTTTGACCATCGCATTGTGTATGCTCTGATTATGCCTTTGTGTATATCCATCTTCGTATGTGTGCATTGTGTATGCCATATAGCTCATGTGCATTGTGTATGCCATTTTAGTCCATAGCATTGCGTATGTTAGGTTGCATGTGTGCATATCATCCCTCGCATGCCAGCATGATTAGGTTGCATTGCATTTAGGGTTGCATGTTAGTCGCATTGTGTATGCCATCTCATTGCATTGTGTTTGGAGTAGGGTTAGTCCAAACACGGGAAACGAGGGACGTTTCGTACTCCAAGTGACGAAACGTGTCTCAATTCCCAGTCGCCAACACTCCGGATTACCCATGATGGAGTTTAGGCCTTGTTATGCTTATATGTGCATTTATTTCACATTGAGTCATGCAATTCGACTCCTCGGCCATCATGCATTGAGATGCGTGATTGGTGGCACGAGGATCGAGGTCTACACTCCCTAGAGCTTGTGCAATGACGGGGAGAGTTGTCATGCACACATGTGTTGAAAATACTTTGTTGTGCCCCTTTCTTGCTCTCTGTTGCAGCAAATCGGAATCCAGCAGCAAAAACTAGTCAGCAGCCTTTCGGAAGTTTTGTACAGTGTTCTAGGACCAATTGCAAAACAGAGGCAAGTTGGGGCATCGCGATGGATTTCCCAATAAGGCGACTCGAGCATGCATGCATCTTTCATCATTCGGAACAGAGCTGAGGCGGTCCATAGATCTGCATACTAGTTTATTTCGTTTCTTAGTTAATTTGTTAATTAATTAGGGTTTTGTAATATTTAATTAGCTAGAGTAGTTAGTTATTTATTCGGTCTGTATTATTTATGCGGACCCTCCGAGGAGGGCAATTGTGTAATAAGTGTGCGTGTGTGCGATGTATGTCTTCCAACCCCACGTCTTTCTCCCTTTTATTTACCAGCTTATGATGGTTAGTTTAGGGCATGTTTCAATTAGCATACTTATGCTCGCATGTTTGCATCCATTCATCTGTCTTGCATGCACCGGGCTCGGCGCATCATACTAACTGGATTGTATTTCAATTTCAAGTTGAATACGTGTTAGCTGTAGCATCATCATATGCCATCTTAGGGTAGCCGAGCCTATCTTAGTTGCATTTTGCATGCGTTGCATTAGCCATTGTTAACATGAACTAGGATCATGCATGATTACTAACTAGTTTCTTATTTTGGCTCGGAGTACACTGTGAGTGTTTATGCTTTAGCATCTTGCATGTATGTGAATGTTAACATGACATCATGCTTGCCATGAGGCTATTTGCTTATGTGATATAACTGCCTGAATGCCTGTGGGTGAAGGTTGGGTTGCTTGAATTGGAATAATTCGTCGAAACCCGTGTTTTAGCCTACTTGCGAGTAGCAAACTTCAATCCATTTTCAAAACAAACGGATATGCGGTGTTTTGTTCCAACTTAGGCAATCCAGTCTATACTTGTATGCTGTGCGCATCACATAGTAATTCTAGGCTAATAAACCGAAATAAGAGCACATAATGTTTTCAAAACTCGATATCATGGTTAGTAGAGGCCGATCTTTGATCGGGCGAGCGGGGGTGCTCACGAAGTGACCTTCCCCAATCGTACCCAAGTTCTAGAGCCGAGGCAACTTTGGTGACGACGGACACGTGGCCTTAGGCATGAGTCAGGGTTTTCTAAATTACCCCAAAATAAATATTTAGGTGGCGACTCTGTATCTGGCAAAGCAGTCTAGGTTTGGCACTTCTTTCAAAAAATCTGTTTTCGAAAACAATTTGCCGGATTTGGACTCTTTGATGATTCATCGGTCTTGCATTGCACTCTGCGAGATTAGATACAGGATCGTGACATTGAGTCCTGAACTGTAGTGAGCCCAATGAACAAAATGGGATTTCCTTCCGGGACGTTTGGGGACGTCTACATCGCACAACACATGGTGGACATGGACTATAAGAAAACAAGAAAATTTGAGGGTGGACTCCAAGATTCTATACAAGAGAGAGTTAATGTATTGAAACTGTCCAAATATGTTGATGTGTTGGATAGGGCCCTAATGACTGAAAGTAATATGGCTGCTCAAAATCAATTCTCAGAATGGAAAGGAAAAAGACAGGGCTCCAATGTGCAGAAAGGGTCGACATCTTCTCAGAACAAGAAATTGAACCTGGGGACCTCAAATACTTCTGGATCTACTCGCAATTCAGTACCAAATTGTCGAGAATATGGAAAGAAACACCGTGGGGTTTGCTACCGAGCAACTGGGTCTTGCTTTAAATATGGGAAAACACGCCATATAGAGAAGAATTTCCCCCCAAAATGAGCAACAGAATGTGAATAGGCCAGCTGCGAGTTCATCCGCTTCGACTCCAGTAACAAAGACTGCTGCAAAACCCACCACTACTAGAGATAATGTCAGACATGGGAGAGTCTTTGGCCTTGTTCCTGTTGTAGTTGGTCTTTCGTGCTCCTTGGAGGGGTTTAGTCTCCTCGGATATGATAGCCCTACAATTCAGACTCCCATGGTTCTGAATCTGGTTTCACAAGTGCAATGTGAAACAGAAAAATACAAATGAGAGTCTAAATTTGGCAAATCTTAGAATATCCATTTATCATTAGAGATGCCAGAAATGGACTGCATTACCAAATTTTAGAGTCGCCACCTAAATATTTTTGGGAAATTTTGAAAACCCGTGACTCGTGCCAAAGGCCACTTGTCCATCATAACCAAAGTGTCTTGGCTCAAGAACTTAGGCATGAGAGGGGAAGGTCATGAATTGAGCACCCCCCTCACCCGATCAAATATCAACCTCTACTAATTATGATGTGATTTTTATGTATGTTATATGCTCTTATTATGATTATTATGCTAACTTACTATGTGAAGCACACAAGTATAGACTATTTCACCCACTTTGGAATGCTTTAATTTCATTTTTGTTTGAAAAGAATTTTGAATATATGTTGGTTGAAAAAGCGAGCTCATATGTACATTAATCAAATCATCCCAATTTAAGCGAAATAGCCTTCATCCACAGGCATTTATAGAGTTATTCCAAATAAGCACTTAGCCTCATGATAGTATGCTTGATATGGCAACATGAACACACAAGTAATAGGCTAAAGCAAAAATGCTCACCTAGTACTCAATCGAGGCAAGCCAAAGAAAAGTAAATAATTAGAAAAATGCATGCTCTAATATGCTAAGTGACTAATGCAATACATACACAATGCAACTATCGGATTCAGCTTCTTTAACATGACATATGGATCAATTCAAGGCATATGGTAGCGCATGGATTCAAGCAAGAAATAATCGATGTTTATCAAGTATGATAAGCCAAATCCTGATGTATGCAAAAATGGGTGCAAGTCATGGAAATGATATGAAACCAAAAATATGATACTACATGCAACTATAGTAAGTAAGTAAATAAAAAGGAGAAAGAATGGGGGTTGGAAGACATACAAAATATTACAAGTGTTACAAATTTTCCCTCGCACATGATGGTTCAAATGAATGTCCTAATTAAACTAATTATTACAATACCAAATGAATTAACTAAATTAACTAGCTATTACACACTCGAATGAAGCCAACTAATTAATTACAACACTAATATTAAAGCGTTAATTTAATGGAACGAGAGGCGAGGAGCCACATGAGCACAATGGTCAACATTCTTCCAGAAACCTCTCTGTTTGCTACCAGAATCTACTCTGTTTGTTGCCAGAAAATTATTCTATTTTGGCCTCAGGTTCTGCTCTGTTTTGCTGTAAAAATGCCATTGCCTGTACAAAATATGTGGTCGACCAACCTTGAACAGTGGTTACCCGTACAGAATGGTGGCCAGCCAGCCACTGTTTTCTGGGAATTACCTACTACAACAGAGCAAAAACAGAGTGTTTCCAAGAGATGTTTATCCTCTCTGCCCTTCCCTATCATGAAGATGATCAAGGGAGGAGTAAATTCGTTTCTCAAATCATCAATTGTCATTAATTTGTTGTGTGATGATCTTAGAACCGATAGGACAAAATCTTAATAAAATGAAACGAAAGATAGACAATACCTCCTCCCTATCATGGGGTTACCTCAAGAGAAGGGGTAAACATTGCTTCATGAATCATTAAACATCACTAAAAAGTATGCAATGATTCAAGACGGAATAGGTTCAATATGATGTCTGATTGAACCTAACCTAATTTTATTACCTTTTTTTTGCCTCTTTTTACTCTAATTATATTAGTCCTTTTACATTACCTTTCCATTTCTTATCTTTTGTTCATTGTTGTCCAAAGGTGATGATTACATCCACTAAGTCCAAAAGCAATAAAGATAGCAAGCACGACTTAACCCAAGAAATGAAATTTTCAAGCCCTTTTCTATGGGGGAAATTACAAAGGAAGAATCAAATTCATTTACAAGCGATAATGAATTCTAAGTCAAACCCAAAATGAGTGATAATGATCCAAACTCGATAATAAGCTATAATGACACTTTGTTTTGTGATTTCCAAGGGTCTAACTAGAAAGTTAGTCCCATAGAAGTAATGCACCGACGATAAAGAAAAGTATCAAATGAGAGATCACGCTTACCATAAGAGAGATGTAATGCTCTGGTAATGAACCTCCGAAGAGATTAAATCATTTAGCATGAAGGGTTTCCTTCTTATGCTTTGAATGGTAATCTTTTGTTTGATTCAACTCCTTAATCAAAAGCAACAAAGAATGGAGGAAGGTTACAGAGTGCTATGGAAAAGTGGGTGATTATAATGGTGTAATATGTATGAAGCTATAAAAAAGAAGCAAGAAAGGACTATCAACTCAAATGGATTGAAAGCTATATCCCTGAGGACTTACAACAACACATCTATAGTATTTAAAGCATAATTAAACACACTAAAAAGCTCTGAAACAACACCAAAATAGTTTCGAAAATCAAGTTTTTGAGGTGGAAAAAGTGAGCAAAAATGGGCTAAAGCCGAGGGTTTTCAACCAACCAACCAACAAGCCAAAGGAAGGGTGGCCAACCCCTCCTCTTTTTTGTGACTTAAAATTACATATTTCAGGCCTCGAAGTACTCTGAAAAAAGTAAGTACAGCGTTCCACCCACAAACTGATGGCCAGTCAGAAACAATAATACAAACATTGGAGGACATGCTTCGAATGTGTGTTTTGGACTTTCAAGGAAGTTAGGAGATTTACCTACCTTTGGCAGAATTTGGGTATAACAATAGTTTTCACTCAAGTATAGGAAGCTTTGTAAAAAAGAAAATGTCAGTCTCCAGTTTGTTGGACCGAAGTTGGTGAACGAGCATTGTTGTAGACACCCCATTTTTGACCGCCCTTAAGACTTAGGCACCTCAAGTTGAACACTGGATGATGAAATGCTACGTTGTACAAACATTCAATTTCCTCAGCAAGAAGCTTCTGTTTTGAGCCTCAGAGCCTAGAACCTTGTGCCCTCCTTCGGACCAAAACCTAATTTTTTTCCAGCCTAACCACCCAGAGGCCTGCTGACTAGCAGGTGGCCGGCAGGTCAACTTTTAGTGGTCGGCCATCCTCCTACCTAGCCGGCCAGCCAGGTTTCCTGAAAGGAAGATATTTACTGCTAGTTGTCCCCTCCCCCCCCCCCATGTGCATGCACTGCCCTAGCTGGCTCAATACAGATATTTCCGAGATAGGAACCTAGTTTTCTATATATACTTGACCACCCCTCTTGATTTTAGCTTAGAAAAATTTTCCAAAGCTCAAAAACTTGCCAAACACTCTCCCTCTCTATCTTGCAACATACATACACTAGACATACACTTCCTAAACCAAAAATTTGAGGCTCCTTGCTGAGGTTCTTGAGTTAAAATCTCAGCCCTTGAGAGTGAATATCTTCTGGTTTGTGAACAAAAGAGTAACTCCTCTTCAAGAGGTATAACTTTGGCCATCTTTACACTAGTTCTTACTTCTCTTTTCTTGCTATTTTTACATTATTTTTGAATTGTTTTGGTGGGCTGATACTTGTGATTTAAAGCTACCAAAGGTGGAGGGGTTAACCATCCCTTCTTGAACCTTATTATATAAGCTTTTATCCTTGTGTTTCCCATTTGTTTTTTCAACTTTTAGCTACTGATTTTCAGAGTTTTCATTGGCTAAAACATGTGATTTTAAGGTCCAAAAAGTGGAGGGGTTAGCCACCCTTCCTTTGGCTTGCTTACTAGCTTTATTTTCTCCCATTCTTGCTCACTTTCTTAGCTTTTCAAACTAATATTCAGCACTGTTTTATGATTTTTGGGACTTTTTTGATGTATTTACTTCATTTGTGCTTTGAATATTATGCTTGTGTTGTTGTAAATCCTCATAGGTTTGGTGGTTTAGGCCTTAGACACCAACCTATTTGAGTTGATAGCTTTTATTTCATAGTTTTCACACATATACTCACACTTGTAATAATCATCTCTGCAATCTCCCTCCTTTCTTGGTTTTCTTTCTTTTTGTTTAAAAGTTGTTTCAAACAATTGATTGTTCTTTAAAGCATGAGAAAGAGACATTCCATGCTTAATTTTAATCTCTTCGGAGGTTCATTACCAAGGCATTACATCTCTCTCATGCTAAGGACAAGTTTTTGTTTGACACTTCTCTTCATTAGTCGACGTAACTCTCACTTTTGGACAAAATGAATAAAGAATGGAAAGGTGTTAAAAGAGGCTAATAAAAATGGAAAAAGTGTTAAAGAAGATAATAAAATAAAGTTGGGTTCAATTAGACGTTAATTGAACCTATTGCGTCTCGAGTCATTACATACTCTTTAGTGATGTTAATGATTCGAGAAGCGATGTCTACCACTTCTCTTGAGGTAACTCCATGATAGGGAGAAGGTTTTGTTAGTCGTTTATTTTCATTTATTGAACCTTTGTCACCAACGAGTTTGCGTTAATTGATGGTTTGTGACTCAAGTCTACTCTTTCCTTGACCAGTTTCAAGATAGGGAGAGGCAGAAGGGACAAACACCTCCTGGAAACACTCTGTTTTTGCTCTGTTTCATTTTTGTAGTTACAGGGTAGACCCTCAAAATAGTGGCCGGCCACCTTTCCATCCGGCTGACCATTTTTTAAGGCCAGCCGGCCACTCTATTTTATGCAGGTAGTGCCATTTTCATGGCATAATAGAGCAAAGGCTGGGGTGAAAATAGATTAATTATCAAACTACAAAACAGAATAGTTCTAGCAGCAAAACAGAGGAGTTTTCAGGCGGATATTCTTTTTTATGCATGTGTGACTTTTCAATTCCCATAGTCCTTTAAATAATGTTTGTTTCAATAGTAATATGTTGTGTTTGTGGCTCCATTCAAAACTTATAATAGCTAGTTAATTAATTAATTCGGCGTTGTAATAATTAGTTTAAACATTCGGACATTTGGACCCCCTTGTATTAGGAAAAACTTGTAATATTGTGTATGTCTTCCAACCTCCATTCTTTCTCCCTTTTACGATGGTTATAGATAGCATCATATTTTGGTTTCATACCATTACCATGATTCATATCCATTTTGCATGTATTGGGTTCGGTTCATCATTCTAACTTTGTAGTCATTTCCTAATTAAAATAAATACGTGCACTATAGCGTACTTTGAGTTGAGTCATATGTCATGTTAACAAACTGAACATATTAGTTGCATTTGTTATGTGTTGCATTTAGTCACTTGCATATTAGAGCATGCATTTTTCGAACTATTTTCTTCTATTTTGGCTTGCCTCGGTTGAGTACTAGGTGAGCGTTTTTACTCTAGCATATTGCATGTATGTTTGTGTTGCTATATCAAGCATATTTATCATGAGACTAAGTGCTTAGTTGATATATCTCTTGAATGCCTGTGGATGAAGACTAATTTGCTTAAATTAGGATGATTTGATCAGTGTACATATGAGCTCGCTTTTTAAAGTCACACATTTTCAAAACAAGCATGAAATCAAAACGTTCCAAAATGGATGAATCAGTCTATACTTGTGTGCCTCATATAGTAAGTTAGCATTAATAATCAGAACAAGAGCATCTAATGTATATAAAAATCACATCATGATTAGCAGAGGTCGATCTTTGATCGGAGGAGTGGCATGCTCAATCCGTGACCTTTCCCTTAGTTCTCGAGCCAAAACACTTTGGCTATGACGGATGAGTGGCCTTCGGCATGAGTCACGGGTTTCCTAAATTTTCCAAAAAATATTTAGGGGGTGACTCTAAAATCTGGCAATGCAGTCCATTTATGGCACCGTTAATGTTTAAAATGAATTTTTCTAAAAATTGTCAGCTTTGGACTCATTCGTGTTTTATCCATTTCACATTGCACTTGTGAAACCAGATTCAGAACCACGGGAGTCCGAACTATAGGGCTATCGTATGCGAGGAGACTAAAACCCTCCGAGGAGCATGAAAAGCAAGCTACAGTTTCTAGCGACTCTGTTGGAGATTTAGAGAACTTGACTTGAATTTCATGATGTGAAATTTTATTTACATATATATGTTCATTGCATTTGCATTTGCATTTGCATTGTTACTCTAAGTCACTGTGTTTTCCATCTACTATTCCTAGACAGCTTGCTGGAGGCTTGCCTAAAAAGCTTGCCAAAAGGCTGGCCGGTCGTGGGCTCTACCATATTGGAAACACAACCCTTGGATCTGGATTACTGTCGTACCGCTTAATCCTCCTTTCATTTCTCGGTGTTAGGTGTGAGAGGTATATTAGGTAATCTTGATGAGGTACCTCTTTCCAGCCATTTGGCCTAGCTGCATATAGTAAAGCCATAGTGATTGTTCCAAACTTAGGACAAGATGCTCACCCTTATACAAGATTTATTGAAAACTACTTTCTTGAAGTAGTAAAGCCCTAGATCATATCAAAATCTAGGACAGGGAAACCCTACCCCCTCATAGGGGTGTTTTGGCTCTCTTTACCTAGTATGTGCTTTACAGTGAAACTGTACAGGAATGCATCGTATCAGTGGTACAAAGTTGATATCAGTTTATGGAGGCAGAATTCAGTGGGAAATACAGTGCTTTAGCTGTGATTATATCTGTTGTGAATTGGGCCGAAGTGATATCCGATTTTGATTATTATTCTCCTTTTCTTTTTTCTTTTTGCTAGGTAATTTGCAATCATAGCTTCAGACAGACCCGATATCCCCCAAGTTTTGTGGATTCGCTATGACAGACTTTGCAAAACTCAAGACCTTATTGGTGGTCAGCCAATGTTAATCTCTCTCCCACCAGTTGTTCAACGAAGAAGGAACAAGCAGTTATCATCACCAACACAGATCACTTAGCAAACACCTGTCCGTTCTCACCTACTCAGCTCACCTGCACCTAACTCTCTCAGACCTGTAATGGCTCAGAGTACAAAAGAGGTTGCTGCCATGATGTCATCTTTCCAGAGAACCATGGATACCTTGAATCGAAGAATAGCCATTTAGGATGAAACTATCGCTGAAATGCGACACCCATCTAGGGCATCAACGTCTACCGTGCATCCAGTCCCGACTGCCCAGCTGAGTCCTAATCCAGCTCAACTAGTTGAAAACCCTAAGGTCCCGGATCCTCAAGAGATGTTTGCATAGGCTCTAGCTTACAGGCCTTTGGCACAGCCCCACAAGGGACTCCTTCCCTTCGATATCAACGACATTGACCCGGATATAATCAAAATCGCCAGGCTATAATCAAAATCGCCAGGCTAGAGAAGGTACTCAAAAAATCCCAAGGCCTGAAATCCATCCTGGATATTGAAGACAGTTATACAGAGGCCTCGGTCAAATTGCCGAATAAGTTCAAGATGCCTCACATCGATAGATTTGATGGGAGCGGAGACACTATTGTTCGTGTTCACTTGGTTTTAGATGTTCTGAGACAAACGGCCTTGACCCAAGCTCAGAAATTGCCATTGTTCGGAAGAACTTTATCGGATGTAACTGTAGACCGCCCGAACTTCCTCCGCGCACCCCCTTTCGGAGAGGGCGCGGATTTGGGTTCATAGCTACTACAGTTCGGACTCCTGTCACGATTCTGTATCTATTCTCACAAAGTACAATGTAAGACTGCTAAATCACCAAAGAGTCCAAATCTGGCAAATTGTTTTGGAAAATCGATTTTAATCAAAAAGCACCAAATATGGACTGCTTTGCCAGATTTCAGAGTCGCCACCTAAATATTTTATTTTGGGAAATTTAGGAAACCCTGACTCGTGCCTAAGGCCACGCGTCCGTCATCACCAAAGTTGCCTCGGCTTGGGAACTTGGGTACGAGAGGGGAAGGTCCTGAAATGAGCACCCCCGCTCGCTCGATCAAAGATCGGCCTCTACTAACATGATATGTTATTTTTGAAAACACATGTGTTCTTATTCCGGTTATTAATCTAGAATTACTATGTGATGCGCATAGCATACAAGTATAAACTAAATCACTCAATTTGGAACAAAACATCTCATGTTTGTTTTTTGAAGATGGTTTGAAGTTATTACCCTCAAGTACACTAAAGTGCGGATTTGCCACCCTCAAGTGGGCTTAAAACATGATTTGCCACAAACAAGTGGGCTTAAAACGCACATTTTGATGAATTGTTCCAATTCAAGTAATGAAGCCTTCATCCACAGGCATTCATGTAGTTAATCACTTAAGCACATAGCCTCATGGCAAGCATGCTATCATGGCAACACTTACACTCATGCAATATGCTAAAGTGTAAACACTTACAGTGTACTCCGAGCAAAAACAAAAGCTAGTTAGTAATCAATGCATGATCTTAGCTATGTTAAGATGCCTAATGCAACACATGTAAAATGCAACTAAGTAGGCTCGGCTACCTAATCATGACATATGAATGCAACAATTCATAACATGCTGTTAAACACGTATTCAAGAAAGAGTTGAAATTCAATGCAGTTTGAATGATGATGCGCCAAGCCCGGTGCATGCAATACGAATGAATGATGCACGCACGCAAAACATAAGTATGCTAATTGAAATATGCCTTAAACTAACCATCAAAAGCTAGTAAATAAAAGGGAGAAAGACGTGGGGTTGGAAGACATTCACACACACACGCACATTTATTACAACATTGGCCATCTCGACGAAGGGTCTGAATGAAAGAGAGCTAACTAGCTACGCTAATTAAGCTTACTATTACAAAACAAAACTCATTAACTATCTAGTTAACTAATTACAAACACAAATGAATAGCTAAACGCATTAACTATTTAAGTACAGAATCAACGAGTTAACCATCTAAGCAAAGCAGTTAAAAGGAGCCTCGGGGCGAGGAATGCATGCATGCTCGGTTGCTTCTTCCTGAAATCCCGTCGCCTTGCCACCGGTTGCCTCTGTTTGCATTTGCTTTGATTCTGAATACCAAACAAATCTTCAGGTTGTCTTTGCTCTAGAACCAGAATAACTTTGAACCATCTTCAAGCTGGTGGACTGTCGGCCACCAGGGGAGACTGTATGCCACCTGTCGGCCGCTTAAGGAGGCTATAGGCCACTTAAAGTGGCCGGTCGGCCACTTCTTCTGGCCGGCCGGCCAGTTGCTTCTGCACACTTCCAATGTGCTGCAAACAGAGTTCAACAAGGGCAAAGCATGGCATTTGCAGGGTATGTGTGTACAACCACCCTCCTTATCATTTCTCAAGCTCGAAGGAGTGCGGTACTCGACTCTCGGGCCACCAACCGAGCATCGCAATGCACGATGGCCGAGAAGCCAAGTTTGTACAAGTTAATGAATGCACAAGTAACACACAAGACTCAAGAGGCCTCCACCCTATCATGCACAATCAAGGGGGACGGCGACCAAGAAATGAGGCGCGTTTCATCACTTCAAGTATGAAACGCCCCTCGTTTCTCGTGTTTGGATTAACGTCCGATCCAAACACAATGCTAGAGTGGCATGCACAAGGCTCTATCATGTAAGCAATGCATGCATGGCATGTTTAGAAGCTAAGGCATCAAAGCTAGTGAAGTGTATTACACATGAGGCATGCACCATCAATCTCAAATGGTCAAACCTACCTCATGCCACAACAATGGTACAATCATGCTAGAAACGAAGCACCGAAAGCTACAACAACATGCTCATGCATTGGCTCGCAAGACAGACATTAAACACAACTCTCAAACACAATGAAGAAGTGATAAATAAGAGAGTATGGCAAAGATGTAGGCATTGAAATCATATGCCAAATGATGACATATCATGCAAACAACACAAGTATGGCATGCTAGAGGACTCAAGCATTAAAGCTAATGAGGTACACAACACTAGGACTATGCAATACTATGCACAAACAACCAAACCAGCCCAAAATAGAGCTATATCATGGCAAATTAGTGGCAAAAACATGCTCAAACTAAGGCTCAAAAGAGTAGAAAATCATGTTCCTTTGGTAACTCACAAATAAGGCACAAAGGCACAACTCTCAAAAGCTCTAAAGGAGTGAAGGAAGTGAGAACATGACACATGTATATGCTCTGAAATTACATACTAAATGATGTCAAAACATGCAACCATCACAAATATAGCATGCTAAAGTGCGCAAAACTCAAGACTAGCTAAGGCACTTGCACCATAGCCATATCAAGCAAGCCCCAAAGGACCAAGATCACTTAAAACAGTCCTAAGGCAGGTCAAAACAATGTTAGAAACATGATGGAGTATAGCCAATACAAGCTAGAATGGTAAGCCAAAACACCTAGCATGCAAGGCCAATGAGTGGGATTACACTACAAGTACCAAAACCAAGCAAGAGGTGACTCCATCAACCAAAATCAGAGTTGTATCATGGAAAAATAAGACCAAAAACATGCTGAGATAGAGCTAACATAAGCTAGAATGAGAGGCATGAAGCATGATGCATGTTAGGCCAACAAGTAGGATTGCACTACAAGTATAAGATGCAAGAAACCAATGATCAAACCAACCCAAGATAGAGTTATGGCAGGTCTAAAAAGTCACAAAAACATGCTTAAACTAAGCTAGCAAATGAGAGAAATACATGCTCATGTATTAGGCCACCAACACAAGGCATAAAGGCACAACTCTTAACCACAATGAAAGAGTGATTAACATGGGAGTATGACAGAAGTTTATGCTTTGAATTTACATACCAAATGATGCTATATCACACAAATGTCACAAATAAGGCATGCTAGGGGTCCTAAGACACAAGACTAGCAAAGGCCATTACACTATGGCCACACAAGACAAGCCCTAAAGGGCCAAGATCATTCCAAATAGAGTTTAAGCAAGTCAAAACAAGGCTAAGAACCTGCTGGAGCAGAACTAAAACAAGCTAGAATTAGAGGCACAAAGCATGATGCATGTTAAGCCTACAAGGAGGATTGCACTACAAGTACAAAAACCAAGCAAGAGGTGACCCCACCAACTAAAATCAGAGTTCAAGCATGTCAAAATAACACCAAAAACATGCTGGAGTGAAGCCAATACATGCTAGAATAACAAGCTAACTCATGAAGCATGTTAGGCTGGTGAACAAGATTACACTACAAGTGTATGAAGCATGCATAAGGTGACTCAACCAAGCCAAAACAGAGCTATAACATACTGAAATTAGACCAACAATAGGCTGAGATCAAGCCAACACATGCTAGAAAAATATGCTCAACAAGACATAGAACCAAGAAGCAAGGAGGGGAGGCCACTCCCTCCTACCTTAGACCTTAGAACATGGTTTCTACCATTGAAATTCCTCTGAGTTTCAGTGGTAGAAAGGCCAAACAAAGGGTGCCCCTAAAGCTTTAAAAGATGGCACCAAGCTTAAGCAAACAAGGCACACAAGAGGGTAGAACATCCTCAACACTAAAGAGGCCTCAAACAACCATTTTAAGCACTTAAAAACAGAACTTTTTTCAGTTGGAAGGTAAGCCTAAAACAGCATGCAAAGGGGGCCAAACTAATGTACAAAAACAATCTTAAAATGGGTAATTCCTTAACCTTACCCCTGAAGCACAACAACAAACCAGCAACTTTTCTAAGCCAAAAACAACTTTGAGCCCTCAAATATGACTTCCAAGCACCTTAGCTTCAAGGTAGAGGTGTTTGGCTAAGAGTCTCTTTGCAAAAATGTGAAGAAAGCTCACTTTCAAGCACTAAAAGGGAAGAGAGAGAGGATTCTAGAGAGAGAGGGGAGGGGGAATTTGCTTCTCCAAATTTTGAACCTCTGGAAAGGGAGAGGGGCCTTCCCTTATATAAGCAATGCAAGCAAAAGCTTGCTTGACAAGCTTGAAACGTGCCTTCATCTCTCCATACATGGCTCAGTGAGCCACAGCTGGCTCAAAATATCTAAAAAAACCTGTAAAAACAGAAAAATGGTTGTAGGCCACTTCAAGTGGCCGACCGGCCACTTCCACTAGCCTACTAGCCACTTAAAGTGGCCTACAAGAGGAGAAAGTGGCCTACAACTACAAAAAGTGGCCGACAGGCCCTCCCCTCCCTCCAGGCAAGGGGTAACAAGGTATGGCACAAAAACAAACCAAAAGGAAGAGAGTTAAGAGGCCACAAGACAAGGCACTCAGCCGGAAGCCCCGAAAACTAGCCTACGGGCCACTACAAGTGGCCTACAAGAGGAAAAAGTAGCCTACTGCTACAAAAAGTGGCCTACAGGCCTCTCTCTCCCTCTAGGCAAAGGCACCAAGGAATGGTCCAAAAACAAACCAAAAGGAAGGGATCCAAGAGGCCCCGAGACAAGGCGCTTAGCCAAAAACCCCGGAAACTCGTAACGAACACAAACATGCGTAATCACTGAGTGCACCAACGATGACATCAAAGTCTTGAGGTCAGTAAAAAATGGGGTGTCTACAATAGTAGTTATCTGGTACACCAAGATGGAGCACTTGACGAAACGAAATTGAGAAGAACTGTCTGGGGGTTTGTTAACTAATACTCATACCATACTCACATAGAAGTAACATTCAGTGAGCTGGAAGCGACCATTCAGAATCCCAAGGAACCCTTCATCGACTTTGTTACAAGATAGAGAGCAAAGGAAGCCAGAATGACGATCAGAGGCCCTTAGAAAGGGAACAAGTCTGGTTGGTAGTTCAGAATCTCAAGCCGAATATGTTACAAAGAATGATAGTAGTGCCACTATCTATATTTACTGTCTTGCATGAGTTGGGGGTTCAAATTGAAAACACATTTAAGAAAGGCATCATTCAGAGAACCAGTGAACCGACAAGAAGGCCATTTACCAAGAATAGCAATGCTAGCAATAGCACTATTCCTCAGACTGCTAAGATCAGCACCATTGCCAGAGTAGCCAAAATGGCCAATCCCTTCGCCGCTACAACCTCACAACCCACCGATTCAAACCAAAACCAAAGGATCTTTACCCCTCTTCACATGAGCTCAGCCCGTGCTCTTAAACTGCTAATGGAAAAGGGACACCTCAAACCCCTCGACCCTCGACCTCTCCCTGACCCACTCCCACCTAGACACGATCTCATTCAATATTGCATTTTCCATCAACAGCATGGTCACCCCACCGATTGTTATTATCGCCTACGTCATGAGATCTAGGATCTCATCGATAAGAAAATCATAGCCCCACCCTCCAAACCAAAAGTGACCACTAACCCACTTCCTGTCCATAACTAAGTCCCGCCACCCAGAAACATCAACCTTATGCATACACTACCGCCCACCTCTAACCCCAACGCATATATCACCCCATCCCATCTACCTAAGCCTAAGGTGGTTATTCCAGAAAGCATGGATATGTGCATGATGGATATAACACCCAAAACCCAATCAGGGCCTATGGTGGCAGAAGCGGAGGAGAAGAGAAAGGCTTCCAAGAAGGGGTCGTCTAACACCCAAGTTATATAGAAGGGGGCCTCACTCATAGAAGAGTATGACCCTAGTCGATACATTGTGGCTGATGACCAGCCAAAGCCTGTAATCATACTGCCAGATTCCCTCAGCATCAACGCCATTAGGGAAAATGAGCTTGGGAAAAATCTGAATAACTGGCTTGAACAAGGTCTTGATAACTTGGCAGAATTAGAAGAAGACCTGGCAGAACCAAAGGAAGACCTGGAAAACCACTACTTCTTCGAAGAAGAGGATGTGGGTAGCGTTTAGATCGGGTGGTGGGATCCAAGCCAGCTTGAATCCAGCAATGGGTGGTTGAGTAGCGAAGAAGAATCTGAGACAGGAGAGCCGATGAGAAAGAACCTGAAAGGAGATAAAGTTGGTGAAAATAGCAAGGCTGAAGCCATGCCTATGACTGACAAGGAACGAGCGTTAGGGTAGTTCCAATGAGAAAGAATAGAGGAAATCTCGAGGAAGATAGCTTGGAAACAGGAAAAATGTAAGAGAAAAGAAAAGGCCGAGTCGGCAGTGGACAATGTCCAAACCTTGGAAAAGCCCGAATGGGAATCCAGTGACAGGGAAAGGATGCCAAGGAAGCTCAGGCAGCACTGAAATGCAGAGACTGAATTTGCTATAGAAGAGGAGTGGTGTGCCAACGGAGGGTGCGATGTAAATATGATCTGAGTGGAACCTAATAATAACCTAGCAATGACTACAGGGAAATAGTGAAAGGACAGTGATCTGACCCACGCATACACCAATGAATGGTGGAAAGTCGATACCCTAAACGATACATGGTACGCAGATGAGATTAACCACATGACCAGAAGTGGTCAATATTTCAAACCCCCAGCTCTAGATCAAGCGAAACCCTCTAAAAAAGAGACTGAGAAGTCAAAGGAAAAAACATAGAAGAAGACCTGGTCTTGAAGCAACTCAAGAAGATCTAGGCAGATATATCGATTTGGGGGCTGTTGATGGCTTCCCAGGAGCACAGGCAGGCGTTGCTAGAGGCATTGAATAGAAGGAAGCTGCCTATCGACACCACCACTGACCAACTGGTGTCATTGGTTACATTTGGGGATGTTACTCTAGTGTTACCTTTTACGAACAAAGAGTTGCCACTTGAGGGTGCTAATCACAACCGACCCCTATATGTGACTCTGGAGAGCTGGAAAAAGTGGATCCCTATAGTTTTAGTAGACACCAGCTCAGCAATTAACATGTGTCCAACAAGGACCGCTTACGCCATAGGTTTGAAGCCAGCTGACTTCACGCCCACAACTCAAGTTGTTCAAGCCAATGACAAAACCAACCGAGACGTCATGGAGACCTTCAAGAGCCAAATACTGATTGGCCTATTCGAGTATGAGGTTGAATTCCATGTTATAGATGTGCCAGTAACCGTCAATCTGCTCTTGGGAAGGCCTTGGTTGCACCAGATGCGGGCAGTTTCATCAACGGTTCACCAGCTGGTGAAATATCCATTCAAGGGTGGGATTGTTACTGTCCACGACAATTCTTCGATCCACCCTCCCCAAGGAACTACCATTCCCTTGTTAGAAATATTCTGCAGAGAAGAGGATGTGTTCCTCTCCAACTTCTCCTTGGCCAAGGCTCGGCTAGTTCAATCTATCATGGCAGAGGATGACGGGAACTACTTGAGTGCCCAGTCCATCTATATGATGAATAAGCAAGGACACATTCCTAGATCGGGACTGGGCAGGAGCGGGAGGCGAGGAAATACTGTTGCCAGAGAGATAAGTCACAACTCCTATACTTTTGGGCTGGGGTACAAGCCAACTATAGAAAACTGGAAGAGAAAGGGGGATGAATTAAGGGAGAGAGTTAAAGAAAAAAGAGCTAGAAGGCGATATAAACTGGTCCACAAATAAAGGGAACCCTGAACGGACGCTTTGTCCGCCAAAGGAAAGATTTCCCTTTCTGTGGATTTCTAGAGCCATGGATCGAACGGGAAACCAAGATAAGGTGCTCGAGATTTGGGATCTTCTTTGATCACCAGTTGCAAGACAATGAAGAAGAGAATGAGTGGATTGACGCCAGTGTCGGTACAGGACAAAGCAGACACGCCAGCTCAAATAGCAATGAAGAAGAGCTGTTAGGGATGGCACTAGCTGACCTACTAATGGATTCCAATGTTGGGGCTGAGCCCGTTAACTTGAGGGATAGTGCCACTATCTCTATGATCGGGGATAAACCAGTGGCAGGTTACTCCAGTCTCATTGTGGAAGCAACCGAGGCTCCACTCCTAGTCTGGCAATTTGAGAGGGCACCATTCGCAGTTCTGAACTGGATGATGAGTCTGAATCTGATTCCACCAACTCTGTTGAGTCAGGATCAAGTTCGAGTCCTTCTGAGGAGTCTGAGTCTGGTACTTCCGAGGGTGGTAACCCGGGTACCAAAGTCCTGTTGAGGTCTTCTTTTAGTTTTTCTTTTGAGTCAACTATAACAGACGACCCGAACTTTACTAATGAGAATGTAGTAGATTTCACTTACTTCTCTGTGCCTTTAGTTTGTTCCACTTATCTTGATTTTCAAAATTTTGACTTAAATGAAGAGGAATAAATTCCTCGGGCTTTGAAAAATTTGGTTAACCAAGAGGAGGAGAGGCGTGTTAAGTCCTACATAGATGAAATCATTACAATTAACGTGGTTACTAAGGAGGACCCCCGCTTGGTCCAGATCGGGTCCACATTGTCTCTGAAGGAACTTGAGCATTTAATCGCTTTATTAAAAGATTTCAAAGATGTTTTTATGTGGTCCTACAAAGACATGCCTGGAATCGATCCTGAGATTATACAGCACCGGATCCCTCTTGACCTTGAGGCCCGACCAATTAAACAAAAACTCGACAGAGTTCGTCTTGACTAGGCATTGAAGATTAAAGAGAAGGTCACTAAACAAATTGATGCGGGTTTCTTGGTGGTATCTGAGTACCTGTCACGCCTCAAACCCACCCCTAAAAGTTTAGGCATGACCAACCTGATAACGGATTCAAAATTCAATAGTCGACAGCATAATTATCTTATGCACTATGGGGCCTAAACGGAAGCATTTATCTATTTAAAATGACATCCATCGAGCCTGTGTTTACATGGCAGGATCACAAAACATTTCATTGCATAAACCTATATATAACGAAACTTATACATAAGTGACAACTATATACACATATAAATATACAGTCCCAACCCCGCATCCAGGGTATGACTAAAGTATCGATAATGAAGGTTATACATGATTAACAACATTTCACAAAAGGCTAGTGGCCACTACTATGAGCTATGAAAAGAACTCCACAAAAAATGAATAAGCTTCATCTAACTGCTCGGACACAGCGGCGTTGACAAAAGAAAAGCTGCTAGGGCTGGACTAGGACTGACCTCCGAGCTGATTACCTATAGAGACATACATAACATAGAGTGAGCAAGGCTCAGTGAATAATAGTGTGTAGGGGATTCAAATAAATAAACATAAATTACAACGCATAGAAGCGCATAGAAGCGCATAGGTCACATGTTGATCTTGTTCTGTAAACATTTCCAAAACGGCCTTGGGCCCAATATTTATACAAACGGCCTCAGGCCCAACATATTATACAGAACGGCCTCAGGCCCACATCTCAACTGCTGTTCACACATTGGAGGGTAGGTAGAACATCGACATGTACACTACCTCCCTTGGCCTTAGGCCATGAATCATAATCGATTCAAATCATATTAGGGTTGGTAAGACATCGGTATGTGTAGACGTCCCCGAACGCATCCCGGGGAGAGGAGTGCGGGCCCCCCCCTCCCCCCCCCGTTCTGGTTCGATATTGGGTCACTACAGTTCAAAGGACTCAAAATCTCACGGTTCTTAATCTTGAACCAAAGAGTCCAACTCTGGCAAATCGTTTTGAAGAAAAACTGATTTTTTGAAAAGAAGTGCCAAACATGGACTGCTTTGCCAGATACAGAGTCGCCACCTAAATATTTTTGAAATGGGAAATTTAGGAAACCCTAACTCGGTGCCGAAGGCCACATGTCCGTCATCACCAAAGTGACTTGGCTCGGGAGCTTGGGTACGATTGGGGAAGGTCATCTATGAGCACCCCCTCTCGCCCGGTTCGAAGACCGGCCTCTACTAACCGTGATATCCGATTTTGAAAACATTACATGCTCTTATTCCAATTATTAGCCTAGAATTACTATGTTATGCGCGCAGCAAACAAGTATAGACTAGATTGCCTAACTTGGAAATAAACATTGCATATCCGTTTTGTCTCGAAAAACGTGTTGGTTTTTGCTACTCGAAAGTAGGCTAAAATACGGATTTCAATGAGTTGTTCCAACTCACGCAATCCAACCTCCACCCACAGGCATTCAAGCAATTTATCACGTAAGCATTTAGCCGCATGGCAAGCATACTGTCATGGCAAACATTCACACGCATGCGACATGCTAAAGCATAAAAACTTACATCGTACTCCGTGCCAAAACAATAAACTAGTTAGCAAAACATGCATGACCTAGTTCATGTTAAATGACTAATGCAACACAGGCATAGATGCAATCTAGAGTAGGCTCGACTAACCCTAAACATGGCATGTGAAATGCGCGAGTAGCACGTATTCAATTTAGAAATCGAAAGTACAATGCAGTTTGTATGATGTACCGAGCCCGGTGCATGTAAACAAATGCATGAATGCACGCATGCATTGCATAAGGTATGCTAATTTAACTGTGCCCTAATCTACCATCGTAAGCAGGTAAATAAAAGGGAAGAAAGAAGTGGGGATTGGAAGACATACATCCACTCACACACACTTATTACAGATACGCCCTCGCTCGGAGGGACCGAAAGAATATACAAATTAATTAACTACGCAAGCTAATTAATTATATTACAAATCAACTAAATTAATTAAATAAAATAATTAATCTAATTAAACGGTAAATCGCCTCGGGATGAGGGCCAAATGCAGCATGCGCTCGGGACTGGCTCGGAACCGCACTGCCATACACGGATTGCCTCTGTTTCCTCTGCTCTCCTCCTCAGAAAATTGCCAAAGTCCCAGGAGTGCCTCTCAAGGCACTGGGGATCACCACCGGCTGGGGTAGGACACCGCCGGCTGAAGGAGGAGGTCACCGGCACAAAAGGAAGCCATCGGCTGTTTGTCGACTGCCGGTCGGCACTAAATAGTGCCGGCCGGCACTTAATGCCTGCAGAACCTACAACTCACAGCAGCAGAAGGGAACAACATGCATGGCAAGGCAATTCAAAGCATGTATGCACCAAACACAGCCCTTATCATATTAGTGACTCAAAGGGGCATGTGCCTCGATTCCCGGACCACCAATCACGCGTTTCCATGCATGATGGCCCAAAGAACCAAGAGGGCAATTTTGATTTCAAATGCATGCAATGCAAACAAGCAAATAAGGGTGCCAAACCTCCATCATACTTCACTTCAAGAGGCCTAGCATGCATGCCTATGCAATGAGGTCCTAAGTATGTTATCTACTATGCCATATGGACAATGCAAGGCGCTTATGCAAGCATACAAGTAGGCATACAAGGCAAGTATGCAAACTAAGGAATGGGATGGACTTATACATGAATTGGGCAGCTCTAACAATGCTCAAAACAGCGGCCAAAATGCTAAGGCATGAGGGCCAAATAATTATGCACACATGCATAGGTTAAGGCACTAACACTTAAGCATAACAAACAACATTCAAGCACACTTGAAATGAGTTAAACATGGACTACTAGCATGTAGCATAAGCTCTAAAAATCATGCAAAACATGATGCCAAATCATGCAACAAAGCAAGCCAAACAAAGCATGCAAGTGGTTCAAGGCTTTAAGGCAAGCCAAGGGGTTCAAACTAGGGTCAAACCCACCAAGCCTCACAAGGCCAAGGGGGCTCAAAATAGGTCACATGCAGACCTAAACAAGGCCAAGGGTGTACCTAGATGGCATCTAAGAGGCTTAAACCCTAAGGCATACAAAGTGACCAAAACAAGGAGCGTTTAACACATACTTTTAAAGCATTAAAGGAGCATGTAATGCAAACATATGAGCGTGTCAAATGGACTGATATGACATGATAAATGTTTCCAAACCACCAAAAATAATGCAAGCATGGCATGCCACACACTCATGCTCCTAAGGCCAACAAGCCAAATGCAAAGGAGCTATGTAATGCGAGTCATGGCCGACCAAAACAAGCATGGACAGACCTCACGCATGGCAAAATAAGCATACAAGCTTCATGGATCTAAGCCTAAAACATGCTAGAAATAGGGGCACACAACCTAGGCATGTTAAGGGACTATTGAGGCATTACAAAGCAACTATGCAAGGCATGCAAAGAATGCTAAAACCAACTTAGAAACATGTTATATCATGGCATAATAAGCATGAAAAACAAACCAAACATGCTCAACAAACAACCAAACATGGTGCTCCTTTGGAGGCCAAAACTTGCCCTTTTCAAGGACATCAAGGAGAGGGGGTGGCCCCCTCCTTCTTGAGACTCTAAGGCATCATCTTCACCACTGAAATCCCTCAAGATTTCAGTGGTGGAGAGATCCTAACACCAAGGTCTCGGATCTCTCACAAAAAGGCACAAAATGGGGCCTTTTCAAGGCCTAAGGGTGGTCAAACCTACCCAAACCACCAAACACTCTTAATAAACAATGAAGAGGCCTAAAAATCAGAACTTTTTTGTATTATAGACTAAGCACAAAAACAGTTCTAAACTAGGTAAAAACAAGGTGCAAGAATGGGGTAAAAAGGGGTAGTTTTGTTACCTTTGAAGAC
Source organism: Camellia granthamiana (assembly GCA_036172215.1). Taxonomy (NCBI): domain Eukaryota; kingdom Viridiplantae; phylum Streptophyta; class Magnoliopsida; order Ericales; family Theaceae; genus Camellia; species Camellia granthamiana. The sequence continues at coordinate 48,425,038 of CM069904.1, forward strand.
CTCTTCAACAATGTTGGTGTTGTTGCCTTCCTTTGCTTGAATCCAACTCCAAAGCACCAAGAAAAAACCTCTGGACCCTCAAAGACCTAGGGAAGGTGAAACACTAGGTGCTTGTGTGTGAAAGTATGGACTAAAGCACCTAGTGTACAAAATGAGCAGGGAAAAGAGAGATAGGATAGATATAGTATTTCTAACCTAAAACCAGAGCCTCTCCTCTGTCTCTTCTCTCTAACCCTCCAATTTTTCTAACCCTTGAGCCAAGAGGAGAGAGCCTTCTCTTATAGGCAACAAAGCTTACAAGCTAAGTCAACCAAAGGCTCATCCCCTCCATACACGTGTATGGAGGGGAAGCAAAAGTTAAACAGCTGTCTAAAAATATCTCATAAAGCAGCTGCACAGGTGTCGGCAGGGCAAAATGGTCATTTTGCCAAAACAAGTGCCGACCGGCACAAAATAGTGCCGACCGGCACAATATAGTGCCGGTGGTAACACCAGCCAGCCGATGGCCTCTAGCCAGTGCCGGTGGTGTGTGGGGATGCCTCACAAAGCATTCCCTGCCCTTCCAAGGCAAAACACAAGTGTTTGGTGCAAAACCAAACACAAAACGGTCGAGTTTGGAGGTCCTGAGGCAAGGCGCGCGAGCCGAGAACTCCGGGAACTCCAAACGAACACAAACATGGATAATCACCGAGTGTTCCAACGGTGACGTCCAAGTCTAGAGGACGGTCAAAAATGGGGTGTCTACAGTTACCCCTCTTTGACAGAACTCGGAAGTCACGACAATGACGGGAGTGAATGTCAAAGCCCAGAGACGACCCATTTTTGACAAGGCCGAAGACTTAGACAAACATGCACAACAAGCAAGGTATGCGCCCGAAGGCAGGGGCAAAATGCAACCGAAAATGCAAGAAGCCGGGCATAACTTATGATCATGCAAAGAAAGCTGTAACGAAACACGCATGCAACAGTTTTAAGCTAGAAAACGCCAAACTACACTACAATGCAGAAAGGATGTAAGAGAATTATGTAATTCTCAATACGTCTCACTCGGGAGATACAATACCTGCGCGGCTCGTCCGGTTTCACCGGCCTCGAATGAACCGTACATACAATATCGTGCCTGAAAAGAAAACAAACTTAACAGGTGCAATATTGTTAGCAACATGCATGACAATGCGAATGAAATGCACAAAACAGTGCAATGATATGCAATTGAATCTAAATGTAATGCAAATGATATGCAATGTATACAAAACTATGTATGAACAATGCAAATGGAAATGCAATACAATCGAAACTATATGCAAACTACATGCAAGGCAATTGAATCATGATTCATTCATGAGCGATTCGAAACCACACAAATGTCAAATAGATTGATGGAGGTAACAAGTCTATCTACCATAGAAAAGGTGTCGAAGCCCTCAAGGCGCGAGCGCACGCAGAACTATGAGTAATGTAGACAGACACAAGAACAAGTATTGGGTGGAATGACATAAGTGGGGTGACGACCCGCTGGGGAAAGAATGATGATCCTAATGCCGGATGCAACAATTACACTACAATGTAATATGATGGATAGATGATACAATGGATATGGCACGCGGGCCAAACCAAATCTCGCCTAGGAAGGGCATGTACACGTACAAGCCATGTCTAACATAGAAAAGGGTGCCGCAACCTCAAACCAAGTTCATCAAGGAGTAGGCGCGATGCACATGAACCATGCTTTGACGTGAAAAGTAAGGGCACATACCAGGCCAAGCTCAACAAGGAAAGGCGCAAGCCATAGATGGAGGCAATGCAGTGAATGCATGCAATGGAATAGATACAATGGATATGGCACGCGGGCCAAACCCAGTCTTGCCTAGGAAAGGCATGTACGCATACGAACCATGTCTAACATAGAAAAGGTGTCGAAGCCCTCAAGGCGCGAGCGCACGCAGAACTATGTTTCGACGTGAAAAGTATAGGCACATACCAGACTAAGCTCAACAAGGAAAGGCGCAAGCCATAGATGGAGGCAATGCAGTGAATGCATGCCATCTACAATGCAATATCTACAAATATGCAATGGGCGAAATGCATGACAATGCAGATGATGCAATGACCATGATTACAGTTTTCCCTATTCTCCCAACGGGATGGTATACTAGGTTGGTTCAGTATCCAGAATTGAGGCATAAACACACTACCTCAACCTATGGGGCTTCCATACAGGTTTCAAGCCGAGGGTACACCCCCTGGGTATTTAAACCAGACTTTAGTCTCGAAAATCCCGAACCTTTGCATTCTAGGCATGAGCCATTCGAACTCTAGTTTTCACCGTCCCCGTTGGTCTCCTAGGAACTCACCGCAAGCACGGAAGTCGTTCGGGCACGACAAACACCGAAGGAATTGCATCTCCAGAGGATTTAAGGTCTCCTAGACCGGAATGCGAAATGTATGCATGACAATGCATGTTGTTTTTTGTTTTTTGTCTGAAAATGCAAATGATGCATGATGCGTGTTTTTTTTTTTGTTGTTTTTTTTTGAATGCATGACATATGCACTACCTACAATGATGCATGACAATGCGATATTTACAATGCGATGCATGGTAATATGGATGAGGCACGCATGCCGATGTATGTCAATGTACCGAAGGTCTTGCACCCTCTGAGGATTTAAGGTCTCCTAGACCGGGCGTGTTTAGGGTCTAGCCGGACCGGCTTTGGGGTAATGCATGATGATGAGATGCGCGAAAGAGCGCGATGAAATGCATGCCAAATGCAATGAACGGTGCATGTCAATGTACCGAAGGTCTTGCACCCTCTGAGGATTTAAGGTCTCCTAGACCGTCACGTGTTTTTGGTCCCGTCGGACCTGGTGTGGTGGGGCAACTGTGCGAATGTGACACGCGTGCCACAAGGGATGCAAAACAATGCAAGTGAGAATGAAATGAATCATGAGGCACGCATACCTCATTGGTGTGAAAATGGAGTGCAAAACGAGGCATACGTGCCTCGAGATGCAATGAAATGCGAAATGAGGCACGCATACCTCATTTGATGGAAAATGGAATGCAAAACGAGGCACGCGTACCTCGAAATGCGATGAAATGCGAAATGAGGCACGCATACCTCATTTGATGGAAAATGAAATGCAAAACGAGACACACGTACCTCGAAATGCAATGAAATGCAAGATGAGGCACGCATACCTCATTGAATGGAAAATGGAATGCAAAACGAGGCACGCGTACCTCGGAATGCGATGAAATGCAAGATGAGGCACGCATACCTCATCGGATGGAAAATGGAATGCAAAACGTAATGCAAGATGAGACACGTGAGGTAGCACACCTCACGTGGATCAAGATGAGATGCAAAACGAAACACGTGAGGTAGCACACCTCACGCGAATCAAAGTGAAATGCAAAATGAGACACGTGAGGTAGCACACCTCACGTGGATCAAGATGAAATGCAAAATGAAATGCAAAATGAGACACGTGAGGTAGCACACCTCACGTGGATCAAGATGAAATGCAAAACGAAACACGTGAGGTAGCACACCTCACGCGAATCAAAGTGAAATGCAAAATGAGACACGTGAGGTAGCACACCTTACGCGAATCAAAGTGAAATGAAAAATGAGACACGTGAGGTAGCACACCTCACGTGGATCAAGATGAAATGCAAAATGACGCAGAATGATGAACGTGAGGTAGCACACCTTACGCGAATCAAAGTGAAATGCAAAATGAGGCACACATACCTCATTGATTGTGAAATGCAAAATGAAAGTGCAAGTATGGCACGCATGCCATACGGAACGTAGAACAACGCAAGTGTGCCACGTATGCCGCATAGAAATGTACGCAGTGCAAGTCACAAGGGACGTGCAAAACGGCGCGAGGCGACGCACCGGAAAGTGTGATGAATGCGCGCAACACACACGGGGCAACTTTTAAATCTTATGAAAGACAAAAGGATACAAAAGGATACAGTCATCACATGAATTTAAGTGCCACACACAGAAGACACTGTCTGAGGTCAAAACGGAGGCCGGTTGAGCGTCGGAGATGCACTTCCTTGCACTTTCTTGAGCTATGAAGACCCAAAACCCCTCATCTAGCCTAAAAAAGGCCTTGGGAACACCACCGGTTGGGTGGGAAGGCTACCGGCTGCCTGAACTCATCCACCGGCACAATATTGTGCCGACCAGCAGAAAATGCCTGATCGGGGGCAGTTCTGCCATTTTGCCTTGGATCTTTTAAAATAGGGCTTGAAACCCTATTTCTTCACTTTGCCTCCGCCGAAAACCTTCACTCTCTCTCTCTAGAGCTTTGTTCTCTCGATTTTTCGTCGATTTCCTCGCGTTTTACGCTCGTTTTACCGTCGGATTCGCGATATTCTTCGCGTTTCGGACATTTCCATCCGATCGAAACTTCGTTTCGGGATCTCCTGTGCTATTTCCGCCTTTTCGGGACTTGTTCCCCTCGATTTTCTCTACATTTTCGTGTATTTTCACCTTCCGGCCTTTCCGGCCATTCCCGGCCCGCTCGGGGTTGACTTTTCCAGCCGACTTCTCGTATTCTTACTCGGTTCTCCTTTTCCGGCTATTTTCTCATCCCCATTACTATGGCAGACGATGTTCCACATGTCGGGACTCCCCCGGATCACGAGATGGATCCCGGGGTCGAGCTCCTCCCGCTGAGTGAGCGCCCATTTGATCCGACGACCTACCGGCCGGCTATTCACATTCTACCACCCGATGGACTCCGCCACTTCCGCGGCTTCGACCGAGCACTGGACCCGGAGTTTCTCCTGCGCGAGCCGGCCTCTCACTTGTCCTTCGGCGCTTCCGAGGTAACATCCTGATCCACTTTATTTTCTGCAATGTAGAACTGTAAACTGTCAACTACCATAGCTGATTACAACCCTTAACTGCTTTAGATCTGATACACTGTGCGCTGTAGTTGATTGTAGACAACCTCACAACTGATATCTGCCTAGGACCGACACACATGCACACACACTGCACTAGCCTGAATCACCCAAACACACGGCACACATTGCACTTTTGACATGAACTCACCGACACCCGGTGCTTATTTGAATCTTGAAAACTCGCACGCATGCTAGACTTGCACTGAATCACACAAACACGCAGACGCATCACACGTTGGTAATTCACTGAAACATACCGGGACCCGGCATCCGTTTGAACTTTGAAAAACACGCACACATGCTATGTTTACACTGATCCCCATGGGAGTACTGGCACATCACAGGCCGTAGTCCACCTACTGGTGCACTGAAACCTGACATTTGCTTGCATCTGAAAAATGTGCACACGTGCACCAAGTTTACACTGGACCACTCGAAACATACTGACGCATCACGCGCCGTAGTTTACCCTAAGCACACCGGTACCCGGTTTCTGTTTGAATCTGAAAGACTTGCACGCATGCTAGATTTGTACTTACTTTATCTGTTTCTTCGAAACTGTACCTTTCATATTGATTCGCAACTGTTTGTTTGTAAACAGGGAGGTTCCCATGCCATCCGCGGGTATGGGAATACCGTCGCTTGAGAGTGGTATGCCGAGCTACCTGACGCAGTCCGTCAGATCGTCGATCGGGCCGGCTTCGGCGCATTTTGCAGGGGACTGTCCAGACTTACTGCTTGCAAGCCTCTCCTTGCCGCCCTGGCAGAGAGGTGGTGGGACACCACTGATTCATTCCACTTGTCGGTGGCAGGGGACATGACAATGACTCCTTACGACTTCGCGATGCTTACCGGCATCGGGGTAGGGGGTGATCCGATCCCCTTCGACATTGACATGGATGAGTGGACCGTGGCCCAGGTCTACTTGCTTGGCGAGGCACCGCCTCTGGCGCGTCCTGGCTTTGTCAGGTATTCCTGGTTCGAGGTTCAGTTCAGGGTCCAGCCCACCCTCATCGACGCAGCCCCGATGACCCAGGAGGCCGTGGAGCAGTACGCACGTGGCTTCTTGATGTTTTTGCTAGGGACGACCCTCTTCGCCGACCGGGCGAACACAGTGCCCCTCTGTCTTCTCAGCGCACTGGTAGATGTCAGAGATATTTTGCGCTTTGACTGGGGTGGCGCGGCTCTGGCCACCCTCTACGGCTACATGAGCTCAGTCTCCCGTGGCAGCGGGCAGTTGCTCGGAGGCTACTGGCGAGCTTGGGAGGTATGTCTTCTTCTCTGCTTTACATTTCCGTTCTACATACTTTCTGTATTCTGCACTGTACACTGCTCACACTGACTGTATACTGTACACACGGCACGCACATACTCTGCTTTACACTGATTGTATACTGTACACACGGCACACACATACTCTACACAATACACTGCACAACACACGGCTCTGCTATCTCTGCTTTATTCTGATTGTACACCGTTCACTCTGTACACTCTGCAAAATACACTACACAACACACGGCTCTGTTATTTCTGCTTTACACTGCATTCTGCTTTATCTGATGGCCATACTGACATTTGTTTTGCAGTTGTGGGTGTATGCCTACTTCCCTAGGCTGGAGCCAGTGCCGGAGACGGAGACTCCCCTGGTCATCCCTTTCTCGCGCCGCTACGATGGGAGGTGCACACGGCGACCTCGGGATACCTTCAGCTTCTACCGCCGATTCTTCGACACCATCACCTCTGCCGAGGTATATTTTACTTACAGTTCATTCAAACTTTGCTTTGCATTTGTGTATTCCAAATAGCAATCGGTAACAAACTGTACTTCCAATTCCAGATCATCTGGCGACCCTGGGCTGCAGTGCCAGCAGGCATTCAGGATCGGTTCGCCGGCGCGGAGGAGACCTCTCGCTACCGGATTTTGCTGGAGGGCCCGGTCTGTCGGGCTTGGTACCTGGGGGAGCGTTTTCTGCGCCAGACCCTTGGGTTGCCAGAGCAGATAGTCCCGGTTCACCCCCCTGAGCACATGAGGGACACCGAGAGGTTTTCTCTGCAGCAGATGGAGGACTACACCCTTGGCTGGGACGAGGGCGGCTATAGGGGTGAGGGCGACTACTCTGAGTATGTCCGGACCTTCATCATGCGGCCTCTGAGCGGGGGTCGCCAGACTGAGCGAGGGAGTCCTACGGTGCCGGCGGCTCGGGCAGAGGCAGGAGCAGGAGTGGGATCTTCGAGGAGAGCCCGAGTCCGAGGCAGGGGTGGGGTACAGAGGGGACGAGGGTCCGGTTGGCCCGCTCTGCCCACTATGCTGACGTACAGGGGGCAGGGTGGGGAGACCTACCAGATCCCCTTCGTTCCTCCCCCGGCTGGTCACGAGTTAGCCGGTATTCCCGACTTACCCCCGGTACGTATTACTTCACTTTGCATCTTGCATTGTCATTCCATTTCAGTTTATTTGATATTCCGCAGAATACTGATGCATCCGATACTTTTGCAGGCTTCCTCCGAGTACACACGGCAGTCGGTGGAGCTGTGTGCCTCCCTGATGGGGATGCTGCAGCGGACCCTCGATGTCATGGCCGCCTACAGTCTTCCGGTACGTTCTTCTGACCACAGTCTCAAACCATACTCTGTTCCATACATACTGATGCACTACACAAAATCTGATAAACTGCTCACGGCATTCACACTGTACTCATACACTGCACTTTGTACTGATTAACTGCTCACGGCATTCACATACTGTACTTATACACTGCATTCTGATATACTGCTCACAGCTTTCTGATGCATTTGCTTTTCGTATTTTTCAGCCTCCCTTTCCGATTCCGCCAGTGGGCGGCGCTCCTCCGGCTGGGCCTTCCCTTTCTACTCGGGATGGCAGGATATTCCCCCGTACCAGAGGGAGACACGCTCATGTCGGGAGTAGCTCGCGAGCACCAGTTCCAGGTGATGGCGAGTCAGAGATGGAGGCGGAGTCGTCCGAGGAGGAGGCCGGGGATAGCTCGGGCTCGAGCTCTGATAGCGATGCTTCCGACGATACTCCTGGGCTTCTGCCCAGGAAGAGGGCGAGGATGGATCCCCCGGCACGAGGCCATTGATGATGATTACAGACTTCCGCTGTTTTTTTTTTTTTTTTTTTTTTCTTTATTTCTTTTCTTGTACTTTTCTCTTTTTAGTAGATAGAGTACTTTGTACTGCCACAGGCAGATTTTGCTTTCTTCAAAACTTTGTATTTGAAAAGACGATGATATGAAACAAACTTTTATCTGAAAAGTATCTTATTTACACACCTCGTACTTTGCATTGCACTGCATCATATTACACCTCAAATGTAAATGATTACGATTTGTTGTCTGAAGATTGAGCACTTGCACTGTAATAATCGGATAACCAACCAACTAACAGCAAACAACCCAGACAAATCACTGCTCAAACTGAACAAATAGCCCATATTCTGCTGGGGATTAATCTGCACACAGCTCATAATACAATATCCGGTCCATTCTGCACACGGCAAACTTTGAACAATTGGCCCAATCTGACAAGACGGATCACCAAAACTGAGACGGTTGAGGTTAAAACACATTCGGATGTCCCAAAATTTCCTTTTCTTCTCTTGCCTCGCATAAATGTAGAGAATGACACAGCATTCTGAGCACAAACGATTTGAGAAAAAGAAAGGGTTCTCAACCTGGGTATCGAGCCTACAACTGAACACAGTGGAAAGGACTCAAGTGAGGAAAATAAAAGGCACACGACCTAAACACAACGAGATACACTCAGAGAAGACTCAAAGCTAAACTGAGACCGACAAATCAAAGGACACGACACACGGACGTGCTTGAAAACAAAAGACCTTGAGGAGCCAATTCCTCCGGGCAGGTTTCCCACCCTTTCTGATTTGTGTGATTCTCACGCCACTCGGCCCTCAAGCTCGGTTTTTCTCTCAAAAACCCTCCTGCTCACTTTTTTCTCGACTTACACCTCTCTATTCTTTATTCTCTCATTTTTCGTCCCTTCCCAGGGTGATTGATGGATGAATAGGAAACGGCGGATTCACGCCCGATACAGCTAGCTCACGGCTATTTCTTCTGATAGATAGGGTGCCTTTCTGGCAAGTACGTCGATAACAAAGGAGAGGCGGAACACCCGACTCGACTGTGCCCCTAGTTCATTACTTTGACCATTTTTTGTTTTCTTTCTAAAACAGTTTTGATCAAAATGAACGTTAGATTAACATGCTTGTTCAATTTTTGATTTGAAAATCGTGCAAGTCAGGCCGTAAGCACTGAAAGTTTTCCTTTTTGGGTCCAAACATGGTCCGATTTTGGAAAATGAAATAATTTTCGAGAAAATAGTCAACCTCAATAAAAAATTTCAAAAACTATTTTCGCAAACAGTCAATGCTCAACAAGCGCAGAACCTCTCCTCGAGATACGCAACCTCGGATCGGAGGCAATTTGGGAAAATTGCCCCTTGCTTGAAGGGGGGGAAGAGGGCAATGGAAAGTTGCCCCTAGTTTGGGCGGCAACTCAGGGCAACTTTATGGCGATATGAGGCAACGGAAAGTTGCCCCTTGCTTGGACGATGCCGCGGCATCCTCATCGATGATTGATCGCAGCCGGATTCTCACGCAAGGAGAGGACGAAGGCGGCCACAAACAATATATGGACACAGTCACCATGAAAGCATTGGTGGTTGGACTTCAGGAGGAAGTTGATCATGCAGCTCCAGTTGTTGCAACCGAGACATCGGATTTGGAAGAAGCACAAGTAATCAAAACCATTGCATGGACCGAGACGCTATGAAAGCGTTAAGGGCTGGACTTCAAGATGAAGTTGCCTACGTATCCCAAACATGGGAATCAAGCCTTACGTAGTTCCGGTTAAGGTACACTCGGGTATTTTAACCTTCACTATTTTTAGGCTCTAACTTTTGCCAAGGCGCCTGTTGCAGGTTTTCGACCTTGCGAGCTTCTTTTCTTTCTTTTCCTTTTTTTTTCTTTTTGCATTTTTTTTGTATTTTTCTTCGTTTTCTTTTCTTTTGCATTCTTTTTTTCCTTTTTTTTGTATTTTTTCTTTGCTCTAACTTTTGCCTGGGTCGCCCTTCTGGGTTTTCGATCCAGCGAGCCTCTCAAAGCGTAAAAGTGTAGCTTGGTCCATGCCAAATGGTTTTCGAGATCGAAGCCTCCCCTTTTTCGGGAGAATGACCGTTGCAGTACTTTGCAGGAGAATCAATCACGGTTGCTTTGCCAACTTCTCCTGGTGAACTCTAGTCTTTTGACTTGACTTTGGTGCCTCTTGTTGGAGGGCTGCTTCGGGTCTGGCCACACGGGCCTTGCATTGATAGCTAATCATTGAACATTCCGGATGCCTGTCCAAGGTTTGAAAATGAGGGGTCGGGTCTCGAGGCCGAGAGCGATCCTAAGCTGCATAATCTCAAGAGCGATTCCACACAGATCTTCGCGGGACTGCGCAAAACATTTTGTTTTCGAAAATTTTTAAGAAGGCGACGAATTGCTCGTGCCGAAGACAGTGTGGAACCAGTCTGGATCAAGCCAGGGTCCTTCTCAGTACTCACGCTGACAAGCATGATTTCGATCATTAAGGGCTTAGCATGCCTCTCTTTCTTTCGATTTGATCAAAGTTTTGCAAATCCCGAGGAATTCCTCCCTCTTCGTTTTCACCGCAGTGTTCAAAAGGGTTTGAAAAACTTAGGTCAAAACAACAATTATTAGGGCACACAAGAGCGGGTGGAATGCGCTGTCACCCCATTCGAATTCTCTGGCACAACTAGCCCAAAACAAATAGTACGGGAACACGATAGCCGCGGCTGTTTCATTCAGGTTCCCCGAATGTAAACCGGCTCCACAGCAGAGGTAGTCCCAAAAAGAAAGCAAAAGGAAGTAATTACAAAACAAAACGGTGCTTGAGGCAACAACCCCGGAGTCACCTGGTATTCTATACAAAAGAGGGACTGACTCGTTACAACAAGACAGACCCTTAAGCAAAAAGGACTGACTCAAGACAGAGACAGACTCAAAACAAAGCAAAAGACTGACTCGACACTCAAGCCAGGATTTACAAAAGTAGCATTCGTAGATGCTCAAAACTGCGTGCCAGACGCCACATCAAAAACTCGAGGCGCTGCCCGCAGGCGGTTGAATCCCAATTACATACTCGCAGTATCAGTGTCCTCAAAATCCAACAGTTGAGTGGTGACGGATTTAGCTGAGGTGGGTGGGAGGATAACCTCGTTGTCAATCAGATCCTGCACCTCGTGGCGGAGGCGAAAGCAGTTATCGGTGGAGTGGCCAGATTGCTGGTGGTACGCACAGTACTGAGTGGCATCATGTCCTGCTGGAAGGGGTTTGGGGAGCGGCCTAGGCTCAAGGGGTGTAAGATGCCCCTTTTTGGCCAAAATCAGAAGTGCCCTAGACAAAGGCATGTAGAGAGGATGGAAGACCCTCCGCCCCCGGGGCTGGTATTTTGAAGCCTGAGTGCTCCTGCTAGACGTGCTGGCGAACGGGTCGGCAGGTGCGGGCTTGAATTTCTGATCCTTCCCAGGTACGGGGTTGGGAGTGAGAGAAACTGTTTCAACATAACGGGGTCTATCCCGATTTTCCGACTGGCTTGAACTATCCTCAGGTAGAGTGGGAAAAGCATCCTTCACAATTTTGGTTGTCATCGCGGATACCTGTTGTTTGTTCATCCCCCCGGCTCTTAAAGCCTCGACTGCCCACAGCAGCTGTCCCATGGGGTCGGCATCTGCCTTTGCTTTGTCTTTGCCCTTGGCCTCAGCCTGGTGAGAGGTTTGGGTTGGTACTGGTACATCAATGTTGTATGTGGAGGCCATCTCCGGCTGATTAAGCTCGATCACAATCCGCCCCAGTAGCGGGGGCTCTTGGGGCTCAAAATTTCCGGCATACGGTGCAACCGGTGGCGAGGCTGACATCCCGTAAGCGAGATCTGCCACAGATCTTTGGAGATCACCTATCATCCCCATTAACTCGAATGTAGTGGGCTCGCGAGCCTGATAGAACTGGGGGGCCCAGATTGGGTGTGTAGCGGGCGACCGAGGAAGATGTGGCATATCTACGCCGGCCTCACTCTGTAAGGTGATCCCTTGATCCAACGCGGCTGTCATAACCACTATTTCTTCTGAACTCTGCGTCATCTCAAACCCTGCCCCAGCAAGGGAAAACACTGGCTATTCTGTATCGACTTTCTGGACTCTCTGAACTGAAAGGAAAAATGGACAGCATTTCAGCCCAAAACAGATCAAACACAGACGCAGCCAAACAACTGATCTCTACTACTGATTACTGTTCCCCAGAATCACTGTTCCCAGAACATGAACTGATACCCGCAGATATAACTGGTTCCTCAACAACACTGATACTGGTGCCCTTCGGGCCGGATACTCAAACTCGCAAACTGACATGCACTTTCCTGCAGAGATACACTCTAGAAGCACATAACAGATAATTGAGAGCCAAAACACCCCTATATTGGGTAGGGTTTCCCTGTCCTATTTTGTCAGGAGCTAGGGTTTCACTACGCACGCAGCGGTTTCAAACAACCTACATCGGGTAAGCAACCTGTCCTAGTTTGGAATGGTCACTACGGATTTCGATATGCACTAGGTCGAATGGTCGAAAAGGGTGCCCCGGTAAAACCGGGGTTTGTGTTCCCATACTGGCAGAGCCCGCAACCGATCAGCCTTACGGACATGCCTTGACAAGACAAGCCTCCGGCAAACCGCTCAGGAATAGCAGATGGCCAACACAGTGTCCTAGGCGCACCAATGCACATGCAATGCAAAGAAACACATATGTGTAGTCAAAACAGGATATCACGAGTTCGAGTCAAGCTCTCTAATTAATCCCCAGCGGAGTCGCCAGAAACTGTAGACGTCCCCGAACGCATCCCGGGGAGAGGAGTGCGGGCCCCCCCCCCCGGTTCTGGTTCGATATTGGGTCACTACAGTTCAAAGGACTCAAAATGTCACGGTTCTTAATCTTGAACCAAAGAGTCCAACTCTGGCAAATCGTTTTGAAGAAAAACTGATTTTTTGAAAAGAAGTGCCAAACATGGACTGCTTTGCCAGATACAGAGTCGCTGCCTAAATATTTTTGAAATGGGAAATTTATGAAACCCTGACTCGGTGCCGAAGGCCACATGTCCGTCATCACCAAAGTGACTTGGCTCGGGAGCTTGGGTACGATTGGGGAAGGTCATCTATGAGCACCCCCTCTCACCCGGTTCGAAGACCGGCCTCTACTAACCGTGATATCCGATTTTGAAAACATTACATGCTCTTATTCCAATTATTAGCCTAGAATTACTATGTTATGCGCGCAGCAAACAAGTATAGACTAGATTGTCTAACTTGGAAATAAACATTGCATATCCGTTTTGTCTCGAAAAACGTGTTGGTTTTTGCTATTCGAAAGTAGGCTAAAATACGGATTTCAATGAGTTGTTCCAACTCACGCAATCCAACCTCCACCCACAGGCATTCAAGCAATTTATCACGTAAGCATTTAGCCGCATGGCAAGCATACTGTCATGGCAAACGTTCACACGCATGCGACATGCTAAAGCATAAAAACTTACATCGTACTCCGTGCCAAAACAATAAACTAGTTAGCAAAACATGCATGACCTAGTTTATGTTAAATGACTAATGCAACACAGGCATAGATGCAATCTAGAGTAGGCTCGGCTAACCCTAAACATGGCATGTGAAATGCGCGAGTAGCACGTATTCAATTTAGAAATCGAAAGTACAATGCAGTTTGTATGATGTACCGAGCCCGGTGCATGTAAACAAATGCATGAATGCACGCATGCATTGCATAAGGTATGCTAATTTAACTGTGCCCTAATCTACCATCGTAAGCAGGTAAATAAAAGGGAAGAAAGAAGTGGGGATTGGAAGACATACATCCACTCACACACACTTATTACAGATACGCCCTCGCTCGGAGGGACCGAAAGAATATACAAATTAATTAACTACGCAAGCTAATTAATTATATTACAAATCAACTAAATTAATTAAATAAAATAATTAATCTAATTAAACGGTAAATCGCCTCGGGATGAGGGCCAAATGCAGCATGCGCTCGGGACTGGCTCGGAACCGCACTGCCATGCACGGATTGCCTCTGTTTCCTCTGCTCTCCTCCTCAGAAAATTGCCACAGTCCCAGGAGTGCCTCTCAGGGCACTGGGGATCACCACCGGCTGGGGTAGGACACCGCCGGCTGAAGGAGGAGGTCACCGGCACAAAAGGAAGCCATCGGCTGTTTGTCGACTGCCGGTCGGCACTAAATAGTACCGGCCGGCACTTAATGCCTGCAGAACCTGCAACTCACAGCAGCAGAAGGGAACAACATGCATGGCAAAGCAATTCAAAGCATGTATGCACCAAACACAGCCCCTATCATATTAGTGACTCAAAGGGGCATGTGCCTCGATTCCCGGACCACCAATCACGCGTTTCCATGCATGATGGCCCAAAGAACCAAGAGGGCAATTTTGATTTCAAATGCATGCAATGCAAACAAGCAAATAAGGGTGCCAAACCTCCATCATACTTCACTTCAAGAGGCCTAGCATGCATGCCTATGCAATGAGGTCCTAAGCATGTTATCTACTATGCCATATGGACAATGCAAGGCGCTTATGCAAGCATACAAGTAGGCATACAAGGCAAGTATGCAAACTAAGGAATGGGATGGACTTATACATGAATTGGGCAGCTCTAACAAGGCTCAAAACAGCGGCCAAAATGCTAAGGCATGAGGGCCAAATAATTATGCACACATGCATAGGTTAAGGCACTAACACTTAAGCATAACAAACAACATTCAAGCACACTTGAAATGAGTTAAACATGGACTACTAGCATGTAGCATAAGCTCTAAAAATCATGCAAAACATGATGCCAAATCATGCAACAAAGCAAGCCAAACAAAGCATGCAAGTGGTTCAAGGCTTTAAGGCAAGCCAAGGGGTTCAAACTAGGGTCAAACCCACCAAGCCTCACAAGGCCAAGGGGGCTCAAAATAGGTCACATGCAGACCTAAACAAGGCCAAGGGTGTACCTAGATGGCATCTAAGAGGCTTAAACCCTAAGGCATACAAAGTGACCAAAACAAGGAGCGTTTAACACATACTTTTAAAGCATTAAAGGAGCATGTAATGCAAACATATGAGCGTGTCAAATGGACTGATATGACATGATAAATGTTTCCAAACCACCAAAAATAATGCAAGCATGGCATGCCACACACTCATGCTCCTAAGGCCAACAAGCCAAATGCAAAAGAGCTATGTAATGCGAGTCATGGCCGACCAAAACAAGCATGGACAGACCTCACGCATGGCAAAATAAGCATACAAGCTTCATGGATCTAAGCCTAAAACATGCTAGAAATAGGGGCACACAACCTAGGCATGTTAAGGGACTATTGAGGCATTACAAAGCAACTATGCAAGGCATGCAAAGAATGCTAAAACCAACTTAGAAACATGTTATATCATGGCATAATAAGCATGAAAAACAAACCAAACATGCTCAACAAACAACCAAACATGGTGCTCCTTTGGAGGCCAAAACTTGCCCTTTTCAAGGACATCAAGGAGAGGGGGTGGCCCCCTCCTTCTTGAGACTCTAAGGCATCACCTTCACCACTGAAATCCCTCAAGATTTCAGTGGTGGAGAGATCCTAACACCAAGGTCTCGGATCTCTCACAAAAAGGCACAAAATGGGGCCTTTTCAAGGCCTAAGGGTGGTCAAACCTACCCAAACCACCAAACACTCTTAATAAACAATGAAGAGGCCTAAAAATCAGAACTTTTTTGTATTATAGACTAAGCACAAAAACAGTTCTAAACTAGGTAAAAACAAGGTGCAAGAATGGGGTAAAAAGGGGTAGTTTTGTTACCTTTGAAGACCTCTTCAACAATGTTGGTGTTGTTGCCTTCCTTTGCTTGAATCCAACTCCAAAGCACCAAGAACAAACCTCTGGACCCTCAAAGACCTAGGGAAGGTGAAACACTAGGTGCTTGTGTGTGAAAGTATGGACTAAAGCACCTAGTGTACAAAATGAGCAGGGAAAAGAGAGATAGGATAGATATAGTATTTCTAACCTAAAACCAGAGCCTCTCCTCTGTCTCTTCTCTCTAAGCCTCCAATTTTTCTAACCCTTGAGCCAAGAGGAGAGAGCCTTCTCTTATAGGCAACAAAGCTTGCAAGCTAAGTCAACCAAAGGCTCATCCCCTCCATACACGTGTGTGGAGGGGAAGCAAAAGCTAAACAGCTGTCTAAAAATATCTCATAAAGCAGCTGTACAGTGGTCGGCAGGGCAAAATGGTCATTTTGCCAAAACAAGTGCCGACCGGCACAATATAGTGCCGGTGGTAACACCAGCCAGCCGGTGGCCTCTAGCCAGTGCCGGTGGTGTGTGGGGATGCCTCACAAAGCATTCCCTGCCCTTCCAAGGCAAAACACAAGTGTTTGGTGCAAAACCAAACACAAAACGGTCGAGTTCGGAGGTCCTGAGGCAAGGCGCGCGAGCCGAGAACTCCGGGAACTCCAAACGAACACAAACATGGATAATCACCGAGTGTTCCAACGGTGACGTCCAAGTCTAGAGGACGGTCAAAAATGGGGTGTCTACAGTATGTCATCACCTCCCTCAGTCTTAGAGTTGTCCACATTCAGTGGCTTATAACTGAATGGCCTCGGGCCCACCACTAGCAAAGCAGAATGACCTCAGGTTCATAAGGATATCATTGCTCAATAATGCACATAAGTTTTCCAGTTGTTCACCATAAGGAGACATAGCTTACTTATGCATAATAGAACGCTAATGATAGCTATTAGCAGTAAACGATACATATCACTACACTACTATTACTCACAGTGCTGTGGCGGTGTGAGAGTCCCTTCCTGTATGTGACCTACATACACATGCAGTTCATAAATTAGTCCATTTTCCTTTTTAATCAATATCCAATTCGTTCGACATACATTTAATTATAAGCACTTTAAAAAACTTCAGATAGACATTTTAGCAATCCCAGAGGGTCAAACAAGAGAAAAGAAGCACACAGTATTTTTCTACATGGGCTGCACGTGCAGAAGCCCCTCGCCGCACGTGCAAGAAGGTGGGCCACACATGCGCCCCGTACGTGCATTTATTTTAGAATCTCAACTTCACACTCCCCTGTTTTCCGCATGTGCGGCTATGAGCCCCGCACGTGCGGTGGTGCTTCTCGCACATGCGGCCATGAGCCCCGCACGTGCGGTCGGAACCCCTGTTTTGCACACTTCAAATCAAGGCAAATCTTCAACTAGAAAAACACATTCCAAGGCACAAAATAGGGGAAATTAATTCCATATTATGGCTCAACATCACAATAACATGAATCACAAGTTCAAGTAAGTTGACATCAACTTCAAATTCATACACAACTCAATTCCTTTAAATTATAGTTATATTTGGTCTTCCACATATATATATGTACCACCATCTAAACACATGGATAAGTTTCAACATGCAAACTAAAAAATAAAGTGTAATTCCCCTCCATATAGCTCAAATAATTCCTAATCAACTAAACACAAGAGATATTCTTCCAATTAATCAATTAACACACTTGATCTATATTATAAACCCTAATTTACATAATATAGAGAGATTCTTACTCAAGTCCAAGAGAGGGGTTAGTTAAAGTGAGATGTATCTACCTTAAACTCAACTCTCTACAATCTTCTCAATTTCCAATATTCCTCCTTGTTGCAGCTTTCTCTCCTTTCTCTCCCTCTCTAACTCTCTCCTTCTCTCAAGAGATATTCCTCTTATGATATAGAAGTGAATAAGTTAAGAGCTTAAAAGGGTTACTTAAGAGTTGACTACAATTTAATCAATTTAATCATTCCGAATCAAATTTTTACAAAAATTTGTATTACGATCTAAAAATCATGCTTGTCACAATTATAAAGTCAATTTCGGATTATCAAGCTTCTAAGGCTCTCGATTCCTGATCCAAACGTCACAATTGTAACAGATTTTTCTCATAATTGACAGATATAAACCCCTAATCGTATAATTCACACAATTAAACTTAATTTCACATGGAATTTCACATTAACCAATCAAATGCACATAATAAGAGACCGAAAGCATACCAGAAAGCATATAAGAGGGTCAGGTTATTACAGTACCCGACTTGGTTGGCTAATATTGTTTTGATTCCGAAGAAGGACGGCAGAATCAGGGTTTACGTCGACCTCCGAGATCATAACAAAGCTAGTCCGAAAAACAACTTTCCACTGTCGCGCATCGACGAGTTGATAGATTTCACTGCTGGCCATGCCTTGCTTTTGTTTATAGATGGTTTTTCTAGGTATAATAAGATCTTGATGGCACTAGAAGATAGAGAGAATACTACATTCACCACACCGTGGGGTACCTACTGCTGCAGAGTTATGCCTTTTGGGTTGAAAAACGTCAAGGCTATATATCAGAAGGTTGCAACCATTATCTTGCACGACAAGATCCATAAAGAGGTTGAGGTGTACATGGAAGACATGATTGTAAAGTCCAAAGAGCGAGGAGGCCACTACACCACACTGGAAAAATTCTTTGAATGGATCAGGGAGTTGTAGCTCGATTTTTTCACGCTCCTTTCGGAAGACGATAAGCCCTACAATATCTGACTCTCGTGGTTCTGAATTTGATCTCACAAGTGCAATGTGAAATATATAAACACCAAAGAGTCCAAATTCGGCAAATTTTTTGAAAAATCGATTTTAAATCAAAATGCCAAAAATGGATTGATTTGCTAGATATAGAGTTGCCACCTAAATATTTTTGAAAAATTTAGGAAACACATGACTCGTGCCAAAGGGCACGTGTCCGTTATCACCAAGATTGTCTCGGCTCGGGAACTTAGGTACGAAAGGGAAAGGTCATGAATTGAGCAGCCCCGCTCGCCCGGTCAAAAGATTGGCCTCTACTAATCATGATATGAATCTTATTTACATTATATGCTTTTGTTCCGATTTATTAGGCTAACTTACTATATGATGCACACACAAGTATAGACTATTTTGCAAAAATTGAAACGCTTTGATTCATGTTTGTTTTTTAAAAGAGTTTATGAATGTCCCACTTGAAAAAGTGGGCTCAAATGTACATTAATCAAACTATCCCAATTCAAGCAACTAGCCTTCATCCACAAGCATCCAAGCAGTTTATCATTTAAGCACTTAGCCTCATAGTGAACATGCTAAACATGGCTACACTAACATACAATGCAATATGCTAAAGTATAAAAGAGCTCACCTAGTACTCCAAGCCCAAAAGGATGACAAAGTTAGAATAATGCATGATCCTAACTATGCAATATGACTAATGCAATACATACAATGTGCAATTACTAGGCTCAGCCACTAATATGGTGTATGAATCAATTTGATAGCAAGCGGTCTAAGCACGTATTCAAAGAAGTATTTAACTAACAATGCAAGTTAGAATGATGTGTCGAGTCTAATGCATGCAAAACAAGTGAATGCAAAGCATGAGAGATGCTAAACGAAATATGATGCCCTAAACTAACCATCATAAGCAAGTAAATAAAAGCGAGAAAGACGTGGGGTTGGAAGACATACATATTATTACATATTTTGCCCTCACGCAAGAGGGTCTGAATAAACTAACTAGCTAAGCTAATTAACTAGCTATTACAAAATGAATTAACTAATTATTATAAAATGAATAAACTAACTATGCTGGCTAGTTATTACAAAACCAATTAATTAACTATTCTAGGAAAACAACTAATTAATTACACTAATTAATTAATTACAAATTAGAATTAACTACTTAATTACAACATGAATACAACATTAAAGAAGTAACTAAGCTAACTAATTAGCCCCGGGAAGTGAGGGATGCTCATGCATACGCGGATTTTCACCCGAAAAGCCCACTATTCTGCTGCCAGAATGCCTCTGTTGCACAGTAGAACATCTTTTCACCTCACCTCAGCCTCTGCTCTGTTCCAAAAAGTTGCTGCTCAATTTGACAAAAGTGGCCGACAGGCCAAAAGTGGTAGTCGGTCGGCCACAAATGGTAGCCTGCCGTCCAGAAAAGATGGCCTGCCGACCACTAAAACCTGGTTCCTCCTGCTGCAACAAAGGACAAATAGTGCACAAATAGGGTATTCTCAAGGTATGTTTATACAACTTACCCCTTCTTATCATCAAACAGCTCAAAGGAGTGGCAAGCTCAATTCACAAGCCATCAATCGATACAACTTCATTGCATGATGGCCTATGAACTGAGGTGTACAATTTCAATAAATGCAACATAAAAGACTCTCAAACCTCCTCCCTATCATAGATTGATCAAGGGAAGTGGTTGACCTTGGAAACTTGAACCATTTCATCACTAGCAAGTATGAAATGTCTCAAGTTTCCATGTGTTCAGTTAACATCCTATTGAACACCAAATTCATTATTATCTTACATCATTTTTAGTCCTCATTTTATTACTCCATTTTAATTACCAACCATTCCTTAGTCAATTAAGTCCAAAAAGTGAGCTTTAAGTCCTCTAATGGAAAGGAGTATCAAACCAAGTGTTTGTTTTAGGCACGAGAGAAGTGTCATGCCGTTGGTAATGAACCCCCAAAGGGATTAAACCATTAAGCATAATACCTCAATCTCAAGCTTTAAACAAACAACTAGTTTGAAACAACTTTTAAAGCAAAGAAAAAGCCAAGAAATGAGGGAGGTTGCAGAGGTGATTAAAGGTGATCACAAGTATGGAAAGCAAGAAATAAACACTATCAACTCAAATAGGTTGGTGGCTAAGGCCTAAACTACCAAGCCTATGAGGATAATTACACTACAACATTGCTATACAATGCTCAAATGCAATGAACAACTAAAAATAGTCCTAAAATAGTGTTAAATCAGTCCTAAAACATGTTGGAATTAAGACAAAAATAGCTAAAACAATAAGCTAAAACATAGAGCAAGCTAAGCTAGTAAACAAGCACAAGGAGGGGAGGCTACCACCTCCATTTTTAGGACTTCAAAACATGGTTTTAGCCACTAAAAAAGCTCTGACATTCAGTATTAAAAAGCTCAAAAAAAAAAAAAGGTGACAAAGAGGTGGGAAACACGAGGGCAAAGGCTTGAGAAGTGAGGTACAAAGAAGGGTGATCCACCCTCCACCTGTCACCCCCCAAACTCGCCCCTAAAAGCTTGGGCATGACTAACTCGATAATGGTCTCAAAACTTAATAATTATATAATAAAGGGCCTGAACGGAAGCAAGTAGCAAATTAAGATAACATCCATTGAGCCAATGCTACATGCCAGGATCACAAGACAATCTATCAAATAGCCCAACACATAATGAACATACACATAAGAGACCGCTACGCACATACATATATACAGTCCCATCCCCACAACTGGGGGTATAATTAAAGCATCAATAGTGAAGGTTATACATGCTTTACTACAATGGCAAAAGCCAGTGACCAATACTATAAGCAAAGAAAGGAACATCACAAAAATGGGTAGTTTCACTAGACTGCCTGGACACAGTGGGATGATCAAAAATAGCTGTTAGACTGGACTAAGCCTGACCTCCGGGTTAAACACCTACAGAGACAGACATAATACAGAGTGAGCAAGGCTCAGTAAATAGTAGTACGTAGAGAATTCAAATGAATAAACTTGAATTACAACATATACAAGTGTATAGGTCACATGGTTGATCTTGTTCTGTAAACATTTCCAAAACGGCCTTAGGCCCAATATCAAGCAGAACGGCCTCAGGCCCAACGTAGCATACGGAACGGCCTCGGGCCCACATAACAAAATAGCTATCAGAACAGTGGAGGGTAAGTGGTACATCAACATGTACACCACCTCCCTCGGCCATAGGCCATGAATCATACTTAATTCGGTTCACACTACAGTCGGTGAGACATCGGCATGCCCTCACCTTCCGCTTTTTTAGATTTGTCCACATTCGGTGGCTTATAACTGAACGGCCTCGGGCCCATCTTTAGCAAGCAAAATAATCCCAGGTGCATAAGGATATCAATGTTCAATAAGGTACATAAGTTTTCCAATTGTTCATCACAAGCCGACATAGTTAGCGTACGAGTAACAGAACGTTATTAATAACCATTAACGGTAATGCAATATATTACTACAGTACTATTACTCACAGTGTTGTGGTGGAGGATAGTCCCTTCTTGTATGTGACCTACACACAAATGCAACTCATAAATTGGTCCCTTTTTTCCTTTAATTCAATATCTAATTCGGTTAACATCCAATTAATTACAAGTATTTCAGAGGCTTCAAATACACATTTTAGCAATCCCAGAGGGTCAAACAGAAGAAATGAAAGATACAGAATTCCTGCTCTAGGGCTGCACGTGTGGAGGCCCTTCGCCGCACGTGCGGGAAGATGGGCCGCACGTGCGCCCCACACGTGCATTTATTTCAAAATCTCAGCTTCGAATTCCCCTGTTTTCTGCACGTGCGGCTGTGAGCCCCACACGTGCGGTGGTGTTCCCGCATGTGCAGCCATGAACCCCGTACGTGCGGTCGCAGCCCCTGTTTTGTGTAATTCGAAGCAAGGCAAAAATTCAGTAAAGCAATCACATTGCAGAGCCAAAATAGGGGAAATCAATGCAATATTTGGACATAATATCGTAAGAGACATGAATCACGCACCCAATTAGGTCCTTATTTAGCTTGAATTCATAATCACAATTCAATTCCTTTATGTTTCCAAATATAATTGGTTTTTCACACACATATATATACATATAGCCATCTAACTACATAGATGAGTTCAAACATGGAAATTAAAGGAGTATGATGTAATCCCACTCCAAATAGCTTAACTTAACTCAAAATATCTAAGTGATAGGAGCACCCTTCCAATTAGCAAATTGTCACACACAAAACTTCAATCATAAACCCTAGTTCACACAAATGAAAAGGAAATCTTATTCAAGTCAAGGAAAGAGGTTATTCAAGGTGAATCATACATACCTTGGGCTCAAATCTTTACAATCCCTCTCAATACCCCAATCTTCTTCCTTGTTGAAGATTTCTCTCCCTCTCTAACTCTCTTCTTCTTTGAGGAGATATTTTTATGTGATAGAGCCAAGTAAAGGGTTTAAAAGTGTTATATAAGAGTTGACTAAAAAAAAATTAATCAGTTTAATCATGACGAATAAAATTTTTACAAAAATTCATATTATGATCTAAAAATCATGCTTATTACAATTTTAAAGTTAATTTCGGATTATCAAGCTTCCAAGGCTTTCAATTACTGATCCAAACATCACAATTATAACAGATATTTCTCATAATTGACAGATATAAATCCATAATCATATAATTCACACAATTAAACTTAATTCCACATGGAATTTCACATTAACCAGATAAATGCACATAATAAGAGACTGAAAGCATACCAGAAAACATATAAGAGGGTCGGGTTATTACACCACCCCTAATGGCCTTAAACCACAAGTTTCAGGCCAAAAATATAGAGTATAAATAGCCCAGAAATAGTCTAAAAATAGTAGGCAAAATAGCAAATAAAGCAAAGAAATAAGAAAAGACTTATACCTCTTGAAAAGGAGAACCCTTTCTAAGTGACAAACCAAAAATTACACACCCTCAAGAGCTCAAAGTAAGCTCAAAAGTACCTCAACTCCAACACCACAAGGTTTGGTTTAGAGTGTATAGGCAAAAGCTTAAGAACTTGCAAGAGAGAGAGGGAATTGTAGAGAGAGAGAGATAATTTTGCTCCAAAATTTCCATCCCTCAAAAATAGAAGGAAAGGTCTTCTATATATAGGAAAACATGAAACTCCCTCAGAAATATCAATACACGTGTAGGCAGGTGCATGCATCTGTGAAAACAACTGGCACAGCTGGCCAAAATATCTACAAAAACACACAAGTGGCCGACAGGCGACTAATGTTGGTTGGCAGGCCACACCAATGGCTGGCAGCCCACAGGGTTTTTAGGCTTGAAAACCTATGGTTTTGGTCCAAAATAAGACAAAAAGTGTGTAGGGTTTGAAGGCTCAAAGCTGTGGCATTTCGCTGAGGACTTCGAGTACTTGACAAGCATATACAAATTCATCATTGGGTATGCAAGCAGTGATGCCCAAGTCATAAGAGCGGTCAAAAATGGGCTGTCTACAGGAGTATAGACTGAGGTTGAACCAATAGAAATGCACCTTTGGGATGACTGCAGGGAAAATGCTGGGATTTCTGATTACGCAGAGGGGAATTGAAGTATATCCATCCAAAATTAAGGTCATCTTAGAACCAGCACCAATGATTGAAAAGGGGGTGTGCGTATTTCTAGGCAAAGTGCAATTCATAAGACGGTTTATCTCAAAATTAACCTTGACTTGTGAACTACTATTTGGTCTTTTGAAGAAGGGGAAGAAGTTCCAATGAGATGATCGATGTCAGTTTGCCTTTGAATAGGTCAAGTTATACCTCCAGAATCCACTTGTATTGTTGCCGCCAGAGCAAGAGGAGCCACTGATCTTGTACCTGTCAGTAACAAATTCAACCATAGGATGCATCCTAGCTCAAGAATTAGAAACTAAGGTGGAGAAGGCCATCTACTATTTGAGCAAGAAGATGCTAGATTATAAGACTCGTTAAACTCCCCTAGAGAAAGCCTGCTTAGCTTTGGTATGGGCTACTAGGAAGCTAAGGCACTATCTGTGAGCTCACTCCGTAATTCTGGTTTCAAGATTAGATCCCATCAAATATCTCTTTGAGAAACTAGCACTTACAAGTGGGCGGCTCGTTGGTTGCTTCTTCTCTCCGAGTTTGACCTTAAAGTTTGTCATGCACAAATCAATCAAAGGGAGAGCAGTAGTGGAATTTTTGGCAGACCACCAAGTGGACAGAGACGAGGCAATAGAGTATCTATTCCCAGATGAAGACATTCTGCAGATAGAAGAGGAAACATGGACAATGTACTTTGATGAAGCCGCTAATCAATGCAGTTATGAGATAGGAGTGTTGCTCATAGTACCCGATGATTCCCATGTACACTTAGCTTTCAAACTCCAGTTCAGAGTGTCCAACAAAGAAGCAGAATATGAGGAATGTATCGCTGGATTGAAAGCTGCCCTAGAACTAGAGGCAATAAGGTTGGATGTCATTGGAGACTTGAACCTGGTTGTTTCTCAAGCCGACAGGGATTGGAAGGTCAAGAAAGAGAACATGAAGGTTTATCATCAGATCCTGGATATTCTAATTCTGAGGTTTGAAAAACTGACGTTCACACATCTGCTGAGAGAGAACAATCAGTTTGCTAATGTGCTGACAACTCTATCTTGCATGGTAGACGTGCTTGGAGTGAAGATGCATCCGATCATCATTGAACAGAAATATACGTCTGCTTATGAGACCATTGCCACAATAGATGAGGTTCAAGGCAAGAACCCCTAGTATTACGACATTTGAAATTTTCTGGAGAAGAATACGTATTCACTAAGGGCAAATGCTAAGGATAAATGGAAAATACGACATCTAGCCATCTAGTTCGTCATCTGCGGGGATAAGCTGTACAAGAGAGGCCATCTAGGAATGCACATGCTCTACGTTGAAAAAGAGGAGTCCAAGAGTCTCATAGAGGCCATTCATGGGGAAAAGTGTGGAGCACACATGAATGGTGTGATGCTGGCTAGGAAGATCCTTAGACAAGGCTATTATTGGTCAACTATGGAGAAGGATTATATCAACTTTGTTCGGCGATGCCACAAATGTCGAATTCATGCTAATCGCATGAACATACCGCTGTCAAAGCTTTACAACATGACTTCACCACGACCTTTCTCAGTCTGGGGAATTAACATCATTAGGGCAGTCTCACCAAAGGGCTCAAATGGACATGAATTCATCTTGGTAGCGATCGACTATTTCACTAAGTGGGTGGAAGCTTAGTCTTATTTTGTGTTGAAGGCGTCACACGTGGCCAAGTTCATCGAGAACAACATCATCTGCATGTATGGGGTACCAAATGAGATCATCTCAGAAAACGACTTGCACTTCAAGAAAGAGGTGGTCGATTTGCTCGAGAAATACAACATGGTTTTTCACAAGTCATCAACATATAGACCACAGACAAACAGAGTTGTTGAGGCCGCTAACAAGAATGTCAAGAACATCCTACGGAAGATGGTGAAGACTTATAGGGATTGGCCGGATAAACTACCTTTTGCACTCTAGGGTTATAGAACATCAATTTAAACATCCAGGGGGGCGACCCCCTACTCTCCAGTATATGGGATGGAAGCTATTTTGCCGATAGAGATTGAAGTACAGTCGTTGCGAATTATGGCCGAGTGTCAGATAATAAAGACGGATTGGTAGCAGAGCAAGTTAAAAGAATTGATGTTGTTTGACGAGAGAAGGTTAAAAGCGTTATATCACATCCAAGGGTATCAGCAAAGAATTGCTAGAGCCTTCAACAAGAAAGTTAAATCTAGGAATCTCAAAGGAGGAAATATGGTGCTCAAAGACAACCGAGCTCCCATCCATGACCCTAGGGGAAAGTTCAGACCTAATTGGACTGGTCCCTACATTATCAAATCTATCCGGTCGGGGGGAGCAATCATTCTCATGGATCTAGATGGTATGGAATTCTCACAGCCGATCAATATGGACAAATTGAAGAAATACTATCCCTGAGAGGCTCGCTAGGCCGAAAACTCAAAAGGGCGACCTAGGCAAAAGTTAAAGTATGAAAAATTAGAAATAAGAAAAATAGAGCTCACAAGGTTGAAAACCCGAAAGGGCAGCTTTGGCAAAAGTTAGAGCGCAAAAAGAGAGTGTTAATACTCGAGTGAACCTGAACCGAACTACGTAAGGCCTGATTCCCATCTTTGGGATACGTAGGCAACTTCATCCCGAAGTTCAGTCACAACCATCTCCAACTCAATTGTCCTAGTCACTTGATTGGTCAGTTCATCTTTTTCCATCTGCTAGTTGGGTTGCGTTACCTCCATTTGGCAGAAGGACCAGTCGCAAGATAAAGCAATGATAGTGAATGCAGTTGTGGCTAGTTACCATCTTTTTTATTCGAGGTTGTACATCTTAAGGATTGATTCCATGTGTGTCAGGTTGTGACAATTTCTAAAAATTGTTTTGAAAAGTTTTGATGAAGTTGATTTCCTCAAAATTTTATCTTTTACAACACAGACCATTCTTTAGACCAAAAAGGAAAATTTTCAATGCTCACAACTTTAATTCCATTGATTTCAACACAAGTATATTCTCTAGCTTTCTGATTAAATCAAAGTCGTTTTTACATCATAAAACTTGAAAAGAAAAGTCAAAGCAATAAAACTAGGGGCACAGATAAGTTAGGTGCCAGTCTTTTTCCTCATGCTCGTGTTCTCAAAAGTCTCTACAGCCAAAGATAGCCCAACCTGTGCCTCATCCTCAAGCCAAGTCAAGCACTCGTTGGAAAGGGCGTAATAGAAGCTAGCAACAGGGGTCAGAAGCTCTCTCATACTCCATGCAGCGAGGTATCGAGTCAAGTGTGAAGCACGAACTAGAAATGGAGCGGGATATTCCACCCCCTCATCTGGCCAAGTCTGATCACATCCAAACTAGCATCTGAACCGGAAAGGGAAATAAAACACATAGTGCATAAGGCTAATCAACTGAATACCTGGCTGTCGGGACATTTTGTAGCTCATTTCAGTCAAGTTAATCCAGGGGCAACGCCAAGCAATGTCAGCCGCAGATCTGCTACACATCCAGTCATACCACAATCCCTCTGAAGGAAAGTCCACTAGCCGCTGGAGAAAAAAGTAGGCTCTGGCCGAATACTCGGGGCAAGGGTCCACCACTTTCAGCTTATCCATCAACCACACCTGGGAAGGGATGAAAAATAAGAGAGATTAAACAATAGAGAGATGTACGTTGAGGGAAAAGTAAGGAAAATGTTTGAGAAAAAATAGAGAGTGAGTGCCGAGTGATGTGAGAAAACTGTAGATAAGAAAAGGTGGGAAATAGTACCTGGAGAAGCAATGGACTCCCCGCAAATCGGGCAGTCTCCCATCGATGGAAGGCATCTAAACCCATCAAAGTCTCGACTAACGCCAAACTCATACACTCTTACCCTCTTTGAGGCATTGGGCCATTTTGATCAACCTAATGCTAGCTCCAGTGCAACTAGGGGCAAGAAAGAAGTGTGCAAGCAAACATAAATAGAGGGCATGTTGATGATAACCTCACCAGAGAAGATCACTTCTGTCTCTAATGTCGAAAAACCGATGAATCAAGATGAGCATATCCAACTCCCCATCATGAGCCTAGGATTGAGCCTCGCATAAAGTAAGCCCACACATCCGTTCAAGAGCCCGTGCATGGCCAAAACGGGGTTAAGGCATAATCTCCTCATCGCGTCGGGACTCCATTAAAGCGTGAAACTCTTTAAGGGTTGGACACATCTCTTGTGTACCAAAGTGAAATACGTGTGTAACCGGGTTCTAGTATCGAACAACGGCATGGAGGAACGGAAAACAAAGCGAAGTACAACTCAACGAAAAAAGCACATTTATGCCAAAACTATGGAAATTTACCTTTTCTGTACCGTCTAAAGTGGCCGTCCAATCCTTGAGTCTCTCGGCAAGAAATTCTCCATTTTCAGAGAAAAGAGCAGCAAAGATGAAGTCTATCAAAGAAACAATAAAGAAAGACCTTTTATAGAGGATAAGGTTGTATGAGTGGCTGACAACTGTTGCCAGCTGTCCAACCACAGAACTTGGCTGACCGGCCACCTCTCCTAGCCGGTCGTCCCTTCAAGTGGCCGGCCGACTAATTATGTTGGCTAGGTAGCTGGGCAACAGTGTTTTGTTCTGGTGTTTTTGCTTTGAGGTCTTGTTTTGAGTTTTTTGTTTCCGGCAAGTATAACTAGCTGAGTTTAGGTTATTTTTACTTTGTTTTTCATTTGTCAAGTTGTATTGTGCATTTTGGGTCAGTTGAAGGCTTGGGTCAGTTGAAGGCTCGAGTCAATTGAGGGCTCAATATCTTGTTACGAACATCGTTCAAATACAAACATTTTCAATCTCAAGTTCAATGTGCGATCAATTTTATGCAAGTGTGGTGCCATTCTTAGGACAGAAAATAAAACTCCCTTTATAAAATTGCAAGGCTTTACCCCGATTATAGTTTTTACAAAAGAGGGAATACAAGTGTTTTAAAACAAAAATAGCAGTCCTATCTGAAGCTGTATAAGTGCTAACTACCAAAACAAAAGAAAATAAGCAAAAAGAGTACAAAAATCTATGTCGGTCACATCAAGTAGCTCGAGAGGACCTCTTCATCCTCTTCCGATGAGGGGACTCAGGGGCACTGTCTCCGTCGGCACTGTTGTCATCAGAGGAATCAGACTCCTCGCTCTCACTCCAGGCATCCCTACTTGTACCCTTGCCTCTATCGTCACCTCTACCACGAACAGGAGCCTACCTACCTCTCCTCCATGCAGTCGGAGAAGGCACCACTGGTGCCGCCGGTGCTGCCAGTGCCACAAATGCCACCGGTATAGGTGGAGCCTGAAAACAAGAA
Organism: Camellia granthamiana; assembly: GCA_036172215.1. Classification (NCBI taxonomy): domain Eukaryota; kingdom Viridiplantae; phylum Streptophyta; class Magnoliopsida; order Ericales; family Theaceae; genus Camellia; species Camellia granthamiana. Next base: position 48,454,659 of record CM069904.1, read on the forward strand.
TCAGAGTATCAGAATACAGTATGAGTATGATGCAAAATGCAGATTCAGCATGGGTATGATGCAGATTCAGTATGAGTACAGATGTCAGTACAATGTGATACAATATCATAATACATATCAGTATGAGTATGATGCGGATTCAGTATGGGTATGATGTAGGTTCAGTATGAGTATGGCATATCAGTACAGTTTGATGCACAGATTCAGTATGAGTATGGCATATCGGTGCAGTGTGGTGCAGAGTAATATGGGTATGGTAAAAGAGAATCAAAGCAGTTAAATAAATGAGAAAAAAAAAGGTACCTGGTAACCGTGGAGAGCCAGCAATGTCTCTCTCCTCCGTACCATCATTACCAGTAAGGCGACTAACCCAAGAAAGTCGTCTACATAATCTAGAGACACCTGCAAGTGAGTTTGAACATCAGTATCTAGAAAAGGAGAATATGAAATGCAAACTATAAAGCAAGGTCCATTCCTACTACGTGTCAAGATCCCTAACATACTCGTGCTCCTCCTCCGGCGGCTCTATCTGAATCTGATAGGCCGTCTTGCTCAACCGCCAGCATGGTATCGCGGTCGGAATCGCTAGTAAACTAGCTATGTATACGGTAAGGGGAGCTCTACCAGCATCAGCCTTGGCTGCACGAGTAGCACCTCCCTCATGCACTCTGGATAAGGGTGGCATGAGATGGGTCCTGATAAACCCAGCGTAGTCTCCAACCCCACAGAACTAGTCGGCGTCTTGCCTCACCATAAACTGAGCGATGGCCTCAACTGGGAGACCATCGACTGTCCTCATAGATGCTATAGGTGGAGCAAGAACAACAGGGACAGGTAGGCCCAAGGTTTGGTGCACGAACCACTCTCCCAAGTACCAGGTCTAGCAGAAAGGGCCCTCCAGTAGGATCCACATCCGGGAGATGTCCCATGATCCGACGTACTGATCCCATATCCCGGCCGACATCATCTCCCAAGGCTTCCATGTGATCTGTAAATGGAGATTTCACAGTTGATTAGTTGCCGTTAGTTGTCAAAGAGTGGATCAAAGTAGTATAACGGAATGGATCAAAGCAGCATATTACCTCACGAGCGGCCATCGTGTCAAAGAATTGGCTGTAGTAGGCGAAAGTGGTGTCGTCGCGGTGTCGGGGATGGTATCTCTCGTTGCATCGCCGAGAGTAGGGCACAGCCGCCTCTACCTCATCCCTCGTCACCAGGGTAAGGACAGGGAAATAAGCATAGGCCCAGAGCTGCAAAGAAGAGATCAATTTATATGAGTCCACAATGTATGAATAGAGATAAAGAAAGAAAGTACAAAGTAGAAAGCACAATGTATGAACAGAGATAAAGACAGAAAGTGCAAAGCAGAAAGCACAATGTATGAACAAAGGCAAAGACAGAAAGTGCAAAGCAGAAAGCATAAGGAACAAGCAAAAGACTGAAAATGAAAGTGCAATGTGTACCTCCTAAGCCCGCCAGTAGCCTCCGACCATGTTCCCCTTCTTGCGGGAACCGGAGCTCATGTAGCCATATAAAGTGGCGAGGCCAGCACCACCCCAATCATAGAATCGGACTTAGGGCAGCACTACGAGGACACTCAACAAATACAGGCCTACGGTATTCCACCTATTCACAAACAAGGTTGTACCGAGGAGATAGATCAAGAAGCCCTGGGTGTACTACTCGATCTCCTCTTACGTCTCTGGCTAACTACCGTGGAAGCGGTCGTAGAACCAGTTGTATCTGACCATGGCCGGCCTGTCCAGGCGAGGGCATGCGCCGAGTAAGTGAATCCAAGCAGCCACCCACTGGCAAATGTCAAGGTCGAAAGGGATCAAATCACCCCTACTCTCAAGCTAGTAATCATCGAGAAATCGTAGGGAGTCATCGTCATCTCCCCGATAGAAGAGAAGTCAAAGGAATTGGTGGTGTCCCACCACCTGTCCACTAAAGCACCGAGCAAGGCCCGGCTGGCCAGTAGGCACGAAAGCCCGAAGCAGAATAGGCTGAAGCCCACCTTGTCAACTTGCTTATAGACCCGAGCAGGGAGCTTTTGGTACCAATCCCTCGCTATTATGGCCCCATATCCTCTCTAGGAGAGAGCGACAACCTGTGTTGAAAAGGAAAGAAAGTGTCAAATGCATAACAGAATGAAAAAACAGTAATGAAACGGCAAGACAAGTGTAGACACCCCATTTTTGACCGCCCTTAACATTTGGACGCCTCAGGTTAGTCACTCGATGATGAAAGTTATGCTGCACAAACGTTCGATTTCTTTAGCAAGAAGAGTTTCTAAATCCCAACCTTACACCCTATTTTAGACCAAAACTATTTTAGACCATAAAACCCTCTTTTTAAAAATATTGTTTCAAATGTTTCTACAATGTTTCGAAGCTCGCATTTTCTTTAAGATATTACACTTTCCGATAAACCGAGTAAGGACAGAGTGAAAATAAATAAAAGGAAGGCGAACTCTTTGAAAAATCTTTAAAACATCTTATTTGTAGGTTTGGAGTTAGAGGAAATAGGAGGGAAGACAAAAAAAACTAGTTGGGGAAGAAGTTGGGCATCAATCTGTTAGAAAAGAAATGAGCAGCCTTCACTAAAATAGGCATGTCTCTTTGCACATTTAGCATTTAGATGTGATTTTTCAGCTAGACAGTACCACTTTCTTCACTGAGCAGAACAAAGGCTGAGGTGTAAAAATAATGCAAAGGCATTCTGGAGGGGAGATGCAAAAATTCATGTGCATGCATAAGCCATTTCCTCACTCCTCGGGGATCGTTAAATTTGTTTTTTTTTTCTAATAGTAGTATTTTGTACAACTTGTAATTAATTACTTAGTAAATTAATTCCTCAATGTAACTAATTAGTTAGTTTAATTGGTTAATTTGTATTAATTAGTTAGAGTAGCTAGTTGATTTAATTTTGTGTTGTAATTATTTAATTAGATAGAATAGTTAGTTAAATTCGGTGTTGTAATAATTAGTTAAGTAGCTTAGCTAATTCATTCATTCGGACCCTCCTGCGCGAGAGCAAATATGTAATAATGTATACGTCTTCCAACCCCACGTCTTTCTCCATTTTATTTACCCGCTCATGATGGATAGTGTAACACATCATATTTTATTTAGCATTTTCCATGTATAAAGCATTCATTTGTCTTGCATGCATTAGGTTCGGCTCATCATACTAACCAATGTCAATTTCAATTTCATTGCTTGAAAACGTGATTTATCACATGTCTTGAATTGGATCATATACCATGCTCATAACCGAGCCTATAAAAATTACATAAATGTGTACGTTGCATTAGTCACATTGTATCATTTAGGAACATGCATATTTTCTAATCATTTTTCTTTATTTGGCGTGCTTCGGAGTACTAGGTGAGCACTTAATGTTTTAGCATACTGCATAAGTCTGATTGTTGCCATGCCAAGCATATTACCATAAGGCTACGTGCTTAATTGATATACTTGTTTGAATGCCTGTGGATGAAGGCTAATTACTGAAATTGGAATAATTTGAGTAATGTGCATATGAGATCACTTTTTTAAGTGGTACATATTCAAAACAATTTTTCAATAAACATGAAATCAAAAAGTTTCAGTTTTTACAAACTAGTCAATACTTGTGTGCAACACATAGTAATGTTAGTCTAATAATCAGAACAAGAGCATATAATGTAAATAAGAATCACATCGTGATTAGTAGAGGCCGATCTTTGATCAGACAAGTGAGGTGCTCAATTCATGACCTTCCCCTCTCGTACCTAAGTTCCCGAGCCGAGACACTTTGGTGATGATAGACACGTGGCCGATGGACTTGTGGCCTTTGACACAAGTCATGGGTTTCCTAAATTTCTTAAAAATATTTAAGTAGCGACTTTGTATTTGGCAAAGTATTTCATTTTTAGCATTTTGATTCAGAAGATTTTCCAAAAGAATTATCGGATTTGGACTCTTTTGTGTTTATCTATTTCACATTGCAATTGTGAGATCAGATTCAAAACCACGGGAGTCCGAACTGTAAGGCTATCGTATCCAAAAGGAGCACAAAAAACAAACTACAACAAGCAAAGTGCATGAAATCTTGGATTTGTCCCTACCTGCAAAGCCTGAATCTCACAACTCATTACAAAAACAACAATGCTTGGTAGTCAGAATTTTCATGGCCTGAATAACTCGAATGTCTCAAAATGACAAACAACGTCTTTTTGAAAGTAAAACGATGTCGTTTTGATACATTCGAACCATTCAAGCCACACAAATTCAAGCTGCCAAGCATTTTTCTTACAAAAATTATTTGAGGATGTACTTTTGGCCATTAGATTTGTGTCTTTTTACCAAATAATGCAATAAGTAAGCCTTTGAAATTAATATACAGTACTCAAATTGTAGCTGATAATGCAATAAGTGAGCTTTTGAAATCAATAAAACAATGATATTAGTATATAAATTATGCATAATGCAATCAACGACATAAATCACTTAAACTGTCTACTTCTTACCATGAAATTTAATTGAAATACAAGAAAAATTCAAGAACTAGCTGCATGAGAAATAAAGGTTGGCTAGAGTAATAATATACAAACATCAGTTATATACATAAATTTTATACATAATGACATTTTTTTGGGTGGATAATACATAATGACATCTCTTACTTAAATTCATACATTGGAAATTAAAAGTCTACCATTTTCGTTCATCAGTACAAAAATGTCACTAATGTATCATTTTATATAATTTTTTTATACAATGTTAAAAATATAATAAAATTCATCCAAATTATTACTTAGAAAGTAATCAATTGACTACATTCATTATGAATATGACCACATTTCGTTAACATTAAATCTATACCATGCTCACTTTCGAGCCAAAATTCAAGATAAGTTTTCATGATTCATTACATTTTTTTTTTTTTTATATTTACCATTGACAGAAATATGATTTGATTAAGTGGCTATTGATGTCCGATTAATATGATTTTTTGCAGAGATAAAATACTCGGTCAATTCTATACATTTAACGGTTCAAATTATGAAAACATAATTCCTTATGAACTTCCACGAATCTAATAACACACTCTAATCTCACCTATATAATTTTTTTTGTATGACTTAACATTTTCTGACAGTTAATATTATTGTTATTAGGGCATAATGAGTAATTCTAGGCATGGATGGACATGGACTAATATAGTCAAAACAAAAGTAATTGGATCCAACTAATGATGTGGGTGCCTCTAAGATCCAATTATTGTATACAAAGTGTAAGCCTCAAACTAGGCTTTGGCTTCTTTCTAAGCTATTTAGTGGAACTGTAAGGAACAAAAAGGAAATGAAGGAGCAAAACAAAAAAAAAAAAAACAAACAAACAAACAAAAGCAGATTCCCACTTCACATGTTATGTTGATTGCATGTTTAGTTTTGTCTTGGATGTTTAGTTTTGTCTTGGCTTGGTTTTGGGGACCAAACTGATCTGATCCTCTGGCCTCTCATGATTACCTTAAGCAAGCCTATCAAACTAACGCTATTTTTGATTTATTAAAATGAAGTAAAATAAAATGATCACAGTAATGACTACTATCACATTTGAATTATTAAAAAATATATTTAAAAAATTTATCATTTATTATTATAAAAAATAATTATCTTATAAAGAAACTAGTAAAATGATCAT